>JAKSZU010000012.1:37144717-37769300 GCA_026018925.1 Tupaia tana
GCATCCCTCCCCAGCTCCTAGGGCCAGAGGGAGCTCCAGAGCCCCTGGGAACGGCTCCTCTATGTGGGCGAGGCAGGTCAAGGACAGAAGAGCCCAGGAGACTGGGAACTGGGTAGTAACTCATTTCAACTGGGAGTTTGAGTGCTTTGTTAATTTGTTCAACACAAATGCATGGAGTCCTACTAGGTGCTGGCTCCAGGAATACTCAGACAACTTCTGGGCAATGTCCTAGGTTACATCCCTAGGCCAGTCTCTTACATCAACTCCACCTTTTTTTTTTTTAATTTTTTTAATTTGCTGTGAGACGTGTGTGCTTGCCAGAGAAAGATAGTGAAAAAGCACCCTCTGGGGGAATGACCACGCTGCAATCTCTTTTCTTCCACTCTCCTCTTGAGATTTTGGGCACGTGCATGCACGTGCCCAGTATATTTTTCAAGCCATTGGGTCTGGAACTTAAACCACTCAGTCAGCCGATGTGGGATCCAGTGCCTTAACTACCACGCCATAGGCTGGCCCCCCTCCAATGTCTTTCCTTCCTTGTTTTGGGTACTGGGAAACACCCAGCTAATTCGTGTAACCAAAGCCTGAAGTAGCTCTCCTTGGGCCTGGGAGAATGCCCTCCCTCAAGGCTCTGCCCCTGCTCTCTCTCCCTGGCAGCCTTTTGGAGCTCCCAGCTGTCTGCGCTTTATGGCCTGCTGCCTCCGGAGCTACAGAAGCACCAACAAAGTGAGGGGACGCATTATTGGGAAGAGCCCTTGCCCTTCCTGGGGGGAGTCCCAAGGTGGGAGGCCCCACCCTGACCATGGCCCCACCCTTGGCACCTTGATTGTCCCCTGGGCCTCCCCGTACCTTGAGGAGCCAGCTCCAGAATCAGTCAAGGACACACAGATAAGATCTTGCCAGATAAGGAACCCATTGACCCCGACATGGAAGGAGACCGCAGGCCTCGAGATTACCCACATACCCCTGGCATTAGACTCCCATGGAAATAAAATACCAGGTGCAGGTGGGTGTGGAACTTCGGAGTGACCTCCCAGCCTGGCACCGTCCAGCTGGGAACACCGCTCAGAGGCGAGGAGCCACAGAAATTCCTAGTGTGTCTTCCCTCAATGGGAGGGGTGCCTTGGAGGCCGGCAGGTGGGCCTGACCTCCCTGGGCCTCGGCTTCTCCACCTGTAAAATGGAGCCACAACAAGCCCCTTGGCACGAGTGGGTGTGAGGCTCAGGTGGGAGCCCACGGGGGTGCCTGTAAACTGGGAAGGGCTGTGCTTCTGTTAAAGGCCCTGGCTTGGCTTCTCTGAGCCCTCTACTGCTGCCACCTGCTGGGGCGAGGATGCAGATGGGAGATGACACGCTGACTCTGGGCCACCTGGGGCTGCCCCGGAGGGCTCCTGAGCTCAGCTGTGGGCTCTGGCCATTGTGGGTTTGAGACGGTTTGTTCCCAGCAAGGGCTTCTTAGGGCCAGGCTATGGCTGATGGTCACAGTGAGGTGGTAGCCACCCGTTCTGGAGTGTGGCAGCTTGCCATCTCCTGTCCCCATCACAACCCCCGATGCACCAAGGGCTGGTTTCCTGGCAGTGGGGACTTAGCCCCTGGTCCTGGCTTTGAGGAGGCTCATGGAGGGGACTCTAAAAACAGGTCCCCAGGGTGTGGCCCCCAAGATCCCTATCCAGCAGCTGGGGCACGAGGCAGAGTGCAGGGTGCTCCTGCCCCTCCTCCCCACCTGGCCCAGCACCTGGACGCTCGAACAGCTGGACAAACACTCGGCCCTGTGAGCTGACGTTGCCGCCGGATGGCCCGTGGCCCCTGGGAAGGCCCTGCACTCAGGGAAGGGCTCTTGAGACCCCGTGAGGCCCGAGAAATCCTTTGAGGTTACTGGCAGAATGGGCCTCAGGTGTCCACTTGGGGAGTCTCATGGGCAGTGGCTGATCCATGATGAACACCCTCCCCTCGGCCCCACCCACATACAAGGAACATTCCAGCAGGCTCCCAGCTGGACTCAGGAATCCCCCAGGGGGACAGTCTGTCTCCCAGTCTGGATCCTGCCCAAGCTGCACCTGGCTGTTCACCCTGTGGCTTCTGGGACTGGCCTCCAGGGGGCAGTGTCTGCCTGGGGACGGGGCTCCATACTCCCTCCCCTTGCTCACAGCACAGGTCTGGTCCCTGGGGAGTTGGTGGGCTGTCCCTGCCCCTCACTTCCAGCCAAGTGACGCTGGATCTGGGGCCTCATCCCAGAGGGCTTGGAAAAGGCGTGACTTGGGGCCTCAGTGACGGCAGGAGCAGGGCCCAGCTGTGGGCCCAATGGTTGGGGTCCGGCACTTCCCACAGCTCTGAGCCACCAGCCAGACAGGCTACCCACCTGGGTGGCTATCATCCCTAAGCCGAGCCTGGCTCCCGGCACCCTGACGTCCACCCATGGCCCGGCCTGGTGTTGGGCCAGCCTCTTGAGGTCTCTCATGCCTGTGGTTGGGCCAGGGGCTGGGTGTGGACAGCACACAGGACAGCACAGCCGGAGGGCCCAGTCAGAGGAAGCCCCTGACCACAGAGCTGCCCTCAGGCCTGGGAGTGGAGAGGGGGCCCCCTGCCAAGTCATCTGCGGCTCTGGGCTGGGCATGAGGGGCAGGGATAGACCCAGCCCCATGAAGGGGGAGCCCCATCCTTGCCCAGGTCCTGCTGGGACAGAGCAGCCTGTGGTGTGACATCGACCACCTGTGCCCATCCTCAGACACGCTGCAGCAGGCAGAGCAGGCTCCAACCCTGGCTAGGTGTTTGCGGTGCCCACCAGCAAGGCCACTGCAGATACATGGTCCTGTGCCTGGGGACATCAGCCCCTCCCTGTGTCCCCACGAGAGAGTCCTAAACCTCCGAACTTTGTCAGTACGTGAGGGAATCCCAGAGCCCCCTCCATGGAGCAGGAGTTGGAGAGCAATGGCCTGTATGCCGTGCTGGGGACACGGCCTGCCATCAGGGGCCTGGCCAGGGCTGGTTGTGAGACCCCCTTCCCGGGGCCCCTCAGGACTCCTGGGCTGGAGACCTGCTGAGGCTCATTTGTATCAGCGTCTGGTTCCTTTGAGGAAACAACTCCATGCTGAGTGCCCTGGCCACTGTGGATGTAGCGACTGTCATGACCCTTAGGAGACAGGGGAGTCCTCACCCCATAGCACAGACCAGAAAACCCCAGCATCCTGATGCTATAAGTGTGTCCCCACCGCATTGGCATTCCACTCTGAAAAGAAGGGCCCCAGCCAGTGGAGGGGCAGGGGTGGGAAGGGGAAGGGAGAGAAAAAGGAGGAGGGCAAGGGATCCCCACAAATAGAGCCGGGCTCCTTTGGGACAAGCACTTGCTTGGCACAGCTGGGCCGTCACACCTGCCCACACTGACAGGAGGGTGGTGGCCGTGGCCTCAGCCCTGTGTAGGGGATCTGGGTGCTGCTGAGCTCTCAGAAACCACAGCTTCGCTGGGTCCCCCACCCCCAGGCTGGCAGAGACCCCGAGCTGCCTGGAAGAGCCCAGATGTGGGGCCCAGATGAGCTCCTAGCCTCTCTCTGCTCCAGGAAGAGCAAGCCAAGGTGGGCCTGGTCCTCCTTCTGCCCCGTGTCCGGGCCTGCCTGACTGGAGGGAGGGTTCAGCAGCCATGCGATATGGACGTTCCAAGCCTCCAACTTGACCAGGAAGCTGTGCCTGCCGAGTGCTCTAATGGGGAGGGTCTGGAGAAAGGCCACCCAGTCACTCCAGTTACTCCAAACCCTGCCTTTGGGGACCTTCTCATGAGGCTCAGAGTGACTGACAGCCCACCTGTCAGCCCCCAGCCCAAATCCCACTCTGCAGCCACAGAGCACGTCTCCCATCCTGGCTCCCTGCTGGACGGCCACACTGAGCTCAGCTCTTCCCCGACCGAGGGTTGACCATGGGCAACGTCTCAAGCTCTTATGCCTCAGTTTTCTCCTCTACTAAGTGGGGTTAGTGACACTACCTCCTCTTTCCTGGGGGCTTTATGACAGTGACCCGAGCTACTGCAGGCCAAGGCCTTGGCACTGTGCACTCTGTAAATGCTTACTAATTAGCACCGTTATTCAAGGTGGGCCGGAGTGCCTCTCCGCCCTGACCCTGGCCAACCTCTGAGGCTGCTGGATGCTGGGATTTCCCCGGGGCTCCCCTACCTTCTCTGGTGCTAGTCCTAGTTTTCAGAGACTAAGGGACCTGCCCGGGGCTGAGGGATTCTGAAGTCCGGGTGCCTCTACCTCACCCCAGCACCATGGCGCGTTAGCATGTATCCAACCAGGAAATGCCAGCACTGGCCAGCCCGGGGCCCTTGCAGGGGCCCTTGCAGGGACTGGCTCTCGGCTGGCTTCCCTTACCCTCACCAATAAACATACCTCCCGGGGCTGAGCAGTGGTGCAGTGCTAAAAGGCAATGCTCTGTGAGGCTGACTGACCCACTTGGGAAGGTTCTGGGTTCGCATCCAGGGACCTCCCTGAGATGGTGGACAGGCATGTACCCGTGACCCAGGGCTGGCGAAGGCTGGGTGGATCCTGGTATTGAACCCCTCTGGGGGATGCTGTCTTTCTCCCTCTCTTGCCCACGGCAGAAATAAATAATCGGACAACGCGCACCACCACCCACAGATGGGCTGACTGTGAAGGTCCACGTGACTAGCGTGCGACTCCTGAGTGTTTCCTGTGGCTGCTGTAACAATGACACTCACGTGGTGGCTCGGAAGAACGGGAATGGATACTCCCCGTCTGGAGGCTGGGAGTCTAAAACCAAGGTGCCTGCAGGGCCACACTCCCCCACGGAGGCTCAGGGGGTCCTTCCTGCTGCTTCTAGCTTCTCAGGGCCCCAGACACCCCTTGGCTGTGGCTCCGTCACTCCAGACTCTGCTTCTCCTTTTTTGTCTCTTATAAGGACATGCGTTCTTGGATCCAGGCCCCGCCCTGACCCAGATAATGTCAATTCCAGACCCTGCCCTTCCTTACATCTGCAAGGATATTTATTTCAAATAGAGTCACATTCTCAGGTGTTAAGGGTTAAGGTGTAGACACACCTTTTGGTGGGGATCCAGTTCACTTCACTACAACCCCATATAAACCTGGACATTAAAATGTTACACAATAGTATCAGTTCGGGGTCTCATTATGTTTGTATAAGCTTTGTGAAAAATTTTTAAACTTTTCTTTTTAGAAAGTTTATTTCTCCCATGAGCAAGAGAGACAGAGAGACACAGAGACACAAAGACAGTACTCCCAACAAGGTCTCGATATCAGAGTCCACCCCAGCTTTCAGCCAGCCTTGATCATGGACAATGTGTGCCTGAAATACTCAGGGAGATTCCCAGACTTGAACTCAAGAACATTCCGATGTGGGATTGCTGCTCAGTGCATTGCACTTTACTGCTATGCCACTGTCTAGTACCCATGAGAATGCTTTTTTCTTTTTCTTTTCTTTCTTTCTTCTTCTTTTTTTTTTGTTGTTGTTGTTGTTTTTAATTTTGCCATAGAGCATATGCACTAGTCAGAGAGAGACACAGAGAGAGAGAAAATGAGAAATCACCCCCAAGAGGGTAGGCATTCTGCAATCCTGTTTCCTCCACTCTCCTCTTGGGATTTTGGGTACACATGCACACGTGCCCCGCATGCTTTTCAACCCTCTGGGTCAGGGACTCAAACCACAGAGCTGACCATGTGGGATCCAGCGCCTTAACTACCATGCCACCTGCTGGCCCACAAAACACTTCTTTCGATACCTTTTCTTCCCATGCCCTGGCGTCCCCTCCTGTGCAGACTCAGCCTCTCCAGCACCCTGGTCTGTATGTGCAGATCACAGAGTGGGCAGGGAAATGGAATGAGAAGGCTGTGGGTGCCCATTGTGGTACCCACACAAGGTCAGTGCTCAGAAGCCTTTTATTTATTTATTTTTATTTATTTATTTTTTTACAATTATTTATTTTATTTTATTTATTCATTCATTTATTTTTCAGTTTGACCAGAGAGAGACAGAGGGTAACAGTGAGAAAGAGAGGAAGTGAGAAAGTAAGCCACCAGATTCAGGACTTGAACCCTGGTCGGCCATGTGGGAGTGTCCAGCGCCTTAACCACCACACCACCTGCTGGTCCCATCAGAAGCCTTTTAAAGAACACTCTAGAAGGTCACTACCAGAGGCGCCAGGATCAGGTCCATCCCTCTGTGTCATAGCCAGCCCTGACTTCCAGGCTGGAGGCCAGTCCTGTGCCCGACACACCGACGTGCTGGAAAGAGCCCACACAGCTTGGCAACCTCACCTGTGTGGGTGGCTGGGTCATTTGAGGGATGTCCCATGACCTGGTCTGCCCTGTCACACCAGTATCGTTCATTAACACCAGCCTCTTTGCTCTGAGGAAATGAACGTTTGAGCAATAACATTAAGTCAGAGGACGTGATCTACAGTGTTGGGTGAAACCCAGCCCGCCCACTTCCGTACAGCCCATGAAGACAGAAGGCTCCTGTGATTCGGAATAGGTGGGGAAATACCAAAACAATGCTATTTCACATGTGGGGAACCAAAATATGCCAAAATACCTTTATTTTGGTTAGCTATTCAGAGAGCCACAGGTATAGAACTAGCCTACAAAAATAAAGTTAATCTTTACACCAGCAGATGGTGTAATGGTGATGTCACTGGACTCCCTCATGGCTAACCCTGGTTTGAGTCCCGAACCTGGTGGCTTAAAACTCATGCCAGGCGCATATGCGTGCGTGACCAAAATCCCAAGAGGAGAATGGAGGAGAAGGAATTGCGTTGGGACCATCCCCTCTGGGGGGTGATTTTTCCTTTTCTGTGTCTCTGGCAAGCACATGTGCCCTATAACAAAAATCCCTCTTAAAGAAAGAAACAGAAAAGTTCATTTTTGTCAAAGAAGTTTGCATCTTATTACATCAGTGAACAGCCCAGCTACTCCCTCCCTTTCCAGTCACAGGAAGATGAGAAGTCTGATATCCAAGGGCAGTGGTTAAAGCACTAGACTCCCATACGGTGAACCATGGTTCGAGTCCCGACCTGGCAGCTTGCTTTCTCACTTTCTCTCTCTCTTTCTCCCTCTGATGAGCACGTGCCCTATAGTAAACTTTTAAAATAATAAATAAAATTAAACAAATAATTCTTTTAAAACTTTAATAAAATAATAAAAGGAGTCTGACACCTGCCCAGAAAAGCAGGAGCTTCTTCCATTCCCCCCTCGCCGATCCACGCGGCCTAGCTCCACGCCCGAGTAGTGGAAGGCCTTTAGTCACTGCCCGTTTCTGAGTCCCATGCTGGCTCTCACCTCCACACATATAGCTTAAAATAAGTCTGTGTGCTTTTTTTCTTACTAACTCCCTGACATCAGCGAGGAACCTCAGAGGGCCTGGGAGTTCCTTTGCTCCTACCTATGACACTCCGAAATTTTACTGAGTTCGAACTCGGTGTCCACCAATACAGCTCTAGGGCACATTGATTTTGCATCGTTGGTGGCTGCCTTCCCGCTATGACAGAAGGGTTGAGTAACTGTTTCGGAGACCTTGCGTCCGGAAAGCTGAGTATATTTACTCTCTGGCTCTTGACAGAATGAGTTTGCTGACCCCTGACCTATGCGCTCACCCCAGGAAGACGGTGACAGGGAGTCCTCTTCTGTGTGGGTAAACACAAACTTCAGTGTGGATTATGGAGGGGACTACCCTGCATCTTGCAGTGAGATATGAGAGAAAATACAAGGGGACTTCAATAAGTTCATGGAAAATGGGAGTAAAGTTGAGTTTATTTTGGTGCAAAGAAATTTTAAATCCATGAGTAGTTTCTATTATTATTATTATTAACGTGCACTCTTTTTTGTCATTATTTATTTAATTTTATTTATTTATTATTATTATTATTAAAAAATTTTGCTATAGGGCATGTGTGCTCACCAGAGAGAGAGAGAGAGAGAGAGAGAGAAAGTGAGAAAGCAAGCCTCCAAGATCAGGACTCGAACTGCAGTCAGCCACGTGGGAGTCCAGTGCCCCAACCACTACACCACCCATTGGCCCTTCTTTTTCTTTTCTAATTGGCAAAGGGCATGTGTGCTTGTCAGAGAGACAAAGAGAGGGAAAAAACACCCCTCAACGGGCACGGTCATGCCACCGTCCTTTCTCCTCCACTGGGATTTGGGACCTGCATGCACATGCCCCCAGTGTGTTTTTTAAGCCCTGGGCCAACAATCGAACCAGAGTTGGTGAAGTGGGATCTGGCTCCCTATGCAAAGCACCTAGCCACTACCCTGTGGGCTGGCCCCACACCATGACTAGGGGACATTTGTTGGGCACAAGCACATGCACGCAAGTCACTGCGTGGATCACAGTGGAGGGAGGGCTCGAGGGTAAGCCCACAGGTTCTGGATTCAGGCCACAGCTCTGCAGCCTCTCGGTGCCTCAGTCTCCCACTCTGTAAGAGGAGTAGAAGGGCCTCCTCAATAGAAAGGACTTGGTGAGTGAAGGGCCTGGAAGTGCTTCAGTGGCACCTGGCCCCTAACGAGGCCTTGAGGCTGCATGCTGCTCAGGCCGGCCATGACATTACCAGGCATCCCCTGCTCGGCCCCATGGAGACCCAGCGTGCAGCTTCTCCCACCTCTGCTCTGCTACCTCTGGCCCCGGTGCCACCCACTCTAGCCAGCATGACTGCCAGAGCCTCCCACCTGGTCTCACAGATTCTGCTCTGCCCCTTCAGCCTAGGTCCACCCAGCAGCACACCTAGCTTTCCAGAAGCAAGTCAGATCAGGTTTCCCCAGGGCTCCAAATCCCCCAGGCTCCATCCCCTAGTGTCACGGCCAAGGGTACACCACAGCTAGTTAGCTCCCTGCCCTTCTTCCTCACTGATCCCTCACCTCCAGCCCCTCTGGCCTCCCTCCATCTCCTGCCCCAGGGCCTTTGCACCTGCTGTGACCAAGCCATCTATCACACTCCCCCTCTCCTTCAGATCTTGACTCAGATTGAAAACTGCAGCTCTACCCCTATCCCAGACATGCCATCCCCATTCCCTGACGAACCTTCCTGTTTAGCTTTTATCACCGCACGGTCTGCTTGTTTATCTTGTTTATCATCTGTTTTGGTCTCTGTTGTGACCCCAGCTCACATGCCTGACAGGGAGTAAATACTCTACCGAGATCTGCTGAATGAATGCCTCTAATTGGTACATCCTTTGCAAGGACTCTCCCACTTTGGAGATGAGAAATCTGGCTCAGAGAGAAGTCACTTGCCTGTGGCCACATTATAAGTGACGGGAGAGGCCTGGGACCAAGCTCTCTGACAGCCCCTGCTGCTTCTGGGAGATGTTGAACTGATGAACCCAGAAACTGTCCAAACTCCATTATGAACTTGTGCCCAGAGGGAGCAGGAACAAGAAAACAGAGACACCAGGGGCCTGTGGGAGGAGGTGGGGGTCTTGGCAGCTCCCAGGGGGCTGGGGGTAGTGACCTCTCACTGGACCCAGTGGCTCTGCTGGCCCTGTGACTGCCTTAGCATAGGAGCATTCCAAGGGACCAGGCTGGCTGACTCACCTGGAGGCTGCCACCACCTGTGGGCCCCCACCCCTATCCTGCAAAGTGGGGGTGCTCAGTGTCCTATGGTTATTCTACAAATGAAGAAACTGATGTTCAGAGGACAGCTGAGGCCCAGAGCAAGGAATGAACCCTGGTCTCCTGATTGCCTGTCCAGGGCTTTGCCCTTCCTCTCAGGCTGGACTCTGGTGGGACCCAGAGGTGCTGAATCTGGGGCATCAGGGACATCGAATGGGCATAAAAGGAAAGGTGTGGGGAATAAGGGTCTCGCCCAGGGTTCTACCTCCTGAAGGCGCCTCTTCTGGTCGCCTCTGGCAAAAGCCCCTGACTCTGGGTCATTCCTGCGCTACCCTGGCCTGTGCTCCAGTCACCCACCCATGCGGGACTCCCAGGGCTGGCACGGGGCCTGCCTCTTTAGAAGGAAGCAATTTAAAGGGAAGAAATTCCACTGCTCCTGCCACCAGGCACTTCTGGAGATTGCTCAGGGCTTCCCAGGAGAAGCAAACTGCACTCGTAAAAGCATAAACCAGTGACTGGCAGTGAAAACCAGCTGGAGATAAGGCCGACCATAACAGCCAGATGAGCTGACAATAGCATCCGGCCCCTTGTGATTGGCCCAACACCAGCCCCAGGGTGCAGCGGGCTGCATGGGCTTGCAGAGATAAGGACAGGGCCAGGGCTTCCAGAACCAGCCACTCCCTGGGGGACAGGGCTGGGGACCTGGCTGGGGAGGAGAACCTCAGAAACTGGAGACATTTGTGCGGTTTCTCCAGGTGAAAGGCTCAGGGCCCTGTGGGCTTTGTGGGCTTTTAAAAAAATTTTTTTTATGTGTTTGGGTTTCCTCAGTTGCAAGTGAAGAAACCACCTCAATTAGACTGGGTCCTCTGGGTCCCACAGCTCACCACGTGGCTGGTTTCCTGGCATCCTGCCTCTGCTGGCCTCAGTCTGGGGCAGGCACCCCCTGCCAGTCACCCCGAATGAAGCCCCTGGCAGCTCCAGGCTGGCCTTGCCCACCTCCAAGTCCTGGGGAAGGAGAGTGTGTGGCCCTACATTTCTGCAAAACCCCCAGGAAATAGGCTAACTCACCACCTCAAGGTCAGGGGTGTACCAACCTCAGGGCATGGAATGTCGTGCCATGGCAGAGGGCACATGCATGAGCAAGCCCAGAGCAGGACAGGGGGCTAGCTCAGAAGTTTCTGCAGGGACCTGGAGAGGGACAATGGACTCCCACCGGAAAATCAGGATGAAAAGTGACAGAGTCAGAAGATGATCCACAGATACACAGGGGTTGTGGGGTTGCTGGGTGTGCGTCGGGGGTGCCCTGGGCTCCAGAGACTTGTGGGTCAGTGCTAGCCCCTGGAAGTACTGGCTGAGAGCTGTGGCCCTGTCTGACCTGGACTACCACTGTGTGACACGTGTGCTTAAGGGCTTGATCTTATAACCTGGGCGGGCAGTGCTCAAACCAGTGTGCCTCGGAATCCTCCAGGTTCCCAATAAGCCTAGAGAGCCAGGCTGGGTGGGCCTGAGGTCAGGTCCCCGAGCTAACAGCACCTCAGGGATGTCCTGGAACCCCTGGCGAGTCTTCGCCCTGGACACTTCTTCCTCTTCGTATCTTTTTTTCAAAGGGGGGGTGGACAAGGTATGAAGGTGTAAGGTTATCAGGGAGGCCTGATAAGACCATCCTGGGGCAGGCCTGCACTGCCCTGAGAAGCCTACCAGGTGGCCAGTCCTCAGCCCTTCTCCCTGCGTCCTGGGGGCTGGAACTCTCCATCTCCATTTCACAGAGGAGTTGCCCTTGATCCCTCGTTAATATGGGGTGGCGTGAGGATGGTTCCCCAGGCTCTTCCAAATTTGGGGCTCTGAGCGCGAACCCCTGCACATCCTGCTCATTGGCTCCACTGAGGAACAGATGCCACCTCCTGTGGCTGCCCGGCCCCTTGCTCACAGTAGCTCTGAGAGGTCGCCAGGGTAGCCTCAAATGCGCCCTCTAGAGGCCGTCTGAGGGAACAGCATCACCGTAAGGACTGGACTGAGCTTGAAGCAAGGCAGCTGTCCCCCCATTTTCACCCTTGACTTGGGGTGACCAACCCCATAGGTGTTGTGGGAGTGCTTATAGGGCCTCGGGCTATCAATCCTATTTGTTTGGTGAAGCCAAAGGACTTAACACACTGCATCCTCAACCCTTGACCAGGCCACTGACTTCAGAGGTGTGTTTAGCTGTCCTTAAATAAAGGTAAAACTTTCCTATGTGGTTAGACACGAATAATCACATGCTGGGGTGGGCAGGTGGTGTGGTGGTTAAGGCACTGGGCTCTCATATGGTTGACCATTGTTCGACCATCTGCTGGCTTTCTCTTTCTCTCTCCACCCCCCGTGTGTGTGTGTGTGTGTGTGTGTGTGTGTGTGTGTGTGTGTGGTGTCTGGTGAGCTCATGTGACCTACAGAAAATTAGAATAATAATAATAAATAAAATTAAATCTATAATTCTTTTTTATTTTTTGGAGAGGTTTTTGCTATAGGGCGTGTGCGCTTGCCAGACAGAGAGAGACAGAGAGACAGAAAGCGAGAAATCACCCCCCGCCCCAGGGGGGATGGCCATGCCGCAATCCCTTCTCCTCCATTCTCCTCTCAGGATCTTGGGCACGCACGCACACGCGCCCGGTGTGAGTTTTAAGCCACCGGGTCCGGGACTCGAACCACGGTCCACTACGTGGGAGTCCAGCAACATAGCCATTACACTAACTGCTGGTCCCAATCTATAATTCCTTTTTAAAAAAAATATCACATGTGGGATCAGCAGATGGAGTAATGGTTACATCACTGGAATCCTGCGTAGTCAATTGTGGTTTGAATCCTGGACCCAGTGGCTTGAAACTCACGCCAAGTGCATGTACATGCGCATCTGAGAGGAGAATGCAGGAGAAGCAATTGTGGCATGGCCATCCCCCTTGGGAGGCAATCTCTCGCTTTCTGTCTCTCTGTCTTTCTGGTGGAGCACATGTGCCCTATGGAAAAGAAATCTCTCTAAAAAAACATACAAAGTGAAAATTCTCCCTTCCCCTTAATCTGGACCCCTAGGCTGGATTTCCAGAGGTAAGGACTGTCAACTGCTTCTTATTCATCAAGGGCGTGTTTAACACCCCTACAAGCCCTCCCAGATAGAAGGGATCCTTGGAAAACAGCCCCTATGCAGTCTCACCGAGCTTATTGAGATCTCTGTCTCTGCACAGATAGAGGTTGCCTGCTCTGACAGGTACACGGGGATCCATGCATTCCTTTGTCAAACTCGGCTCTGTTGCTTTCCTATCAACAATGCAGCGGCTACTCTCTGCACCACTCTCCTGCTGCAGAGGGAAGCTATTCATGGCATCAATTCCTAGCCCCCCAAGGCTTAGCGCATGTTTGTTTAGGTGCTGGGTGGGAAGGTCACCTAGGGCACCCCAGAGTGAACAATCCACACAGTGTGATGCCATTTTAAATAAAACAAAAGCAGGCCCCAGACAGTATTGTAGGTTAGCAATGGATACTTTCAGAGAGATGAAGAGTTTCACAGAATACATAATGGAATGTCGCTGGGAAGGGATCCGGAATTAGGGGGTGGGGGAAAGGGGATTTAGCTTGACGTCTAATATGATCTTTCTTTCTTTTTAAGAACAGCATTTTTCCCCCCTACAGAGTGTGTGTACTCACAGAGGGGAAAGAGAGAAAGTGAGAAAGCACTGCCAGGGAGGATGGCCATGACACATCCCTTCTCCACTCCTCCTTTCGAGATTTTGGGCACACAGACACGTAAGCTGCCAGGTCCCGTACCTTAACTGAGCAACTGGCCATTTCGGATCCAGCTGCCTTCACTTCCACACCACCAGCTGACCCAAGGACAGCATATTCCTAGATGAGAGGTCTTCATAAAGTTCACAGAGGGGCCAGGTGATAAGCGCACACAGAGCTCTATGAGGCTGACCCATGTGGGAGGTTTCCGGTTCAAGTCCAGAGACCTCCCCAAGTACACGGGGCATGTGTGTGCCTGGGATCCAGCCTGGCTGAGGCTAGAGGTAAACAACGGCTTCAAGGGATGTTGGGGGTACTGTCTCTCTCTCTCTCTCTCTCTCTCTCTTTCTCTTTGTCTGTATCTCTGCCTCTCTTGCTCATGGAAGAAAAAAGTAAAACTTTCCAGAATTTTTCATGGAGCGGCTGACAGGTGGCATGGTGATTAAAGACGCTAGACTCCCACATGGTCGACTGTAGTTCGAGTCTCGGAATTGGAGGTGTGCTTTCTCACTCCCCAGTCCCTTGCTCTGTCTCTCTCGGGTCAAATTAAAGTAAGTAAATAAATAAATAAATAAATAAATAAATAAAATAAATAAAGAAGTTAAATAAAATAATTCTTTAAAATTTTTTTCATGGAAAATGTGTACTACAAAAACTGCATTGATTTCTATTTTTTGAACCAGAATTAACTTGTATTTGAATTCCAGTTTTCCATGAACTTTTTGGAGCACTCCTGTACTTCAAAGTCTATGATTTTAGGAAATAAACATATTTCTTAAAAGACTAGAAGTAAATAAGATAACAGTTTAAAAGTGGCTAATTCTGGGTAGGGATATAGGTAGGTTATTACTTTTTAAAATATTTTTTAAATTTTTTGCTAGAGGGTACATGTGCTCTCCAGAGAGAGAGAGAAAGAGATAAAAAAGGAAAGTGAGAAAGCACCTCCCCCATGGAGGACGGGTCATACCTGAATCCCTTCTCCTCCATCTTTTCCTTCTGGATTCTGGGTACATGTGCACATGTGCTCGGTGTGTTTTTTTAAGCCACTGAGTCTGAGACCTGAACTGCCCAGTCGGCCACGTGCGAGCCGTGGCCAACCTCAACCACCTCAACCACCACACCATCAGCTGGCCCATTTTTTGCTTTGTTCTTTTCTGAAATGACTGAACTTTAAAACATATTGTAAGGGGCTCCCCTCTTCCACCTTTTCTGACCCTGCAGGTAACCAGGCAGGCACGACGCCCCCGAGTCTGGGTTACTTGAGGTTGTGACCGCCAGGTCATCCGTTAAGCAGACTGCTGAAACAGGGAAGCCAGTCAGCAGGGAGCAGTTTCCTCGTAGGTCGGCCAAGGACTGTCTCATTCCTGTGCTGGGCAGTGGCTACCGGAAACCTCAATAGTGGCCGAGGACAACGTTGCCTGTCACTGACCTTGTCAGGCGGCCAGGAGTGCTTTCTACTCTGACAGATGCCTGAGAGGCGGTCTCGACTGTGAACTCAGCACCCAGTGACCGCTCTGGCGGCCTGGTGGTTATTGCCATCCGGCCAAAGGAGCACAGGGGTGTGGTGATGGCCGGGAGCCAGGCGAGATGGCAAGGCCTGACTGGTGTTCACACTGAGGGCACGGGGACATTTCAAACCGTTCCTTTTCCTGGGCTTGTCCCGTAGGTATTTAGAAATGTTTTATTAGCCACAATAAAAGAGAAAAAAAAAAAGTGAATTTTCAGGGTTTATTTTATTGATCCCGGTATATCCAGCACATGGCCACTTCAGCATGTCAGTCACATCGGCAAAGTATTCGTGAGACACTTCCCTTTCTTATTTTCATGTGAGGTTTTGAGGTCCCACGTGTGTGTTGTCCTCAGGACTTGTCTCCGTTTAGACTTGCTGCAGTTCAAGGGCTCAGGTGGCCGTGGGTGGCCTGTGGCCACTGCAGGGACCTGCAGAGGTTGAGGGTGTCGTGGCCTGTGTGGGCCATTAACACCTTTCAGAAAAGAGCAGTGGAGGATGGTGGCAGCAGGATGAGAGGTCTGGGCTGCCTCCGGGCTCTCTCCTGGGCTGGAGGGCAGGTGCTGGTCTAACTTAGCAGGTCTGTAATCAGCCTGGGGAGGCGGGCACAGCCCACGTCCTACCCCCAGAGAGTGAGCAGGCAAAACACAGTGGGCTCTTCAGATTCTCAGTCTAGAGAAAGGTAATGAACACCAGAAATGATAGTTCAGATTTGTGAATAAACCAGAAATGATATGTGTGCTTTGCTATAGGGCACACTGAATAACACTAGCGGTCGACTTGGGAGTGGTTTTTTAGTACTTAAACAACCTTTAAAAGACAATGAGCTGGGGGCCAGCGGGTGGCTTAGTGGTTAAGGTGCTGACTATAGACCGAGTCACACCTGCAAATACCTGCACAGCAACACCTAGACTAGTGTGGCTCAAACACCTGCCACCGTAACAGAGTCAAGTAGATGCACAGTATGAGCTTCGCAGTGAGCGAGCCAAGTCAAAACCCTGAAACTGCAGGTGACAGCTGTCTAGGAACGGGCTCCACCTGACTGGCTCCACAAGACCCACCTGCATCTTGGGAGGCAGCACAGGTTTTGACAACTCTGTGCAGACACGAATTCTGGAACATCTCTATGCCATGATGCCAAGTTGCAACTGGACGCGTGGGGACCCAGAGCTATAAGGGTCACATATAAATGTGTGGTCTTTGCTGAAGGGATGAACAAGTCAAGTGACACAATGGATAAGCTGGGTGAGGATCTGGGGGTGGCGGGCATCACAGTGTATGACTGTGCCCCAAGAGTCAGAGAGCATGAAGAAGCCTGGCAGTGAGGGGGGAGAGGTGTGTCAAATACTCAGCTGCGTGTGCAGGTCTGACATAGTCACCACCGAGGCAGGTGTGCCAAGCTTCTCCTGGGTGGTGACATTACCCTAGGAGTGCCACGAGGGGCCACTACAGGGTTTGCAGCAGAAATTGCAGAGTAAATTCCCTCTGGCTGCCGTGAGCATTATGGGTTTGCTGTGGAGTATCTAGAGGTGGTGACAGCAGGTACAGGGACCAGTTAGGAGGCTGGTTGAATAATCCAGGTTAGAGGTGACAGTGGCAGGAGGACACAGTCACTGGTATTCAGGAGCTTTGACCTGTAGGACCCAGCAGTTGTTGGGTGCTGGGAAAGTGAGGGCAGAGGAAAGACTCTGACTTATCACCCTTGACGACCCCCTGCAGCTCTGCTGCCAGCCCCCAGCCCCGTGCCAAGGCATAGCCTAAGAACCTGGGGTCTGCCAGCCTGTGACACGATGGCTACTCCAGTGTGCCTGTGCACCAGCCCGTTTCTGTATTTAAGCAGAGCTTTCATAGCTTCCATCAGACTTTCAAAGGGATCCATGATGCTGAAAAAGTAAGTACCGTGGGCCCCAAGTAAGGAGCACCTGAGCCAGGTAAAAGGTCCCTGCTCTGTAGGGTGGTCACAGCCTGAGGCTCTAAGATCAACCCATGTTCCTCTAAAATAAAGTGTGGGCATCTTGGGGGTTTCTTCTTCAACTCACAAAAGTTCCATTGATCTCCTGTTTTGATGGCCAAGAGCACCTCCTGACTTTTAGCACATGGGAGGGACAAAGTTCCCATCCTCCAGAAATGGGTCATTGAGCAGCAGTTCTGAGTGGAGAGGGACGGTGAGAGCATTTCAGAGTCGATTCCTAACTGTCGTTGGGCAGCAGGAGGGATGTCCAGCCAAGAGGTGGTCAACATTTCTGGCTCCCAAGAGATGGGGGCGTGAGATGGGGCACAGCCATTTTTCATGAGTTCATCCTTTCTGGGGACTGTCTGCCTGGCTGCCTTGGCTGAACTACACCTGCCTCTTGCTGACAGTCGCATTCTCGTTCCTGGAGTGATTGACCCAACGGCCACAGAGCGCTGCTTGGAAGGTCGAGGAGGTTATCTGTCTCCTCTGTGGCCCTGGCTTTCCTCCAGAGGCCACACGTGCTTGGCTGTGGGCGGGGAGAAGACAGACCCAGGGGCCATTTGCCCATCAGGTTTGGGCTCCTCCGACCCAGACCCAGGCTCAGAGACCTTCTTGGCTGCTGAACTTGGGGCACGGCAGGCAGAAGCATGCTCAGACGGGGGCATCTGGTGTGGGCTGGCTATTCCCCACTGCCCACCCTGTTTCTCTGCCTAGGAGACTAACAGGTCACCCAGCTTCCCGGCTTCTGGGTTCCAGTGGGCTACAGTCAATGGGAGGTGCCAGCTATGGATCAGAGCTTGGAAGGAGAGGAGGGCTGGTTACCATCCCACTGGGCCACCAGGCTTGGGGGGGGGGGGGGTGTGCTCGGGGCCATAACTGCTCTAGCTCAGCCCTTTCCAGCCCCTTTTCTTGGGGGGCCCTAGAACAGCCTCTTCCTGGCCTTGAGATGGAAACGAGGTGCCTCTCCATCCTTTACTGCTTTTCTAACTCCTACGGGTACCACAGGGTAGGTACTTGGTCTCGGCCAGGACCCTGACAGACACGCCTGTTACAGAGTGACAACAGCTATAATACTGACGACAATAACAATGAGATTCACCCCCTTTGCAGAGCGTCTCTGAAGGTTACGGAGCAGGTTCTCTCAATAGCCCCATTCTATAAATGTGGAAACGGAAGCAGAAAGGAAGGGCCAGTTTCAAGTGAAGGACCCCAGAACTGGGAGGAATCTGGGAACCCCCTCTAGAACACAGGCGTGGGGACACTCCTAGTCTTATACAGAATGCCGGGGGCCTCCCCTGGAGCTCACACAGGAGTCCCAGTGGGGTCCATAGACCCCAGCGTCAGCACACTGGGTGAGACAAGGGTGCTGACCATTGCCCCTCCCAGATCCAGACCCCCAGTGGACGCCCTCAGGGACTTCTTGATTCTTCCTCTGGCCAGGCCCAGGTCGAGGGCTGAATGAAGTTTCCTAGCTGTGAGGCTCAGTTTGTCTAACATAGGAGCTATGAGCGAGCCTGCTTTGTTGGGCTCAGAAGATTCCAGAAGGCTCCATGGGCTGAAGGGCTTAGCTCAGAGCAGGCACATAGCAGGTGCTTGGTAGCCAACACCTGTGTCTGTTACTCCCTGGCAGAAGCTTGACCTCGGTGGCCTAAGCATTGCCCCAAAGTTACCCCAGCGTAGAGTGATACACACGTTTACTCTGCGTTTCCTTTCTATTCAAATAGAAGATTAGAAATGAAAGTCAGTGAGCTCAGGGGTAACAGGGAGGGAGCTAAAAATACTCTCAATAAATAAACAAACAGGTCAGTGATCCCAGTCCCATGAGACAGCAGTTCTGGGTACAGAAGGGTCACCGTTTATGGCTGTGCATTGACTTGATGAACTCTGTGCCCAAGATAAAGGATGGTGGCATCCTATTGGGTAAGCCAGGACAAAATGACCCACATCGAGTCATTAACCTCCACAGAAGCTTCACCTGCACAGGGCTGGAATGCCTTCCGCATGCCTTCCTGGTAAGGGCCCTATGGCCCCGTGACCCAGGCTGGAGTGCAGCTAAAGTTGGGCACAAATTCAACATGGTGACTTTTGGAGTTCATTGGCTCCTGGCAAAGGGATAAGGAAGACACAACCTGGCTGGGGTGGTTTATTGTCCATACCAGACTGAGGACAGCTACAGACTGTTATCACTGTATGGGGTTGCTCTCAGGTGCTTGAACTCTGGGGACCGGAGCAATGCCCTGTGCTGGGGAGCCAATACTATGTAAGGGGGATGGGGGTCTTCTCCACCTCACTAATCTTCCTTGGGGCCTGGGCAGGGGGTCGAGAACTGGAGGAGGAAGTGAGGGGCAATTAGTTTGGCCTTTGATTTTAGAGTTTTAACCCAAAATACACATCTTGGTTGTTATTTCAGAGAGTGGGCCCTAAATGACCTCAGGAAGACTTTTGACCTTTTCAGAGCCTCCGTTTGTCTAACATAGGAGCCATGAGTGAGCCTGCTTTCTTAGGCTCAGAAGATTCCAGAAGGCTCTGTAGGATGAAGGGCTTAGCTCAGAGCAGGCGCATAGCAGGTGCTTGGGTAGCCAACACCTGTGTCTGTTACTCACCTGGCCGTTGTGTGGTTCCATATTCCTGAGGCTCCGTGCGTGGAGACCAGAATGGAATGCAAAGCTCTCTGCCCGGTGGGTCCCGGCGGGTGAGAACGCAGCCTGTTCTTGGCTCTGTTTCTCTAGTTCCCTCTCATTAGTCTGCATAATGAGCTGGAACCGCTTCTTGCTGGCAATTAGGCGAGTTCCCTTCTTAGGTTCCCCGCTCCTGGGAGCTGAGCTCAGGCTGCCAGGACAAGGAGAGGTGGGCACTGCAAGGATAGGCTGAGACGTCCCTTCTCGGCAGGGGATGGGCATTGGAAGCTGGGGCATGGCTGTGCCTGTCGGAAGTGACGAAGAGGCTGAACTGCGGGGAGGGCAGGCAGCAAGGTGGGCCCATAGCTGGCAGGCCCCCATGGGGCTCTTGCTGGGCACGTTTGAAGGTAGGGCTCTGAGACCCCCAAAGTGACTCTGTGCACTCGGACAAGTGAGAGGCTTCAGCAGAAAGCTGGGGCGGGGGGTCGGGGAGTGGAGGGCTCGTCACACAGAGGCCTGGAGAAGAATCTTGTTTGCTCAGCCAGTGTTCAGCAGAGAGGGCTCTAGAACTTGGCCCCAACCTCCTACCAGTACTCTGTGATCTTCCAAAAGGAAACTTCTCTAGTAATTCCCTTCTTAGAAACAAGAAGGATATTTCTCAACAGCCAAGGATGATGCACCTGGAGGTGTATCCTTGCCAGGGGACCCCTCTGTTCCTCCATCAGCCGCCGCAAAATGAAACTTTTTTCTGAGCGTCTCAAAGCTCACACATCAGATTGGCAATTAGCACATGTCACAATCCCCTTCTCCCCGAGCGACAGCCATTTCAGATGTCAGATTCCTGCCAAGCTCCACATCTTACTCTAAAGCCTCTTTCCAGGGGGACTCGAGGGAAATTAACATTATGCCAGGCAGAAGAAAACCCCTCGGAGCCCGAGAATGTCACACTCTCCCAGGGAGGGATTTCAGCTGAATGTTCATATCAACAGTGAAAGATTAATTGGTGTGGAGTGAATTACGGAAATGCGTGAGGCTGCTCCTACCACCGTGCCTTTGAAACCATAAAACGGAGTCCCCGGTTGCAGCCCCAGATCCACGGAGAGGTGGCAGAAGCTCCAGCCTCTTTTTTTGTCCTCTAAGAAGCCTCCTCTTCAAACTTTGGAGATAAAGCCCTAAGTTAGATGCATTTGGACCGGGGTGCGGGGGGGGGGGGGGGGCTTAAGCTACAGCGCAGTCACCACTACTTCTACTCACTACAATTTATTGAGCAGTTACTGCAAACCAAGCACTTCGCATGGACTGTATTTCCTTTAATCAAAGCAGCTCTGTGAGATCAGTTCTACTACCGTTCCCATTGTGTAGATGAGGGCACTGAGGCTCGGAGAGGAGATGTGACATGCCCAGGTCACCCATTCGGAGAATGGCAGAACCAGGAGTAGGCCCAGACAGCGTGTCTCCAAGCTGGGTCCTAACCCTCACTCCACCAGGTTAGAAGTCTGTGGGCGGGCAGGGAGAAAGGTCATGCGTCACCTTTCCTCATTAAAGCATCATGTTCATTTGTTCACTGTATAATTTTGAGCCCTGTTCCTACAGGTTGAGGTCTGGGGACAGGGTGAAGAAGAGTCCCTGCCTCAGAGCTGGGGCTCTCGTGTGGGCAGAGGTGCCAGGGGAAGTAAGGGGTGCCAGAAGGTTTTCTGGGGACACTGCCCAAATCCCCTGGGGTCTGGCTGAGACAAAATTAGGGGCCTGAGCTCCTGCATATCTCACGAGCTTCCAGGTGAGTGGAAGCCAGCAGCCTGCTGGGCAGCCAGGGTGTCCTGGTGCAAATTCCCAGCTGGTCTCTGACCTGGTCAGGTGGAGACCCTGAGGAGCCTTGGTGTCAGGCCCAGCATAGGGAGGGCGTCAGCGTATTCACAGGACATCCCAGGCTGGCTCGACACACAGGTGGGCCCGAGCTCAGCAGACATGTGTGATGACCCCATTCCACACATGAGGCAAGTAGAGTAACGGAGAGGAGGTTTCTGAGCTCCCGCAAAAACCTGACTGTCCAGGTAACCCTCAACCTTGCCGCATGGGGCTGGGGGAGGAGCTGGACCAGGGCATCTTGGTATCTCCCCAGTAAACGGGGCTAAGCACCTGCCTCAGGGTTCTGGCACCACCCAGGGCTTACAGTTGGAGTCAGCCCACCTTGTTATTGTGGGTGTACGAAAAACCCTCCCAAGGAACTGAAGGGGCCTCCCACTTCAACCCTGGACCTGGTCCTACCACCACAAGATGGCGCTGTTTGTGGGGTTTTGGGTGTGTGTTACTTACCTGCCCCACCCCCCTCGACCCCTACCACCTAAGCACACCAACCTTAGGGGTCCTCTCCACAGTTGACATGTCCTCTAGCTTATGGGTAATCCGCCCTGAAGGTAATTCTGTCAGCCTAAGGCAGAGGACAGGGGCCACCTTAGGTGAGCGTGTGTGTACATGTGCATGGCTGTGCACATGTGTGTGTGTGCCTTTTTATGCATCTCTATGCTCTTATCTGTGAATATACATGTACCTGTATGTGCATGTGTGTTTGTGTGTGCATACATGTGGGTATATGCATGTGTGTATGCTCCTATCTGATGTGTAACATGTCTGCTTGTGCCTGTGCATGTGTGTGCTTATGTGTGGTGTGTGTTCATAGATGCCTTTGCATGGCGGTGCACATACATGCATGTGTGCATATGTACATGAATGTGCATGCTTGCACATGTAGTGTATACCCATCTCTGTGTCACAGCTGCCTGTGCCTATGTTAGCATGTGTGCCTATAGACACGTGTGTGCATATTTCTATGCATGGTGTATTCTCATGAGTATTTCTACACATATGTGTGTGCACCTTTGTGCTTGTGTTGTGTGCATGCATATGTGTGATACATGTGTGCGTCATGTAAGATGCGCCTCCTGTGTGTGACTGCACACACAGATGTGTGTCTGCCTGTGCATGTGTGCATGTTAGTATGTGTGCTGCTCACCATGTCTGTGGGCATATCTGCCTGTGCTTGCTGGAGGGCAGGAAGCCATGAGACCCATCTCCTTGCCCTCTCCTTCCTCTTCCCCAGGCTATCCATGAATCCTCCGGGACTCTGCTCAGAGGCCACATCCTGGGAGGGTGTGCTCCCTGAGGGGGGGCCTGGTTAGGGCCTCGTCCAGGCGTCAGCGCTCTGTCCTGCCCTGGTGGCCAGCCTCCTCTGGCCGCACTGGCATTGTGTTTACTTGTCTCCCCCGGTCTGAGTCCCCTGGAGGCCAGGTCTGCGTGTGCTAACCAGGGCTCCCTGGGTATGGGCACAGGACCCGGCCCGCAGGACGAAGTTTCCTAGTGACCCGCCAGTGCCGAATGCTGAGCCAGGACGGCCAGAGCGAAGCGTTCCCCGAGAACTCATTTAATTCTTTTGACAATCCTGAGAGACAGGTTCTTTATCTCATCTTATGATGAACAGATGAAGGCACAGAGAGGTTAAACGACTCGCCCAGAAGTACCAGCTAAGACGTGGCCTAGCCGGGCAGCATTCAACTCAGATTCTAAGCTGATGTATATGGGTTGAAGTGAATACAATTTTCATTAGCCTGAAAAAAAATACACACACACACACACACAACACACACACACATGAAATTTTATTCATATATAAAAGTTTTAGGTTTTGCCACAGGGCATGTGTGCTCAACAGAGTGAGAAAAATGAGACATCATCCCCTTGGCGGTGCGACCACGCTGCAATCCCTTCTTCATTCTCCTTTCTCAACTTTGGCCATGCACACATACTTACCTTGCGTGATTTTCAAGCCACCAGTTCCAAGACTCGACCTGTGGTTGGACTTGTGGGAGTCCAGCGCCTTAGCCGCCACATTATCTGCTGGCCCTATATTTTTGATCAGGAGACACTTTATCTGCATTTTGTTCCTATAGGTAGCACGAGCCCTCCGTGCCCAGACCAGGAGGTTGCAGCGTCCTTCTTGAAGGCCTCTTTCTCCAGGAAGCCTCCCTGACCACCATGAGTGAGAATTTCAGCTTTCTTGTGTTCCTGCAGCCTTTGGGCTTCTACCGGTGGGCCGGGGGTACATGGATGTGTATAAACCTGTGAGCAAGAGGCCATGAGTTTGAGAAGTCACCACCCCCTTGAGGATCTGAAGAAACCTGTTAAAAACTTCAGGTGCTAGAGGGACCAGCAGTTAGCGTAATGGCTATGTTGCTGGAGTCGCATGTAGTCAACCGCGGTTCGAGTCCCGGACCCGGTGGCCTAAACTCATGCCAGGCACGTGTGCGTGCGTGCCCAAGATCCCGAGAGGAGAATGGAGGAGAAGGGATTGCGGCGTGGCCATCCTCCCTGGGGGGGGGGGGGGGGATTTCTCGCTTTCTGTCTCTCTGTCTCTCTCTGTCTCTCTGGCGAGCACATCAGGTGCTGAAATAATGCAGACACATGGACATCACCCCCAGCGTCAGGGGCCCAGTATCAAATACAGCTGCTGCAGGGGCTGGGGGACCGTTCGTTTCCGAGAGAAGAGAACCGCGGGGGAAGTTTTCCGTTCAGTCCTCTGTGGATACTGTCGTGAGCCCATCACGCGCCAGGCTTCACACAGCAGTGAACAAATGAGGCGAAAATCCTTGCCTGAGGTTAGCTCTGGTCCAGAGAATGGCACCAAGGAGTCCACCACTCGTGCCCTATAGCAAAAATCTCTCTTACAAAACAAAACAAACAAAAAACCCCTGTTGGGTGCCTGTCCATCTCTCTCCCTCTCCCTCTCACTCTCTCTCTGACTCTCTCTCACAGACGAAACTTAAAAACAAACTTAAAAAGAAGAAGGAGAAGGAGGAAAAGAAGGAAAAGGAGAAAAGAAACAATGAAGTTGCCCGTAGAGGTTCAAGGTGCTATCCGGGGAGGGAATTCATCCTGTGATTGGTGTAAATGAAGCACTGCTCTCCGCTCTCAGAGGGAGACTGCCCGCCCAGGCCTGCCTCCGTTCATGCTGTCGCTTGAACGTGCCCCAAGTCAGGCGGGACAGCTGGGTCATTTGCACGGGTACTGGGAGAACACAGGCCACCCTGCACCCTCACCTGCTCGCACCGCCCCTTGTGCCTGTGCTGTGTCTGGGCAGGGGAGAGGCTCCCGCGGACACCCTGAGAGCCCACAGCCCACAAGCTGCTGCCAGACTAAATGTCTTGCTGTGGCACTTACCTGCTTGGCCCGTCAGCAGACAGTTGTGTGTGTCCTGGAACATCTGGAGTGACCTGAAAGGACTGCAATGCCCACTGTCTGCAAATGCTTCCTTCTCTGCTCTTGTTAGCAGTTTACCAATGGGCTCATTATGGGCTTAAGGATTCCTAGGGCTGAATAGTTGTTCTTTGCTCCCTCGAAAAAACTATTCTTGGCTACATTCCAGCTGCAGACCCCAGGCAGGGGCTTGCCTTTTGTAGGGTGATAGAGGCAGTCACCCAGGGCCTCACTCTCGGGCCCCTTGCCTGTCTTTTCTGGACAATAGTTAAGTCCAATTTGGTCAAATTTCGACATTGGCCTCTGAATAATATTCTGAAGTGCCAAGGCAAAATGCCGACAGCAGAGCTTCCTTGTAAGGGAGGTTATCTGGGGGCCGCACCCATGTAGGGACAGCCTCCTGTCCGGGATCCAGTCTCTCCATTTATAAAACAAGAGCTGTGATTGTCAAACCCACACACCATCCAGCGAGTATAAAACATGGTCATGGCTCTGTTTGCCTTCCCCGTGTAGGATGATGGGACATCAGACAGGATCATAGTGAGACTAAGGAGAGATGAAGTGGGACCGGGAGTGAGACAGCAATGATACAACTGGACCCATGTGGGGAAGGCCCTGGGTTTTCATCCTGGGACGCTCCTGAGCGCTGGGCACATGCAGGCTTGCCTGTGATCTGGGTCAGCTGGGACTGGGGAGAGACAGCAGCATGAAGATCCTGCTGGGCTCAAAGAAGAAAAAAA
The DNA here is from genome assembly GCA_026018925.1 of Tupaia tana. Classification (NCBI taxonomy): domain Eukaryota; kingdom Metazoa; phylum Chordata; class Mammalia; order Scandentia; family Tupaiidae; genus Tupaia; species Tupaia tana. The sequence continues at coordinate 37,170,093 of JAKSZU010000012.1, forward strand.
GAAAGGGACTAGCAGATGGCATAATGGTTATGTTGCTGGACTCCAATGTAGTTAACTGCAGTTCAAGACCTGGACCCGGTGGCTTAAAACTCATTTGGGCATGAGTGCATGCCTGCCCAAAATCCCAAGAGAAGAATGGAGGAGAAGGGTTTGCAATGTGGCCATCCCTCCATCCCTTCTGGGGAGTGATTTCTTCCTTTCTGTCTCTCTGGTGAGCACATGTGCTCTCTAGCAAAAAAAAAAAAAAAAAAAAAAAAACTCTCTAAAAAAAAAAAACCTGTTGGATGCCTGTCCATCTCTCTCCCTCTCCCTTTCTCTCTCAAAGAAGAAACTTTAAAACGAACTTAAGAAAGAAGGAGGAGGAGGAGGCAAAGAAGGAGAAGAAGAAAACAAGAAGAAATGAAGTTGCCTGCAGAGAGTCAAGGTGATACTCAGAGAGTTGAATGCATCCTGTGCTTTGGGTAAAAATAAATAAATAACGATTTAAAAACTCCCCTGGAGCTGGGATATGAAAAGCCCTCTGAGTCTGCAATGGCCTTCCCCACCCCACCTCTGAAACTCAGCCTACACATAGCAGCTCTCCGCGGCCCGTGTCCTTCCCACACCCCTCTCCCCACCTGGCTGTCTCCCCTCTGCCCCACCTCTGTGTCCCCGCTGTCCCTCTTGCCTTCCGTCTCTCCACCCTGCAAGGTCTACCTGCAGGTCTCCCCACCAACGGCGCGGCCATCCCTATTCGGGGGCAGTCCCCAGCACATGGTGCAGACACCGCTCTCCCCTACAGATTTTAGGGCTGCGTTTTTCTCTTTTGGCAGAAGTTGCCCTTCCAGGCCCTACCTAGTGCTCTGGAGGTAGTAATGAATAAACCTGTATTGACTGAACCCAGTCTGGATTTGAAAAAGTGTCTCCAAACCCAGAATTTAAAAACAAACTTAGGAGAGGACCCACCAGAGGACCAGGCGCGTGCGTGAAATCCTTGCTAAGTAGGCAGGCGCTGGCCCACAGGTCCTCGGGGAGGGCAGCCCGCTATAATGGAATTTCGTCTTGGATGGTGGAGAACTCTGCAAAGTCACATTCGGCAGCTGCTCCAGGCCTTCGGAATGTCCCAGTTGGTATAAATTAATGGTTTGGAGGGACCCGGTGCTGTGAGGTCTGTCTTTGTGTGTAAGGAAAGAGACGAGCTAAACTGAGATGCATTTTGACTCTGGGCTCAGAGGCATTAATTACTTAAATGAATAAGTATTAAATCAAAGGCCTTGCTTCAAAAATTAAACTCAGATTAGCCCCTTGCTCTACTTCCTATAAAATCAAAACCATTTGGTCAAAGAATGGACAGCCGGGAGGGGAGTACTAAGAAGAAAGCCCTTAGTGGCTGGGATTGTCCCATACTTCAGGGCTGTGGGTGACTCCGAGAGGCTGCTGGTCCTGCAACCTTGAATGAAAACCTCAGGCCCCGGCCCAGTCCGTGCAATGCGACGGCCTCTCCCTCTGTGCTTCCGCATCTCACTGAGCCTGGAGATGCAGAGAGGAGGAGGAAGTCCAGGGAGGAGGACTCCCGTTAGTGTTTTCAAGGTCTTTTACTTGCTCTTTCAGAAATGAGGGGAGGTAAGGATTCTAGGGCCGAGGATCTGGGCCAGAAGCAGGAAGGCTGGTACCAGGTAGGAAGGCCAGAGGGGTCTCCCAGGTCAGCACAGGTCCCGTTGGGCCAGACGCAGCCTCAGCCTGGAGCCTTGAGGGGGGATCTGGAAGGGGTCTCTCTGGAGGTCTTTCACGACCTCACACTCAGAGGTTGGGTCTCCCCCCAGTGCTCCTTAATCAGACTCGCTCTGCTCAGAAAGTCCTGGCGATCTGATCTGATCTTGCTTCCTGCCCAGGAAGTCTCTTCACGCCTCCTTGATACTGACAGCTGAGGATGGCGGCTGCGTGCTTACCTGGCCCAGCGCCGCCATGACTGGGCACCTGCATGGCTCCAGCAATCCTCGCGGTCACCTTGGCACAGTCCACACATACATTCTATCAGACTGCCGTGTGTCTGCAGCTCACCGCAGGGGTGGGGAGCTCCAGTGGAAGGTGGTCACTGGACTCCGATGATTCAGGAAATATTGGTCAGCCCTAGCTCCCCATACCTGGCTCCAGAGCCCCAACCTCTCCACTGCCCCAGGGGCCAGGGCCAGGCCTTGTTCTGTTCCCTTAGTCTCTGTCCCTGGAACAGGACGGTGGTAGCTTGCTTTGTGCCCTGGGCTCCTTCCTTTCCAGAGGGCCTCTGTGCTGGACTTTGCCACCCACGCTGCTTCCTTTGATCCGTGCCCAGTGGCCCTGCATGGTGGCAAAGCCCCGCCCACTCTCTGCTGCTGCGTCTGCTCTGAGCTTGGTGCTCGGGTCACTGGACGGGGTCTGGATGCCCAGAGCTTTGGGCTTCCCTGACTGGAAACTGCCTGCTCTCCTTCACTGTGTCTGTCTCCGGCTCTGCCTCGGTGTCCAGTGGTGTCCCTCGATGCTGAGGCTGCTCTCCCAGACTCGGTAGGGGCATGCTCTCTGAGCTGGCTGGGTGGTGGTGGTGGCGGCGGCCACCCTGGTGAGTGTAGCAAATGGGAGCAGATAATTCCTGCAGCCACCAGAAGCCCTTGGAGCCACACCCCACGCCCCCTGGTGACTGGAATGCCTGGTGAGACAGCGCAGGAGCTGGCCCTGATTCGCCCCTGCCCTCAAGTCCAGCCAGTTACTCCTTCCTTGATTCTCTCAGACCGCCTTGGTAACAACCGCCAGCGATGGCTGCTGAGTCGGGAAGCCCTGCTCACAGGGCCATGTGGACCTACCACGGTGACCTACACAGATGTGTCTGCTGCAATCCTGAGCCCCTTAGAGACCTAAGTAGAGACGCCTGCACTGGCCCTGCCTCCCAGAGTCTGCCGTGGATAAGCTACCTGGAACTGTGACTGTGAGCTCGATTTCCAATAAGGGTCTGTGCAATGTAATTAAGGCAGAGTCTGGAGATGAGATCACCCCGGATGACCCAGGTGGGCATACGTCCAGTGATGGGGGTCCTCATTTTTCTTTTTTGAAAATTTGCCAGAGGGTGCATGCACAAGAGAAAGAGAGACAGAGAGGGTGCGAGAATCACTCCTTATCTGATGTGGTCATGTGGTCACAGCGCGATCACTTTTTCATGTCTCCAACCTGTCGGGATTTGGGGCACACTCACACACACACACACACTCACACACATACACAGTGTGTTTGTTTCAAGCTCTGAGCCCAGGATTCGAACCACATGGTTGACTATGTGGAATCCTGGTCCATATGGCCCAATGTGTGTCCTCAGAGACAGAAAGTCAGAAAGATGGCGGAGGAGAGGGCCATGTGTCCATGAAGGCAGAGATTAGAGTGAGGCAGCTGTGCGTCAAGGAAGGTCTGGAGCCCTCCTGGAGAAGCTGGAAGACAAGGGAGGACCCTCACCTGGAGGTTTTAGAGCGAGTGCACACCTAGATTTCGCCTACACCTGGATTTCGCACCGGTGGGCTGCGGAACTATGAGAGAACATTCTGGTGGTTTGAAGCCACCCAGCCGATGGTGGTGTGGGATGGCAGCCCCAGGACACCAGCATGCCTAGGTCACAGGGGCTGGGCTGGGGCTGAGGTTCAGAGGAGAAATGCACTGGCATGAACAGCAATCTTCTCCCCACTCCCCGATTTCCTTCTACAATGTGGTGGCAATGGTCCTGCTCCACAGGGTCTGGGGAGACCAAATGCTCTTAGGTTTTTTTGTTTGTTTGTTTGTTTGTTTGTTTGTTTTTAATTTGCTCCAGGGAGCATGCACTTGCCACAGAGAGAGAAAGGGGATAAGTAAGAAAGCACCCCTGAGGGGATAGCCACACCATGGTCCCTTCTCCCTTCTCCTCTCAGGATTTTGGGTGCACACACATGCATGCCTGGCATGTTTTTCAAGTTGCCAGGTTCAGGATTCGGATCATGCCAAGGGCCAAGTAGGATCCAGCCACATTAACCACCACGCCACCAGTTGGTCCCCACAGGGTCTTACAACACAGAGGACTGGCATGGTTCCTGGTGCCTGGCCCATACAGTTCGTTTCAATGTTGGGTCATGACTTTTGTAACTTGCCCAGTCACTCAGATGATAAGTGGGGAGCTCGTATTTGGAGAGTCAACACAACCCATGCTCTCGAGGTCTCTCGCACTGTGAAATGGGCCCCTAGCGGGTCTGTAACATTGCCACTGAAGGTGATGCTCATTGAACTGAGTGAGGTCAGGAACTGCTTGATCCAGCCTCTTGGCAGGCTTCATCCAATTCCAGGCTGCATTCTCAGGGTTTCTAACTGTGCCTGGCACATAGTAGGTGCTCTGTGCCTTGGCTCAGGGAGAGAAGCAGGAATGGGGTCTCTAGCCCACAGTCACGCCTAGAGCAGGAGCAGAATGTCTTAGAAGGGACGTACAATTTGGGGAGGGGAAGTCAAAGGGAGGAGCCAAGGTGTCCAGCCAAAGGGGTGAAGGACAGGCCAGGGTGATTGTGGGAGCAGGGCCGTATTTGTAAAGCAGGATGCCCATGCAGGGAGCCGAGGCCAGGGCACGGCCTTCTGTGCGTCCAGAATCCTCAGTGAGGGTGGGCTGAGTGACTGCTGGCAGGAACTTGGAAAAGGTCAGCCGTTGCCCTCCTAGCCCTGTCCTGTTTCCGCAAATAGCCTGGGTAGGGTTTGCCTGGCTTGGGGGCCTTCAGAAGGGCTGGCAGCAGCCACGGGCCAGCACTGACCATCACACCACAGGGACTCATGACAAGCTTGTCTGTGGCTGTGCATCCCCTGTCAGGACTGTGGGTGGTTGCAGGACAGAGGAACCGACTCCTGGCAAAGGGCCTTGGAGAGGAGCCGGGGAGGCCAGCCTCATACCTGAGCATGCAGAGGCCGAGCGCCCGGGTCACATGCCTGGGTCCAGCTGCAGAGTGAGGCAGAGAGCTCTTCAGAGCTGTACACACTGACACAGTCCACCCAGGGGCAGGGGCTCTTGGCTCAGGGGCAGGGTGGGGTGGCCGTTATCCTTTCCCTGCCCTGGCTGGGCTCTAGGAAAGGTGGCTGATTAAAGCAAGCATGTGGAACCAGCAGGTGGTATAGTGGTTAAGGCGCTGGAACCCCACATGGCCAAGCATGGTTTGAGTCTTGGACCCAGAGACTTGAAACTCATGCCAGACGCATGTGCGTGGGTGCCCAAAATCCCAAAAGGAGAAGGGATTGCAACATGGTCATCCCCCCAGGGGGTGATTTCTCACTTTCTGTCTCTCCGTCTCTTCAGCAAGTACACATGCCCTATAGCAAACATCTCATAAATAAATACTAGAACAAGCGTGTGTTAACCCACGTCAGTGTCTTTCCATGCCCAAAGAACAGAGGCTCCACACTTCGGCACTTTATAGGCATGAAGAGGAGGCAGACGTGGGAAAGGCAAGGGAGGTCAGGCGATGGGAGGTGACAAGGGCGTCCTTGGAGCAGTCAGGGAAGGCTCTGCGCTGAGCTCTGAAAGACAAGAGGCAGCCTCACTGGTTCCAAGAGGAGAGTCTGGAGGAGTGCAAAGGCCCAGGAGAGCCCGCGGGGAGTGGGAGCACCTCCGTTCCTGGCTCCACCTGAGGAGCAGGCAGCCAGGCTGGCAGGGTGGGGGGAAGAGAAGCTGGCAGGTTGGGGGGTTGGACCCCGCCCCCCCTCTGCAGTGTCTGGAGCCTCAGCTTGCCCAGCTGTGAAATGGGCGAGGGCCGAGCTGCTCACACATCGCAGGAGTGAAACAATTCCTGGGGAAGGACTTGAGTAGCCCAGCTGCCACTGAACAAATGCAGTTTGTCACAGATGGGACACGGGCCAGCATCCAGCCATGGCTCTAAGAGGCAAGAAGCTGGGCTGCAGGGCCAGGGCTAATGAGCAGCAGGGCAGGTCCAGCTCCCCTGAGCACAGGCAGCTGAGCCCAGGCAGGGCTGGCACCGGAGCGGGACCCGCACGCTCTGTTCTGGGGCTTCTCTCGAGGCCCTGGGAGAGGCCTGGAGATGCAACATGGTTGATTTGTTATTTTTTTAAAGCAAATACTTTAGTCCCTTTGAGTCTTTCTGATCCTTCTCTTTCAGAGGCCTGTACTCCACAAAGGCACACCAGCCTCTGTGCCCAGAAGGAAGCAGGCTTCAGAGAACCGGAGCCTTCTTGCTCTAGGGGGAGGCCTGGCCAGGGAAAGGGGCATGTCCCAGCAGGTGGGGGGAAGGGGACAAAGAGGGGGATGGGAGCTTGTAAAAGAAACCCTGCCTGGCCTCTTCTCGGGCCTGGGTCTCTGCAGGACACCACCCCTGGGTGATTGGGAGATTCCAATGTCCCTCCCGGCCCAAAGAACCCCACCCCCTGCCATTTGGCTCATCAAAGCCATTTTGTTCCTGGCCAGGCCCAATTCACACCTGGTTGCAGGTCAGTGAGCAGGCAAGGAGGGGCTGGAAAGGGTTTATGATGGGGGCAGGGTGGGCAGTGTGGCCTCAGGTCCTGGCCCCAGGGGTCTGGAGCCTGCAGAGTTGGCACCTTTTGGAGCTATTGTTGGGATTCCCCTCCATTTGTAGGTCTCCCTCCCCTCATTGGCCAGCAGGAGGGAAGTCCCTCAGAGCCAGCTCCTTGGGTAAAGCCAGTCTCATAGTCCTGGGTCCTGGCTGTCAAGGAGAGGGGCCAGGCCAGGCCTCTGCCAGGAGCTGGCAGCCTCTGGGTATGCACGGCAGCCCCCTACCCAGGGCTGGCCAGAGCCACTCCACCTGAGCCTGCCCAGCTGGTCTCCATGGGTCATAGAGTGGTCTTTCTAGAAGCAGGTGGGGTTACAAGACCTCCACTTCTGGATTTCTAGAGCCTTCCATTGGGCTTAGAGCCCTGGTTGCTTCTGTTGCTGTGGTATCCGCCCCCTCCTCCAGCTCACAGCTCACAGCTCCCTGTTCAGGCCTCTCCAGTGTCATGCTTAGAAACCCCTCCCCCTAATATCAGCTCAATTATCACCTCCCTAGGTAGGTCTTCCCGGATCTTTCTGGCTGTCCACCCTCTTCTGCCCCCAGGTGCCTGTCCTGGAACTGACGCTGCATTATGGATGGACATCTGTCGTCCCAGCTGAGCTCTAGGTCCCCTGGGGCAGAGACCCTGTTGCTGATTGCCCACTGTGTGCCCCTCGCCCATAGCAGAGGCTGGGGCACGGCAAGCATGTTGACTGGAGCGTGGATGGTGCAGGTGTTTGCAGGTGTCCTGATCAGCCATGTGTGGGGCTCTGCTGTGCTCACACAGGCAGAGTGAGGCCCCAGAGGGGACCTTTCTTGAGAGGACCTGGCCTTTCCTCTCCTGGGGCAGCTGAGGCCCCAGGTGAGGTAATCTCAACTGGCCCAAGAACTGGTAACCCTTCTCAGCTTGAGAGCTTCCTCCAGCCCGTCTCCACAAGCAGGGCCAGGGGCCGTGGGGGTTTCCCAGTTTACAAAGTACCCAAATGTCCACCATGAGAAGGCTAGGACTCAGAGAGGGGCCTGGGACATACCTCTGAGGTATGTCCAAGGCACCTGCAGGTGGGGTGGGAGAGAACCCCAGATGAGTTTCCTCATGACCCAATGACCACACAAATGTTTTCCCTTGTTTTGGAGATGAAAATGGGCCTGCTGGCTAAAATCGAGGTGTCCAGGGTGGCTTCCTTCTGCAGGCTCCAGGGCAGGTACTTGCCGTGTCCTTTCCCGCTTCTGCAGCCTGCCTGTGTTCCTCACTCGGGGTCCTGCAGCCCTCCCACCTCCCTCTTCCATCACAGCTTCTCTCTGACTCTTCACCCTTTGCCTCTCTCTTTAAGTATTCTCATGCTAATGTTTCGGGCCTGCTCAGATACTGCAGGATCATCACCTCCCTCTAAAGATCCTAATGTCACTGTGCGTTGAGAGCTGGGTCCCATGGGGCTAGCTGTGGTTCAAGTCGGCACCAACACCCTGGGCATGCATGTGTCCGTGCCCAAAACCCTGACGGAAAGAGAAATGGAGGAAAAAGGCTTGCGGCTTGACCACACCCCAGGGAGGGGTGCTTTCCTCTTTTTCTTTCTCCCCCTGGTGAATACAATTTAAAAACAAAAAAATCCTTAACTTCATCACATCTGCAAAATCTCTTTGGCTATGTAACATCACACAGGCACAGGCTGCAAGGGTTAGGATGTGAACATCTGGAGAAGAGGGAGGCCATTATTCCACCAGCCATGCCTACCCCCTTGGACTTGCGGAGCTCAGAAATGGAGAAAACAGCCAAACTAACCAGCCCTAACAGCAGCGCTGGCCTCAGTGATCCTTCCCTGCCCGCCCTGGTGCACCTGTTACCTGCAGCAGTTCCTTCTGCCCTCGGAAGAGCTCTCTCAGGAGGCCACCCCCATCACCCTTTCATGCAGATAAGAGCCACAGCCAAATCAAAGCCAGCCTGCAAAGCTAGAGTTCGAGTCCTACAAGAGGAAGGGGGACCTCTGACCCCAAACTAGCCACCATGGCCCTACTCTGCAGCCTTCCAGGCTTGGTTTTAACCTTAATTTAGAAAACAATTTGCTAGCCTGTGATGCACACACAGAAAAGTACACAGCTCAGCGGCATACAGTTCAGGGGCTTTTCTCAAATAAACCACCCATACAGCCAGCAACCTGGTCCACAGGGTTCACCAAGCTACCCATGTGCTGCCCTCGGAGATCAACACACAGACACAACCAGCACCCAAGAGACCTGAGTTACCACCCCAGCACTCCCATACCCCTCAAGGCTAACCACGATCCTGATTCTAACAATGTATATTTATAGGCCAGCACGTGGTTAAGGCACTGGACTCATACATGGTTGACTATGGTTCGAGTCCCTGACCTGGTGGTTTGCTTTCTCACTTTCTTTCTCTCTTTTTGTGTGTCTGGTGAGTGCACATGCTCTGTAGCAAATTGAAAATAGTAATAATAAATAAATAAAAATAAATAAGTAACTCTTCAAAGATGGAAAGGACAATATTCCAGGGGCGGCAGTAAGATGTGATGCTAAGGGGACCAGCAGCTAGCATAATGGCTATGTCGCTGAACTCCCATGTAGCCGACTGCGGTTCAAGTCCCAGATCCGGTGGCTTAAACTCACGCCAGGGACGTGTGTGTGTGTGCCCAAGATCCTGAGAGGAGAATGGAGGAGAAGGGATTGCGGCGTGGCCATCCCCTCTGGGGGGTGATTTCTCGCTTTCTGTCTCTCTGTCTCTCTCTGTCTTTCTGGCGAGCACATGCGCCCTATAGCAAAAACCTCTCCAAAAAAAAAAAAAAAAAAAAAAAAAAGTGATGCTCGGAAAGACGGACACACGTGGGAAAGAGCTAGGTTTTTATCTAAGGCTCTCCCTGAAAACACGGGCCTGTCTATGCTGTGATCCGGGCGGGCTGCGGCTGGGAGCATATTGTGGCACTGAGACCCGGGGGTGCTTATCTCAGACTGTTTCTCTATTTATGGAATAAATACATTTAAAACAAGAAATGTCATACCCTTTAGCTATTTCTCCCTCTCTCCGATCCCTCCCAGCCCTGAGCAGCCACTAATCTAATGTATCTTCTGTGTCTCTATAGCCGCCTGCTCTGGGCATTCGACATGAATGGAATCGTATAGTACATGGTGTCTCGTGACTGGCGTCTTTTACTCAGCTTGATGTGTTCAAGCGTCTTCCATGTTGTAGCATGCATCAGGTCTTCACTTTCATCACCAAATAATATTTCCTGGGATGGATGGACCACATTCATTTATTCTTTAACACTTGTTATAATTTGACTTTCTCACTGTCGCCATGGCAGTGGGTGTGAGATGCTGACGCGCTCTCTCTTGCCTGGGTATGTAGGTTTCAAAGTCCGCCTAACATGGCTCCTAGGAGGACAGGTGTGGTCACACTCCTTGTTTCTCTGTAGCCTGGCAGGCTCCAGGGCCTGGGGTCATCCCTGATGTCAAGCCCGAGTGGTTTCCTCCTGTTGCCCCAGGCTGGGTTCCGCCTGCTAGTGGCTTTGCTGATCGCCACAAGCAGCGTCTCCAACTTCTTCAGAGCTGGAGTTCCCCTGGGGCTGGCGTCTGGTGCCAGCTGGCTGAGAAACTCAGGGCCTGTTGATTGAGCACCTGCTCTGCACCCAGCCAAATTCTAGAATCTATTCTAGAATCTAGAGATGGGTGAGGAGGGGAGGCCTCTGGCTTCTGGGACCTTACATTCTGGTGGGTTAGGCAAATAAAAAAGGTGACCATTCAAATTGCAGAAAGTACCTCAAAGCCAACAGTGGGGTAATGTGTAGAAGGCCCTTGGATAGGTGCTGGGGACTGGGTCGGCCGGGCTTGCTCCATGCTCTTGGCCGAAGTCAGCGCCCACGGAGAGACTCAGCAGGCTCTGCAGTACAGGTGGGGGCCGGGGCTGTGGATTTTAAGGTAAAGACAGCCTGCGCTGTGGCAGCCGTCCTGCGAGTGGGGCCGCACATTCCTGAGCCCAGAGCGGCGAGCTGTGTGTTCGAGTGAGGAGGTGGGCCAGTGCGGCCTTTAATCAGGCCAGAATTGCTGTGGCTGCCCCCGGAACAGGCATACGTGGAGCCATGAGGCTGGCCATTAATTCTAGTTTGAGTCAGTTTAATAAATAGCTAAATAAAAAAGCTGAGAATGACTTCACATTTAGCTCGGATTCCTCGCTAAGTGGTAGGTAGTTTCCCATTTTCCTAAAATAAGCTCTTTCCATGGCCGGGTGGCAAAGCAGCCAGAGCCCTCAGAAGGGCAAAAGCCCCTCCTGGCTGCTGGGACAGTCGCAGTGGACGCCGAGGTTCCTGCAGTGGGAGTGAAATGACCGAGTTGGACTTAGTGAGCCCTTGGTAGTAAGAAAGCAAACCAAACCCAACACACGGGCCCCGAACCCTGGCATCTCCTGGGGCTCTGCACAGACCCCTGTGCTCCTGAGCTGCTAGCCTGTTGCCCTGCTGCTGTGGCTCCTGTCCCCACGGATGTCACAGGGAAAACCTGCACACACCTCTTCCTGGGTCTCCCTGGCAAGTGGCACTGGCAGAGCATGCCCGAACCCGATGTCCAGGTTCTGATCCTCGCCCTGCTGGTGCCAGCAGCCTGGAGAGCTCAGGAGGGATGTTTAAGCCTGAGCCTTGGCTCTCCCCTCTGGCAAATGGGCACTAATGGGACTCCCCACAGGCTGCTGGATTCAAATGACACGGTGTGGGAAGAACTCCGTGTCCACCCTCGGACATCTCGCAGTGGTTCTCTGGCTCAGAATTGCCTTGCAGGCAGGAGTCTGAGAGGTGCTTTCTTGGGATGGGGACACAGCCCTCCTGTCGTGGGCATTTCCCAGATGCCAATTAGTACTGAGGGCCTTGTCTCCTTGAAGCACTCCACGTCCTGTTACAGAAGCCCAGTGAGGCCTGAGTGAGCCCATTCTACAGATGTGGTCCAGAGGCAGAAAGCCGGCATGGCCACGTGGTGACTGGGCCGGCCCAAGACTAGACCCGGGACTCAGCGTATTCCTTATTCTTCTCTGCACCCCACCCCACCCTGCCCCAGGGCACCACTTGCAGAGTCCACCTCCCGTCCTTTGCCCCTGCTGCATTCACACTTCAGCTGCTCGCCACTGCCTTCCACCGTGGGGTGGGCGTGTTGAAGGTGTCCGCTTACGCTCAGGCTGAACCGTGGTCTCCAAAACTCCTATATTGAAGTCCTAACTTCCGGGACCCCCAAATGTGACTATATTTGGAGATATAGGATTTTTGTTTGTTTGGATTTAGATTCTTGCTGTAGAGCATATGTACTGGCTAGAGAGAGGCAGAGAGGGAAAGTGAGATATCACATCCCTGCGGGGGATGGCCATGCCACAATCCCTTCTCCTCCATTCTCCTCTTGAGATTTTGGGCGCATGCAGACACACACACATGCTTTTCAAGTTGCTGGGTCTGGGGTTCAAACTGTAGAGTCAGCCATGTGGGATCCAGTGCCTTAACCACCCTACCACCTGCGAGCCTCAGAGACATGTTTTTTTTTTTTTTTTTTGTAGAGATTTTTCGCTATAGGGCGCGTGTGCTCGCCAGACAGACAGAGAGAGACATAGAGACAGAAAGCGAGAAATCACCCCCCAGGGGGATGGTCACGCCGCAATCCCTTCTCCTCCATTCTCCTCTCGGGATCTTGGGCACGCACGCACACGCGCCCGGCGTGAGTTGTAAGCCACCGGGTCCGAGACGCGAACCACAGTCGACCACGTGGGAGTCCAGCGACATAGCCATTACGCTAACTGCTGGTTCCCCAGAGACATGGTTTTTAAAGAGTCAAGTGAGTTAAAATGAGGCCATTAGGATGGCCCCTGATTCAGTCTGACTGCTGTCCTCACAGAGATTAGGACTCAGGCCCACACAGAGGGGTGACTACGTGAGGACACACGGAGAAGATGTCTTCAGCATGCCAAGGAGAGAGGCTTCAGAAGGAACCACCCTGAGGACACCTCGAGCTCGGCCTTCCAGCCTCCAGGACGGTAAGAAAATGCGTTTCTTTTTCTCAAGCTGCCCGTCTCTGGTCTTTGCTGCCGCAGTTTGATATAATACAGCTGGGGATGTGGCTCTTGCTGATCTCTCTGAGAAGGCTGCCTACCTCACACCCCACCTTCCTAGCCAGGGCACATGAATGGTCACGAAAAAGGGCCCCAACATTATTAAGTTCTTAAGATGTGCTGACCACACTCTCTCCTTCTTTTTTTTTCTTTTTTTGGAGAGGTTTTTGCAATAGGGTGCGTGCGCTCGCCAGACAGACAGAGAGAAACAGAAGGCGAGAAATCACCCCCCCCGGGGGGGGGGGGATGGTCATGCTGCAATCCCTTCTCCTCCATTCTCCTCTCGGGATCTTGGGCACGCATGCACACGCGCCCGGTGTGAGTTTAAGCCACTGGGTTCAGGACTGGAACTGCGGTCGACTACATGGGAGTCTGGGGGCATAGCCATTATGCCAACTGCTAGTCCCCACACTCTCTCCTTCTTCACCTTATGATCCAGGGGCTACTTTGGGTCCAACTTTTAAAATCAGACCTGAGCACAGAGAAGCTGAGGAACTAGCCTGGTCCCACACAGCATCATAACCTTGCTTCTAAACACTTTTGCCTCCAGGCTTTTGGCACTGGAAGTTGGGCACAGTTAGATGGGGGCTTGGAAACGCAGTTGTGTCCTAGAGTCGTCCTCGGGGACTATTCCAAAGGCTTATCTGTCTGCGCCTCAATGTCCCTTGATGTCCGTGGACACAGCTGAAGTGCAGTGCATCCACCCTTAGGCAAAATTGGTGCTGGAAGTTTCTGGAAGCTCACTCCAGCCAGGGCAGCATTATCAGGCACCTGAGCATTTGACAAGAAGTTTGTTGATAAGCTGCTTGTAACCGGGGAGGAGCCGCGATAATTAATGCTATTAAGTGATAAGTGTCTAAGCCAGTAGAGTAGCGGAAGGTGGACTTGGCTGAGAATCAGAAAACCACAGCTCCCGTCTGCTGAAGCGAGGCTATCGATGTGCAGCTCCTCACCCCCGCTCTGCACTCCACTTCCCGGATGCAGCTCAGGCCCTTCCAGGCTCACACTCTGCACTCCCTCTTTTGGGCTGGAGGGTTGGCTTTCAAACAGACTATTTTTAGTACAGTTACAGATTTATCAAATAATTGAGCAAGTAGTACATACCGGTCCACAGGCCACACTCACCCTGGTTTGTCCCGTTATTTACACCTCACATTAGTGTGGCACGTTTGTTAAGACTGATGGACTGATATGGATACATTGTTACTAACTAAAGAGGGCCGCTTCCCTTAGGGTTTCCTCTCCATGTTGTATAGTTCCATGGATTTTGCCAAAGATGCCATTTCAAATCCAGTATCACACGGAATAGTCTCGTTGCCCTCAAATCTCAAATCCCCTGCTTTGCACCATTTTAATAATGAGCCAAAAGCCAGGCTTTGGTTGATGTTTGTCCAGAGGGGCATTGGGTTCAAAATGATCCTGACTCACAAAGACCAAGATCTGGATACCGGCGATAAATGGGTCCAGGCAGGGGGGATGGCAGATAGTTTTCTACTCTTGGACTTTTTTTTTTTTTTTTAGAGGTTTTTGCTATAGGGTGCATGTGCTTGCTGGAAAGACAGAGAGAGACAGAGAGATAGAAAGTGAGAAATCATCCCCCCAGGGGAGATGTCCACACTGCAATCCTTTCTCCTCCATTCTCCTCTCGGCATCTTGGGCAGGGGCCAGCAGTTAACTTAATGGCTATGTAGCTGGACTCCCATGTAGTCGACCGTGGTTTGAGTCCTGGACCCAGTGGCTTAAACTCACGCTGAGCACATGTGCGTGCATGCCCAAGATCCCGAGAGGAGAATGGAGGAGAAAGGATTGTGGTGTGGCCATCCCCCTGGGTGGTGATTTCTTGCTTTCTGTCTCTCTGTGTCTTTCTGGCGAATGCACACATCCTATAGCAAAAACATCTGGGGGATCTTGGGCACATGCACACATGCCTGGCATGAGTTGAAGCCACTGGGTCCGGGACTCAAACTACAGTCGACTACATGGGAGTCCAGCGACATTACACCAACTGCTGGTCCCCTACTCTTGGACTTTTAACCTCTGTGCCTTCATATATGGATATGGTCAGGTCTTACTTCTTCATCCAGTTTGACCATTTCGGCCTTTTATTTGGCAGTGTTCAGGTCATTGTAATTCAAGCAATTATCAACATGTTGGGCTGTTCTTTCCTCTTTCTGTCTTTTTCTTTTCTTCCAAATAATTTTTATTTTTATTTAATTTATTATTATTATTTTAAAATTTGCTATAGGGCACATGTATTCACCAGTGAAAGAAAGAGAGAGAAGGAAAGAAAGAGAGAGAGAGAGAGAGAGAGAGAGAGAGAGAGAGAGAGGAAAGAAAGTGAGAAAGCAAGCTCCTAGACCCAGGACTCGAACTGCGGTTGGCCACGTGGAAGTCCAGAGCCTTAACCATTCATTTCAACTAAGTATTTCTGACTTTATTTCATTTCCTCCATTTGCTTATTAGCTTCCTTTTCTCGTTTTCATTCCTCTTTGCTGGTTTGGCACTTGCTGTGAAGTTTAGATGTTGCAATTTACCATCATGGAATGTTCTATTATACAATTTCACACACAGTGTAAGAATCTTACAGCGGGCTCCTTCTCCCAGCTTTCGTGCTATAATTGTACGTTCTACTTCTGCATATCAGATAAACCTCAGAATACTCTATAATAACCTCCATTTTAAATCATCATATTTTAAGAAGACACTTTAAGTAAAAGGGAAAGGTTGTATAATCTACTTCACCACTTCTATAAAACAGCACTGGAGAGGATCTATTTCCCTAATTCCTTGCTAATCCTAGGCAACGTGATTTATTTTTTAATAAATTTCCAATACTTGGGGAGACAAAAGTTAAATTTTTTTTTCACTTCTTTTTTTACATTTGTATCTTTGTTGAGGTATAATGGACAAAATTTGTATTTATTTGTGATATATAACATGATGTGCTTTTTCTGTTTTTTTTTTTTTTTAAGGTTTTTGCCATAGAGTGTGTACACTTGCCAGAGAGAGACAGAGAGGGAAAGTGAGAAATCATCCCCCGCTCCCCCACAGAGGGAATGCCCACTTCACAATCCCTTCTCCTCCAATCTCCTCTTGGGATTTTGGGCATGCACGCACACATGGCCAGGCATGATTTTCAGGCCACCAGGACCAGGACTTGGACTAAAGTCAGCCATGTGGGAGTCCAGCACCTTAACCACCACACCACCTCCTGGCCCCTACTATATATCTATATATATAACATGTTTTAATGTGTGTATGTGTGTGTGTGTGTGTGTGTGTGTATAAAATTCTCACAATCAAGCTGGTTAACATATCCCTCACCTCACTCGGTTTCAATTTTGTTTTTGTGGAGTGCACATCTGAGCTCTACTCCCTTTGTAAATGTCAGGCACCCAACACAGGACCATTAGCTATAGTCCACCGTGCCAGTGCCAGATCACCAGCGTGACTTATCTTGTCTAAACTAGAACCGTTGGATCCTCAGAAAAAATGGCAGCTTGAATGGGCATTTCCTTGATTATCGAGCACCGACTGTTGTATACTTTGTGTAGTCACATTTAGCATGTGCTGAGCTCTCACTGCGTCAGGTTCTCTGCAGCATGCTGCGTGTCACTGGTCGTTGGTTCCCTGCAACAACTCTATGAATGAATCTATTTCTACAGATTCATTAACCGAGGTACCTAGAGATTGTCCCTACCCTGCTTCCTTTGCAGACAGCAGGATGAGGGCCGCCTCGCTGGTGCTTCCCCACCTAGCTCAGACCAGACAGGGCCTGACCAAGGCCACTAGCAGGAGCCCCTGTGCATACTCCACATCTCACCTGTCACCAAGGCTGTTGGTGACGGGCAAGGCCCACTGCAAAATGAAAATACAGGCCCTTGTTAAAAAGTTATTAAGAAGGGCTGGCCCTGTTGCCTAGGGAGTCAGATTCCACCTGGCAAACCATGGTTTGAATCCTGGCCCTGGCGACTTGAAAAACACACCAGGTGCATGTGTGTGAATACCCCAAATCCAGATGGAATAGAGAAATGGAGATGAAGGACTCGGAGTGTTACTGCAACCCCACTGGGAGGTGTTTCCTACCCCCCCCCCCATGTCTCTGTCTCTCTCTGGTGTGTGCATGCAACTTCTGGCAATGAAAAAACAACTTACTAGAAAGTACTCAAACTATATAAGGAACTCTTATGACTCAATAATAAAAAGAATCATTCACTTAAAAAATGGGCAAAGGACTTGCATAGACATTTCTCTAAAACAGAATGACTAATGGCCAACAAGCCTATGAAAGATGTTCAACCTCACTAGTCGTTCGGGAAATGCACAGTAAGGCACCATTTCAACCACCAAGATGGTGGTTATTAATATCACTAATAAACGGAAAATAAATGTTCGTGAGGACATGGGGAGACAGAAACCCTTGTGTAATGCTGGTAAGAGTGGGTAATAGTGCCATCCCTGGGGAACACAGTAGGGTGGCTCCTCCAAAAGTTAAGCCTGGACCTACCACATGGCCCAGCAATTCCACTGCTTGGAATACACCCAGAGTAACTGACAGCAGGTAGCCAACTGCATATGCACACATGTTCATAGCACCACTATTCGTAATAACCGAGAGGTGGAAACGGCCCAGCTGCCAATCCGGGGATAAAAAAGGAGGGAACCACGTTTTGCTACTGGATAAGTCATCGCGTCTCACCCTGGAATACATTTGGCCATGGAGGAGAAGGGAAAATTTCTCGCTTTCTGTCTCTATGTCTCTCTCTGTCTGTCTGGGAGCAAAGAAAAAACCTCTCCAAAAAAAAAAAAAAAAAAAAAAGGAGCGAAGTAGTTATTTGAGACAACATGGGTGAATCTTGAAAACGTAATGCCAAGTGAAAGAAGGCAGACACAAAGGCCACGGATGGTAGCTTTCGTCTGTATGAGCTGTCACCCGTGCAGGTGTGTTGAGCTGTGGGGATCACAAATAGCTGACTTTGAAGCCAACCCACACGCACTTGGTGGTGAAGCTACACCAAGTCCAGTGGCACAAAGAGCAGCTTTTCTCTGACTGATCGTGGATTTCTAAACATCACAAGATTTGAGAGTCAATGTGCCTTCAGAGGGACAGGACAGGGATAGAGAAGGGAGCTGGCAGAGCACACAGGGCTGGGGTCTTGCAGCCCCAGGCACCAACAGCAGCCCCATTTTTAAGGCCCCTTGGGCCTTGGGCCCATCACTACATCTCCTTAACACCGCAGCTACTTCCTCTGTCAAATGGGGGAGTATCCGTGTTCCCCCTAGTCTGTCAGTAGGGAGTGCCCTGGGGACATGGAAGGGAAGGTGTGGTCATTATCTCCTGACACAAATACAGGTGACAAATGTGGATGAGTCTCATTTGGAGAAAAGAAAGTTGCTGTTGACTCCCCCTCCCCCATGAAGAAAAGCCATGGGGCCCACAAGAGGTGTGGTGGTTAAGGTACTGGACTCTCACATGGTCACCTGTGGTTTGAGTCCTGGACCTGAATGTATGTGTGTGCCCAAAATCCCAACAGGAGAATGGAGGAGAAGGGACTGTGGCATAGCCATCCTCCTTAGGGGATGATTTCTCACTTTCCCTTTATCTGTCTCTGTCTCTCTCCAACAAGCACACGCACCCCATGGCAAAAAACTAAAAATAAATAAGAATGTTCATAGGGCCAGCTGGTGGTTAAGGAGACTGGATTCCACATGGCTGACTGCATGGTTCGAGTCCCAGACCTGGCAGCTTAGAAAACATGCTGGATGTGTGTGTGTGTGTGTGTGTGTGTGTGTGTGCATGTCCAAAATCCTGAGAAGAGAATAGAGGAGAGAGGATTACAGTGTGGCCATCCCCCCTTGGGGAAATGCATCCCCACTTACCCTTCTCTCTCTCCCTCTCTCTCTCTGTCTCTCTCTGGCAAGTGCTTATACCCTGTAGCAAATTTTAAAACAAAACAAAAGGGAAAAAAGAAAGAAAAGGAAGTGTCCAGGCAAGCAGTGCTGGCAGAGGTCAGTGCCGTGAGCAGGACTAGGAGAGCTGGGAGGTGGCTCCTCCTCCCGCATTGCAGCGCGCAGGAGAGGTGGGTGCCTGGATGACAGGCGGTGCTCTGTCCAGTGCTGATCTGCTTCTCTGCAGAGGCCTCCAGGGCCAGGGCCAGGGCCTGAGCGCACACCTGTGCTTGCTGAGTTCCTCCGACCAGGGAGCACTGAGGCAGGAGGGGGCAGCAACAGGTAGCCGGGTGGGCGTCTGGCCCCTCCTCCCTGCCCACAGTGCCAATTTTCCCCGCTTCATCTGTGGTTACTCCTTTTTCATTTGGGAAGCAGGCCTTGCTGCCAAACAAACACTTAGGTGACAACTTGCACCCATTTTAAAGAAGAAAACAGTGACGCTCACAGAGAAGTGGCTCATTTAAGGTCTCATGAAGGTCTCCCAGGTTGAGAACCTGCCAGGTGTTGGGGACTACTCAGGAGCTAGTCCATCTCATCGAGGGCCCCCTGATGCCACTTACTCTGACCCAGAAAAGCCAATGACAGGACGGGGTGCCCATGATCAGAGAACGTGTCTTCAGTCGTGGTAAAGGGGTCGGATCCCCTGGGTGTCTCTCAAAGGTGTGGAAAAGGACAGTGAAGGGTGATGATCGTTGATGTCCAGTTGCCTCTCCCCAGTCAGAGCCCGCAAGAGAACGAAGGGAGTGAGCAGACAGTGTCACTTCAGCACTGGCGGGCTCTGTGAAGGTGCCAAGGATGACAGCCCCTCTGTGGCCAGTCGGTGTGAGGTTTGGGCTGGAGCTGGCACCCAGTCCCAGGGTGTGGCCATGGGAGAGAACGTCCCCTCGGCAGCCAGAGGCTTTGTGCGACCAGGCCTGTGTGCTGGCTCGGTGGCTGGCCTGGGACAATGGGGGGCTGCGGCCTGGGCTGGGGGCTGGCATAGCAGGCTGGCAGCGAAGCAGAACAAATCCACAGAGACCTTCCTGTGCCTCCGCCCGCGCATAGTAACCTAATCCGGGGAGCAGGACAGCAGCCCGGGTGGGGGGCTGCTGCGGCCTTCAGGCTGCAGTGTGTGTTCACGGTAATTTGAGGGCTTCCACTGAGGGGGTTCCCAATCATTTGATGTGGCAATTAGCGAGGGAACTTTTGTCGTCCGGAAAGACACAACCGCCCACTTCAATCACTCTGTTTATGCCCCAGCAGAAGCCAAATAGCCCCGGCAGCAGATAACGGGTGGACTTCAAACGGCTCCAGGTCGGTCACCCCTGGGACTGCCAGGCCACGCTCTGTACCCCCTCCCCCTCATGCAGCCAAAATGTTACTTTTCCCATGAGAAATTCCAGCCTTAATAGCATCGGATGACAAAGGCAGTCACTTGCCCACTGGAGTCCTTTTTATGTGGGTACCTGGCTTCTGAGGTGCATGGGGGAAGGGGCAGGTCACTTCCCATGATTCAAAGGTGCATGGCTCCCACAGGTGGGTGCTGATGACAGCCTGCTGGGCCCCTGACTCCTTGCAAGGGGTGGTGGCTCAGGACCTGGGCTTTGCTCTTCTGAGATCCCATAAGGACTCCCCGTCCTTTAGGGGGCAGGTTCCATTTTAGATAGGGTGCAGATTCCCTGGTTGAGATAATACGGTGCTGGTGGTGGTGGTGATATCATGCACAACTTTGTGCAGCACCTCCTGGACCGGACCCTGGACCAACCCTGTCACACAAACATCGGCTCTGAGAAACTGTCGCGGACACTTGTCCCCTTACAGGCCCAGCTGAGGAAGGTTTTGGGACATGCTCAAGGTCACATGACTAGAGCAGCGGGAGGGAAGGCAGTGGGGGGCTGGACCAGGCGCCTCTCCTGCCTGTGTCCCGGCAAGCCTAGGGCACTTGCTGAGCCTCATCGCCCAAGCGATGGCACACACAGACCTGTGGCCATTGCTACAGCGCCAGGTCTTCGTGAGCTTCTGCAGAGCCAGGCCTCTGCCTGGACTCAGCACTTAGTGAAGTGCAGAGGATCTCCCCTCAGCCTCGGTTCCCTCCCCAGAGATGGGATGGGGGAGCATCTGGAGAACGGGCGTGGAGTGCCGGCATAGCTGCTGAGAGCTGAGCCCGGCTTGGTCTTTTCTTCTCTCCCTGTTACTTACAAGGATACCTTCAGGAGCCTGACTGGGCCACACCTGTTCATCTGACACCTGACACCTTGGTCTCCTCATGGGCTGTCGCAGCAGAAGCAAGTGCATAAAGAAAATGTTCGTGGGTCACCCATGCCCAGCCCTGGGCATCCATGCCCATTCCTCGAGTGCTGGGAAGACAGGCACAGACACACCCTTGTTGGAGGGATAAATCCATTCATTGATGGACCGGGTCATTCGTCATCCCCTGTGTGGGCGCATCGGCCACCTGTTGGTAAACAGGGCAGTTCTATCCTAACTGAATTCATGCTCAGCCCCGAGAGGCAGGTGATGGTGACACAGGCAAGAGGATCCTTTCAGACCATGGTCAGCGTCACTCTCAAGACAGTAGATCCAGTTTTGGTGGAGGGGAAGGTAGGTGACATGGGAGCAGGGGCCGGAGTGACAAGAGACAGTGAGCTGTGCAGAGGCCTGGGAAGACCCATGGAAGGGATGTGTTTGTAGACTCAGAAACAGAAAGCGCCAATGTGACTGGAGCACAGCACAGGGGCCAGGCAGGATCACAGGGGCCGGGTCAGGAAGGGCCCCACATGCCAGCAGGACCTTGTGTCAGCAGTCTATGTGAACACTGCTCTAGTCTTGCCATGCCTCTGCTCTGAAGCCTTCGATGGTTCCTGCACTGGCATTGAAGATCTGAATGATTTGGACTGAACAGCCCTCATGGGTGAGAGTCCAGCATCTGGGGCCAACCGGTGGTGTGGTGGTTAAGGCAACTGAATCCCACAGCATCAAATGCATGGTTTGAGTCCTGGAACAGGAGCTTGAAAAACCCCTTGGGAGTGCATATATGCATGGTCAGATTCCTGAGAGGAGAATGGAGGAAAAGGGGTTATGGCATGGCCATTTCCCCTGGGGGTGCTGTCTCACTTTCTCTCTTGTTCACCCTGAGAAATCCATATTCCCTATAGCAAATTAAATAATAATAATAATAATCCAACATTCTCTCATGCTTCAGCCCACCCAGAGCCTCCAGTCCCTAATGTCTCCCTGTCCCTGCCTCTGCACCTTACTCAAGCCCTGGTCCACCCAAACTGCTGCAGAGCTGAAGTGGTTCTCTGCCTGAAGCAGCAGCCTGAAACCGTTCACCTCGGCCCTGTGACAGCAGCATCTTCCCAGGGACCTCCCCAGCGCCCTGCCCAGAGCTCCCTGGGTAGATGCACGCTGGGGACCCTGCTGTGTGTCCTCGGGTGAGCTGTCGACTTCTCTGACCCTGTTCTGTAAAACGGGATAACAGTCACTGCATCCCAGGGTTCTTAAAGGAGCACTACGAAAATGGGAACCCATCGGTATTATTTATTCCATGGACAAGGCACCACCAATTGTGAAGGTCACCATTGTTTCATATCCCACTAAGGAGTGGAAAGGAGGATGACACATACCCTAAGGGTCCTTGAAGAAGGCAGGGGAGTTCAAGTTCTAACCAGAGGGGAGACACTGAAGGGTTGAAAGGCTTTAGCCCAGGGAGTCCAAAGTCAGACTTAAGCCCCAAGAAGCCTCTGGTTGTTGTAATTCTGAAATCTTCCCCTTAGCATTTTGAACCCTGAAAGGACTGTGAAGCCTGTTTACTCTACCAGCTGAAGAAACTGAGGCGCAGAGGGGATGAGGCCAAGCCGTAGTCACTTGGAGACCTGAATCTCTGAGCTGGAGATGAAGGAGGAGCTGGTTAGTATGGGGTAGAAGGGCCTGGCCCGCTCCCCAACTGAGGCACCCCGAGGGCTTTCCCACAGGTGGCAAAAGCCCCTATCATCCTTGCCTTTTATTTTTTCTTTTTAAAAAGTATTTATTCAATTTTATTTATATTTAATTTTTTAAATTTGTCATTATTGCTACCATTATTTTACTTGCTATAGGGCATGTGCATTCACCAGAGACAGAGAGAAAGTGAGAAGACAAGCTGCCAGGTCCAGGACTCAAACCACAGTCAGCCATGTGGGAGTCCAACACGTCAACCACCATACCACCTGCTGGCCCCGATCTTTGCCTTTTCAAGCCTCACAGCCAGGCCATGTGGTGACCCCTCAGCCCACCTTTGTATCCCCCACCACTGCATGCTTGGCGGCAGTCCTGGCAAAGTTTCTGCAAAACTGAGTTTTCAACGGTCAAATCCATTATAAACATTAAAGAGGATTCAGAGCTCACTGGCAGGGGCCTGGCGCCCTCACACTCTGCACGCTCATTCACTCAGTTCACTGTCGCTCCTACTGGGTGGAAATAAAACACCACCATCGGGGGTTGCAGTCCTGCAGGAGAGACGGGTATGTAAGCAGCGGGAGCTTACTGGGGCAGCAGCCAGGTAAGGATCCCAGAGGGTGCTGCTGGCTCTGCTGCAGCTGAGGGGCGTTCTGGATGGAGGCACCACCACAACTTGCTTTCCCCAGACCTGGGATTCCCACTCTAGCTGGTGGCTCACGGGATGGTGCTTAGGTCAGGTCTGGTCCCTGGTTTCTTCCTTCAACATGCATGGCCAAGTTGGGCTGACTCAGTGGTCCTTCTCCCATGGAATAAGGCTTGAGGAATGAAGGGGAGGCCTTTTTGGCTGACCAGGGCCTGGGGTGAGGTGGAAAGAAAGGTATGGGCTTGGTGGAGGCTGCTGGGTGGGTGACCACAGGTGCAGCTCAACTGGCTGGGTCTCTCACAGCCAATGAGGCAAACATGGATTTGGGGCTACAGCTATCACAGGGCAGGGGACAGCTGGGCAGCCCTAGCTGCAATGGAGCAGTGAGAGGGGTGTCTTGGCAGCAATGTAGCCACAGACCTTCAGGGAACCAGGGAGTTGCTGGTGGTCGCTGCAATTTCTTTAGTTATCAATAAAACCTTTGCATTCTGTCCCATCAGAAAGCTCCTGCAGGGGACCCTGTCCCCTGGAGACAAGCCTTTGACACCTTCATGGACCCGAGCTGAAGTAGTTGGCTTTTGAGCATCTCCCTAAGACAGCAATTTGCCACTTCATTACGAGCTTGATGGATGAGCACTGGCCAGGATAGCCATCCCCGTGGGGGGAGAGCAGCCCTGGCCACCCAAGGCCCGAGGCTGGAGAAAGGCGGCTGACGTGCATGACAAAATGTTTTCTCACTGCCTGGTGCCGGTGACAGGCCTCTCAAAGGAAATGCAGTCACTGCAGAAGCGATTCATGCTCCTGTCTTTGTTGCTCCGAAGTCGGCTTTTATTTGGCGGTTGAAGAAAGGGCCACCGGCTCCTTGTTGTCTCTGGGAATGCCATCCCATGGGCCACCAGCCCCCCAGCCCGCATGCACAAGGCCACTTCATTTTGATGAGCTTTCAAAAAGCTCTGGCTATAGCCAGGGCCGATGCCTCTCTTGGGTCCAGCATCCAGTTGGGGTTAAGAGTCACTTCACCCCACTTGGGAGCTACGTTTGCTGGCTGTCCTTAATTCCAGAAGAGAGAAGGGGCTTCGTTTTGCTAAAGGTCTCAGTTATAATCCTTGATAGCACCAATCCCCACAGTGCCCCATACACACCACGTGGTCATTGCATAACAAATTGTACCATCAGTTGATTGACAGTCCTGCTTCTTGCTGAAATGTAATCTCCATGAGGCCTGTTCTTATACCTCCAGTATCCCCAGACATGCACTCACAGGCCTTCGTTCAGCCTCTGCCTTGCTCCGGTCCCCAGGTGCCACTGTACAAGGGACAAGCTGAGCTCCTGGGGCTAAGTACTACAGGGGGAGCTGGACAGTAAACCAGCCTGTGGATGAAGCAACCAGTGTGGTCAGGGCTTGGGGGCTGGTGGTGATGAGGGCTTGCTGTTTCACAAGGGCAGGTGGGGGAAGTTTTCCTGAGGGGCTGTTGGACGTGAGTGGTACTAGACAGTTTCTGCATTTCTCTGAGTCTCTTCACCTGTGAAATGAAGGTAACAGTGGTCACTTTATTGTAAGTTTGTTGTGAGCAGGAAATGAGACCCAACAGCTGAGGCATTCTTGGCTCAGTCCAGCATATGGTGAGACCTCAGTAAATGGCAGCTGCTGTCACTGCTATGCCATCATCTGCCATATTCACACCCAGCTCATCCCAGGTAGAAGTCTTTCCAGATCCGTGAATCATTTCATGAATATTATGGAGCCATGTGTTCTCAGGGACTGTCTCAACCTACCATATCAGAAATCCCTTAAAAACAGGGGCTAACAGGACCCCAGCTGTGGGATGAAGGTCATGGAAATGGAGGGTGGGGAGGGTGACCACAGCCCAGGAGAAATAGGAGGAGTCCCAGGTGGATGGGATTTCTGAACTGCCAAGGCAGGCTCCGGTCTGTGCAGGTGAACCCTGAGGGCTGGCTGTGAGTTTGCAGCTACCTGGTCTGAGAGTGTGAAGCTGAGCTTTGGTGAGGTTGAAGTTACCGAAGTGAAAGCAGGAAGCATCCTGCAAAGAGCACAGACTAGGATGCCAATGTTCTTTATCGAGAAAAGAGACAAGACAAATGACCCAGACTGAAAGAAGGCTATCTTATAGATCCTAGAGATAGTAAAAGGATGATAAGATCACACACTATTGACATCTGACAATTTATACAAACTAAACAAATTCTTAGAAGAACATAAATTACCAAAACAGATTCAAGAAATAAAAAATACAAATGGCTATACATATGTTAAGAAATTACATTTGTTATTAAAAACCACCTCACAAGATGATTTTGCTAATTAATGTAGTCTATCAAACATTGGAGGAAGAATTAATATTAATCCCACATAAACGCGTTTAGAAAATAGAGGAGAGAGAAGACTGAGTCCACCATGAGAGCTGAGAACTAGTGCTTTCAGGGAGTAAGAGAAATGAAGATGTTCTGCTGAGAATTGACCCTGGTAGAGCTCCCTCTAGCCTTCTCTCTGTCTCTCTCTGTCTCTTTTCATCTCTGTCTTTTCATTAAAAAAAAAATTAAGGTAAAGTATTCTCCTGTCTCTCAGAGCCTCCTTTATCTTGCTAATAATCCCCTTTCGTTCCCTCCCATTTAGGAGAGGCAAAAAGAGCAGGCCTTCAGAAGAAGACTGAGTCCACCATGAGAGCTGAGAATTAGTGCTTGTATTAGTTTTCATTTTTTAAAAGAAATAATAACTTTTTTTCTTTTTTCTTTTTTTCTCTCTCTATTCTTCTGTCTTTTTAATCCTTTTACTTTTACTTCATCACTTTGCACTCAGTCTCCATGCACTGAGTGTCTCGACAGGTCTAAGTAAACTGTAGTCAAACGTCTGAATACTGTCAAGGTCAACATATTCCTCAATTCCCACTGAATCTGCCACACAAAGGGAGAAAAACAGAGCAGCAAAGAGTTTGCAGATCACTTCTCCTGCTCACCCCTGAATGCTCAGATTGAACTTCTAGAAATTAGAAGAAACGAATAGTCCTAATTTCTAATCTGATGTCTAGAAATCACCGCAGAGGTACAAGAACTATGAGATAACAAGAAAATACCTCTCCCCCAAGGAAAAATAATAACTCCTTTTCATCCACAGACAGTACAGTGGAACTCACAGAAAAGTCTGATAAATAATTTAGAATATTCATAGTGACAAAGCTAACAGGTATGGAAAAGAAGAGAGACAATGAACTCCAGAAGAGGCAGGAGAAAGGAGCCCATGAGTTCCAGGAGGTGAGGAAGTTCTTGCAAGATCTAAAAGAGAAAAGACACACTATAAAAAAGATTCAAATGGACCTGTTAGAGATGAAGGCTGTAATGCAGGAAGTCAAAACCTCCCTTGAAAGTATTAAAAGCAGACTAGATCATACAGAAAATCAAATCTCAGATGCAGAAGACAGAATCACTGGACTAGAAAAATCCAGCATGAAGACTGAGAAAATAGCCAAAAAAAAAAAAAAAAAAAAAAAAAAGAATGATATACGAGAAATACTAGATACAATTAAACGCTCAAACATCCAGATAATGGGTATCCCAGAAGGTGAAGAGACTAACAAGGGCATTGCTAATCTATTCCATGAAATCCTGGGAGAAAATTTTCCAAACCTAGAGAGGCATTTGAAGATCTGGACCCAGGAAATACAAAGGGCCCCAAATAGAATCAACCCAGGAAGATCTCCAGGACACATTATAGCCAGATTGGCCAAAACCACAAAGACAAGATACTAAGATTGGCAAGAGAGAAACATCAAGTTATATACAAAGGATATCCCATCAGGCTAACAGTGGCCCATTCATTGGAAACAATGTGAGCAAGGTAAAAATGGAAAAAATATATTCAAGGCGTTGAGAGAAAAACAATTTCAACCAAAAATACTATACCCAGCAAGATTATCCTTCATATGGGAAGAGAAGACAAGAACGTTCTCAGATAAACAGAACCTAATAGAATTTACCAACACCAGACCAGCTCTCCAAGAAGTTCTGAAGGGAGTGCTATATCAGGAAAATTAAAGTCAGACACACAGAAATAAGAGTTCAAAACCAACTAAGA
Source organism: Tupaia tana (assembly GCA_026018925.1). NCBI lineage: Eukaryota > Metazoa > Chordata > Mammalia > Scandentia > Tupaiidae > Tupaia > Tupaia tana. The sequence goes on from JAKSZU010000012.1 coordinate 37,197,284, forward strand.
AAAGGGCCAGCTTAATAGACAAGTCCAGAGTTGAACGTTATCTTCCAGAATTTAAACAGAAAGATTGGACCACAACAGAAGATAAAGTACATGAGTCTGAACTGATGAAATAGAATTTTATGACTTTTGTCTAAAACATTACTAATATTCTTCTATGCTTTGTTTTCCAGAGTTAAGGATTTTTTTCTTTTCTTTTTTTGAGTTGTCGACAGGTCCATGTACCTACTATCTGAACAGAATCCTAACCTGTTCCTGGCTTTAAGTCTGAAGCAAAGTTCTCTTAACATTTTTTTTAAATTCTGATTTATTAAAACTAAAATTTTCTTTCTTGAAATTAAAAAAATATATGTTTAAAAATACCTGTTTAAAGACTACAGTAAGCTATTTAGTCTCAGCTAGATGCTACTTTATAGTATATTCATTCTACTCACAGAGTTTCATGCCTGAAGTCAACATGTATTCACAGATATGTATATATCAGCTGAACCTGCTACTGAATGTAGTTAGATTAATTAAGATATTTTTGTATCAATAAAATGTGGAAAAAAATTTTAAAAAAGAAAATAGAGGAGATACAATTTCTAAGTCATTTTATACAGAAAGCATAACTCTGATACCAAAACCAAACAAGGACATTAGAAGAAAAGGTAATTATCAACCACTATCCCTTATGAACCTAAATAAAATCATCTTTAAGAAAATAATAACAAATCAAGCTCAGTAATATATAAAATGGATAATGCATGTGGCCTAGTGGAATTTATTCTAGAAATAAAAGTGATTTAATATCTGAAAATCAATTAATCTAATTTTCTACATTCATTTTGAAAAGAGAAAAATCTGGTGATCATCTTATTAGATTCAGTATAAGAATTTAAAAGAATTTGATATCTATACATAATAAATGGCTTCACAAAAAGGCCCTCAGATACCAGCATACTTAATAGTGAAAAAATAAACATTTTGCTTTTAAGATTAGGGAGCAGGCATCCTTGCCTGGTTTTTGAAAAAAGCATCCAACCAGGATTTTGAAAAAATGACCATGTATGTGTGCACATGCCCAGAATCCTGATGGGATGGAGAACTAGAAGCAAGGGAATTGTGGCATGACCAGGACCCACTGGGGGCTCCTTCTCTCTCTCTTTCTTTCATGTGTACATACACCTTCTGGCATAAATACATGAATAAATAAGAGTGACAGGACGCACTGGTATTTCATTGTGGCTCAGAAAGTTGCAGTTCATGAATTCAGGAAGTTCTATGCTGGATACTTGTTCTTTCATGCAATTGGAGCCAGGCATCCATCTAGGTATCCAGCTTGGCTCATGCAACATCTGGTAGACATGGCAATGAGCAATCATGAGAGCACAACTGAGTATACAAACCAGACACCAGATCTGCTGACACCTTGGTCTTGGACTTCCAGCCTCCAGAACTGTGAGAACCATGTCTGTTTAGGCCATATCACCTGTTCTGTGATAGCAGCTCAAGGTGATGAAGACAGCATGTAATGCTACATATTATATTTAGTTAGTTATATACAACTTTAAACTACTTGGTGGCTTAAAGGAGCACAGATTCATTGTCTTCAATTTCTGGAGGCCAAATGTTCCAAGTTTTGCTGGGAGAGAGTCAAAATTGGTAGGGCTGGCTCCTACTGGAGGCCTCAGGGGAGAGTCTGTTACTTTGTCTTTTCCTGCTTTTGGGGATCACCTGCGTTCCTTGGCTTGTGGTCTCTTCCTGCATCACTACAGACTCCTGCTTCCTTCATCACATCTCCTATTCCTGTTCTGTAGCCAAATCTCTCTCTTCCTTTCTTTAATAAGGACACTTGTGGTTATATTTAGGGCCTACCCAATAATTCAGGATAATCTCCCTATTCCAGTAATTTTTAAAGAATTATTTATTTAATTTTATGCATTATTAGTATTATTATTTAGTTTGACCAAAAAGAGACACAGAGAGAGAGATAGAAAGTGAGAAAGCAAGCACTAGGTCCAGGACTCGAACCACAGTTAGCCCCCTTAGAATCCAGCACTTTAACACCATGCCACCTGCCAAACCCTGTTATTTCCATATTTTTAACCTAATCATTTCTGCAAAGTTCCTTTTTCCATATAAGGTCACATTAACAGGTTTCATAGAGAAGGATCTGAATATCTTTGTTATTATGATTTATGCTACCACCTCTTGGTTATTATCACCCTCCCACAACCACCACCACTACCATTAGAATGTAACCTTGCTGAAGTCTGGGATTTTTAAAGTTATTTATTCATTTATTTTTAGGTTTTTGCCATAGGGCACATGTGCTCACTAGAGAAACAGAGAGAGAGCGATAGTGAAATGGAAAGTGGGAAATCACTCCCTAGAAGGATGGCTAAGCCATAAGTACCTTCTCTTCCATTCTCCTCCTGAGATTTTAGGCATATATGCACAAATGCCCAGCTTAAGTTTCAAGCTGTCAGGTCTGGGACTCGAACCATGGTCAGCCATGTGGGAGTCTAGCACCTTAACCACCACACCCCTGTTGGATCCTAAAATAAGTTTTAAAGTACATTAGATAGACAGTAAATGCATTGTTCATGAGGGTACGGTTTAACAACAACTTTTTTTTTCTGGACAGGTTTTCTTGCTATAGGGCTCACGCACTCTCCAGAAAGACAGAGAGAGACAGAGAGATAGAAAGTGAGAAATCACCCCCCAGGGGGATGGCAATGCCGCAATCCCTTCTCCTCCATTCTCCTCTTGGGATCTTGGGCACGCACACACACACGCCCAGCATGAGTTTAAGCCACCGGTTCTGGGACTCAAACTGTGGTCGGCTACATGGGAGTTCAGTGACACAGCCATTACGCCAACTGCTGGTCCCCAGTTTAATAACTTCTAAACTGAACATATTTGTGTTCAAGAATGTGTGCCAGACAGCAGTTCAGGGTGACACAACTGGACTCATACGAAAAGGTCCCCAGTTTACTTCCTAGGACTACCCTGTACACTCTGAGCATGCATGTATGCCCATGTTGCAGGCTGGCTGAGATAGTGGTGGGTCACAGTGTGAAAACCCAGTTAGAGTGCTTGTCTCTCTGTCTCTATATATCTGTCTGTTCCTCTGTATCATGGGAGAAAGAAATAATTTTTTAAGAAGAAAGAAAAGAAAAGAATCAGAATGTTTTCAGTACCCAGAAGCCTCTAAGAAGGCAGGAATTTGTGTATTCTGTTCACTGTTGTACCCACTGAGTTTGAAGCAGGGCTGGGCACTGAGCAGCATTCAATACATACTCCAGAAATAAGGGCATGATTTCTAAGCCTGGGAGAGGCAGTATAGTGAAAGGATAGACTTATAAGAGTCTGGACAGGGACCAGCAGTTAGCCTAATAGCTATGTCGCTGAACTCCCATGTAGTCAGCCGCGGTCCAGGTACCAGACCAGGTGACTTAAACTCACACTGGGCACATGTGCGTGTGTACCCAAGATCCCAAGAAGAGAATGGAGGAGAAGGTATTGCAGCATGACTATCTCCTCAGGGGGTGATTTCTCACTTTCTGTCTCTCTGTCTTTCTGGTGAGTACATGTGCCCTATAGCAAAAAAACTCTCCAAAAAATAAAAAATTAATAATAAGAGTCTGGACAAATTTTTACTTTACTGATCCTCAGTTTCCTCATCTGCAAAAAGAGGGTGTCAGTCATTTCTGTGACAAAGATGTGGTAGGAATGAGGGATATAGACACGTAAAGCTCCCAGAGCAGGGCATGGCACATAGTAGGTATTCAGTAGCTTTCTCCTTCTGGCTCATTAGAGTTAAAGAAGCACAAGAAGAGAGAAGTCACAGAGCAGTCTGAAATGGTGTATCATGGTGGCTTTGAATGTGCAAGGTCTGGAACATTTAAGGTGGTCTCAGATGTGCTAAGTTTTGCTGAAAGTAGGCTGGACAGTGCCAGAGTACTTTGGTGCCCTTAAAAGCTCCCCTTGGTTAGAGAGTACAACAGTATATTCCTGAGGTACAGTAGAGACCTCCCAGCTCAATCTTGCACTGGAGCCAGTTCTCCTTTTCTATCTGGAACTAGTTTCTAAGTTCTTGTCCTGCTTCTTTTTCCTGAACTTCCCAATCTGCCCAGATCCTTAAAAAGATGCCCTAGTTGCTTTTCCTGCCTCAAAGGTCTTTTATTTTATTCCTCATCTCAGGTAGCCCATGGGAAACTCCTCTTTCACTCATAGCTCAAGATCCTCTGGATACTTCACACACCTTGAATATCTACTCTCCTGGAGCCAGGGATAGGACAGATAAAGAACAGAGAAGTAATATACATAAATATGTAGAGAGAGATGGGGTGGGGATTTTGAGAAAAACTGCCTCTTATCCAAATTAATTTTAAGTGTAGTAGATTTGCCTCCTCACATAACTGCAAAGGCCATTGAAACCGACTGGAGAAAAGAGCATTTACCTGCTGGACTTTTGTGTCTTACCAGTTGGTCTTTGTCTTTGTAGAGTGCCCAGTGGTGACCAGGCCTTGTGGATTCCCTATAGTTAAGCTGGATGGTCAGCTGAGCTCATAGACCCTTATAGAAATCTACAGGTTAAAGTTTATAGGTCTCCCTTTCCCTCCTTATCCTATGCCCTGGCTCACTAGAACTCACTGGCCCACTGTAACTATTGTGTGTTTCCACATTGTCATTCAGAAAATCATTGGCTGAAAAGGAAGTGAATTCTTTCTTTTTGTATGAACACATCACACCCAGTTTTCTAAATATTTACACACAACTGTGTCTCTGCCCTAGAGGTCATGTGACCTCTTGTTTCCCACTAAAATTTGACAAGGTTTGTCTGAATAATAAGAAGGACCTAGTCATGTCCTTGTCTCTTCCCAAGAGCACTTGTAACAGTGACTGCAACTGACCAGTTGTTTATGAGGTGGCCTCTGGACAGCATTCCTTGACACCAGCCATAGCCATTTGTAGCTGGATGACCAGAGACATCTCTTAGCTGAGTTCTTCTCACCTTTCTAGAGACCTGGAAATTGAACCAGTCCTTTGAAATGCACGCCAGAGACCATCATATCCTAATCTTGATCCTCCAATGACTTCTCCTTGCATTCATAATAAGGTCCAGAATCCTCAAGCTGCCTTACAAAGCCCCGTGTGATTGGGCGTACCCCAGTCCCTGACCTCCATGCTCACCATTTCCCCTGCATTAGCTTCCTAGGGTTGCTATATCAAAGGATTCCAAACTGGGTGCCTTAAAACAACAAGAACTTATTCTCTCACAGTTCTGGAGACCAGAAATCCCAAACCAAGAGGTCATCAGGGTCATGCTCCCTCAGAAAGCTGTAGAAGATAATCCTTCTTGGCTGTTTCTCAAAGCACATTTCTAAGGCCCTTCATCCCTCTGCATAGACTGACTCCCAGGTTGCACAGAAGAAAAAGAAATCCCAGAAGAAACTGAAGAAATAAAACTTTATGGCATGGGAATAAATTCAGCATAAAATAAATGTACATGGAAGTAAGAAAAAAAGCATAAACCACTCCATCTAATAATACCTGCTCACATCTCATTGGCTAGATCTCACTCATATGGCTATACCAAACTACAAGGTCCACTGACACTAAAGAAGGAAGGGGAGAAGGCCATGGACAAGACAACAAACAGACTCTTCATATCTGGGGATCCAAGCTGGTCATCTTATTCTGGCCACAAATGAATCCTATGCGTTCACTTAAGGATTACACCTGTTGTTTTATTTTTTTTTAAGTTTTTTTTATTTTATTCATTTATTTTAATTTTACTTTAGTTTATTTTGTATTTGACCAGAGAGAGACAAAGAGAGAGAAGGAAAGTGAGAAAGCAAGCTGCCAGGTCCAGGACTCGAACCATGGTCAGCCATGTAGGATTCCAGCCGCCTTAACCACCATGCCACCTGCTGGCCCCATAGACCTGTTGTTTTAATTCAAGGTGCTATAAAGGAATGCAGGGGCAAAGAAGAGAACAATGGAATGGGGGTCAGGACCCTGGAGTGCCAGGTCTGGTCCTACTACTAATTCCCTGTGACTGTGAGTTTTCTCATCCCCACCTTCTTTTGCACCTGTAAAGAGAAAATTGGAATACATCTTTAGCTGAAGCATCTTAATCTTCACTATCTCCATCATTTTCTTCATCATCATCATGTTCTTTGTTATCACTAAGAGTCTTCACCATTGTCATTGACATTATTACCTTCATCATCATCCACCATCATCATCTCGTTTGCATCACATCATCTATCATAAGAGCATGGGTCGTCTTCACCATCTCACTGACATCATAATCTTCATTGGAATCATCTTCACCACCACTGCCACCATCTTCTTTAACATCTTCAACATCATTTTTTTTAGAACATCTTGAATTTTTAATCCTTTCTTTACGGGTTACCTAGACCACTTCTGATTAAGAAAACTAGAAAGTTAGTAACTCCACAAACGAACGTCGGGTGGTGACATGTGTCAATTTTCCACAGAGTCTTGCTTTGCGGGGTGTCTGAATGCACTACTCGGGGTCTCTGCTCACACTTGCTGGAATTAATCATGGCAGATTTTAGTCCACGGTCACTTTTCCCCATATTTCTTGGTAAACTCTTCAGCGTTCTTACAGAATGTTTTACGGTCCTTAGAGTATTCTTCAGCTAGGTCAGTCTGGAGTGGGTGCTCAGGTTGGGGGTTGTTCACCAGTGCTATGAAGGACTGAATTACTTGGTTGGTTTTGGTAGCTTGCTTCCAGTTTTCAGCACTAATTACTGGCAGACAGATATGCCCCTTTTCATCGATGTTTGGGTGATAGATCTATGTTTTAAATGTGATCTTCGGTGGTTTGAATAGGTGCTCTTAGAATGCAATCTACATTCGCAGATTTCTTCAAGCTCCTTCATCAGCCTCCTGCTGGCTGCCATCTTGGATCTGGTCAACATCATTTTTTTTTTACCACTTTCATAAATAATCATATCACCATCATTTTTTTAAAAAAAAAAATTTTGTGGGAACCAGCAGTTAGCGTAATGGCTATGTCGCTGGACTCCCACGTAGTCGACCGCGGTTCGTGTCCCGGACCTGGTGGCTTAAAACTCACTCCGGGCGCGTGTGTGTGCGTGCCCAAGATCCTGAGAGGAGAATGGAGGAGAAGGGATTGCGGCGTGACCATCCCCCCTGGGGGGTGATTTCTCGCTTTCTGTCTCTATGTCTCTGTCTGTCTGGCGAGCGCACGCGCCCTATAGTGAAAACCTCTCCAAAAAAAAAAAAAAAATTGCCATAGGGTGCATGAACTTACTGAAAAGAGAGAGACGGTGAGAAGGAAAGTGAGAAATCACCCACCCAGGGGATGGCCATGTGGAAATACTTTATCCTCTATTTTCCTCTTAGGATTTTGGAGACATAGGCACATGTGTCTGGCATGATTTTTAAGCTGCCAAGTCTGGGACTCAAACTATGGTTGGCCATTTGAAAGTCTAGCGTCTTAACTACTGCACCACCTACCCATCCTGTCTTCATCATTTTTATTATAATCTTTTTAATTTTTTTTTGGAGAAGTTTTTTTTTTCGCTATAGGGCACTTGCGCTCGCCAGACAGACAGAGAGAGACATAGAGACAGAAAGCAAGAAACCACCCCCCAGGGGGGATGGTCACGCCGCAATCCCTTCTCCTCCATTCTCCTCTCGGGATCTTGGGCACTACACATATGCGCCCGGAGTGAGTTTTAAGCCACCGGGTCCGGGACGCGAACCGCGGTCGACTACGTGGGAGTCCAGTGACATAGCCATTACACTAACTGTTGGTTCCCTATAATCTTTTTTTTTTAAGAGAGATTTTTGTTGCAGGGTGTGTATGCTTGCCAGAGAGACAGAGAGAGATGGAGAGACAGAAAGTGAGAAATCACTCCCCCAGGAGGGATGGCCACACAATAATCCCTTCTCCTCTACTCTCTTCTCAGGATCTTGGGCACACACACACACGTGCACACACACACACACGCACGCCCAGAGTGAGTATTAAACTACCAGGTCCAGGACTTGAACTACTGTTGACTACATGGAAGTCCAGGGACATAACCAGCATGCCATCTGCTGGTCCCTCTTTATCGTGATCTTCATCACCATTACCATCATCATCACCATTCCAGCTCAGACTGAACACCTACTGTGTACTAAGCACTGTGATGACCTGTGACATGTGTCTTCTCATTTAATCCTCACGACCATGGTGTCAGTAGGTGTTTAACTACCACTACGTGTTTAAGTTTATCCATTATCTCTTCTATGAATGACACACAGAGAGAGAGAGACAGCACCTCTAATAGTGTTTTGGTGCCATAATCTGCTCCCAGTTGCAGGCAACCCTGGATCACTGGGTATGCTGTTTGCCTAGCATACCCAGGAAGTCTCTGTGTGTGAACCTGGAACCTTCTCATGTGGTCAACCCTGGAGAACATCATGTTTTACCACTGCACCACCATCCGGCCCCCTACCCTTTCCTTTTTATAAACGAGGAAACTGAGGCTCATGAAGGGTAAATGACTTTGCCCAGAAAGTCATGCCATGGCTGAATGTCTCCAAAGGCCTCATACTGGGTTCTCTCTGGAAGTTTCCATCTCCTCAGCCACCACCTACTCGAGGACCCCCAAGACCTGAGAGCCCTGAGCTCACCCAAGTCCTGACAGAGCTGCTAAGTGAATTGCTTCATAGCCAGTTAACTACCCTTGCCAACCCCCGTGCACTCCCCTCACCACCTTAGTATTAAGACAGGAGCCCCTACCTTCTCTGCCTTGGGCCGACTGGCCTCCCTCTTCAAAGTTGGCCTCCCTGGGCAGGGCCTGCCTATTGATGAGGCTAAATTATCAAAGGGCCACATCAAAGCCTGCCAGGGTGGTTTTCAGAAAAGCAATTTACAAAACAAAACAAAACAAAAAACCCAGCCTGGGCTGTGGAGAGTGGTGGGGGCTGGGCTGATAAAGCCTGCCTTGAAAGCATTGGCTAAAAATTGGGTTTTGCTGCTAAAAGTGAAAGGTCACAGCACAAAGGGAGATGGCTTCTCCTGCCACGTGGAACCTGCAGTGCAGAGGGGCACCTCTGCTCAGTGGAAGCAGATGAGCTGAGGAAGGGGCCAAGCCTATACCTCCTCAGTACCCAGGAAGGGCGTTCTGTATGGTCCCATGGCCCAGCTGCAAGTGCCCTCAGGGGCAAGAACCTCAGTGTCCCTGGGGTGAAGGCCCTGAGGCTATGGCTCTTTGTGACCATCTGTCCTATCAGCCTCAGGTAACCATTCCGCAGATTTGGAATCCTAGGCATAGAAGTTTCCTGTCTTGTCCATGTGGTACCTCAAGTGGTACCTGGCAAAGCTGAGATCCAGGCCCAGGTAGCCTGGCCCTGAGCCCTGGGTCTTGTCCTATCAAAAGAAGTCACAGATTAGGGTTCCAGGTCAACTCTAGCTCTCAGACCAGTGGCCTATGCTGGGCTTGAGGGGTTTTCAAATGAGTGGCCAACAGCTAAACACTTCTAAAGCACAAACTTCCTGGGGGATTCTCTCTGGCGGGAGGCTGGATGGGAGCACCTCTGTAAAAGCTCATCCCCTGGGTGGATATTTCCTGTTGGCCCTAGTAGTGCAAGCTGGCTGCTCACCGGACTCTGCTGGCAGACATGGCCTGCTTTGCACACTGGGTCCTCCCTACCCACCCACTTGGGAAGCAACCTGGCAGTTGGGTCCCTGCACAAGTTCTGGGATCCAATTGTTCCGACTCTGGGTGCCCAATAGAAGACAATCTCCTGAACCTCAGTGTCCTCATCTATAAAATGGGAAGTATGACAAGAGTATCATCCTCTGAAGTAACCGACTCGAGTCAGGTGTTTACAAGAGTCTGCCACATGGCACATGCTTCCTAACTGCTGGCTGTGCTGCCCACCCTCCTCTAAGACTTTCGTGTGAATTAACTCTGAATCTTCACAACAGCTCGGCAGAACTCGGACCCTTTGATCATCCCTATTTCACAGATGATGGACCTGGCTTGTTGTTGGAGTGGCTATCATGGATGCTGCTAGTCTCAGGAGTGTTGCCGTAAAGGCTGTTCTTGTCATGCTGTTATTGCTGTTGTTGCTTTTGTTGTTTCTGCTAGTATGGTGATGGTTGATGGTGTTGCTATTATATCATGGCTGCTGTTGTGTTGTTACTGCTACTGTTGTTGTTGTTATTGCCATTGTTGCCGGAGATGCTTTTATTTTTGCTGCTACTGCTGTTGCCCTTGCTTTGAATGCTTTTAATGCTGCTGTTGTCTCTGCTGTTGGTGTTATTGGTAGACAACTGGAGGCTGCCTACCCATTGGGTACTGGGATCTAGAAGGTACTGCTTATATCAGGTACTGGGCTCGGGAAGGTGATACTGCCTGGCTGCATGCGTGACCCAAGTCCTGTTCTTCTCTTCCTCCCACTGCAGGGGTTCTGGAAAAGCCCAGGGCTGCAGGGCAGTGGTGGAGGAGGGGCTGCCCTGCCAGCCAGGAGCTGCGGGCCGGCCTGGCACACCATGCCGTTCAAGGTGCGCCAGACTGCAGCTGGCCCCACCGCCCCCAGTTCTTTCTTCTCTCTGCTTTTTGTTCAGCCCCTTTTGATTTGGGAACAAGGCCCCTTTATGTGGCGCCGGGCCTTGCCAGGCATCCTTGTCCCACCCATGGCTGGGGATTTCCTTTTCATCTCTTGCTAGGAGCCCCGGGCTTGGAGGGAGACAGCAGGAGGGATTTGGTGGTGTCACAAAACCTGGGTGACTCAGCTTTCAGTGGGGCATTGTAGCCCTGCAGCTTTGATATTTTAAGTGGGAGTCTCAACAAAGGGGAGGCCAGGGGCAGTGGCAAGGTGATGCTGCTTGCGAGGGCTCCTAATGGCATGGCCGTCTCAGGCTCGCCCGCTGAAAGGAGGCCCCTCTCCCAGGAGGACTATTCCATTTCGGCGGGAGGACTGGCCTGTGACCCTAGATTCTTAAGGACGACATTGAGCAGGGCTGCTGTCTCAGGGCTTGGTGGGGTCAGCTGCTGCTCCTCACCTGCCCTTGGTTCCTGGGGCTTCCCACGGGGATGCACGAGCAGGCTGCTGTGGCTAGAAGTTTCCAGGCAGAGAGATGTTTGGCAGACCTCCAGCCCAGGGCCAGTGAGTCAGCCCGGAGGGGCCTGAGCAGCTCAGGGAGTTGGGCCAGGAGGCAGGAACCTGGAGGGAGGCCAGCCAGTGTAGACCCAGAGACCTCACGCTGAAGCAAGCCAGCCAGAAGACCGTTCTCCTCTGCCGTTGCATGTGCTTCTCAGTGGCACGGGGCCCGAGTGGAAATAAATACAAACAGGCGCTCTTGGCTGTGGGGTCTCAGCTCTCTTGCCTCGGTTTCCCCATGTGTAGAATGAAGCTTCTAGAAGTACACATTTCAACCAGGCGCTGTGAGGGTGAAACGTGACTGCCTGCACAGGGATTGGAAAAACACCTCCATAACACAGATGAGCGGGCTTCATGGCAGCTGCCCTGTGTCTGAGTCATCCCTCATGCGTGTGCAGCATGTCAGTGTAGGATGGCCTAGTGAGGAGGAGCCCAGACCCGAGGAAGGCAGGACCCGGGAATCTTGGCCACTCACTCTGTCTCCCTCTGCCTCAGGTGCCTACTCTGTGAGGTGGGCACAAGGACCGATCAAACTGGGTTGGGATATTTAACTATCAGGTGAGACGTTCTACGGGGGGTCTGACACCGGTCCTGGCCCAGTCAAGGCTCTGGTCCCACACACCAATTTTCCATGACAGCGATCTCAGCATGTGTTGAAGGGTTGTGGCCAGTGGTTCACTGGAGGAGGAGAGCTGCCCCCAGCTGTGGTATCATGCAGTTGGTTTCAGATCCTGGGCTTCCTTTTACTGGCATCTCCAGGCCTCGGTTTCTTCCTTTATAAAACGAAGGCGTTGACATCTCCAGCTCCCCTGCGTGCCATGAGGACTCATGCGACCGTGACTGGTGCCCCAGAGCCCTCAAAGACCTGGCAACATTTGTACTGCCCACGCTGGGGAGGACTTGGGGTCAGAAGGATGCCTGCATTAACTGCCCAGGAGGCCAAAGCCCTTTGGGTTGGTCAACAGAGGCTCTGTGAGGCAAACTGTTTCTGAAATAGCTTATAAATTAGGACAGATGGCAAGTCATGGGGGAGGGACCAGAGAATGCATCTCTTTCTTGTTATTCATCTTTTTTCTTTTTTGTTTAGTTTCTTTCTCTTTCTTCCATGAGCAAGAGGGTCAGGGAGAGGAGAGAGAGACAGAGAGAGAAAGATCCTCAGTAGGATCCTCATGCCCTGATCCACCCCAGCGTCAGCCTCCCTGGATCGCAGGCACGCGTGTGCCCAGTATGCTCAGGGAGGTCTCTGCAGACCTCCCCTGGGGTCAGGCTTGCAGAGTGTTGTGTCCCCCCGCCCCTGTCCAGCCCTTGAACTCTCCCCTTTCTGATCACAATGGCTGCTAACCTGTGGTGCATGCTGGCCACCGCATCCCAGGTGACGTGCTCAGCAGCAGCTCACTTACATTCATTATCCTTTTCATCCTCTCCTGGAGGCAAGAACTGTCATGAACTCCATGTCACCAAATGAGGCAACTGAGGCTCAGACTTCAATGTCTTACCTAAATTCAGAGCCATGAGTGGCAGAGCTGGGCTTCAAACCCAGGCAGAGGGACTTGGCATCTGTACTTAATTAACCCGGCCTGGGAACTCTCTCCAGGGCACCATGCAGTCGGTCTTGGTGCCTATCTAAGCATGCACCTCTGAGCAGAAAAGGCCTCCCCAACACACACCTCTATCTGCTAGGCTGAGAGAGGGAGCACCCCAGGGACCCCCTATCCTCGAAGTGCAGTGGTGAGGGAGCCTCAGGACACCCTGCAAGCCAAGCCATAGGTGACAGACAGGCAACTCTCCTGCATACCAGGAAGTCTGGAAATACTCTCCACTAGCTCATATCACTCCTGACAGTGAGGTGCAGAGTGGTCTGGTTTCCTTGCAGCCGGACCACCGAAAATGGTCTTGGTGCTTTTAGAAATGGCCCCAAGGGCTGGCTCGGTAGTGCAGTTGTAACGCACTGCTCACGTGATGCTGTATCCGCATGCAAGAGCACGGATTCCATTCCCCCATAACATAACACTGGGGTGGTGGCACACCCATGACCCTATTGGCCGGAAAGGCTGAGAAAGGTGGGGAAAATCATGGTGCGAGACTCTGTTGAGGGTACTTATTTCTCTCTCTTTCATTAAAAAAAATAAACTTAAAAAAAAATGCCCCCTTTGGGAGGCCTTCGATATCCCCCCACACTCAGAGGCAGGGCCTGTGTCCCCTGCCTTGGAATCAAGGTGGGCTGTGTTTTGCTGGTAGAGTTCAGAGTGTGTTTGGAGTGAAGCTGCCTGACCTGTGAAGCCAGCTCCAAGGAGGCACGGCAGTGCCCACCTTGCTCCCTTGCAGAGCTCCCCCTCAGAACCTGGCAGCCATGTTGGAAGGTGCTCAAGCCACGCAGCAGGGCCTCTCACAGGCACTGCAGTCCACAGGCCCTGCTGAGCCCAGCAACAGAGTCATTAGACATGTGAGTGAAGGAGCCTCGAGGTGGGCCAAGAGCCCAGACATCCAAGTTGCCCTTGGCCTTCCCTCCACCCAGCTGAAGGCCAAACAGTGGGAGGAAGGGGCAGGCCATCTCCAGTGCATCCTGTCTGAGTTTCTGACTTGGAATCTGAGAGTGCAGTAGAATTATTGCTGTGTGCCTCTGAGTTTTGGGCTGGTTTGTTACTTGCAACGGTAACTGGAACCATTTTCCACTGGGCAAAAGAGGAGGCTTAGCCATACGCCCTCCATTTAGAAGACCCACATGCCTGATGCCAAGAGTCAAATTAGCTCAGGAGAAGTTCAAGGTAGAGTCAGGAATTCCGCAGATGGGCCAGAAATGAGGGTGTATGAACTTAAAATTTTACCTGGAATGCTGTGTGTATGTACACATGGGTGTTCAGACAAGGCAGGTCCACAGCACCCTTCAAATTCTTGACAGAGTGGTGAGAGAGATGGTTTACAAGGGTAATACTGGGCCCCTAGTCCCTGTAATCACAGCCCTTTGTCGTAAATCTGAAGCCCCTCCCACCAGGAGGTGGAGCCTATTTCCCCACTTCCTGGAGCTGTGTAAGTCTGTAATTGTTTTCTTGGACCAGCAGAATGTGCTGGAAGCATGGTGGATAATATGACTAAGCCTGAGGGGCCCTACGGCCGCCATTTACACAACTGGGAATGCACCCAGCCCACTCCCCTGAGACCACAGTCTGGGACTCTTCAGCTCCCAAGGAACCCTCTAATGACAGCAGCCCCATGAGGGGACCCAGCAGAAGACTGACCCAGACTTCCAACCGCAGAAGTATAAGAAAAGAGTAGTTTTGCTTTGGCTTTCTGAGTATTAAATTGTATCTAAGGCCACTCAGCTCCGAAGTGCTTTGTCACAAGCAACACTGAGAACACAGAGATGTTGAATGATAGGGGCTGGGGTGGTGGGCCTTGGAGGTGGGCTCCTGTGGAGGGCCACAACCGCCTCCCTGCAACCCCCGAACACGCTGGACCTGGCCTCTCTGAGCCCGGGGAGGGGACGATGTTGGCCAACACTCCAACTGCTCTCTAGTTGTAAAGCTCACAGAGCGGGCTCCACTTGGCCCTTTGAAAGTGCCCGCAGAGTTCCAATTAGTCGTCGTTTAAGGTACTTAAGTCACGCTCTCCCGGCCACTCACAGCGCATGCTCCAGCCTCTCTGGAGTCTGGAGTCTCTTCTCTCCCTGGGCTTTGAAGATAAATGATTTTTTTTTTTTTTTTTTAATTCACCAGAGAGGGACAGAGAGAGAGAGAGAGAAAGGCAAGAAAGCAAGCCACCAGGTTCAGGTTTTGAGCCGTGGTCAGCCACGTGAGAGTCCAGCCTCTTAGCCACCACAACACCTGCTGGCCCTGGTAAATGATTTTTTTTTTTTTGGAGGGGGAGAGATTTTTGCATTCATTGGAGAGATAAAGAGACAGAAAGTGAGAAATCCCCCAGTGGGGGTGGCCATTTCTCACTCCTTTCTCCATTCTCCTCTCGGGATTTTGATCGCTCACATGCGCCCAACATGAGTTTCAAGCCACCAGGTTAGGACTCAAACCGCAGTCGACCATGTGAGAGTTCAGCACCTTAACCACTATGCCACCTGCTGACCCCACTAAATGACTTTTTAAAGAGCACAGTATCCCTTTAAAGCCAGACAATCGAGGATGGGGTGGTTGGAATCCAGAATGCTCGGAAGAGCAAGCTGCTGGCTTCTCCATCCCTGTCCCGCCCAGCAGGCTCTAGGTGGAGGGCGGCAGTTGGGAAAACAGGCACAGCAAGCCCAGCCAAGGCCGGGGTAAGGGCTGCAAATGCAACCCAGGCAAGGCAGGAGAGTGAGAGCAGGCCTGGGTTCAAGCCCTGCCCACTGCTTCCTGGTAGTTCAACTCTGAGCAAGCTCCTCAACCTCCGTGCGCGTCTCCACCTCTGAGCTGTTGGGGATGAAATGTGATCACCCCACGGCTAAAGTGGTCTGCAGCTGTAATGGCTAACATTAAGGCCCTAGCTTGGGGGTGGGGTTGAGTCCCTCAAGTGTCCTTGCCTGCTGTGTGACCTTCCTAAGTCTCTTGATCTCTCTGGGCCTCCGGCTTAGACTGTCTATAAGGTAAGAGTGGTGACGGAGGAGACTACAGAGAAGGGAGGCAGGAGTGGCTGTGACAGGCCCCAGCCCAGCTCGAGAGCCCTCTGCCTGGTGTTAGGATAGTTTGAGGTGCCAGGCCTACGCCTCTGGGGGATCCAAAGGCAGCAGTTTGGACTTTCTGCTCTTCCCACATCAGCCCAGAACCTGCCATATCGCTGGCAGAGGGAGGGAGGAGCCAGGGGTGGACCAGGGGCTTGCAGGCATCCCTGCCAAGAGAGTGGCAGTCGCCTGTCAGAGAGGAAGTGGTGGCCCAGGTCCCCTCCTGAGCGACTGTACTCTCAGGGAGACCAGGTGCACCCAGCACTGGAGGCCTGTGAGTGGTGGCATTTCATGGTCCTGCTGGTCCTCTCTCCTGTAGTTCTGAGCATTCTGTCCCCCATCAGCCGTCCCTGTTTCAAGGGTACAAAGCCACTCCCATGAGCCAAGGACTGCTGTTCCCTAGCTGTGGGGTGCAGGCAAGCCCAGGGGTGAGGGGTGCTGAGCTGCACAGGGAGGGGGCTCTCCAGCCTCTTCTCTGCCAAGTTTTCTAAGTCAAGGTCCACCTTCACCCCTCCCTGACACAAACGATAGCCTGTTGGAGCCTGGTATTTATTAGGCTGTTCAGAAAGTCATGACATATTTTTCTGTTTTTCTATGCAAAATGCATCATGACTTTTCCAACAACCCAATAGTTATCATTTAGTAATATCATTTTGTTGAATTTTTTTCAAAAAAAAATTTATTTTATTTAATATCATTATTATTTTTATTTTATTTGACAGAGAGAGAAAGGGAAAGTCAGAAAGCAAGCCTCCAGGTCTGGAACTTGAACCACAGTGGGCCATGTGGGGTCCAGTGTCTTAACCACCATGCCACCTGCCAGCCCTGATGAACTTTTTAAATCTTTTTTTAAGAATTATTTAATTTAATTTTATTTATTATTACTATTAATTTAACCATAGAGATACAGAGCGGGGGTGGGAAGAGTAAGAAAGCAAGCTACCAGGTCCAGGACTCGAACCATGGTCAGTCATGTGGGAACCCAGCACCTTAACCACAAAGCCACTTACCCACTCCATCTTTCCTTTTTTTAATGTCGGAGGGCACGTAGGCATGCACGCATACAAAAGACAGAAAGCACTTCCCAGTGGGACCTAATCAAGCTGCAACCTTTCCCCTCCAATTCTCCATCTCGTCAGGGTCCTGGGCACATGTGCGTGTGCCATGCAAGCTTTGCAAGCAGGTGGGGCTGAGAATCGAACTCTGGTCAGCCACATGAAATCTAGCGTCCTCTGTGTGTGACCTAACTGCTACACCATGGCCTGTCTTATTGAACTTACATTTAACTGGGCTAAGTGATGTTGGTCTCTATTCCTGATAAATGTAAAGAGTTTCCTTTTAAATAAACTTAAGTTAAAAAATAACAATGAATCCATTCATTCTTTACAGATTATTTTTACTGGCAAGATATTTGGTGGGATGTTTTTAAATTGCTATGAACTCTACAGAGAAGAAACTGCCATATCCCAAGAACAGAGACCCAATGATGATCATTTTTTCTGGGAGAATGAACGAATGAATATAGATATCAAGCCACGATCAGTAACCTAAGCTGTTTATTTACCTGCTCTGCACTTCGAGTTCTTGCACTTCAACTTACTTGCAAAGTACGAGTGACAATAAACACTTCTCTGAGCTATTGTCAGGGCTAAACATAATAGTGCCTGTGTTTATTTGAGTGTTCACCAAATGCCAGTGTTGTTCTAAAGGCTTCATCATTACAAACACCCTATGAAGAGGGAGGTTGAATGGTGGTGTAGCAGTAAAAGGTGTCCCTCTGCAGGGCTGACCCACATAGGATGGTTCCAGGTCCAACCCTGGAGCCCTCTCTGTGTACTCTGGGTGTGCATGTGTGCCCCTGATCTGGGGCAAGCTGGGGCAGGGAGTAGACTGCAGTGTTGAGGCTGGCCCTGTGGCCTAGTAGCTGGGGAAACTGGATCCCACATGGCCAACCATGGCTCATTCTGGTCTTACAGTTTGAAAAACACATTGGGTGTATATGCGTGTATGCCCCAAATCATGATAGAATGGAGAAATGGAGGAGAAGGGATTGCAGTGTGACCACACCCCACTGGAGGTGTTTTCTCCCTCTCCCTCTCTCCCTGTTCTGTCTCTCTCTCTGGTAAGCACATTTGTCCCACGGTAGCTAAAACAAAAACAAAAACAAAAACACTATATTACGAGTGCTATCTCTATTGCTAATATAAATACATAAACTTAAAAAAAAACTATGAAGCAAGTGTGATAACATTCCCGTTTTACAGATGAGGCAGATGAGGAGACTGAGGCAGAGAGAGATCACAAAACAGGTCTGAGGCCAGAGCCTAACTTCTGAGTCGTTGTGCCATGCTGAGAACCATACGGGCACTCGTTTGCAGGGGCAAGGTAGCCGCCCACCTTCCACCTAGCACCACACACTTGCGGCTACAACAAAGGGGTCCCCAAACTCTTCGAACCCATTGCAAACGGCACCGGCAGCTGCAGCATCCTCCGTGAACTGGATCTGCGGAACATTTATCTGGATGGGATCCAACTTGGCAAGCAATGTTGCCTTAAACCCCTCACTCCCCAATGCTACCAGCCCATCCCCTCCGGGAAGCAGGTTCTCAGGAAATGTTTCAGTTTAACGTATATTTATGAGCCTCGCAGGGCCTGAAGTCCCTGGGCTGAAGTCAGCTGCCCATGGCCCAGGACCTGGGAACCCAGCTGCTCCACAGACCTCCGAGGCTCCAGAAAATGCCCCTATGGAGTTACGCAGGCCTGGCTGCCGTTGGCCGGAGCAGCTCCCACCTCTTCTGTCACGTGGAGGTCACGGCATCCCTTTACTCTGGGTCTGGTTACCCACCGGACATTCCGGCCTACCCTGAGAAATGTCATTTTTCTTCCAGGTGATGAGCTCTGAGCATCAAAGCCAGAACAGGTAGGAATCTTGTCCCTCTGTCCTGGATAATGGGCTTCCCACTCCCACTCCAGGCACCTGAGTGAGTCTGGAGAATCCAAAAGGAATTTTCAAGTGACACTTTAAGGAAACCCATTCATGGGGAAAGGAGTTATTTTTGTTATAAAGACAATGGGGTCAGTCACTCCCCACCCCCATTCCTCCACGCTAATCACTCTTGTGCCTTGTGTTTTGTGTCTGCTCTCGGCCAGAACGTGGCCCCAGGTCATATATGGATAGTGTATTTTTTACATAAAAGTGTGTGTTTATTTTGTCTCCTGTTTGCAAACACAATGCATGTGCAATGTTGAACACTGCTTTTTGTCCACCAAATATTTTCTCAAGAGCTTTTTCCTATGCAGCACACAACCTTCAGAATTACCCACGAAGCTATATGGTGAGCGATCCTGATAGAAACAGCAGAGGCTCAGATCCTGCCTGTGAATCCAGGCTCTGCACCTGCAGGCAAGTTGCTTGGCTTCTCTGTGCCTTAGTTCCGCCTCTCTGAGATGGGGCTGTTACTAGTTGCTACCACTAGGCTTGTTAATGAGGGTTACATGAGTTACTACTTAGAAAACGCTTAGCAGGGCGTGCTGTGCGTGACGAGCACTATGTCAGTGTCTGAAACAGTTTTACTTTCGGCAAACTTTCTGCCTGACCATTTCCCTTGGGCTACAAATCTCCCGCAGAAGAAAGGCCTCGCATGCTTAGCTTTCTCCTTGTTGGTTATCGGAAGGTGGTACCACCTGTAGGTAGAGACCTGGATTCACAGCTCAGCTCCTCCACTTTGCCCACTATGTGCTTACTCTCCGTGCCTCAGTCTCCCTGTCTGTGAAATGGCGAACGTTGTTTCCACCCTTTCTGTTACACAGAACTCAGATACGAAGCAAAAGAAAGAGTAGGCGTATGGAAACCGCAGTCACCCCCTGCCGTGAAGGAGTTGGAGGTGATGACACTCGAGAGACACAGAGTGCAGGCGGGCTCTCCGACACCATCGAGTAGCTAAATGAGGGCCACCATGCTGGCCAGCATGAGGGCAGGAGGAGCTCTACTCCTGGCCCTGCCCGTGTACGGCAGGTGCCCACCTGTCCCATTCCCAAAGTGTTGCTGTCACTCACTTTTGTCACCGAACTTCTCATGGACCGTAGGTGTTTGCTGTCTCTGCACCGCCCCAGGTCACCCAACTGCCTGAGGACTCGAGAAGGAATGCACCCTGTTCATCACTGCGTCCTCAGCTTGTATAAGCCTGGGCATGGAACAGAAGCTCAAAATACTTCTGAATGAATGAGAGAGTGGATGAATGAGGCGTCATCAGACTGTACTTTGGTCTCACAGATGGTCCAAGACAGCCGTTTCCTTGGGCAGGTGGGCCTCTAGCTGTCTGGGGAATCTCTTTTTTTTTTTTTTTTTGGAGAGGTTTTTTTTTGTTGTTTGCTTGTTTTTTGTTTTTTGTTTTTTGTTTTTTTTTTGCTATAGGGTGCATGCGCTCGCCAGACAGACAGAGAGACAGAGAGACAGAAAGTGAGAAATCACCCCCTAGGGGGGATAGCCATGCCGCAATCCCTTCTCCTCCATTCTCCTCTCGGGATCTTGGGCACGCACGCACACGCGCCCGGCGTGAGTTTAAGCTACCAGGTCTGGGACGCGAACCACGGTCGACTACGTGGGAGTCCAGTGACATAGCCATTACGCTAACTGCTGGGCCCCTGGGAAATCTCTTTAGACATCTGGAAGCCACTGGAGCCGGGGAAGTAAATGCAAGGAAGGCAAGGTCTCCCTGGTGCTCGTGCCAAGTGCCTTCAGACGAGGCTTTCGGGCAGCAGCTTCCGCTCCCCACTGCAAGTAAGGTCTCCAGGTGAGTATTGGTGTCCTCCGGGTGGGTGTGGGCATCCTCCAGGCAGGTGCCAGTATCTTCCAGGTGAGTGCTGGTGTCTTCCAGGTCGGGGGAAGGTCTGTTCTGTCAGCCTCTGATCATGGAATGAGTGATCTGAACACATATTCTTGAGGCCACCTCGAGAGAGTGGCACCCTGAAAAGCCAACCCCAGGGAGAGCTTACAGACTCAGATGCTAAATGGTCCTCAGTGAACTGTCTTTTGGGAAGGAAGAAAGGTCCCAGTATGCCGAGGACACTTTTGCAAGAGGTTTGTGATGAGAAAGCAAATCCCCTCCTGGGGAACCTTTGCAGGTGGACTTGCACCTTCTGGGAACATGTCGGTTTGAGGGCAGGGCCCCAGGGGAGCTAAACCCTCACATATCAGTACAACCTCTGATTTCTTTGGCTTTCCTGTCCTTTCCTCATCCCGAGAGCCGGAGATGGGATTTTGTGCATCCCAGGACAAAGATGGCTGTTGGAGACAAAGACTAGGTCTCGCATCTAGCAGAGGTCTAGAGTTTAAAAACAAAAAGAGAGACAGAAAAGTGTGAGAAAGCTGATCTAGTTTCAGATCAGAGAGATTGGGCTTTCCATGGGGTGTTCTGGATTGCCCCCCTCCTCTTCCTGGTCTGTGGGACTTCTGTCTCCAAAGGCTGCAGAGCTCCTCCAGTGCCACTGCTTGTCTGAAAGGCTGGGACGTGATGCAAGGCTTGCAGAGCCCCAGCTTGGGCTCTCAGGCTCCGAAGGAACCAGGACACTAGTGAGCATGTTGCTGGGAAGTGGGAGAGAGGGGAAGGAGGGAGACAGGGGAGGGAGATGGGAGGGCAAGAGAAAGAGGGAGAGAGAGGGAGAGAGAGAGAGAGATTGGAATGCATATCAGATCTGACAATTTCTGGAACACCAAAAAGGGAGATAGGGAATGATAACACCCAGAGCGAGGAAGGAATGGGAGATAGGATCCCTTCACAAACTGTGGGTGAGAATGCAAAACGTGATCAGCCCTGCCTTCCTGGAGGGCAAGTGGGCAGCACCTGGCCAAAGGGAAAGGCACATATCCTTCAATGGGGCCATTGGCGCTAGGAATCTAGTCCACCAAAACGCTCCCATGTGCACAGACCTCAAGCATAGTAGTGGTCACAGCCTATGTGCCGGCCCCCAGCGGAGTCACGGAATTAACTAGAGGACAGTGGAATCCCACCTAGCTCTTAAAGAGAAGAGCCGCCGACAGACAAGCGCCAGAGCAGGCCATGTGTTGGAAACCAGCCTGCGTATGCAAAGCATGGGAAAAGGTTTGGAGGGATCCATACTCCAAACGGTCAGCCCCTGTGAGCTCACTGGATGATGCGCTTATTGCTACGGTTGGTGCTCACCTCCCCATGCTGGAATTTAAGCTTCACCAGGTGAGGGATTTCGTCTCTTTTTGTTGTTGATGTATCCGAAACACCTGCCACAGACCCTGTACAGAGTAGGTGCTTAATAAATTGCTATCGGATAAGTGAGCGAGCAGAGGGTATATGTGTGTGTGTCATGGTGTATTTTCTAAGTTGTTTGAATTTCCCACAATAAACCTGGATTGTCTTTGTATTAAAAAGGAAAAAGAACTGTGCCTTAGGAAATGCAGAATCTCCATCTTTGATTTGCAGCTGAGAAAGGCCTCTCTGAGAAAGCTCTGGGAGGAGGCAGAGTCTCGGGAGAGCTGGGGGTACTCTGGGGGCTGGTTTTCCTTCTCCCTTTCTGGACTCAAAACTCGCCTCAGCTGAACTCATAGGGGTGCCACACTCTGCTGCGTTTTGGTCAAGGGTTCCCGCTCTGAGATCTGTGTCCTAGACTTGTGGCTGTCCCTTGGGTCTGGCATACCTGATGGGGCTGACCCTAAGGCTCATGTCCATGGGGTTCTCTCTGTCCAGCACAGAGTGGGTTGCACACCCCGGTGCCTTCTCTCCCTAAACCCACACAGGGCCCTGGGGAAGTCTTGGAGACAGACAGACTGTGCCCTGCCCGAGAGCTCCCAGTCCATAGAACCTGACTTGGGTGGGGCGTGGGAGAGTGTCAGGCATCGTGAGTCTACGATTCTGCTGTTTGAAGTCATTGGTGGTCTTCGTAGAGTTCCAAGCTCTGCCAAAGAAGGGAGCTGGCATGGACAGGCATGCACCACTGCGAGCTGTGAATGGCAAAGCAAGTGTCAGGGCAGGCTGGGGTGGGGGAGTCAGAGAGATGAGGTGAGAGCATCCCATGGTGGGGAGTGAGGGGTCCCCTGTGAACCTCAGAGGCAGGGCAGCTGCAGGGAGAAAGGACAAAGGATGACAAAGGGAGCTAGCAGGTGGCATTGTGGTAAGATGCTGGACTCCCTCATGGCTGACCACAGTTTGAATCCCAGATAGGGCGGCTTGCTTTCTCACTTTCCCTCTTTCTGTGTCACGTTCTGGTGAGCTCACATGCCCTATGGCAAATTAAAATAATTAATTAATTAAGTCTTCTAAAAATTTAAACGGACCAGCAGGTGGCATGGTGGTTAAGGTGCTGGACTCCTGCATGGCTATCCATGGTTCAAGTCCCAGACCTGTGGCTTGCTTTCTCCATTTCTCTCTCTCTCTCTGGTCAAATTAAAAATAATAATGATGATGACGAATAAACTAAACAAATAATAATAATGAATAAAATGAAATAAATAATAAAAAATTTAAAAGGACAAGAGGGGACAGAGAAGTCAGCGCTTGCCATGATGCCTCCTCGATGTGTGCCTGGCATTGCGTGCTGGCCTCGCGCTGCCATCATTGTGCCTATTTTGCAGAAACTGGGGGAAGATCACATCGCTGCTGGCCCCTCACATCTGGGTGATGGAGGTATTGGGGGATGTGGATGGGAGGCAAGAGGAAGGGCCTGCCCTGCGCCTGGGAGAAGAACCTCAGCTCCGGGCCCCTCCCATGTAGAGGCGGACTCCAGCTCACAGAGGAAGACGCTGGCCCAACGGGGTCTCAGAGGAGGGACCTTGGAGTGAGAGCTGGTGAGGGCTCCAGAGCTCACGTACACCCAGCCCCGACCCTGGCGTGGCACACAGAGGCCCCTTACCACACTCATCATAGTCACCATCACCGGTGGTGGTGTTTCCTTAGGAAAGTGACCGCCCTCTTGAGGGTCTCTCTGGGAGTCCCTGTCGCTGGTTTTTCAAGTTGGTTCAAAGAAGTGACCAAAACACCTGCCATTTCCACACCAGGTCATTCTCACCCACAGTGTGTGGGTGGCTATCAGGTGCCAAAGTGGGGGGTGCTAGGGAGAGGAGGGTGCTCTTCCTTGGTTCAGAAATAGCCTGGCCAGTCACGAAGACCACCCTATGACATGCTCTCGTTTCCATGAAACGGCTACAGTGGGCACGTCCGCGCTGCAGAAGGTAGATCGGTGCTTGTTCCTGGTGAGGAGATTAGGGAGACCAGGGGAGGGACTGCTAAAGGGTGCAGGAGGTTTTGGAGGGAGGGATTGACTAAAATATCCTAAAGTTGAGGTTCCGCTGTGGCAGCACAGCAGTTGCCTACAGATCCTGCAGTGCTGGAAGCCACGTGGCCCCCTGCGGGTTCAGATCCCAGCTGGACCTGAAACGTCCCAGGTGTACACCAGATGGTGACGAGCTGGAGGGCTGGGGGCAGAGGACCACGGTATGGTGGGACCCTGTCAAGGTGCCCATCTCTCTCCCTCTCTCTCTGTCGTGAAAGAAACAAAACAAACTAGGGGCAATTGTTGCAGAACTCTGTAAATATGCTTGGACACACTGAGTCGCACACCTGAGAGGGCGGGGTGTAAAGTGCACGGACTGTATCTTAACAAAGAGGAAAAGGCCCAGGTATCGGCCTGAGGGAAATGCCCACGCCTGCCCAACAAGGTAGGCACCTGGACCAGGCCGCTCATCCCGGCAGCTGGATCCAGCTGGATCGTGTGGCAGGGACCCCATGCAGAGTCAAGATGGTAGAATTTGGCTTTGTCTAAGGGTAAGAAAGGCTATTTAAAAGCCCATCAACAGTGATCAAAATGAAGCAGAGAAAATGGCAGTGGTAGGTGGAGGACAAGCCTCGCAGTGGGCTCGACCCAGTCATCACGGGATATCTGCCTTCTCTTCTGTTCTTACAAGGGGCTCCATTTAAGAGGACCCCTGCTTCCCAAACGCTTCCGTGAGCCCCACATTCATAGTGAGGCGATGCGGAGAGTGCTGGGATTCTTAGCAAAAGCTCACGTGTGGGTTTGATTGGGCCCCAGTGCCCTGGAGCAGCTTTGGTGAAGGCCCTGAGGGTCAGGCAAGGAAATGGTTAAATGCGGCTGCAGGGGACCTGGAGGAGCAATGGCTGCCAATTTGCAGGCAGGTGGGGGACAGGGCAGCTTCTTTTCTCCCAGTGACAGGCAGGTGAGATCAAAAGCTGTGGAGACAAAAGGGGCTGAGGTGGATTGTCCTGGCCAAAGGCAGGGAGCTCTGGGATAGCCTTGCAGCCAGCTGGGCCTCAGACCTGCACCCCAAAGGAACCCCTGCCCCAGAGCAAGTTCCATGTAGGGGTCAAAGGTCGGGGGTGTTTGACTTGGATTATAGTGACTGCTTTTCACCCAGACCAAGAGAGGCGAAGAGCAGGATAAGAACCTTCCGGATTGTGTGGGTCTGAGCCATGGGGAAAGGCTCCTTTGTGAGCCGGCCAGCCACAGTCCATAATGAAAATGTCATTGTGGCTTGGAGACATTCTTCACATTTGTGTGTGTGTCCCTGGGAGAGACACACGGCACCTCTAAATAACCCAATAACGAGACTCTCCCAGGAATGGCCAAGCCAGCATTTTCCACCAGCCTAATGACTGCTCCAGTGAACTCAGCCCATTGTCGCATAATCTGTCACTAAAAGGATTTAAAATTCAAGAGAGAAAAATGTTGGGGCCAATTAGCTATGTTGTGCCGGCCTCAAACAAACAGCAGTGGCCATATCTACGAGGGCTCCAAGTTCCCCTCTTTAAGTTAAGTGGAGGCTTTGCTTAAGCCTGTCTGTCCATTCTCCCCTGCTCGGATGCAAATTGATCTTTCAGGGTCTGTTTTGTTTACAATGGGGCAGTGGGTCCAGGGGCTAGGATCTGGGAGGAACCCACCCCAGTTCTATGCACCTGTTCATCACTTAGAAAGCTGAGGTGGGGAAGGGAAGTCTCTTGGTCCTAAAATCATCCCCGAGGTGGCACTTGTCTGATCTGGATTTTCTGCTCATGGGTCCATGTTGTTGAGTGAAAAACAGCATGAGCTGTGCAGTGAGACTCTCACAGGCCTCGGTGCAGCCCTATGGCCCATTCATGCTGTGCCCCTCCCTGAGCTTCCACCAGCCTTATCATCCTGCCCATCCTGGGCAGAGCTGACATCGGAGGAGTGAGAGAGCATGGACAGAGTGCAGTGCAGAATCACCGCTTCTCTCCTGATGTCTGCGTATGCTGGACCTGGTCCCTTGTCATCTCTGTGCCCCAGCTAAAAGGGCCACCCTATGAACACTTTATTAATCACCAGAGCAATACTCACTAGCAATAAAAATCAAATTATAAGTGAAATCAGTAACAAAGGATAAAGGGAAAGTTTCTCCTCATCCCTACTTGCATTCTCGTTCTCCAGAGGTAAGTACTCTGACGGTTTCTTACATTCCCCTCAGAATGTTCTGTGTCTAAGCCATGCGTATTATATGAATGCTCCAAACAGCAGCAAGCATAGATCCAGTGCACGTCGCTCCCCAGACATGGTTCTAAGTGCTTCTCCAGTACTAACTCATTTTAATTTCTTTGCAACATCATGCCATGTCCCTATTTTACAGAGGAGGAAACGGAGCCCCAGAGTCCTCACGGGTCAGAGGTAGGAGAATCTGGCTTTGAACCCAGCAAGTCACAAATGGGACCACATTCGGCATACTGCACCATTTCCCTCTGGCTACCCTGAGCTGCCAGAAGTAGAGAGGGCTGCATGGCACGCTGTCCTGTGACCCTGACTTTAATGTGGGGGTGATTTTTGGCTTGGTATCCTGCTGATGATGCTGCTTGGGCATATTTCCTTATGGACTTTGTGAGATAAAATGCCAGGTGTGGCGTTCCTAGAGCAAAAGGCATTATAATGGGCATTGCCACACAGTGGCTGGGGCTGCAGGGAAGGCCTGGGTTCAATTCCCAGCCCAACCTAAAGCAGTCCAGGCACAGTGGTATGCGTCTGTGGTGCTAGCTAATGGGAGGCTGTAACTGGAGGGTCGTGACATGGAGACACTGGCAAAAATACCTATTTTCTCTCTCTTCAATAAAGGGGGGAGGATTATAGTGGACATTGTTACAGACGTTGCCCAATGTTCCCCATGATGGTGGCCCCGGTTTCCACACCCTCCCACACTGCAGTGACATGCCCGATCTTTTTAGTTGTCCTGATGGTGGTGTCTGTGGGGTGGACTCATTCAAGTCGGAAAAGTGCCTTCGAATTACCTCTTGGTTCCGATGGGCAGTTCTTGTGTGAGTGAGTTTCTTGAGTATTGTCAAATCAAATGTCCCAGAAAAGCCCCGCCATCCCTGTTAGAAGAGCTCCAGGTGGGCAGCCCACCGTGCCAGAGTATATCAAAGGATGCCACTGCATGCCACTGCCTTGTCCCCAGCCTCCTATAAGCCAGCCTCGTTAGGACCCATATAAGGGCCCCTTTTACTCCTTTTTTTTTTTTCACTCAAATGGCCAGCATTACCAGGGCAAAGGCTACTGTGGAGATTCTACCAGTCATCACGGGATATCTGCCGGAATTAACTACAGGCCAAGCCTTGGCCAGGGGCCCTGAGGAGCTGGAAGAAAGCAGACCAGTCGGTCCAGGCCTCCTTCGGAGCTCACACCTGTGGGTAAGATGGGCCTGCAGTCACCCCTTGACAATGCCAGTGACCCAGCCGGGGAGTGCAGGTGTGGGGTAAGGGGTCCAAGGAACCCTTCCTCCCCCACTGAAGAAGGACTCTCAGCTGGATCTCAAAGAACAAGCGGCAAGGCAAGGTGCTGGTGGGAGCCAGAGCGGGAGCAGGTCTGCAGGTGGTGGAGCAGCCAGGGCAGGGACGCCGAGGTGGAGAAGGGCAGGTGCCCTCGGGGAACTTCGGGGCCTTCACAGCACACCAGCCCATGGCCTGGTGGTTACATGAGCTGGATTCCACATGGCTGACCACGCAGTTCAAGTGCAGGACCCAGCAGCTTGAAAAACACACTAGGCGCATAGGTATGTGCGCCCAAAATCCTGAAAG
Source organism: Tupaia tana (assembly GCA_026018925.1). Lineage (NCBI taxonomy): Eukaryota > Metazoa > Chordata > Mammalia > Scandentia > Tupaiidae > Tupaia > Tupaia tana. The sequence continues at coordinate 37,225,133 of JAKSZU010000012.1, forward strand.
GAGGGAGAAACAGAGGAGAAGGGATTGTGGTGTGACTACCCCATGGGGGGTGCTTTCTCTCTCTCTTCCTCTCTCTCTCTGTCTCTCTCCGGCAGGTGCGCATGCCCATTGCAAATGAAAAAAGAAGAGGAAGTTCATAGTGACAGGTCACGGTCAATGCCAGGAGAAGCTGGAGAGTTAGGCAGGGGCCAGGCCAGGCCACATCCAAGCAAAGTGTGGACCTCGCCCCAAGATGAGGGGTTTCTTCTCAGGCTTGAAGGACAGCAGGACATAGCAGGCTGTAACAGCTTCCTGTGGATAGCATCCTCCCCACACAGCCTCTCTCCAGCCAGCTCTTTGGGGGAGTGTAGACAGGGGTCTTGCCATGATGGGCAGGGGGACAGGAAGGACTCAGAATCAGGATGGCACGGGGGAAGGAGAACAGGATATGAGAGGAGGGAAGACTTGCTGTGCCTGGTGGCAGGAGCTTCTAGGTGGGGTGTGCTGGGTCTTATAGGAACGCCTGGGGCTTCTAGATAGAAAGGTCTTTTCAGACCCAAGGCCACCATGGAGTGCTCAGCTCAGTCAGTGGGAGGTGAGCCTCTCTCACCAGACTCTTGAAGTCAGGAAATAAGAAACATGTCTCATTAACAGAAGTGAGCGTGTACCCAGCCCACTCCTTCCTGACCCCACTCCCTTACGCCTTAGCTGGATTGGAACTTTCTGCTGCAAGGTTGCACCCCTGCATGAGACCAGGTGGCTGCAAAGCTTCCCTCCAGGTCATGAAATCAACGGAGGGTTGGGGAAACCACATCTTAAGGCCTTGGCTTTGATTTGTGGGGAGGGTGGGACCAGGGAAGGGCAGACCACTGGGACCAACTCAGAACGAAAAGCCAGGAGCTCTTCACCAGAAACTGTCTGTTGCCTTGGTAATGTGGTTCTCCAAGCTACCTGGAGAGCATCCTTTAGAGAGGGCTGGGCTGCCCTTCCAAACTTGCTCAAGAGAAGCAGAGAGAAACGTGGGTGCCATCATCCGGGGCAGTGATGGCTGGTCATGAGGGCTGCAGGCCCCTGCATGTCCCAGTGGCCCTACAGGGCTCGGCCAGCACTTAGTCCCAGAATCTCATCCCAAAGTCTAAGCATTGTGGGAATTAGCTCAGCTCTTCAGCCCTTCTCTCAGCTCCGGGAGCCAAGTCAGAGGATACTCAGCCCTGATGCTGGGGAGGGCCGTGGCACGCAGGAGCACAAGGCAAAGGTAGTCGTTCCACCTGTGTTTTCTTTTTTTTTTGGATAGGTTTTTTGCTATAGGGCATGTGTGCTCACCAGAAAGACAGAGAGACAAAAAGCGAGAAATCACCCCCCAGGGTGGATGGCCATGCTGCAATCCCTTCTCCTCCATTCTCTTCTTGGGATCTTGGGCATGCACGCACACACGCCTGGCGTGAGTGTAAGCCACTGGGTCCAGGACTCAAACCGTGGTTGACTACATGGGAGTCCAGCGACATAGCCATTACGCTAACTGCTGGTCCCATCCACCTGCGTTTTCTAAACTTGGAATTGATATCAGGGGCTGACGACTGCAGGGGTGCTTATGCGGGACTAGAAATGGAGCAGAAAATGGAGTCCAGGTGGTTCTGGAAAATTCCAGACCCAAGGCCACGACTGAGAAAGACCACATATCTGAGCCCATCAGTCCATCACACCAGCACTTGCTTCCTCGGCCTCTCAATGGCGGCCAGTGGTAGGGGGCTAAGTGAAGGCCCCAGGAAGCAGGGCTGAGGGGGCGGAGAGACAGGAAGGGGCAGAGAAGGAACATGCTAATTGGGCAGGGGCAGCAGGGAGGCAGGGCCATGGCACCCCTGCTGTCAGTGGCTTAAGAGTGCCCCAACAACACCTCCATGAACCCCCTGGCAGCTCCAATTCACGTCCCTGCCTCCTGCCCTTGCCCCCCGCCATCTTAAAACATCCTGGCCACATCTAGGCCTCAAATAGGACGACACTGGGTGGAGAGAGGCACAAGTCCTGCCTGCCCTCCAAACAGCACTGCTTTGTCTGAGCAGCCAAGGATAGGACACGGCTCAGGATCAGGGTGGCATGGGGGTCCATGGCAGGTGAGGGGGCCTTGCTCAGCCTTGAAGGTGGGAGCGTCAAGATGCAGTGCACTGGGACCAGCAGTTAGCGTAATGGCTATGTCGCTGGACTCCCATGTAGTCGACTGCGGTTTGAGTCCCGGACCCGGAAGCTTAAAACTCACACCGGGCGCATGTGCGTGTGTGCCCAAGATCCCCAGAGGAGAATGGAGGAGAAGGGATTGCGGCGTGGCCATCCCCCTGGGGGGGTGATTTCTCGCTTTCTGTCTCTATGTCTCTCTCTGTCTGTCTGGCGAGCTCAAGCGCCCTATAGCAAAAACCTCTCAAAAAAAAAAAAAAAAAAAAAAAAAAAAAGAAAAAGAAAAAGATGCAGTGCACTGGGTCTTGCAGGAACGCCAGGGGTTTCTAGAAGGAAAGGGCAAAAGGGCCCCAGGTGGAGGAAGCGGCACGTGCAGAGGCCGGGGTGGCGCAGTGGGGGTGGGCTTGCTCCATACTTCTTTGTCAAGCCCAGCTGGCAGCAGCAGGACTGCATGGCAGAAGGGAAGTGGGGGTCCACTTTGCCTCCCTTTTCCAGCCCCACCCCAGCCTATCCATGGGACTGGGATGGTACATCACTGCGAGCACTGTGGGCTGGACTGTGTGCTCCCAAATTTCCACGTGGACGTCCTAAGCCCCTCCCCAACCTCTCGCACCTAGGAATGGAGCTGCATTTGGAGATGGGGCCTTTAAAGGGGTAACTAACGTAACATGTGAGCCCTGATCCAGTGTCAGTGGGATCCTTATAAGAAGATGAATCGAGGGTACAGACAAGCATGGAAGAGCATGTGAGGACACAGGGAGAAAGGCCCCACAAGGAACCACCCTATGGACATTTTGAGACTGATGGGTTAGGCTGTGTTGAAAAGCACTGTCAAGGCGCTGGCAGTAGGGCTGCCCTGGGCTGTGAGACAGTGACTGTTCTTTTTTTCTTTTTTTGGAAATGTTTTGCTATAGGGCACGTGCACTCGCCAGAAAGACAGAGAGAGACAGAGAGACAGAAAGCAAGAAATCAACCCCCCCAGGGCGGGTGGCCATGCCGCAATCCCTTCTCCTCCATTCTCCTTCTGGGATCTTGGGCACACATGCACATGTGCCCAGCGTGAGAGAGTCCAGCAACATAGCCATTATGCCAACTGTTAGTCCCACAGTGACTGTACTTTAAACTGCCTGGTCTGGGGGTTCCTGCAGCCAGCAGCCTGAGGGAGCTAGCTGCACCATCGTCCTGCCCTGCCTGAGTCTCCCTTCAAGATGCTCAGAGGTGCACTGGCCCTGGTATGTCCACGGCCACAGGGGTAGCGACAGTGTGAGTTGATGACTTAGGGTGGGAGGTGGGTACTGATCTGGGTGCTTTGCACAAACAAGGGGAGAGATGAAGGCTGGCAGCTGCCCTTGGTCTTGGTGGGAAGGAAAAGCCAGCTCCGGCCATCCTTTTCCGAGAGGGTCCTCCATCCCTTCTCCCTCCTGTCCAGAAAGAATTCTTCCTTTAAGATTCAGCTTGAGGGGGCAACAGATGGTGTGGTGGTTAAGACGACTGGATCCACATGGCTGAATGTGTGGTTCGAGTCCTAGACCCGGTGACAAAAAATACACTGGGCACATCTGCATGTGTGCCCAAAATCCCAAGAGGAGAATGGAGAAGAGACTGCGGTATGACCAACCCCCCTGGCAGATGCTTTCTCACTTTCTCTCTCTCTATTTCAGTCTCTGTCATGCACCCTAGAACAAAAAAAAATTTAAGAAGAAAAACCAAAGGGCTCAGCTTGGGACTTCATGATAGCCAAATAACCAGGAAACAACCCATACGGTCATCAGTGGGTAAACAAATAAACAAAATGTGGCATAGCCACACTGGAATGTTATTCGGCCATAAAAAAGGAATGAAGTTCGGGGGCCAGCAGGCATGGTGGCTAAGGCACTGGATCCCAAGTGGCAAAAATCCAAAAAGAATGGGGCAGGGGGGCGGATGAAGTTCTGGTATGTGCAACTATACAGGTGGACCTCCAAACATTATGCTCATTGAGAGAAGCCAGACACAAAAGAACAAATACTGGACAGGTCCATGAAATGTCCAGAGTAGGGAAGTCTGAGAAAGAAACAGAAAGCAGATCAGTGGCTACCAAGGCCGGAGGAAGAGGGGTGTGGCTTAAGGGCCTGAGTTTTCCTTCTTCTTTTTCTTTCTTCTTTTCTTTTCTTTTCTTTTCTTTTCTTTTCTTTTCTTTTCTTTTCTTTTCTTTTCTTTACTTTTCTTTTCTTTTCTTTTCTTTTCTCTTCTCTTCTCTTCTCTTCTCTTCTCTTCTCTTCTCTTCTCTTCTCTTCTCTTCTCTTCTCTTCTCTTCTCTTTTCTTTTCTAGCTTTCTATAGGGTGTGTGCACTTACCAGAGAAAGACAGAAAGTGAGATACCACCTCCCAGGGAGAATGACGGTGTTGTAATCCCTTCTCCATTCTCTCATCTCAGGATGTTGGGCATACATACACACGCACCTGGCATGCTTTTTCAAACCTCCAGGCCTGGGACTCGAATCGTGCAGCTGACCATGTGGGATCCAGCCACCTAACCCACCACACCACCTGGCTGGCCCAGGTCTGGGCTTTCTTTATGGTTGAGGAGAGTTTCTAAAATTGCTTGTGGCCATGGCTGCACATTTCTGAATATACTAAAACTATTGAATTGTATGCATTAAATGGCCGAAATGTATGGTGTGTGAGTTATATCCCAATAAAGATCTTTAATGTTAGAAAATAATAATAATAATAATAATTTAAAAAGACAGCTCCAGCAGCTGCACCCCAGGCCTGAGGCCGTGAGCCCTCCTGGGGTCCTCATCATCCATCTGTCCCCTGGGTAAGCTCCCACTGTGGTGGTCCTGGCCTGCAGCTCTGTGCTGGGGCTGGGCAGAAGCCGAGGTTCTGCCAGCATGTGGGGCGGGCTCCCCTCCTCTCTGCATCCAGCGGCCTCACTGTCCTTGGGCACCTGCAGTGATCAGAGCCCTAGGGGTACAGCAACCCTAGCACCCTCTGCCCCAGAGTTCCCAGGGCACTTGGCACTAAGGAGGCCCCTGGCAGGGGCAGCAGGAGCGTCCTTAAGAGGGATCCAGGTCCCCTCCTGCCATCCAGTTGGTGAGCTCCTGCCTGGTGCTGAGACCAGGTTCTGCTTCTGAGGGGCAGAGTGGCCTTGGCCAGTTCTGGTACCCTTTACAGTACAGGCTTCCTCGGAGTGGGGAGAAGCCATCCTGGCCATGTGGGTGGTTTCGGGGGGGCAGCAGAAGTGGAACGCAATGCATTGTGCCCTGCTCGGCAGATACTGAGCCAAAGCGATTGATGGACATCTGCAGTCTGGGCTGCTGAAGTGGCCTGCTAGCACTCTCGTCACGTGCTGCTGCAGGGCCCCTCCTACCTCCATTTGTCTGCGCTGGGGTCGGGGTCTGACTGATTTACCCAGAGGAAGCCTCTACTAGCCAGGAGATTCCACCCGGTGCCACCTCTGTCATGCTGTGGCTAAAACTTGGCTGAAAGTGGGAGGGTGGGGCGCCAGGTATTTGAAGCCAAGTCAGACCGATGTGGGTGAGTCGCTTCCCTCACCTCGCTGTGTGATCTTGAACAAGTCACTTCACCTCTCTGAGCCTCCGTTGCTCATCTATGGGGTGGGGCTGAGCAGGGCCACTCCGAGGGTTTCAGGGTCTCCCGGGCTGACACGAGGCAGGCCGGCTATCTCTCCCTCTCTCGGGAGGCATAATTAGAGTGAGTTTGGGCCGGGGAGCCAGCCCTGTGTCTGACAGTCCCTGGCGCTCCGACTGGGATCACATGCCCATCTGCCCCCTGCCCTCTGGCCTCCTTCATTATTCTCTCCAGGAGAATGGGCTGGAGGTGGGGGGTCTGGACCCAGGTACCAGATAGGGCTGGAAGGGTCTCTGAGGATGGTGGTAAGAGGGTGTGGGCCAGGCCCCGGGGATGTCTAGTCTGGGGTCTGGAAAAGACCAATTAGTCAAATGGCTGCAGTTGACCATTTGGAAGCAATTTAAGGGTCTCTATTACCACATTGTGCACCCCCCACCTGGTTCCGTGTGGGAGGGTTGGGGTGGGGGTGAGGGTGGCTGTGGTGTGGGTGCCTCAGCCTAGCCTGGGCCAGCCCGACTTTGTGGCCAAGATGCCCACTGCTGCTGGAAAGATGTGGAGGGATCCGGCACCCCTCCCTCAGTTGGGCTGGAATATCTGAGGGCCCTAGAGCCAGGTGACAGCCACGACCCAGCCCAGGCCCCAGAGGAGAAAGATGAGGAGGAAGACCTCACTGGGTGGGTGAGCAAAGGCCTGGGCCCTGGTGGGAAGTTGTGGGAAGCAGACAGAGGCACAGGGAGGTGAGCAAGTGTTACGCTGATGCCAAGGCAGGAGGCACAGCTGCAGTGGCCCTGGCAGCTTTGGGTTCCAGACAGTTTCCTCTGACTTCAGGGTGGAGGGCCGTGGAAGGCCAGATGGAAGACTATTGCCAGGGCACAAAGAGGAAAAAACCTAGTCTGGGGAGAAGTCATGGTAAGGAGAGTACCGTGTGGTAAGCCAAGGCCTCTGGGACAACAGGCACCTGGGATGGCAGGTGCCTGTTGTCCCAGCACAACTGAATAGTGAGCCCTTTCATTCGCAAGGACCTGTTGGTTTGCATAGTAAACTAATCTCCTATTGATGGAGCATTCCTTTTAATGATACTGTGGCAGTGACCTTCTCAGGGTAATTCCACTGATATTCGGGTTTGAGTGGATCGAATCCTGGATCTGGTGACTTCAGAAACAGATCAGGCATCTGTGCATGCATGCCTGAAGTCCCAAGAGGAGAATGGAGAAGGGATTGTGGTGTGGCCATGCCCCCTGGGGGGGAGGTGATTTCTCGCTTCCTCTCTCTCTCTCTCTGATAAGCACACACACCCTATAGCAAAATAAACAGATAAATAGATAAATAATGGGGGACATCAAATACATGAGAAACCAGATGCTACGTGGCAAGGAAGTGGCCGAGTCATTCATTCATTCTCTCGAGGAGTGTGCCCCGAGTAGCTCCTGTGTGTCAGGTGCTGTCTAGGAGCCGCGGGTACAACTGAACACAATCATGACACCTCTTGTTCCTCGGAGTTTCCCTCCGGCAGAGGAGGCCCACCCTCAGATCCTTGGTCTGGGCCAGTACCGCTGCCCCAATCTGAGTTCTAGGGTACAGGCAGACCTGGTGGTGGGCAGAGGCTGACTCACAGTGGGCGGGGTTGGAGACCAGTGCCAGGGAGTCTCCCTGGGAACTGTTGGGGGCCCCAGGCATGGAGCAGCAGGGAGGCTGTAAACCCAGATTGCCTCACCAGGTTTTCTGGCCCCTCCCAGTCTTCCAGAGGCAGGAGCTGCAGAGAAGCAGGCTCCGGCCTTCATAGGAAAGGGATGTCTGAAGTCCTTCCCCCAACCCCAGCTAACTGCTCCTGCTCTCGTGCTCTTGGGATTTTTATTCTCTCTGCTTCTTCTCATCGCTCTGTCTATTCTGAGTGTTGCTTCCCTCCTGCCATGGCAGTCGGGATGTAGCTGTTCCCAGTTTAGGGCATGGGCAGCTCTCATGGTGTCTCTCTGCTCTCTTGAGAAGTCCAACTGATTAGTAAGGCCCAGCCCAGGTCTGTGTGTAGAGCCCGTGGTCATGTTCCCCTCTGGGTTCTGTCTTTGGGAGCTCCCTTGGGGCTGTCCTTTGTCCCCCATAAAGCAGGCTCCATCATGACATCTGAGCTGTAGCCATCTGGTGGCCTAGTCTTTGGACTCTTCAAGGATTTTCATAGGCCTAGGCAGTGCCTAGACAGATCCTGGCCAAGGACTGAGGGACTCGGTGACATCCTGGAGGTGTCAGCCCCTAGAACACACTCAGGCGCTGAGCATGCTGGAGTGGTCTCTTGGAGGACCTGCTGCCCCATGGTGAGAGATGTCCCAGTGGTGTATGCTAGCTCCTGTAGCTCACAGGCATCCCCGGGCACCCTGCTCCCTGGCCAGGACCCCAGATCTTGATGCAGATAGGAGGGATGGGGGAGTGCCAACCTCGAGGCTCATCCTAGAGCCCTTGTCAACTTGGAGCCAGGCCGTGGTTTAGACCACTGGACCCCACTCAGTGAGTGCCCCAACTCAGATGCCAAAGCTCCCCTTGCTTGAGTCTGCTTGCCCTTACCACCAGCTGCTGGCCAGAGAGCTCTGGGTTTAGAAGGCCAGAGGCCAGGGGTGAAGAGAAGGAAGTGGGGGTGTGGCTTTTCCCAACGCTATACGTAGCCTTTCTCCCTGGAGTCAGTTCCTAGCTGATGGATACCCTGAGATGCACCCCACCCCATGCCGTCCAGATCCATCTACAGCCACTCCCACACAGGGCTGGATACACCCCGCCGCCAGCCTCCCAGGCTTCCCTCTCCTCTCCTTTCCCTTCGCAGCACACGCCCATGTTCCTCTGTATCTTCTGCTCCCTGGGTCTCCATCGCTTTCTCTTTGTGTTTGTCACGTTCTCCTTCCTCCCTGTGTCTCTCTATGTCCATCTCTATCTGCATCTCTTCCTTTCTAGGACTGTCTCTGAGCCTTCTTCTCTGGGCCTCCTCTCACCTCCCAGCCCCCTGCCTGGGACAGGGGCCTTCCGAGGCCGCCCGACGTGCACAAACCTAGATTGTCCGGGTCTGCCCGGTTGGGATGCGACAGGATAAAGCACTTCCGCGCTGCTCTCGCCACACGCCTTGGGCTGCAGAGGACAGCGCCGTGGCTCCCGCAGGAAGCGTCCGGCGCAGACACAAACCAGGGGTCCCCCACGCGCGCCGGCGCTCCAGACCCTCCCCTCCGCCGCCCTCCGCAGCCCCCTTCATTATGCGCAGCCTTTAATGGGCGTTTGTCAGCGCGACTTCCCCGCAAGTTGTTTTCGCGGACATCAGTCATCGGTGGCGGTCCCATTGTGCCAGGGGATTGATGGGGGGCGGGAGGGGGTGACAGGGCCTGGGGCGGCCGCCTCAAGGCCTCGGTCTATAATTTTCGGAGGCATAATTGGTCTGGGGGAGGGGGCGGGGGAGGGGCGGGGAAGGGACCTTTCAGAGCCGGGAGGGCGCGCGGGGGCACGGGGCGCGCGGCCGAGCGGAGCCGCGGCTCGACGGCGGTGCGCCGGGGCCGACCGTGCGCAGGCTGCGCGAGGCCAGAACCCCGCGCCCCGCCGGGCTCCCTGCCCGCCGGCCTCCCGCCCCTCCCGCGCCTCCGCCTGGGGACCACGTCGGCCTTTTGTTACCGAACCATCCTTTCTTTCAGCGCTTTGCGCAGCAACGGAAATTTTACCGCTCCTGGGTAAAAATTGAAGGATCGATCTCTCCCTCTCTCTCTTCCTCTCTCTCTCCCCCCTCCCCTCACCCCCACCTTTCTCGTGGAGCCTCAGTAGACTGCGCCGGGCGCCGAAGCCCGCTTCCAGCCCCTCGCCGCGGCTCCGCTGCCGCCCCTTCCATGGGCGCCGCGCTCGCCTGCAGCCGCCGCCGCGGGGCGGGCGCGATGCCACGATGGGCCTGATCTGGCTCCTGCTGCTCAGCCTGCTGGAGCCCGGCTGGCCCTCTGCGGGCCCCGAGGCGCGGCTGCGGCGCGATGCGGGAGGCCGCGGGGGCGTCTACGAGCACCTCGGCGGGGCGCCCCGGCGCCGCAAGCTCTACTGCGCCACCAAGTACCACCTCCAGCTGCACCCGAGCGGCCGCGTCAACGGCAGCCTGGAGAACAGCGCCTACAGTGAGTGTTCTGCTCCGCGGGGTCCCACGGGGTGACAGCGGCGCCCTGGCGAAGCCGGGGCCGGGAAGGGACTGCGGGAGAAAACCGGCCGGCTCCCTCTGCCAGAGGGCGACTGCGGCGTGCTAACGTCGCTCCTCACGTCCGGCAGAAAAGTGCGCGCGGGGTTGGAGGAGACAGGAAGGGAAGGGGAGGTGCACACCCGAAAAGGGGGCCTGCGGCACCTGGCCACAGTCTGGGCGAGCTGGCCAAATCTACGGGGCATCCCTCACCACCAGCCTGGCCCGCTTGTCCGAAGGGGCGCGCGGTAAACAATCGCGGGGTCCCAAGCTCGGCTGGATTTGGCGGCTCTGGTAAGTTTAAGGCTTTTGAATTTGTCGTAGAGATGGAGCTAGTCAAGGTATTTATCATCGTCTTTATTATTTGACCACTTCCCCACCTCTTGCCGACCCCGGGGCGCCTGGCCTTCCCCTCCGCCCTCCAGACTCGCTGCCGCCTACGCGCCGGGGACGGTTGCTCCGGAACAGCTAGGTCCCCGACCGCCACCGACAGTCATTCCTGGGGCTGGAATCGGCACCCCTCTGGCCTCAGCCCTGGGCTGCCGGACAGGAAGGGTGGGCATCTCGCTGCTGGGTGGGGCCACAGCCAGTGGATCAAGAGCGCGGAGTAGGAGTCTGCTTGCGTCGGGGAAGGCAGATTCACACACGCCGCCGGGCGCCCAGGACCCGCGGTCGGTTCCGAGCCTGCCTCGAGAGTCCTGCGAAGCTCCAGGGTTTGGTTCTGTCTGCGGAAACCTGGAGCCGGCGCTGAGCCCTGGTCAGAGGAGCGCAAAGCCGGGGCGTTCTCAAAAGCGGCCTTGCTCGGTGGGCAGAAGAGGCTACCCAGGGGCCGGGAAGCGCCACAGCCAGGAGCGTAGGTGTGTGGCCAGGGCCGCGCAGGCCCTCAGCCGTGACTCGCAGCGCTGGGCTCTAGGCTTCCGTCCCGGGCGCACGAAGAAGTGCAGCGGCTGGAAACCGCAGCTTCTGAAAGGCAAGCTGCAGCCCAGTGAGGGTGTTTGGGGGGACGCCCTCGGAGCCTCTCGTCAGGGACCAACTGTCGCCCGGGCGTCCTCTTGTGCGGGACACTTTACGCAGAGGTTCTCTGCAAATCCAGGCTCCCCCATGGAGTTGCTGAGTAACCAGACTTATTGGGGCGCCCATGGAGGGCTGCCCAGAGCTAGAACAGGGCGCGCGCCTGCAGTCGCCCGGGTTCAGACTCCGAGCTTTGCTGGTCCTTGGGCCGGCGCCATGGAGTCCGCCCAGTCTGCGCCTTGGTGGACGCGAGAGGCCGGTTGCCTGCAACTTCCAGCAGGGGCAAAGCCTCCTGTGGCCCCGAATCTGTTCCAGGAGGTCGCGGCGGTGCCTGATGCCAGGTGCACGCTCCCCGAGAGGCGTCCCCTGGAGATAGCGCGGGCATCGCCCCAGCCTCTCTGAGCCACCGCTGCCAGACAGTCGTCCCACCTAGGCCTTTGTTACAGCCAGCTCCCCACCCTGAAAAAGCTCTCGTGTGTCCAGAAGAAAAGGAGTTAGGAGACAGTGAGACTTCTACAAATACCAGGGGGTGCATGGACCGCACAGCTTCTGTCTGTGAGCTCCAGGGTCTCTCCAGGCCTCTCTGCCCCAACAAGGATCTTCCCCCCAGGTTTGGCGGCCTGGTTTGGGGCATACTAGCCTTCCATGCATGCATTATCTCATCGACCCTGTTCTTCAAGGGCCCAGCTCTCTCTCCTTAGCCTCGATGCAGGCAGTGTCCTTTGAGAGCTCAGACTTCCCTCTCTGCAGCCTGCGTGTGCATTTTCCATCAAACAAGTGCTCTGTGTGGTCTTAGGCAAGTCACTCACCCTTCTAGTCTCAGATTGCCTGTCTGTCAGCTCATAAAACCAGCTGCAAGGTTGCTGTGAGACAGCAGGTAAGCTCGTCCTCCATGGCCAGCGTGCCTGGCTCAGGTTGGGGGAGTGTGCTCATTTCACTGTGCGCCCCCTGGGTCTGAATTACTCTTTGGAAAAGCTTTCTCTGATGCCTCCTTTCTCCAGCTCCTGTCTGGTGATCCTTCCCTCCCCTGAACTTCCAGTCACGCCCCCGCTCCAACCTGTTAGGCATGTGCTGCTGCCCTCAGGGTCCTTGAACTTGGGCATGGGTATGGCTTTGGGCAGGGCCAACTGCTGTTCAGCTTTCACTCTCGCTCTGTAGATGGTGGAGGGAGTGCTGAGCCTTCTTCGTTCTTCCCAGGTATCCTGGAGATAACAGCGGTGGAGGTGGGCATCGTGGCCATCAAGGGGCTCTTCTCTGGACGGTACCTGGCCATGAATAAGAGGGGCCGGCTCTACGCTTCGGTGAGTCCCGTCTCTTGCATGGGTGGGCACTGATGGAGAGCCGTCTGGCATGAACATCACCTCAAGGGGCTGAGGGGGCAGCAGAAAGCTTTGCCCGGGGAGGGTAGGACCTGAGCCGGGAACAGAACCCCAGCCTGTGGCTTTCTGCACAATGCTCTGTGGGTGCATCGATAAGATGCTGCGCCAGCTTGGGTAACATGGAGCATGACCCACGGGGAGGGCCACACTGGGATTAGACACTCCCTGCTTTCCCCAGTGCTCCAGGATTAGACCATGTTCCCCCAAACTTGCTTTGCTATCCCTATCACCCATCCCCGAAGGAAGCTGAGAGTAGGAAAGAGACTATCTCTCAAATGTCCACTGAAATAAAGGGATCTGAGCCAATCTGGGCTTGAATCAAGGGTGTTCATGGGGCATCGGCTCTCGTGTTGGGCCGGACAGAGCCCTCCTGGGATTGAAAAGAGGAGAACACTGGGTCTAGCCCAGCCCATTCTCCTCAAGCATAGAGAGAGCAAGGCAAACGTTCCTAGGAGGGAACCGAGAGAGAGGGAGCAGGACCCATGGCCTATGCACACAGGGACCCTGACCCCAGGCTTGGAACCCGTCTACCTACTGCCTGGGCCGCAAGGGAACCGGAAAAGGTCCTGTGACTGTAGGCATTGGTGGTGACCCTCCCCCAAGGGTCGAGGGCTGGGAATACATGGAGTAAAACACATGTAACTAGGAAATCTGCTACCTCCAACTAGCTGTTATGTCAATTTGGCTGGTACTTCCGTGGGCAATGAGAGGTTTTCCATCCGCACGTAACCTGGACGATGCGGCTGGCAGGCAATCCCCCTGCAGTTACTTCTATTCAGTTGTGCTTGCAGGGAAGACTTCCTAACCTTTGAAGTCAGCAAGCCCTCTTTTTTTTTTATAATTTTTTTTTGAGAGGTTTTTGCTATAGGGTGCGTGCGCTTGCCAAACAGACAGAGAGAGACAGAGAGACAGAAAGCAAGAAATCACCCCCTGGGGGGATGGCCACGCCACAATCCCTTCTCCTCCACTCCCCTCTCGGGATCTTGGGCACGCACGCACACGCGCCCGGCGTGAGTTTAAGCCACCGGGTCCGGGACTCGAACCGTGGTCGACTATGTGGGAGTCCAGTGACATAGCCATTACGCTAACTGCTGGTCCCAGCAAGCCCTCTTTTAAACCAGTTCTTGCACACAGATTCTCAGCTGTTTTGCTATTTGCAGTGCAGAAGCTGGGGTGTACCCATTTGTGTGCTGTATCCCAGGAGCCCCTTGGTAGGAGTCATATCTAGGAGTGGGACCCTCATGGGCTCAGCCTCTTCTGCACATTCTTGTAGAGAGTCTCCTTTCACAGTTGTGGTTTATACACTTACGCCCTTGGCCTAGGGTCTGGTCTGTTTTTCTGGAGGTGGACTTGGCCTTCTTGACTCCTTGATCCTGTGTCCCTGGTGTCGAGTGAGGGGGCTGACTTGGTGCTCTTAAAATAGACCACCCATGGTCACTTTTCTGAGGGTCTCATTGGCCTTCAATGATAGTGCAGGCTTACTGACCAGAAAGAGGCCGTATGTCCCCCACCGGGGAACTTCAGAGAGGAGTAGGGAGGGCTGGCCCAGGAAGGGATGCCAAAACCCTCTGCCATCTCTTGCCATGGGCGTTCAGAACCAGAACACTTCATGGCTTGGGGGATCCCAAGGCATCCAAGCCTGCTTATGTTTTCTGTCCCTGAAAGGTGACAGCCCACACCACCTGTATTCAGCTGCTCCACGACTGTCTCCTTTGGGGAGAAGGGAGATTTCAGGCCAGGGGTAGCTGGGCAGTGCAGGCTGATCTGTGGACCTACCCAGAGCACACAACAGAGAAGGTCTCACGGCCCCACAGATATCCCGAGAGGTGAGGTAGCCTGGGTGCCCACCCCGTCACACACCAGCCTGCTTATGGTGCTGTTCCTGCTGCCTGGCCCTGACCCCTGGGTTCCTGGGCTTGGCTGTCAGCATGGCTCTCCCTCCCATGGGCCAGTTGTGGGCCTGGGATCACTGTGCTCTGGCAACTCCAGTTCTAGCCCTCACCTCCCTAAGTTAGAGACCACGCCTCCCCCAGAAAGTCCTGACGGCTAAGACCCATGCAGAGGGCAGCACACCCCAGCTGGATTCAGTAGCTCCACCACTCCCTCCTCCTCCTTCATCATTGCCTCACCAACCATCACTGTAGCCTGAGGCCAGCCCGAGGCATGGTAGACCCCCCTCCCCTTGTCCGCATGCAGTCCATCCCCGGGTCCTCAGTCTAAGCCTTCTGACTCTGTTTCTTCAATCCGCATATCCCATCTCCCCCTGCCTTTAAGATGCAGACCCTCTTCACCTCCCACATGGATCATCGCAACAGCCGTGGGACCCGGCAATGGGCCTGCAGCCGCTGCATCCTCCAGTCCATCTACCCACCCTTCCTTCTCTCCTTCCTTCATTCATCACTCCTTCTCTTCCATCTTCCCTCTCCTTTCTTCCTCTTACCCTTCCATCCAGCTGCCTCCCCTTCCTGCCTCCATTCACCGTCCACTGGGCCACTCTCCTAGCATCTATTCTTCTATTCATCTGGCAATGTCCTGGTCACTTACCGTTTGTCATACCCTGCCAGGTACATGCTGAGAGGTCTTCCTTAAAGCAAATCTATTACGTCCTGGTCCCTGAGAACTCCCCATCGTCCCTAATTATCCCCTAGGTGCCCACAAGGAGCTCTCTGGCACCTTCTGCTCCTGCATCACCCATGATTCTGTACCTCGTGTCTCTCCCCACACTCCAGACCTTTCCTCCACCCTCCAAACAAGCTGTGTCCTTGGCCTTCACCCACACTGTCACTGCCTGGAATGGGTCCTCCCCGAAGATGCCCACTAGAAAGTGCCCATCCCTCCACCCCACACTTCTGGCTCCCTCCAGACAACACCTCATAGCAAGGGGCCTCTGAGTCTGCTTCCTTCTCAGCCCTCATGGAGTGCAGGTGGCTGTGGGGAAGGGGCGTGTGGAACGCAGGTCTGGGTGGTCAGGATGGGGATTAGGAACTATCACTACACCAAACCCCAACTGCAGCTGCCCTGGGGTCTGTGACCCTGACCTCGCAGCTGCCACCTTCCACCCTGGTCATCTCAGCCACCCCTAGTGCCTCCACAAGGTGTAGGCATGTGCCCTGCACCCCTCAACTCCAGATCACCCCCCATGTACTCCTCCAATCTCAGAGCACCCCCCTCAGGAGGACCTGAGCCCCTTGCCTTTGGGGCTCACAGACCTGTGTCCTTCAACTGTCTCCCCAATGTCTCTACAAAGACCGAGTCCACTCTTTGGGGTCCCCAGCCCCAGGAGGCTGCACCTACTGCAGGATCGAGGGACCTGGGAGAAGCACCAGTCCTGTCCCCGAGTTCTTGCAATCCTGTGAGGAAGCAGGACAATAACATAGATCTCAGTGGGATCTCTATTTCGTCTCTTCCTTCATCCAAATGTCCGGTCCCTGTTGAGGCCGATGTAGCCGGCAGACATTAAGACACCTGGGCCCGGGGCCAGTAGGTAGCATGGTGGTTAAGGGTGCTAGACTCCCATATGGCCAACCATAGTTTGAATCCTGGACCTGGCAGCTTGCCTTCTCACTTTCTTCTCTCTCTCTCTCTGCTCTCCTCTGGTCAAATTAAAATAAAATAAAAATAAGAGGCCAGCAGTTATCGTAATGGCTATGTCGCTGGCCTCCCATGAAGTAGACCGTGGTTCAAGTCCTGAACCCGGTGGCTTAAACTCACGCCGGGCACGTGTGCGTGTGTGCCCAAGATCCCGAGAGGAGAATGAAGGAGAAGGGATTGTGGCATGGCCATCCCCCCTGGGGAGTGATTTCTCACTTTCTGTCTCTCTGTCTCTCTCTGTCTTTCTGGCGAGCACACGCACTCTATAGCAAATACCTCTTCAAAAATAAAATAAATCAATACAATATGAATAAATAAATAAAGTTAAATAAAACAACTCTTTAGGGAAAAATAAAAAGACCCCTTGGCTGGCTGATCCTGGCCCTGTCCCCCAGACAGTCCCACACATCCCTCTACTGAGACCCTCCCACCACAGTCATTGCCCTCAGAGGTAGGGACTGGAAGCTGGGGGAGCCCAGAACGGAGAAGCAGAGAGGGGCCCACTCTTCTGGAGGTCCTCCGCCACCTCTGCAGAGATGAGGCTTAGGAGCCGAATCCTGCAGGCCACGTTCACAGGCACCCATGGAGAAAGGGTGAGAGAGAGGCTAGGAAGACGGCACGGCCTTGGCAAAGGTGTGGCGGGCAGGACACGTGGGTGTCCTGCAGCCTCGATGGAGGGCAGGGAGGTGTTGGGAAGAGCTTGACCCTGGACGTGATGCTGGCAGCCTCCCGTAGCCACTGACGGCAGCGTCTCACCCCACAGGAGCACTACAACGCGGAGTGTGAGTTCGTGGAGAGGATTCATGAGCTGGGCTATAACACGTATGCCTCCCGGCTGTACCGGACGGTGCCCAGCGGGCCAGGAGCCCGGCGCCAACCCGGCGCAGAGAGACTGTGGTACGTATCTGTGAATGGCAAGGGCCGGCCCCGCAGGGGCTTCAAGACACGCCGCACGCAGAAGTCCTCCCTGTTCCTGCCCCGCGTGCTGGATCAGAAGGACCATGAGATGGTGAGGCTGCTCCAGGGTGGCCTACCCAGACCCCCGGGCAAGGGTGCCCAGCCACGGCGGCGGCGGCAGAGGAAGCAGAGCCGGGAAGGCCACCGGAGGGCAGAACCCTCGGCTAACCCAGCCTCGCAGCTGCGATCCACACTCACAACGCGTGTGGACTAACCAGAGCCTGAGTGACCACCTTCAAAACTCAGAGCCACTCCCCAGGGCAGATTTCATAATGGACCCTCCTCCCCATACCCCTGCTGCATCCCTTCCTTCTGGGTGGCTGCTGTCCCAAGGCCAGCAGAACATACCAGGGTCCAGTGGGAATCAAGGGAGGCTGGTCAGGGCTCTGGGGAGGTTTGCTTCAGCTGCAAGACTGTTGTGGGTACATGTTGGGAAGCAGTGCCCCCTGGCCTGGCCATCTGCCTGCAGGGAAGATTCCCAGTGGACCGAGGAGCCTCCCAGGGGTAGGCTAGCCTACCGTGGGGTTTTGTGTAATCAAAACATTAAAGTATTTTATTCTACTTCGTTATGTAATAGATTCTAATGCAAGCTGAGGAACCGCAACTGTTACTGGAACATTCTTTACTTTGACAATAGCCGAGTCTATGCTGGCTTTACCTGTATCAGCTGCTATTTTTAAGATGTGAGATTGTATTCTGAGAACTTGGGCTAAAGATGCATTTTAATCTCCTGGTTTTTGGAAGTTGCTGTTTCTTGAAACCAATAAATGGTTTGTGTGGATGGAAAGAATAGGCTGAGGGTAGGGTGTGTATCTGTGTGTGTATGCAATGTTTGTGAATTCTAGTGCCTGTATGCATGCGTATGTGTATGTGCGTGTGCGCACCTACATGTGTATATTCCAATGACAGTGTGTGTGCTTGCAGCTATGTGTATGCTCCTGTCTGTGTGCATGTTTGTGAGTGTATGTTTGTGTGAGCCTGTTCATGTACCTGCATGCATGCCTGAGTGTGTGTTTGTGTGTGTGCTGCTGTGCTCCTGGGTGTGTCTAAACGTGCGTGTGCAGAGAGAGAGAGGCGTGTATGTTGCTCTAGTTCTCCACAAAGCCCCTCCTCCTGGAGATGAGTGTCCCTCCAGGGACAGTGTGAGTGTCCTGTCACAGGGGCCCTACAGTCCTTTCTTTACTTAATCCTTGAAACTTGCCTCAGGGCCTCCAGGCTTTGCATAGAGGGGACATGAGTGGCTGCGGAGCAGGGGGCTGAGCTCCATGCAGGGTGCCTCCCCACATGTGCTCCCCAGCGACGGCCCAGAGGAGGCCCAACGAGAGCCCAATGGCAGGGGCAGCATGCTCACCTCACTGGTGCACCTTGCAAGGTGGGAAGGGGCCCAGGTGAGGGGCGTGCCCTAGGCCTGGGCCCAAGGAGGACCCTGGCTGGGCCAGGGTGCAGTCCACAGTCAGACCAGACTAGCCAAACACATGAGGAAGCGGGCTCGGCACCAGCACGTGTGTGTGCGACGTGAGTGAGAATTTGGGCAGAGGGCTGCTGAGTGAGTGTGAGGACTCCTGACTTCCAACCCCAACCCTTTGGCAAATCGGAATCCCAGAAATTGTTCCCTCTAGGAACCAACGTTCATGGCAACTCGTGGGAACATCGGCTCACGATGACTTTCACTGCGGGCGCTCGCTGTCATTTTTCCAGGCTGTGACAGGGCAGATGTGACCATTGCTCTCATTTAGCAGCTGAGGAAACTGAAGCGTGGGGGAAACTTGCCTGGGGCGTGCCGTTACCCGCTTCAGCACTTGATGCAGCATAATCAATGGATGGTCCCTGACAAGGGGCAGGCAGGCATTGGGAGGGCTCTTGGCGGGTAGAATCGATGTGAGGCCTGCCCATAGCCTAGTGGTAAAGGGAGCCAGATCCCACATGACCAACTGCGCAGTTCAAGTCCTGGCCCTGGTGGCCTGGAAAATACGCCTGCGTGCCCAATATCTCGACAGAATGGAGAAATGAAGAGATTACAGCATGACCACACCCCACTGGGGGGTACATTCTCCCTCTCTCTCTCGCTCTGTCTCTCTTGACCCTTTAAAAATGAAAAAAAATTTTTTTTTTACTTTTTGGGGTTTTTTTGGTTGTTTTAAATTCACTATAGGGCATTTGTGCTCACTGGGGACAGAGGGAAGAGAGACAGTGAGAGAAAATGAGAAAGCACTCCCCCTCCCCCGCAGGGTTGGGGAGATAGCCACACCTCAATTCCTTCTCCTCCATTCTTCTCTTGGGATTTTGGGCATGCAGGCCCATGCACCCAGTGTGTGTGTGTTTTTTTTTTTTGGAGAGGTTATTTTTTTTGCTATAGGGCGCGTGCGCTCGCCAGACAGAGAGAGACATAGAGACAGAAAGCGAGAAATCACCCCCCAGAGGGGATGGTCATGCCGCAATCCCTTCTCCTCCATTCTCCTCTCGGGATCTTGGGCACGCACGCACACGCGCCTGGCGTGAGTTTTAAGCCACCGGGTCCGGGACGCAAACCGCGGTCGACTACGTGGGAGTCCAACGACATAGCCATTACGCTAACTGCTGGTTCCCCACCCAGTGTGTTTTTCAAGGTACCAGGTTTAGGATTCGAACTGTGCAGTCATCCACATGGGACTCAACCACCCTAACCACCACACCACCCACTGGCCCTAAAAACAGCAAATCCCAGAGCCAGCGGGTGGCATGGTGGTTCAGGTGCTGGATTCCCACAGAGCTGACCGCAGTTTGAATCACAGACCCAGTGGTTTGAAAAATCACAAGTAAATAGATAAATAATAATAATAATAATAATAAAAACCAGATTTGACATGTGCTACCTTTTCTTCAATGGACAGGCTGTGCTGGGATCAGCTTCTGACCCTCCTCTAGAGACCAGATAGCATCATTTTGGGTGTGGGTTATGAGGGAGTTAGGGATTGAATTGTGTCCCCTCCTCAAAAATTCATGCTGAAATCCAAACTCCCAGGACCTCCGAATAGGACCTTATTTGGAAACAGGACCTTTGCAGATGTAATTAGTAAGATGAGGTCACATGGGAGTGGGGTGGGCCCCTCATCCACCATGACTGGTGTCCTGAGAAAAAGAGAAAATTTGGGGGGCCAGCAGGTGGCATGGTGGTGGAGACGCCGGACTCCCACATGACTGATGGTGGTATGAGTCTCGGACCTGATGGCTTGCTTTCTCCCTTTCTCTTTCTCTCTGTCTCTGGTCAAATTAAAATAATAATAATATAAATAAATAAATAAATAAATAAAATCAGATTAATTTAATCATCCTTGTTATTTATTTATTTATTTTATTTGACCAGAGAGAGAAAGGGAAAGGGAGAAAGCAAGCCGCCAGGTCCAGGACTCGAACTGCCTTCGGCCATATGGGAATCCAGCGCACTTAACCACCATACCACCTGCCGGCCCCTAGATAAATAATTCTTTAAAAAAGAAAAGAAAGGAAAAGAGGAAATGTGGGTGTAGACATAACGCATGCAGGGCAGACACCATGTATATGTGATGGAGGAGAGTGGGGTGATGCCACTGTGAGCCAAGGGACACCAAGTGGCCAGCAAAGCCCGACAACGGAGAGAGGCCTGAACGGACTGTTGCCTGGAGTCCGCAGAGGCCTCAGCCTTGCAGACACCTTGGCCTGGGACTTCCGGCCTCCAGAACTGCCGACAATACATCGCTATTGGTTAAGCTGCCTGGTCTGTGCTACTTTGTTATGGCAGCCCAGGCCAATGAATAAAGAGGGCGTGGGGCCCATCTACCAGGTCTCCAAAGGGAGAGTGACTGCTTCTGTCGAATGAGGGGAAGGGAGAGGAGGCAGCTGCTGGGCTGAAAGTGTGGGCTCCCCAGGAGGGTTCAGGGGTTGCCAACCACGTGGGGTGTCATGGTGGGCAGAGGAGGGGACTGGAGAAGGTAGGATCTCCCTGTAAAGGAAAAGTTAAACACAGATTTACCTGGGCCAGCCAGTGGCGTAGTGGTTAAGGCAGCTGGATCCCACATGGCCAACAACACGGTTCGAGTCCCAGACCCGACAGCTTGAGAATACACTGGGCAGTGCATGCCCAAAACATACCACCCAGTGACAAACCTGGATTCAGACCTTCCAGTTGCATGGCCTTAGCCACTTCAATCACCCGATCATAAGAAAACCTGCAGTACCCAGCAGAGTGGGTGCCTGCCCAAAATCCCGAGGGGAGGGGGAGTTGGAGAAGAAAGGATTGTGGTGTGGCCAACCCTATGGAGGGTGCTTTCTCACGTTTCTACGCCCATTAACAAAACAAACAAAACACACCATGATTTACCTTATGATCCAACAATTCTGGGTTTATACCCAGAAGAATTGAAAGCAGAGTCAGAGAAAAAGAAGAGGAAAGAAAGAGACAGACACCCCCTCAGGGTCTTCACGCTGCAATCCACCCCCAGCCTCAGTCAGCCAGGGGCACGGGCTCATGCGTGTACCTGGTGTGAGCAGGGAGGCTTTGGGACATGAACCCCAGTCATTCCCATTGGCCCAGCATTGCGGAACATTGTGGCACCGCGGCTGGGTGTGGAAGTTGGGTCTCTGGAGACAGAGTTTCAATTTGGGGAGATGGAAAAGTACTGAAAGTAGTTGGCGGTGCTGTTGCACACATTGGGAATGCCCTTAATGACACTAAATTATACACTTAGAATGGTTAAACTCCCTGCCATGCCTGGGTTGCAGGAGTGGGGTTCTCCGTCCCAGAGCCTCCCTACCAAAAGCGGCTAGTCCAGATCATCACAGATGCTCCAGAAACGCAGCTGAATAAACTGAAGAAGAAAGAGAAGGAAAAGGCCGGGAGAGGCAACCGGGCTTCTGGCCTGCTAACCGTCCTGCCAAGTCTGCGTCACTTCCCACCCCCACCCCCGGGGAGAGGTGGCCTTGCCTTGCTGAGGTCTAAAGAACAACGACCCTGCTGCTCTGCTCCTGAAGCCCAGCCTTGGGAGGGCTGCTTGTCCTCCGCCTTGGGTGAGGTCAGGCTACCTTCCATGGGGAAGGCAGACGGGTACCGAGTGACCAAGCTTCAGCTGCTCAGAGCAGGCCTTCGAACCCCTCGGCGGGTTCAGAGGCCTCCCATCTCCCTGGACGTTGAAGGACTTGGAAAGGTGAACAAGCAAGAGTATAATTAGCGCCCACCCCTCAGAGGGTGACCTTGGCTTGCTGCATTCCAGGGCCATGCCAGATATAGCTCCCCGCATTGACCTCCATCCCCTCTCCGGCTGCAAAAGCTGGAATGCCAGGGGCAGCTCACACGTGTGCCTGACCACGTGGCTGGGCTGTGTGTCTACACCGAGGAATGGGGCTTCTGGGTGGGAGAGGAACCAGCGCAGGGGCTGGATTTGGACCTGCCAGTTTCAAAGCAGCCTTAGCCATGTCAATCAGCTGACCCTGAGAGTCCTTGCAGTTACGTGGCCAGGACCGGCCTGGGTCTCTCCCCATCCTCGGTTTCTCCATCTGTCAAATGGGGCTTCCACAGCAGTCATCAGCATCCAGCGAGATGGAGCAGATGGTGAGAAATAATAGCGCAGTGTGAGGAAAGATGGGCAGACGGATGGAAGGAAGGGAGAAGAGGGCTAGGTGAAGAATGACTGCCGTTCTCCTGGACAAAACCGTATAAATATTTATTTTATCAGTAAAAATGTTGTGTGTTTTTTTTTCCTAGTTTTCTATAAGGTGCATATGCTAACCATAGAAAGAAACCACATCCCATGGGGATGGCCATGCCATAATCCTTCTCCTCCATCCTCCTCTTGGGATTTTGGGCATTATGCATATGTACCTGGAGTGATTTTCAAGCTGCTGGGTCTGGGACTTGAACCACTCAGTCGGCCATGTGAGATCCAGTCACCTTAACCTCCGTGTTACCTGCTGGCCTGTGAAAATGAATTTTCATATTTCTAATTTGAAACCAGCCTGCTCAAGACATGGGATTCCCCAGGCTTTCCCAGCCCATCACCAGCTCTCCCTGTGTGCCACCTGTAAGACCTTCCATTAGTTCCTACCTCAGAGGCCCAGGTCACCAGCTCCCCCACTGAGTTCGGGTGCAAAAAGGGCACCTTGGGGAGGCATATTCTGTGCAGAAGGGCAATGCCCACACTCTCCTCCATCCTCTCCTGCCGCTCTCAGGGCCACCCCCGCCAAGCACCCACCCAAGGGTGAGGCTCTTGGGCTGTTCATTTCCCACCAACTCAAACCTGTCTCTGACAGAGGGCTGCCTCACTTCTTTCTTTTTTTACAGAGAGACAGAAAGAGAAAGTGAGAAATCATACTCCGGGGGAATGGCCACACCACAATCCCTTCTCCTCCTCCATTCTCCTCTCAGGATTTTGGGCACACATGCACATGTGCTCAATGTGATTTTTCAAGCCGCCAGGTTCAGGACTTGAATTGCAGCCGACCGTGTAGTAGTCTAGCGCCATAACCACCATGTCACCTGCTGGCCCCACTCTCTGACTTCTAATCTGCTCACTGCAGACCAAGAAACCCAGGGGCTGAAAAATTGGAAGCTCAGGGCCAGCAGGTGGTGTGGTGGATAAGGGTACTGGATTCCCACATGGTCAACCATGGTTCAAGTCCCGGACCTGGTGGCTTGCTTTCTCACTTTCCCTTTCTCTCTCTCTCTCTCTCATCAAAAACAAACAAACAAACAAACAAACAAACAAAAAAACTAACAATAACAAATGGAAATAAATAAATAAATAAATCTTTAAAAAAAAAGAAAAGAAAAATTGGAAGCTCTTGGGGCCATGTGCATGGATCAGTATGGGCCAAGCGTCATGGGGGGAACATGGACAGTGTCTGCAACGTTCCGTCATTATTTACCTGTCACGGGTGAAAACTGAGGTTTCTAGAGGTTAAACAATTTTCTTACAGTTACACAGCCAGCGAGGGGCATGTCGGGGCTGGTTCCAAGGTTTCTAGGGCTCCAGAGTTTCCACTGCTACCCTCCGCGGTACTCAAGGATGGGAGAAGGGCAGGCAGGACCCCGAGAAGGAGGCACAGTGCTGCAGCCACTTGGGAAAACGATTTGCAGGTCTTCACAGGCTTGCACAGCTTGCATATGACTCAGCAATTCACTCCAAGGTAGGTGCCCAAGGGACATGAGAATGCACGCCCACACACTCCTGCACACAGATGTCTGTGGTGGCAGCGGTCATGAGAGCCGAAGCCTGGAAACACCTGAATTCAGTGAAGTAAAAGGACCTGTAGCCGTGCAGTGGGACATTACCCGGCTATATAAAGAACACAGCCCTGATCATCGCTGCACCAAGAAGGCACCGTGCATACAGGGTGCTTAGGGGAAGAAGACAGACACACCGGGCCACACACGTCCAATTCCACTTACATGTCATGTCCAGGACTGGCAAATCCATAGAGATAAAAAGTAGCGCAGTGGCTGCTGGGCGCTGGGGAGTTGGGGGAAATGGAGGGAGACTGTAATGGGTGTGGGGTTCCTCTTGGGGCGGTGTAAATGTCCTGGCATTGAGGGTCACATTGGTTACACAGCACAGTGACTACAAATCCATCCAACGGTACACCTCAAACGGGTGACTTGTATGATATGTGAATGACAGCCCAATTGGGGATGGTGGCACAGACACGTCTGCAAGTCTTTCTGTGACAGCAGAACTGACCAGGCCCTCTCAACCCTTTGGGGACAATTTGGACATCAAGAGATGGGAGTGGGTGTTCAGCAGTCGAGGAAGCCACCCCTGCAGTACCAAGGCTGACCAGTAGATGGCACTGATCTCAGAGACAAGCCCCAGGTGTGGTGGGCCCACCTCATTGCCTGGTCTGTGGATGGTGGCAATGCGGCCTGTCTGCTTGCAGTGGTTGCTGAGTCACCCTGGGCCAGGTAGATGGTGAGGAGTCAGGACGGGACCATGCCTGGCTGTCCTGGCATGCTCAGATGACACAGGGCAGAGGACAGAGGGCAGAGGCACCCCCCTGGCATAGGGCCAGGGCCTGGCAAGGAGGCAGAGGGCTTGGGTCCTGGGACAGTGTGCAGCAGGCACTCACTTTCGCCACTGCACTGGTGACTGCAGAGCCTACCCCTTAGCTGAGCAAGTAAAGAAAGTGTTATCTGCACAAAATGATGAGGAAAATAATAAAGAGGAGGGGTGGGGCAGGGGAAGAGGAGGAAGGGAGACATTCACTGTGCAGTTTTCCCAATCCATGGCCCTTGCCTTCACTTCCGTTCTCCAGCTGGGTTCTAAAGTTCTGGAATTAGGAACCAAGGCTCAGAGAAGGGGGGCTACTTCCCTAATGTCACACAGCTTCCTGGAATTCAGGTGACTTCAAACTCAGGGGTCTTGGGCCAGCTGTTCACAAGAGGATCTTATGTTCCCATTTTTGACTTACTGTTCTTGATTTAAAAAAGGAATTCTCTGGGCCGGCAGGTGGCATGGTGGTTAAGGGCACTGGACTCCCACATGGCTGACCACAGTTCAAGTCCCAGACCTGGCAGCTTGCTTTCTCACTTTCACTCTCTCGTTCTCGCTGTCGCTCTCACTCTCACTCTGTCCCTCTCTGGTGAAATTTAATAAGTAAACAAATAGGTAAGTAAATAAAGTTTAAAAAATTCTTTAAAATAAAGTTCAAAAATGTCTGTGCCGACTGAATCACCAAAAAAAAAAGTTAAAAAATAAAATTAAATGGGAGTTCTCAAAATATGGCCACCTCAACTTGGGTTTGCTATCCTGGGTTCCAGCCCAGTTTGGAAGCCAGAACCCTGGAGGTGTGGCTCAGTAATATGTGTAAAAAGCCCTCCAGGGGATTTGGAGAAGGGCATTTGGGAGACCCTGCTTCGGAGGGCCACCCCCGAGGTTGTCCAGGCTTCCAGAGTTAACACACACAGTGCTTTGCCGTTGGGCTGGCTGGTCTTCACCCATCGCACACGAAATCTCACAGTGACCCTGCAGGGCTGGCCTTCGGGTCCCCACTTGACAGGTTGGAAGACTGAGGCTTCAGGGTACAGCCTTAAGCCCCTTCCTGTAAGGGATGAGCTTAGACTAGGAGTGGGCTCTAAGAGGTCCCCGGCCCTGGGTCTGAGTGGACAGACAGTGTCCCTGAGAACCATGGCTGCTGCAGTTCCAAATGCACGTGCTCTCCCTCTGCGAGCTGGCTGGCAGGTAGGGACCTGAGCAAGGAGGGGCTACCTCGAGCCCCGGGTCAGGGGAGGCCTGACCTCTGCATGGTTGTCCGGGGGCACCTCGGGCCTTCTGCTGGAAGGAGACAGGCTGGAGTGGCAGTGGGGGGGGGGGGGTCATAGTCCCCTCGAAGCTCACCAAGGCCTTGTCTGAGGCACCCATGGCCCCCTTGGTAGCAGGTTTGGGTCCTTCCATTGCTCATCCCACCCACATGTCACCTCAAGGTGCAGAGGACAGGCTTGCCTTTGGAATTAGGTGAATTTGGCTTCATTGCTCATCGACCCCCCCTTGAGGGGGCAAGTTTGCCAGAGTATGTTTTCCATCTGGAAGTCTGGATTCCGCTCAGCTACATGGGCCAGAAAACTGGAGATAAATGTAGTCTGTTATTTTTTTAACTGCTAGAGGGTATGTGTACTTGCCAGAGAGTCAGAGACAGAGACAGAGAGAAGGAGGAAGTACCTCCCCCACAGGGCCTGGTCACACTGCTCCCTGCGCCTCCATTTCCGTACCCTGTCAGGATTTCTGCACATGCACACACCTGGCATAAGTTTTCCAAGGTGCTAGGGTCAGGATTCGAATAGCACAGTGAGTCATGTGGAAGCTGGCTCCCTTAACCACCAGGCTATGAGGCCAGTCTGACAAACGTACTTTAAACAAGATACATGTTTATACTTCTTGGGACCAGCAGATGGCGTCATGGTCACATTACTGGACTCCCACATGGCCAAAGGCAGTTTGAGTCCCAGTCCGGGCAATTTGAAATTCACACCAGGAGCATGTGCATGCGTGCCCAAAATCCCAAGAGGAGAATGAAAGAGAAGAGATTGAGACGTGGCCATCCCCTTAGGGGGTGATTTCCCACTTTCTGTCTCTCTGTCTCCCTCTGTCTCTCTGGAGAGGGCAAGTGCCCTATAGCAAAAAAATATCTCTTAAAAAAAAAAAAGTTGGGACCAGCAGGTGGCATGGTGGTTAAGGCACTGGACACTCCCACATGGCTGACCATGGTTCAAGTCCCAGACCTAGTGGCTTGCTTTCTCACCTTGTCTCTCTCTCTCTCTCTCTCTCCTCTCTCTCTCTCTCTCTCTCTCTCTCTCTCTGTGTGTGTGTGTGTGTGTCTCTCTCTCTGGTCAAATTAAAAATAAATGAATGAGCAAATAAAGTTAAATAAATAATTCTTTAAAAAAAAAGATTTATATTTTTCATGAAAAGAAGGTCCAGGTTAATGAAGTTCTTCCACATTCATTAGGGACCCTGGTTCCTTCCATTGTTTTCCTTATTTGTTATGTAGCTTTAACCTCATGGTACAAAATGGCTGCTTAGTCTACAGCCATCCCATCTATATTCCACCAGCAGTGGCAAAGAAGTTGGGCACATCCCCACCCTAAAAGGTGATCTCCCAAAAACCACACTCACTATTGTTCCTTAGCTCCTATTGGTTAGACTCCAGTCACATGGCCACTCTAAGTTGCAAGGGAGGCTGGGAAATGTAGTCCTTACTCCAGGCAGCCAGTTTCTATTACCAAGAAGAAAAAGGGATTCAGTACTCCCGAGAGAGGGCACCATGATTCCTTGTGCACCTGCGTGCCTCCTGGGGCGTCAAGTTCTTCCTTTCCTGGTGGCTTCTTCAAATGGCAAGAACACGGGGGTGGGGGGTGGTGGGGAGGGTGGGGGGGGGGGGCGGAGGATGTTTGGTGCTTGCCGCAGGAGTGCCGTTAAGATTTATAGTCAGCTCAGTCAGGGCCCACCTGCTGGAGGTCAGGGCCCCTGCTGGTCCCACCCCGTGCCTGGCCACCAGGGCGTTCCTAGCCAGAGCCCAGAGGGCTCCACCAGCGGCTTTTTCCAGCATGACACAGAGCGGCTGTCATCAGAGGCCCCTCCCCAGGCAGGTGCTCTCACCTGTCACTCCCACGGGGGCGGGGGGCGATATAGTAACAGCAGAGCCCCAACCAGAGGGAGTGGGGCGTGCCCGATTGGTGGGCCCCGAGGTGGCTGTGCACCAGGCCCGGGATGTGGGCCAGGTGGTGGTCTCCCCTGCTCCAGCCATGACAGACAAGCAGTGGGGCTCTCACTCTTCCCGCAGTGCTGGCAGGCCCAGCGGGCACAGTGATGGTGTCTCTGTCTCTCCCCTGGCAGCCCTCCCTGGACAGTGACATCAGGAGGTTCAAAGAGGGGCCAGCACTGGGCACATGAACGTGTTTATGTCTGAGCACAGCTCTGTGTGAACTTGGGCCCCAGTTGAGTAGCTTCTCCCTGGCAGAGGCGACCAGGCAGCTCTCCTCCCCCAGCATAACCTCAACCTCTCAGTCCAGCACGAGCTTGAGCCCTCACCTGCCGGCCAGGTGCTAGCCATGCCTGACCCACCTGGAGACCCTGCGTGGGTGGTGCTGGGTGTTTGGTGCCCAGAGCTGAGGCCCTGCCCTCTGGTTGGCTGAAAGGAGACACGGCCAGCTTTAAGAAGACAGCTTCCTTCCATGTCTGCAGGGTTGCAGTTCCCAGGGCAGGACCTGGGCCTCCCGAGTACAGAGAGGCTGGGGTAGGTGTGAGGAATGAAGGACAATGGGCAGCCACAGTGTGATGTGTGCCTGCGGGAGCCCTGGACACAGGCTCTCTCGCTCAGGCGTCATGATTATACCAGGAGACAGGTTCTGGTATCATCATCCCCATTTTACTGATGAGGGAACAGCTCAGAGAGGTGAAGCTATCTGCCTGAGGTCACACAGCACTAGGTCTTAACGATCTTATTGTTGCAAAGGCCCACCCAGCAATCAGACAGATCAGTTTAATCCTGGCCCCACTTTATACTCGCCTCTATGCTGGCAAAGGAGTCTTGTTTCTTTTTGAGCCTTCATTTCTCCCTGGAAAATGAGGATGGGGAGAATTCTGCCCTGCTCCCCTCACAGAGAACATCTTTTTTTCAAAAAAGGAATTATTTATTTAATTTTATTTATTCATTCATTTATTTTCATTTGACCAGAGAATGACAGACACACAGAGAGAAGGAAAGTGAGAAAGCAAGCCACCAGGTCTGGGACTCAAACTGTGGTCAACCATGTGGGAGTGTCCAGTGCCTTAACCACCTTGCTACCTGCTGACCTCCATCACAGAGAGCATCTTAAACAGGGAAGTGTGTGAGACTCCGGTTGTCTGGGTAGGTGGGACCACAGGTCATTGGCTTCAATCTTGATTTCCTGCCCCAAACCCCAAGCAGCCAGAACAGCAGTGAGGCTGGGATAGGCAGAGGGGCTCCTGGGGAGGGGGAGCAGGGCAGGGCAGCTTGTGCAGGTCCATGCTGGGGCTTTGTATTTTGATCCAAGAGTCACGGCGGCTGAGTCTGGGGCTGTGCACAGAGGGCATGTACAGATGCCTCACTGTGCTTGGCCGGGGGACCTTGCCTTTGACTTACCCTGAGAGAGAGACCCTTGCCCTGTAAAGGGCTGCCCCCACCCCCAGGGTCTTCTCCTCTACATCTCTGGTAGAGCCAATGGAATCCAAATATCAACTCAGTAAGGCTTTGCCCACTGAACAGCAGCACCATCTACTCCAAAGCTCACCATCTGGGCCAGCTCTGTGGTCTAGTGGCCCAACAGTTTGAAAACTATGCCAGGTGCATGTGTACGCATGCCCCAACAAGAAGAGAAGAGATAGTGGTAAGACCACCCCACTGGAGGGTGCTCTCTCCCTACCCCTCTCTCTGTCTCTCTCTCTCTCTCTCTCTGATGAACACACACGCCCTCTGGCCCTTGGGAAAAACAAACAAACAAACAACAATGACGGCAACAAAAACTCTCCTTCAAGTACGATGAAGAAACAGCCCAGGTGAAAATGAACACAGATTCGCAGACGAGCGAGTTGGCCATGACGAGGCAGGAGGGATTCAGGCCTGTAACCTCGAGACATGCTCAGATGCCTCAGAAAACTACCAAGACCTCAAAAGATCCAGGGACACTGAGGAGAACACTCCATCAGGCAACCCATGGAGGCGTATCCTGCGCTGTCAGTCATCTTAGGCCAGGGAATAAACTCCAGGCAAGACTGTCCTCCAAACAAGGCAGGTCTGAGAAAGTGTCACAGCCGAGATGAGCCTATAAAGACACAAGGACCGGGCCAGCTGGTTAAGGTGGCTGGATCCCACATAGCTGACTGTGTGGTTCAAGTTCCAGACCTGTTGGCTTGAAAAACACACCAGCCACCTGTGCCTGCATGTCCAAAATCCCAAGAGGGAAATGGAGGAGAAGGGATTGTATCATGGCCATCCCTGGAGGATGGTTTCTCACTTCCTCTTTCTCTGTCTCTGGTGCCTGTGCCCTACAGAAAATTTTTTAAAAAATGAAGGAAAGGAAGAAAGAAGAGAAAAAGAAAAAAGAAAGGAAGGAAGAAGGAAAGGAAGGAAAAGGAAGAAAGAAGAAAGAGAAAGAAAGAGGAGAGAGAGAAAGAAAAGCCACAAGGACCAAGCATGGTGTGATGTCTCTGATGGGGAACAGGAAAAGGACATTGGTAAAAACTAAGAAAATCTGTACAAACAGAGGGCTGACAGATGGTACAGTGGTTAAGGTGCTGGACTTCCACATGGTTGACCACAGTTCAAGTTCTGGACCTGGCAACTTGCTTTCCCATTCCCTTTCTCTGTCTGTCTCTGGTCTAATTAAAAATAATAATAATAACAAATAAATAATTCTTCAAAGAATTATTTATTTAATTTTATTTTTTCATTCATTTATTTTAATTTGACCAGAGAGAGAGAGAGAGAGTGAGTGAGAAAGCAAGCCACCAGGTTCGGGACTTGAACCATGGTTGGTCATGTGTGGGAGTGTCCAGTACCTTACCCACCATGCCACCTGCTGGTCCCCAAAAAATAAATATTTTTTCTCTCTCTTTTTTTTTTTTTTTTTGGAGAGGTTTTTGCTATAGGGCGCGTGCGCTCGCCAGAAAGACAGAGGAAACAGAGAGATAGAAAGTGAGAAATCACCCCCCAGGGGGGATGGCCATGCCGCAATCCCTTCTCCTCCATTCTCCTCTCGGGATCTCGGGCACGCATGCACATGCGCCTGGCGTGAGTTTAAGCCGCCAGGTCCGGAACTCGAACTGCGGTCGACTACGTGGGAGTCCAGCGACATAGCCATTACGCTAACTGCTGGTCCCAAAAATAAATACTTTTTAAAAAGGAAAATCTGTATGAACTATGGGCTTTAATTAATAATAATTTATCACTATTAGTTCATTTATTGTATCAAATGTACCACCCTAAAACAAGATGTTAATAATAGGAGAAACTGGGCCAGCAGGTGGTAGGATGGTCAAGGTGCTGTAGCCCACATCGCCAGCTCGGCAGTTTGAGTCCTAGACCTGGTGGCATGAAAATCACAGCGGGTGCTTGTGCAGTGCCCAAAATCCTGAGAGGGGAACAGAAGAGAAGAGATTGCAGTGTGATCATCCCCCCCCAAGAGGGCTGATTTCACACTTTTCTGTCTCCAGCAAGTGCTCACACCCTATGGTAAAAAAAAGGGGGGGGGGGGGACTGAAAATGAGAAATACAAGAACTCTTTGTACTATCTTTCTAACCTTTTTAGAAATCCCAAACTATTCTAAGATAAACATTGATTAAAAAACAGAAAGTATGGGAGCTAGCAGGTGCTGTGGAGGTTCCCACATATGTCTGGGGTATAGCCAGAAATCTGCTTCCCCTGACCTGAAGCACAGGTGTCTGTACTGAAGAAGTCCCTCTGGAAAAACACAAACCAACAAACCATGTGCCACTCTGTTCTGTCCCAACCATCAGCAAATGCCCACCTGCTCCAAAACATGCAGGCAGGACAACCAGCCTGCATGCAGGGCTCTCCACCTTTCCATCCATGTTCTTGCTGGATCCTTATCACAAGGGTGGAAGGGACTGAGGCTCAGAGAAGGTGAGTGACAAGTCTCAGATCTGGTGGCTTGAAACACATCAGGCATGTGTTTGTTTGTGCCCAAAATCCCAGGAGAAGAATAGAGGAGAAGGGATTGCAGTGTGGCCACCTCCCTGGGGGGTTTTCAATTTCTCTCACTCTCTCTGTCATTCTGTCTCTCCCCAGTGAGTACATGCACTCTATGGCAAAAACCTGGGGGAAAAAAAAAGTATCATTGCTTTCCCATCAAATTTATAAAGATTAGTATGAAAAAAATGAAAATAAAACTTCCCCAGTGCTAGAGAGGATGTGGTTGAATTGACAGCCTTCTGCATGCTGTATTGGCATGAACTTTTGTGGATCACAAATTTATAGCCCCAAATTCCTGGCCTTGGGACTAGACACTGCCATAGTAGTAACACAATGTTCTGCAGGGCTGATCCACAGGAGAAGGTTCCCAGTTCACATCTGGAGACCCCTGCCCCCAAGCTCACAGGACATGTATGTGCCCATGAGGGTGGATCCTGGTGAAAGACCCTGTGAGATCTCTCTTTCTCTCAGTCAAAAGAATGAATGAAAAAACAATTAACTGAAAAAAAAAAATTGGGAACCAGCAGTTAGCATAATGGCTATGTCGCTGGACTCCCACATAGTCGACCACGGTTCGCGTCCCAGACCCGGTGGCTTAAAACTCACGCCGGGCGCGTGTGCGTACGTGCCCAAGATCCCGAGAGGAGAATGGAGGAGAAGGGATTGTGGTGTGACCATCCCCCTTGGGGGTGATTTCTCGCTTTCTGTCTCTCTGGTCTGGTGAGCGCACGCGCCCTATAGTGAAAACCTCTCCAAAAAAAAAAAAAAAAAAAAAAAATTAACTGAGTCCCCAAATGTCTGGCCTGAGTCCAGAGGTTCTGCGTCTGAAGATCATATTCCAAATATAGAAAGAAAGAAAGTTCATGCATAAAGATGTTCATTGCAGCATTGTTTATACTAGAAACAAACTTGGAAGCCACCTAATATTAGAAATGGATCGGAATGGTCAAATACACCATGGTCTACTATGTCCATTTTCTTGACAGAAGTTGTGGTGTTTACAAAGATTATGCAATAGTGTGGGAAAATAGCAGGGTATATTTATTAAGTGGGAAAAAAGTTGGATGTGCAGGGTGACTCATTCATTCATCTGTCCATTCAACAGATAAACATTTATTGAGGCCATGGTTGTGCCAGGCAGGCCCCTACACTCAAGAGCTGGGGTTGTCATGGGAAAACAGACCAAAGAACACCTGCTGGGGTGAGGGCACTGATAGAGGTGACCCTGTTGGCCCCCAGAACTGAGTATCTGGGCAGCTGAAAGATGAGCTGCCTTGGAGGAGGTCGCCTCACAGAGAAGGTGGGGACCGGTCTTCCAGGGAGTGTGGAAGGACTAGAGCCCAGAAAGCAAGACTGGATGCACCCTTCGGACGGAAGTGGTACAGGAAGCGGCCGAAACTTAGATCTGGACTACAGCCAAGGTTGTCAGACCTTCCCATCCAGCACTGGGAACCATGGTGTGGAGCCATGGAGCCATGGGGAGGCAGGGATGAGATCAGATTGCTTTGGAAGCATCTCTTAGGAGCCACCTGGAAGGCACGACCCTTCTACCACCCTCCCGCATTGTGACAGGACCACTCACCGTGACCCTCACCCTTTGTGTGGTGACCAAGGCGCCGCAGAAAGGAAGTGGCCCCTCCCCTCAGGGCCTATCTCAGCCTCTATCTCTTGGGGCTTTTCTGTCGCCACATTCCTGGCCTGAGAGATTGAGATGGACAGAGGCTGGGCCTCTTTGAGTGCACGGTCACCGCTTTTGGCGTGTCCACATCCCCTGGGCCCAGCAGTCCCTCTCCTGGGACCACAGAGGCTCATGAGAAACCAAACATCCTCTCGCTCTGGCCCCAGCACCCCTGACAACAGAGCTGACTGGCGACCGTCCGTGGCCCCTCCCTCCTCAGCCCAGGCCTGGGTTCTGGGAAGCAGTTACAGTTGGGGGACTGGGGTGCACCCAGAAATCTGCTTCCCCCGGGCTGAAGCACAGGTATCTGTACTGAAGAAGTCTCCCCAACAAAAACACCTTGTGGGCCACTCTGCTGTGTCCCAACCACCAGCAAATGCCCACCTGCTCCAAAACATGCAGGCTGGACAACCAGCCTGCACGCAGGGCTCTCCGCCTTTCACGTCTGTGTTCTTGCTGGATCCTTATCACAAGGGTGGAAGGGACTGAGGCTCAGAGAAGGTGCGTGACTTGTTTACCATCACACAGCAAGTGATGAACAGAGTGAAGCTCCTCCCCTGGGAGGTGAGTTGTCTCCCCACTGGGAGACCATGTGGTTGCTTCTAAAATCATGTGAAAGACAGCTCATGTGTATTACAGGGTTCTCAGAAGCACCCCAAAAAGCCTCTAGTCAACTGAGTCTTAAGTGACCTCTGCCTCACCAGACAGGCATTTATTGAGGCCATGGTTGTGCCAGGCAGGCCCCTTGTAGCTGGCCAGGTTTGTTCCCAAGCCTGCCTGGGACCCTTGGACCTGTAAGGGCAGCCCAGGGATGGAACGAGTTATAAAACACATCAATGGAATACAAACGCAGGCAGTGCTCGTGTTGCCATAGAAACTTTGCTTAGGAAAGGCTCTGTGAAGGGGAGTTGCTAAAAAACAGTGCTGGTTGGGCCAGTTGGTAGAGTGGTGATTGGGGCGGACTGGATCCCACATGGCCAACTACTTGGTTTGAGTCTTGGATCCAGTGGCTTGAAAATCACGCCAGGCGTCTGTGCCTGCATGCACAGAATCCCGAGAAGAATGGAGGAGATGTGATAGCAACACGGCCATTCCCCTGTGCGGGGTGCTTTCTCACCCACCCCCACCCCCCAGCAAGTGCACATGTGACCTATAGCAACTTGTAAAAGAAAAAAGAGGGACCAGCAGTTAGCGTAATGGCTATGTCACTGAACTCCCACATAGTCGACCATGGTTCGAGTCCCGGACCTGGTGACTTAAACTCACGCCGGGCATGTGTGCCTGCGTACCCAAGATCCCAAGAGGAGAATGGAGGAGAAGGGATTGCGGTGTGGCCATCCCCCCTGGGGGGTGATTTCTCACTTTCTGTCTCTCTCTGTCTTTCTGGTGTGCACATGCGCCCTATAGCTAAAAACCTCTCCAACAACAACAAA
The DNA here is from genome assembly GCA_026018925.1 of Tupaia tana. Lineage (NCBI taxonomy): Eukaryota > Metazoa > Chordata > Mammalia > Scandentia > Tupaiidae > Tupaia > Tupaia tana. The sequence goes on from JAKSZU010000012.1 coordinate 37,260,255, forward strand.
AACAAAAGAAAAGAAAAAAGAAAGGAAGAATGATGCTAGCTAACCAGGGCAGGGCAGGACCTCAGGAAAAGAGGTGGAAAAACATAGGTGTCTGCAGGCTTCTTAAAACAATATACCCTGGGCTGCAATGGCTCTCCGCATTGTCTTTTTTGATGTTTGCATAATGTCGGATGATTTCTGTTCTATTTCTCCATACCCTTGCTCACTTTCAAGGAGACCATGCCAGTGACACTACCCCATTGGTTTACGTTGTTCTAGCACAGTTTGCATATGCCTAAGCTCAATATGCCTCAATTGCTTCTTCTGCTTTCCAGAGCTGTCTGAGATCTAAATGAGATAAGCCAAGCACTCAATAAACAATAATCTGTTATCCTTCTGTCATGCATAGCAGTGCTGTTACTGGATCTGTAAATCTCTCCAGGACCTTAGGAGAACTGCCACTCAAGGAGATTTGGAGAACAAAGAAGCCGGTGGATTTAAATGACAGAGGGTGTGAACTGCAAAGTGAGACCACAGGACTATCCCCACACCCCTCCCAAAGTCATTCTGCACACCCATTGGCTGAATGAAGTCCCGTTGGTACACAGCCACACCCGTTTCCTCACCTGTTGCCTGTGGCTAGCTTCAAGCTACCATTGGCAGAGCTGCAAGGTGGGGACAGAGATGGTACCGGCTACCAAGCTGAGTATGTGTCCTCTCTGGCTCCTTCCAGAAGCGTTTACCCACCTCTGTTATACACGGCAAGATTTTAGAATGATAAATGGGGCCAAGCCATTCTTTAGCTTCAACTCTCGAGTCCCTTTATTTTTTCTTAAGTTTATTTCCTTCCTCCATGAGACAGAAAGACAGGCACCCTCCCCCGTCACGCACACGCAGGGCCTTCATATTGTGATGCACCTCCAGCCTCAGCTAGCCTGAATCATGGGGCCCACGCACGCAGAGCACACGGGGGGCCCTGAGACCCGAACCCAGGACAGTCCCCTGTGGGTCCGGTTGTGTTATTGCTGTGCCACCTCCTGGGCCCTCGCTTCTCTGCTTTTAATATGAAAGTCCTTTTTCAGGACCTCCGACTGACCATTAAGTACCCAGCCCCACTGTGTGCCCTGCCCTCATGCCCCTTCCCATGGTTGCCACACTGCCACCTTTCAGCTCCCCAGCACACAGTGGGGCGGTGTCAGGGTGGAACAGGGACCCAGGCTGGGACCTCTGGATGAGTTGGCCAAGGCCAAGCTCAAAGGCCCAGGTGGAACCCTGGGACCCCGTAGCCCATTCCCACCTCTGGCCCCAGCATTTCGGGAAGAAACAGAGCTGATGGCCGGCAGAGATTCAGAAAGCATTGTGAGTTTGGGTTAATGTCAGTTGAAAGAATAAGACTTATGGTTATTATTTACTTTTTGCTAGAGGGTATGTACATTTGCCAGAGAGAGATGGAGAGACAGGAGAAAAGTACCCCCCAGTGGGGTGTGGCCACACCACAATCTCGTCTCCACTCCTCCACCCAGTTGGGATTTGGGGCAGGCAGACACATGAGCCCAGTGTGTTTTTCAAACACTGGGTCCTGGATTTGAACTGGCTTGACTGGCCATATGGGATCCAGCTCTCTTAACCGTTAGGCCATGGGGCCAGCCCAAGAGTAAAGCCTTTCCTGTTATCCCCATGCCTGTCTCTGTGCTAGGGGCCAGGACTCGGGCCTTTCCCCTACCTGGGAGGTGCTCACCGTGACCCAGAAACTCTGCCTCTAACTCAGAGCTGCTGTTGCCCTCTTCCACACCCCAGGTGCCAGCCTTTTCGAGGCCCTGCCAGCCTGTAGCCTCTCGGCGTCGGCCCCTTGGGTCTGGGCCTCCTGGGTCTCCCCTCCAGGCCTTTGCTCTCTGCCTACATCACCCTCATCACCGTCCCCACCCAACCCCAGCTGGGATCGACCAGATACTCCTTCCTGGGGAAGCCTCCCTGACCCCAGACTAGGTCAGTAGTCACTGGCCTCCATTAGATGCCATCCATAGGACCTTTAACTCCCCTGCCTTAACCCTCACCCAGCGTAACTCAAGCTTGGCACCTGCTTCTCCCCTTGGAGTGTCAGCACTACTAAGAGAGGGATGGTGGTATTTCTGCCTTGTCCCCAGTGCCCAGAACAGAGCCTGCTCATGAAGAAGGCCAATATTTGTTGAATAACTTAGTGGGCTTCCAAGTGGGCAGAGCACTCCGTGGCCTCTAGGCTGAGGCGTGAAGAGAGAAAAGAGCTCACAGCCCAGAACCGCCTTGTAGGGAGGCTGTTCAAGCTCACCGCCTCGCTAGGGGCCGCTCCGGGGCCCCACAGATGGCCAAGGTTCAGCTCCCTTGCTCCGGGCCTGGGGAGTTCTCCTGAGGGCTCATGGTTGTTACTCACTGCTCTCCTGATGCACCTGTGGACAGGTCAGCCTCCCTGGGTCAGAGCGTGGAGGGGGCTGCCGATGGCAGCAAATATTTAGAAAATGGTTTGAGCTCACGTTCAGTGGGGCAGGTGGCTGGTGTTTGGGGTACCAGGTGGACAGCATACACACCTGAGCCACTTTGCAATCTGGGGTCTTTGGTACGCGGCGCCACTCCAGCAGGAACATTTGAAGTAGCGTCACATCACTGTTTGGGAGCCTTCTGGATGGTTGGCTTGGAGTTTCCTCAGTTAGTATATGTGTATGATGTTAAAGGGCTCCCCCAAAATTTAGGTGGACAAAAACATTGCTCGTTTGGCAATAGAAAAGCAGGGGAGCCAGGATTCGTGCAGGGGCAAGCCATTTCTTGGGGATTCAGAGCTCCTGGATCTCAGGTGTTTGTCCCACTCCCATTTCTGGGCAGGAGACGCCCTTCCCCAGGTGCCAAGCCTGGAGTTGCTGGGCCAGCCACTGCCGTTCATTCACTTGGGTGCTCAGGCCGCCTCCTACAGCTGGCCCCAGGATTTCACAAAGAAAGTAAGAGCGTCTATGAAACTGAGACGCTGAAGGCACCTCGCAGGGCCAGCCAGCTTTTATTTTGGTTTTCACCCCACGTTTGCCCGTTGGTATTTCAGTCGAGCCCTCGTCGAAGCTACAGATGCCAGGGTCTGTATTTAACTTGAATGAGCTGCTGGGGAGAAGTCCGGGCCGCTCTGACCTGGTGCTCAGGGGATGACCTTCGGGCTCGGAGCATCTATTTTAAAGGAGGCTGCCATTTGGTCTTTGCCAAAATAGTTGAAAGAAGACCCCAGAATAGCAGGCTGGGTCTGCCCCGGCTTAAAGCCGCATCTCGGGCTTAGAGGCAGGCGTGTGGGATGTCAGAGAGCAGGCGACAGAGGCAGAAAAAGTCTTCTTGTCACTGAGGCCCGAGGCCCAGGAATGGCCCGTGGCCGGCCTCGTAGGGCCAATGACCCTGGCCTTGCAGAGGTGGGCGGCCCGCAGGGTGACATCAGAGAGCCTTGGCTGTCGGAGAGCGAACGGGCATGGAGTGCTTGCTCTTCAGGTATTACCTCCTGCTACCCCAAGCCCCACGCCCCACAGGGGCAGTGCCATTATTGCCCATCTTGCAGATGGAAAGACTGAAGGTGAGAATCTGCCTACGGTCTCAGAGTCAGAGGAAGGGGAGAGCCAGGTGGCGTTTACAGGTCCTGAAGGTTGCATTGAGCCTGCTCCTGCCATCCCATGGCAGCAATAGCAGAGGGGATTCTAAGTGGGATATAATAATTTACCTGCCCGGAGTGACCCTACTGGCAGTTCTGTGAGCCCTGAGGAGGCAGGCTGCGGTGAGGGAGGCCTGTCCCCTAGTCAGGTGCTCTCCTACTCCGAGCAGGTCTGTGTACAACACACGCAGCATTTTTCACCTAGCTGGGTCCTTCAGGGCAGGCCAGCAGCCTCATCGGCTGTAGCCAGCGAGGAGGCCGATGCCGTGCGGAGACTGCCAGGGATCCCATGATGGCTGGCTGGCTTCTGGGGGCATTCCTCCAGGACACGTTGGTCTCAGTGAGGTCTTGGTTTGCCTGTGTTACCTCTGGAATCCTTGTTAAGATAGCCCTCAGGGGACAGTTGGTGGCATGATGGTTAAGGTGGCTTGATCTCACATGGCCGACTACACAGTTTGGGTCCCAGACCCCACAGGTTCAGAAACATGCCGAGTGTGTGTGCACGAGTGACCAAAATCCCGAGAAGGAAGGGACTGTGGTGTGGCCAATGCTCCTAGTAGTGCTTTCTCGCTTTCTCTCTCTCTCTGTTTCCCTCTGTCTTTCTCTGGTGAGCACATGCACACACAGTCTAGCAAATTTTTAAAAAAGGAAAAAGAGGGCCTGGTAGGTGGTGTGGCAGTTAAGGTGCTAGACTCCCACATGGCTGACCACAGTTTGAGATTCAGACCTGGTGGCTTTCTCTCTCCCTCTCTCTCTCTCTCTCTCTGTCTCTCTCTGTCTCTCTCTAGTGAGCACATGTGTCCTATAGAAAATTTTAAAATAATAATCACAATAATTAATAAAATTAAATAAATAATACTTTTTTAAAAAGAAAAGGAAAAAAAAAACACTAGGCACATGTCACATATGCTTGGGAATGCCATCTCCCCCCTGCGTCTTAATTCTTTTCCTGGAGAATTGGAATGAATCATCCCTGCCCACCTCTCAGGGCTGTTGAGTGAGAAATGGTGTCACTACACTGTGCCCCCTGAAGGCTGTTCTGTCTTTCACAAACACCTTAGCCCTTGCCCCATGTTGTCAGGCTGAGCTGAGATCCTGTCACTTTCTCAGGGCCGAACGCAGCCTTCAAAGCTGCCGGCTTCAGAACCCTAGCCTCAGCCTGTCCCGTGCGGACCTGGCCACCAGGTGAATGGAGGTCCCTGGTGATGCTGTTGTCTAGGCATAGCTAAGGTCACTGAACCCTCCCGCAACCTGCAAGTGCGAGCCTAGGATGCGGTCTGCTCTCAGGGACTCAAGGTGCATGAAAGTGGAACAGGTATGGTGACCTGCTGTCCCACCTACCCCGATCCAGGCCTGTGTGCACCTTTTGTCTCAGTGCAATAACCTAGAGGGCCTCCTCTCCCTTGGAAAAGGCCTGGTTTGTGCTTTGCAATGGGCGACTGGACTTGAGTCAGCCCTGTCTGACTTCCCTGAAAAGTCAAGGTCGCACTAAGGTCTGAGAGGCGAAGGGGGCCACACCCACAGTCCAATCCCCCTGCCTCCTCTGGCCTGCTGAATGGGAGGCACAGATGGCCTGTACCCACACTGAGCTCCTAGGCCTGCGGGAGCTGCAGAGTGCACCTGGCCACTTTCTCTGTGGTTCTGCTTTTTCTCAGTGGTCTCCCTCCCGCTTTACAAAAGAAAGGCTGAGCACTCTTCAGGTGCAAAAGCCTCAGGGCACTAAACAAAGGGAAAAGTGAAACAGTGGCTTGGGACACTCCCAGCTCTCCCTGGCCTGGAAGCAGCCCCAGGTTGTGTGAAGGCCGGCCATAGGAACTGGCAGCTGGGCCTGCACCGGGAGCTCCGAATGCGATGTTCTCTGGAGTGGAGGGCCAGAGGTGCGGCCATTTCATCCCACGATTTTGTCTTCACACTTGGTTGACAAGGATGCTCTAGTCCTGAGAGAGGTTTGGGAAAGTCAGCGAAGATGTGGTGTGGCCCAAGGTCACCAGGCACCCAGCCGAGGGCAGAGGTCTGGACCTTTCCCTCTACGTGTATATCCACCTGTCCACCCAGCACCTCTCTTCTAGCCAGAAACCAGAAGCAGAGCTTGCTCTAAGACGCGGTCACTCGCTTGCTGAACAGGAAGGTGAGGAATCTTTGTCTGATCCCAGGTCTGACGTGGCCTCTCATCCTAAAGACTGATTTTGCTGATTCTGTGGCTATATGGCAAACACTTCTTTCCCCTCAGAGGGCTCCTGCATTGCCAGAGAGAGGGAGAGGGAGAAAGCACTTCCCCATTGGGTGTGGTCACGCCACAATCCCTTCTCCATTTTTTCCTCCTTTCAGGATTTCGGGCACACACAGACATGTGTCCAGTGTATTCTTCAAGCCACAGGTGCGGGAGTCTAACCTCACAGCCAGCCCTGTGGGATCCAGCCACCTTCACCATGCTACCAGCTGTCTAGTTTTTGCTTATTTTCTTGTTTATTTCCTTGTGAGAGAAAGAGAGAGAGAGAGAGAGAGAGAGAGACAGGCAGCACCCCCAGCAGGGTCTCAATGCCACAGTCGGCCCCTACCTTCAGCCTACCCTGATCACATGTGTGCCCAGCACAGTCGGGGAGGACTACGGACCTGAGTAGGTACCATCCCATGTGGGATGGCTTCGAGGCCATCTCGTGTGACCATTGCACCAGTGTCTGGCTCCTCAGTATGTATTAATAATAACTGTGCTGGAGGCCGGCAGGTGACATGGTGGGTAAGCCACTGGACTCCCACATGGCCGATTGTGGTCCGAGTCCCAAGTCTGGTGGCTTGCTTCCCATCCCCAACTCTGTCCCTCTCTGGTCAAATTTAAATAAACAAATGAATAAATAAAATTAAATAAAATCATTCTAAAAAAATCATTTTTAAAAATAATAATAACTGTGAAGGGGACCAGCAGTGTAATGGCTATGTCGTTGGACTCCCATGTAGTCGAGTGCGGTTCGTGTCCCGGACTCAGTGACTTAAAACACGCCGGGCATGTGTGCGTGCGTGCCCAAGATCCCAAGAGAAAAGCGGAGGAGAAGGGATTGAGGCATGGCCATCCCCCCCGGGGGGTGATTTCTTGCTTTCTGTCTCTCTGTCTCTCTCTGTCTGTCTAGCGAGCACACACGCCCTATAGCAAAAGCCTCTCCAAAAAGAGAGAGAACAAATAAGGTGAGAGGTTATGGTTTTAGCTGTTGGAGTAAAGCTTATTTGTGCATTTTTTTAAAAGAATTACTCATTTTATTTATTTATTATTATCACTGTTTTTCAACTTCCTATAGTTATTAGAGAGAGACAGAGAGAGAGAGGGAAAATGAGAAAGCAAGCCTCCAGGTCCAGGACTCAAACCGTTGTTTTGCCATGTGAGAATCCAGCGCCCCAACCACCACACCACCTGCTGGCCCCTATTTGTGCATTTTAAAAATAAAGGATGGCAGTTGTCAACTTACTATGGTTTGGGGCTGACTCGGTGGTGCTGTGCTAGGCACTGCTCAGGATCCGTATGCTCATCCTTGAGCGACCTGTGTACCTACACAGGCAGGACACGTGAGCCCCTGATCCTGGCTGAGGGGTGGGACGGATCGAGGCATGAACTCCTTTTGAGGGTACTTCTCACTCTCTCTCTCTTTCATTCTTAAGAAATAAATAAATGCATAAACACATAACTTTTGAAAATGATTATGGTTTTTGGACTCCATCAGATACATTTACTTTAAGCTTTTGCTCCAGGGCACAAGTGTTTGCTGGAGAAAGATAGAGAAAGAGAAAGTGAGAAAGCACCCCCCAGGGGGCATGGCCACACAGCAATCCCTTCTCCTCCATTCTCCTCTTGAGATTTTGGGCATGCATACACACACACGTGAACATGTTTTTCAAGTCACCAGGTCTGGGACTCAAACTACACAGTTAGCCATGTGGAATCTAGCCACCCTAATCACCACACCAGCTGGCTGGCCCTCATTTAAAAGAGTAACAGAGAAATTTTACTTTAAAATGTCAATTTTTACAATATGCTAGCAGGTGGCATGGAGGTTAAAGCACTGGACTCCCACGTGGCTGACTGTGGTCAGAGTCCTAGATCTGATGGCTTGCTTTCTTCCTTTTCCTTTCACTCTCTCTCTTTTTCTGGTCAAATTTTAAAATAATAATTATTTAAAAATGAAATAAACAATTATTTTAAAAATATATGTTAGCTATTACATTTTGGAAACATTGAGGGAATGTTGAAAACATTTATGAATGGGGCTGGCAGGTGACGTGGTGGTTAAGGACGCTGGACTCCCACATGGCTGACCACGGTTCAAGTCCTGGACCTGGAGGCTTGCTCTCTCACTTTCCCTCTCTCTCCTTCTCTCTCGCTCTGTCCCTCTCTGGTCAAATTAAAAAAAAATGAAATGAATGAATAAATAAAAATTAAAATAATTCTTTAAAAAAAAAGAAAAAGAAAACGTTTATGGAAAATGGAATTATGAGTTTGATGTAAAAATGTTTTAAATCACTGCAGTTTTTTTCATGATGATATGCATTCATGAACTTGTTAAAGACCTCCTTGTCATATTTATAAAAAGTTTTGGATTCGGGGCTGGCAGGTGGCGTGGTGATTAAAGGCGCTGGTTTCCCATGTGGCTGACCATGATTCGAGTCCTAGACCTGGAAGTTTGCTTTCTTGCTTTCCTTTTCTCTCTCTCTCTCTGGTCAAATTTTTTAAATTAATAATAACAGGGCCAGTGGGTGGCCTGGTGGTTAAGGTGCTAGAATTCCCACATGGGCTACCACAGTTCAAGTCCCGGACTTGGCGGCTTGCTTTCTAACTCTCCCTCTCCCACTCTCTCTATCTTTCTCTGGCAATTATATATAAATATATATTTCGCATGAGTTTTATATATATGTTATATATATAGATATACACACACACACACACACACACATATATATGTTATATATATATATATATATATATATATATATATATATATATAATTCTTTCAAAAATAATAACAGTAGCAAATGGAATTAAATAGATAAATAATTCTTTAAAAAGAAATTTTGGGGAACCAGCAGTTAGCGTAATGGCTATGTCGCTGGACTCCCACGTAGTCGACTGCGGTTCGCGTCTCGGACCCGGTGGCTTACAACTCACACCGGGCGCGTGTGCGTGCGTGCCCAAAATCCCGAGAGGAGAATGGAGGAGAAGGGATTGCGGCGTGACCATCCCCCCGGGGGGTGATTTCTCGCTTTCTGTCTCTATGTCTCTCTCTGTCTGTCTGGCAAGCGCACGCGCCCTATAGCGAAAGACCTCTCCAAAAAAAAAAAAAAAAAAAAAGAAATTTTGGATTCAATTTACAAAGGTAAGAAGGAGCCGACGCACTTGTACACAAGAGGATAAAGCCAATACTGAGGACGAGGAGTTAGTAGACAGAGCTGGGGTTCCTGATGGACACTTACTCCCTGTGACAGAAAGAAACCTGGGCCCAGCAAAGCTGTCGTGGGCAGCCCCCGTGCCTGAGTGAGGCCCAAGTCATATGACCAGTCAGGCAGGGCCGGTTCAGTTTCAGCCCAGAGGAAGAGCCGAGGTCTGGCTCTGGAAACCAACTTGCTCAGAGAACAGAGCTTCTGCCCCTTCCTGCGTCTTTGTTGGGTCTTTCATTTGATAAGGGGTTCCCATTTCGTTAGATCCTCATAGAAATCCTAGCAGGTAAGCATTATTATGGGTCCTACTTCACAGAAGGATCAATAGGCTCAGAGAGGTTGAATGATTTGCCCAAGACCACACAGTCCATCCGAAGACAGGATCCATCTGGTCAGCTCCGAATGCCCTGCACAGTCCATCACCCCTGCTGAATCTGGGGAGTCATCATTCCTTGATTGGGACCTGAGCTCATCTCTCTGCAAGGTAGATGGGTCCACCAGGGAGAAAGAGGGAAAGAGAAGAGATCCTTTGGGGCACGAATGCTATACACAGCTGGAGTCTGGTGTCCAGACCTCCCCTAAGTCTAGAGAGCCCACCCAGGATGCAGGGGATAGAGGAGGGGCGGGTGAATTGCAGAAGCTTCCTTTTTAAAGGATTTTTCTTCCATCCCTGCCCATCCCTACAGTGATTCCTCTGAGGGCCCTGTGGGCTGGGACTGAGAGAGGTGAGGGGTGCCTCTCTCCTTCCCCTCACTGGTTTTCCCAGGTCTCCTCGTATTGAGTCTGGCTGAATCCCAAGCCTATAACTTGAGCAGAGCCCAGAGGGTTGCCAAGGAAGAGTGTCAGGGTTCCTGAGAGAGCCTCAGCAGGAGAAGGGAAAGCACAGGGGGGAAGAACTGTGTCCCTCACTCTTCTGATGCCCTACCGCAGCCTCCCGCGATTGGGCCAGCAGGCCCATGAGGGTGCCCTTCTGCTGGGGAGGCTATGATGAGCATGGGGCCAGGAGGGATGCCTTGACCTGCCTTATGGTACAAGCAAAGATGAGTGTGACCTGGCTCCTCCCTCGAAGGAATCCAGACCCCTTCCCTTGCCCACAGGGCCCATCTCAAGTACCCACCCAGTTCCCCTGTTCCAGCTTCCTCTTGTTTCCTCTCGCTGCCTGCAATGTCCCCATCCCCAGAACCATGGCTCTCCATAAAGACTTGTCTAGCTGATGGGCGGGCAGACCTCTGAGCAAGAAGAAGGGGCCCTGGGTGACCAGGGTGAAGCCCTTTCTTTCCTTGTCTGGCCTTTCACTGGGTCCTGAGAAGTGAGAGTCAGAGCGAGCAGCCTATGCATGGATCCCTTCGGGCTCTGACCTATGTGGATTTGAAATTTTAAAGAGACTGTAGGTATTGGGAGCTTAATTACACGTTGAGATGAATGCATTGGCTGGGGGCATCTAATCATTGCATGGAACTGGCTCACTACTCTGGAGGGACAAAACATCACTAATGCTGAGTCCCTATCATCCTTGTGCAGCACATAAGATCTGGACCATGAGAGCCGTTTTGCAGGAGAGGAAATGGAGGCACTGATAGGAGTGCTAGGAGGCGGGCTTGGACACCCAAAGCTGGAGTTTGAGTCCTGGCCCTGCTATTTGTAGCTCCATGACCTTGAGGGATCTGCTTTCAACTTCAGTTCATCTGAAGCTTCCTCAGCATGATGGCCACTCCCTGTCACCACTGGATGCACGTGGCAGTGATGACTTTTGTCTGGAGAAGTGGTGGCTGACGTACTGGTTCACAGCCTATAAATAAGGCCCTGGGCCCTTTACATGTCTGGGTCTTCTAGTTCTCAGCACCACGTGAAGGCAGATACTGGGTGCTGAGAGGGTAAGCAAACTGCCCGCGATCCCACAGGGAGTGAAGTCAGAGTGGGACATGATTGGATGTCCCCTTGATCCCATGCTCCAGCAGGGTGACCACTTCTCTGGAAGGATAATGGGTGTTCATGGCTAAGGTGGCAGGTGCATGCCTGTTTTTTTTTTTTTTTTAAAGAATTACTTGTTTAATTTTTTATTATTATTATTATTATTTTAAATTTGACCAGCAATAGAGAGTGAGAGAAAGACAGTGAGAAAATAAGTTGCCAGGTCCAGGACTTGAACCACTGTTAACCAGAACCTTAAACACCATGCCACCTGCTGGCCCAGTACATACCTGTTTTAAGGGCTGAACACATACTATCTCATTTCATTCTCCCAGAAGCCCTCCAAGAACTCTGATTTCCTAATTAGACACATGAGGAAACTGAGGCCAGGGTTCTGTCTTATTTTCCCAGGATGGAGTATCTAATGTGTGGCAAGAACTGCCCGCCTGTGTGTCTGGGTGGCATATCGTCTTATTGATTGTCCCTAAACCTGTCCCCCAGACCTGGCTGGTCAGCTTCAGGGTCAAAGAGAAATAAGCCATAATCCTAAGAGAATCTACTGTAGACAGAGCCACCTCTGGGTAAATGCTTGTCCACCCAAGACACTCCTATGAGCCAAGAAGTGGCCTACTGTCCCATCTCTTTGATGCTGCCAGACCAGGATGATTTAAGGAAAAAAAACAAAAACAAACAAACAAAAAAACCCCACAGAAAACAATAAGATAGTTCCTCAAATTCATTGTAAAGTTCAAATTGATCTTAAAGAAAATCTTTAAATGGTTTACATTGACTTAAAGATTTTTAATGTCATGTATATCATATCACCATTTTTAAAAAAAGCTTAAAAAATTGGACTCGAGCTTCCTTTTCGGGTGCTAAAGGAAAAAGTGTGTTGTCTCTTAGGGCGCTTTGGCTCAGTGTAGGCTAGTCTATACCCTTACCTGATCCTTCTTGATTTTTGCAGGAAGATGTTATTGTGAGGGTCTTCTTACTGAGGCCAAAAAAGGAAGTTGAGTAGAGAAAATGGTTGAGCTCTTTACAAAGTTTACCACCCTGGGCTGAGCCTGGGGCTTCGGTCTATCCTTTTGCCCTGAGGAGAATTCAATTTTTATTCAGCACTTTTTAAACTATGATTACTATTAAGAGGAATAAGTTCTTAACGGCTGAGATGGTTAGTCTGAGAAGCCTCTACACTCCTTCCAGGGGGAGAAACCATTCAGGTGCAGATACAACATTGGGATGGGACTGGTCTTTTTTTTGTAGGTCAAAAAAAGGTCACTATTTTAGAAGGGTTTCCCGGACTATCATCAACAAGTTTCAGGTCTGAGCCTTTGTCCTGTCTTGCTCATGGGTCAGCCTTCCTTTCATGCGCTGCCGACACACAGTGGCGCCTCCTACAGGATAAAAACATGGCTGTTGAGTTTAGATTTCTGGGTATTTACTGTTGGCCACCCCAAGGGTCTTGCAGTTCGAAGAGCTGATTTTGTTCGGCACCTTCCTACAGGCCAGGCCTGGTCTTGTTAAGGCTGATGGACATTTTATAGACGGGGACGCAGAGAATTCTCAGAAGTGAGGTAACCTATGGTTATACAACTCACAAGGACAGACCCAGAGCCCCATCACGGCCTCAAGGTCTCTTCGCACCCCAGATCCTTGCTAAACAGAGATCCCCAGGCTATGGGAAGGCGGAAAGGCTGAGCTAATGAGGGTCCTAATTCTAGAGCACCAATTCTTCTCCAGAGAACCTTGCCTCAAGTTCTTACGGGGACAGATCTGGAAAAATCAGTCACCTTGGTCCAGCTATTCCATTCAGCGATGAGGAAGGAAAGCCAGTGTGGGGCTGCCCACTGGCCCAAGGCTTTGTGGGTGTCCTTGGGCTACCTTAGGTATGGTGGAGGTGAGATCCCAGTGAGGGATCTGCTGGCGGAGCAGCTCCAAACAGCACTTAGCTAGCCAGCCATTAACTCATAAGTGCCTACTGTGTGCCAAGCACTGGAGATACAGCTGGGATGACACGATTCTGTGCTCATTCCATGAGGCAACAAGTCTAAATGGGGCGGAGGGTCAGCTAATAAATGAAGACCTAAGTCTTTCTTTTTTTATTATTTATTTTTATTTAACTTTATTTATTTTAATTTGACCAGAGAAGGACAGAGAGAGTGAGAGAGAGAGAGGGAAAGTGAGAAAGCAAGCCACCAGGGCTGGGACTTGAACCGTGGTCAGCCATGTAGGAGTCCAGCACTCTTAACCACCATGCCACCTGCCAGCCCCCCCATTTTTTAAAAGAATTATTTTATTTAACTTTGTTTTTTAATTTGACCAGAGAGGGATAGAGTGAGAGAGAGAGGGAGAGAAAATGAGCCACCAGGTCCAGGACTCAAACCGCAGTCGGCCATGTGGAAGTCCAGTGCCCTTAACCACCACGCCACCTGCCAGCCCCTAAGCCCTCCTTTAAGGGCTATGAAGAAGCTACAGTCCCAGAGACATGAGGGGCAGGCACAGAAGATATCCCCAAGTGGCTGCTATTCAAGGGCAGACCTGAATTGGGGAAATCATTCACAGAAAGATCTGGGGGAGAGACTCCCAGTAGAGGGTTGGAGAGATGGAAAGGCCACTGGTTGGAGCACAGTGGCTGAGGGGGAGCAAGGCAGGAGATCAAGGTCAAAAGATGGGGGCACAGAGAGGGAGTCTGATGGAAATAGCAGGCAGCGCTTCATGGTGCACCCTTCACCTGTAACTGCTCACTAATCCTCACCTGTGCTTTTGCTAGCCCTGATGGACAGTTGAGGACACTGGGGTCTGCAGAGGCTGGGGTGGGTTCGGGAACCCATGGTGGCAAAGGGAGAGCCAGATGTCAGATCAGCTACTGGGAATCCCAGCTCCTAACATCCCGCTGGCTGTCAGTCTTTCCATCACCAATAGCACCTACCGTGCGGTGGGCCAGCGGTTCTGGGAGAAGAATCAACCACCTGCAGGTCATTTGCTGAACTCACCAGCAAATGGGAAAGACAGGAAAGGGTCCTAGGGGAGCCCCAAACTGAGCTTGTGAAGGAAGAGAAGGTCCTTACCCCATATGGAGCTGGAGGGAGATAACAGAGGGTTTTCTGCCCAAGGCAGTTGGCAAACCTAGGTCCCACCTCTCCAGAGAGGTGCCTAGGTAGGTGGGCTGAGGGAGGGAAGCCCACCTTCCATCTGTTGTGCAAACGTAGAGTGAGGGGCCAGAAACAGAAAAGAGACTTACCTAAGGCCACACAGCAAGCAAGGCGCACTCTGGCCAAGACTGCTTTCCTGGCCCCTGATCTGCCTGGCACTCTGTGGGCCCAGGGCCCAGATGCTACCAAGTTGCATCTAGGTCTGAGTGGATGCTCCTTGGGCAGGCCGTAGGTCCAGAGAGGAGCAAAGTGCCTCATTAACCAGTCTGGGGACGAGATCTGGTCCTTCCGCTGCCACTCCATGACCCCCGAGTGCCCCTTCTGGGTGCCTCCCTGGCCCCCTCCAGTGGTGTGAATGAGCCCCTGAGGATTCAGAGGAGGGCCCAAAGGCAGGGATAGGGTGGGAGGTGCAGGAGGCTGAGATGGCTGGGATGTCTCTGGTCACAGGTGCTGGAGGGGGCCAAGGGTGGCGTAGGCGCCAAGACCTCTGCAGCTGTGGCTGGGAGATGGCAGGCGGAGCTCCTCAGGTAGCACGAAGAACAGACGTATTCACACCTGAGTGAGCCAGCATCTAGCTGGGCCTCTGGTGAGCTGGCGCGGTCAGGCCATAATGGACACAACAGGAGTGGGGACTTCAGTGGGGGATGGAGACTACCAAAGTCCTGACCTCAGTCCCTGCAAGGTGAGGACTCTGGCTGTGGTAGGTGAATATTCCTGCTGTGGAATCAAGGAGGGGATGCTGTATGTCCCCATGGCCCTGCACCCTGTCACCTGTCCCTGCATGGAGGTGTATGTAGGACTATGGTCTCCTTGGGTGCATCCCACAATTTTCCTCTGGCTTCCTTCAGTAGCGCACACTCAGGCCAGCTGCAGGCCATCTTCTGGTAGAGGGAACTGCCTCCCTAAACTGTGTCCAGCCCATCGTCAAAACCCGGGCCTTGTTGGGACCAGCAGTTGGTGTAATGGCTATGTCGCTGGTTCCCATGTAGTTGACCGCGGTTTGAGTCTGGAACCCGGTGGCTTGAACTCATGCCGGGTGCATGTGTGTGCATGCCCAAGATCCCAAGAGGAGAGTGGAAGAGAAGGGATTGTGGTGTGGCCATTCCCCGTGGGGGGTGATTTCTCGCTTTCTGTCTCTCTGTCTCTCTCTGTTTTTCTGGCGAGCACACGCGCCCTATAGCAAAAACCTCTAAAAAATAAAAAAACAAAAAAACCTGGGCCTTGCCTCTCTTGTGGCCCAGCCAGGACGCTGTGTTGCTCACTGCCCTTACCCAGGCCAATCCTTAAGGTGCCAGCACAGGAACCAGGTTCTCGGAAGTCTGTGAACCACCAGAAGCAACACTGGGAGGTGAGGATACCCGGGTCAGGGCTACACCCTCGGCCCAAGCGGAAGCAGAGAAGGGAAGAGACAGACGCGCGCGGGAAAGTACGAAGTATAAGCGGCTTAACTTTGGCTGGAAAGCAGAGGTGGAAGAGATGCGAGAGGCGGGACCGTGGCCGGGAGGAGCCAAGGGTGGGGGCCCGGGTCCCTCCAGGTGGCACTCGCGGCGCTAGTCCCTGGCTGCCTCCCCTCCCCCGGTCGCTGATTGGCAGGCGGCCTGCGACCAGCCGCGAGCACCACAGCGCCCCGGGCGCCCAGGCAAACCCGGACGGTCCCCCGCGGGAGCGGGGCGAGTAGGAGGGGGCGCGGGGCTATATATATAGCGGCTCGGCCTCTGGCCCAGCCAAGCGCACAGGGAGGCGCGCGCCGCTCCACAGGGACCCAGCGCACAGGGAGGAGCGCGCCGCTCTACACGGACCAGACCCGGCCGTGCGTCCTGCGGCTGCCTGCCGCTCCATGCAGACCAGGTAGCGGCCAGCACCTGGGGACCCTGTCGCTCGCCTCCTGCTCTTCCCTCAGCCGCACATTCCCGGCCCCTGACCCGGCCGTGTGCTCCCGCAGGCCGCCACAGGCGCAACTCGGCACCCCCAGCTCTCCCCGCGCACGGACAGCCTGACGGACGCACGGCCCTCGGGCCGGGATGGTGGGGCCCGGGACCGCTGCGGCGGCTCTGCTCCCAGCGGTCCTGCTGGCCCTGGTGGCGCCCTGGGCGGGCCGAGGGGTTGCCGCCGCGCCCACTGCACCCAACGGCACGCTGGAGGCTGAGCTGGAGCGTCGCTGGGAGAGCTTGGTGGCGCGCTCTCTGGCACGCCTGCCGGTGGCATCGCAGCCCAAGGAGGCGGCCGTCCAGAGCGGCGCCGGCGACTACCTGCTGGGCATCAAGCGGCTGCGGCGCCTCTACTGCAACGTGGGCATCGGCTTCCACCTCCAGGTGCTCCCCGACGGCCGCATCGGCGGCGTGCACGCGGACACAAGCGACAGTGAGTGGGGCTGGCCGCGTGGGGAGGGTTGGGGCCGGGGGCAGCGGCCACCCCTTCCAACTCACCCAACCACACACGGAGGATCCGAGCGGGCACCTGCTCGCAGGCCCTGGGAACTGGGGCGGACTCGGGTTCCGGTCGCTCTGACGCCGGGACGCAAACACTTGGCTTAGCAGTCGCCGCAGGAACCCGCTTTGCGCACTCGGCGGCCGAGCCCCGCCTCCCCGCCTTCGGAAGCCCGGGCTTCGGGTGCCGAATTCCAGCGCTTTAGCCCGTGGGCACAGGGCTCGCGGCACAGCCTCTGGCGCCCGCGGGGGGCCCGGGACACGCGCTCAGGCCCGGGCCCGGTTCAGGGGTTTCCAGGGGCACCTCGCGCCAGCGGTCAGGACTAGGCGCGGCCGCTGCGGACCCGTAACACCAGAAGGCCTAGTCCCAGCCAGGACATACTTAAGCTCGGGAGCCCTGGGCCAGGGGAGGTGGGCGGCAGCGGTAAGGGCGTGTGCCAGGGAACAGGGCCCTTTACCTCGCTTCTACCCCAGAAGTGGGGCCCCAGGAGGCGCACAGGCCTTGGAGCAGTGTGGGCCAAGGGTCACCTGCCCCAAAGTGACCTGCGCCCCGCCCCCAGGCCTGCTGGAGCTCTCGCCGGTGGAGCGGGGTGTCGTGAGCATCTTCGGCGTGGCCAGCCGGTTCTTCGTGGCCATGAGCAACAAGGGCAAGCTCTATGGCTCGGTGAGTACCCAGGGGTCCATCCAGGCACCCAGTGCCTGCAGGATCCTGGGTCGTTGAGGGAGGAGGGTTACTGGGGTACAGGGCTGGCAGTACCACCTGCATGCCCAGGGAAGTGCGCAGAGACAGGCGTGGTGGCCAGGGGGCAGCCCTGACAAAGGGAGCAGCCCCAAGCAGGAACAAGGGGCTCCTGCCATCTCTAGGGGAGCATCTCCCAGGCCTGTGGAAGGTGCCTTTGGGAGTCTTGCCGTGTACCCCAGCAGGCAGGCCTCATCTCTAGGCTGGATGCAGTAGAGGTGAAATTCTCTACCGCTGGTGCCTGGCAGGTGGTGGAGTTTCAGCTGCTGTGGGCTGGCCAGGCCCACTTCTCACCCTGTGGGGGTCTCGCTACCCCAACTGCCCAGCACAGACCTTGGGGCAGAGCAGAGGCTGGGACAGGAAGGAGCCCTTGGCCCCCAGGGACCCTTACTCAAGAGGTGGCCCCACCCTAACACTGTCCTCCTTCCCTCCCAGCCTTTCTTCACCGACGAGTGCAAGTTCAAGGAGATACTGCTCCCCAACAACTACAACGCCTACGAGTCCTACCAGTTCCCCAGCATGTTCATCGCCTTAAGTAAGAACGGGAAGACCAAGAAGGGGAACCGAGTGTCCCCCACCATGAAGGTCACCCACTTCCTCCCCAGGCTGTGACCCCTCAGCACCTGGTCTCAGCCTTGAGACCCCTTGGGAGGGAAGCATCAGTTGTCACCTTGGTGCACTTTCTTCAGATGGAGAGTTCAATGCAAGAGTAGGTGTAAGATATTTAAATTAATTATTTAAAGGTGTATATATTGCTACCAAATTATTTATGGGACTGTGGTACTGTTGGGTGTGTTTTGTAATTTTCTGAAAAAAAAAAAAAAAAAAAAAGACGGACAAATGACTTCTGGTGCAACAGTGGAGACTCTTACCATTAAGCTTATTTAACTTGTCACAAAGTTGTCACGAGTGTGCTGCTATTCTGTGTTTTTCAAAATGGTGACAGCAGATCAGATATCAACTCTGCTTTGCACCGTCTCCCCGCATTATGGCGTTGAGCATCCCGGTGTGCAGAAAGACCTGGAGCTTGGGCAACTGGAAAGGGTCCACTGAGTCTTGGCTTCTCTGCTAGTATCCTCCAGCATCGCACACCCTTTGTTGCTATTAATCGGGACATATCGGTTTACTTCGGGTACAGAAAGTGCACTGTCGAAGTCCTCCGCTGCCACTCCGTTTTTAGACCTGCCAAGACTGACCTTTGAACTTTCCTGTAGTCAATCTTCCTCGATCTACCAAATGGGAGAGACCCTTAGACAACTTTATAAACTCCTCTTTTCCTTTTATGGATCAGCCACAGCCCGTGGTGCTGTCGCCGCCCTTGGGGAAAAGACAAAGCTATTTTGTAAATTCAACAGAGAGGAACCGGTGTCCTGCTGGAAGGCTGGAAATGGACAGGATGGCGTATTTACAGCCAGACCCTGGTGATGGCATAACATTTATGATAGCAGATACGTCTGATAATGAAATCGAATATACTTTTAAGAAACAAAAGCAGGCTTCTCAGTGCTGGGGGAGCTTTGTGCTAGAACGAGCTATTATTTTTAGGTGAAATGTTCCGTCATTGTGTAAAACGCTTGCTGCAGTGTCTGTGTGGAGGACCATGCTGCTTTCAGATGCATTCCCTACTTAAGCGCATTGAACATCTACCTCACAAGCTCTTAAGCCACTGGCCAAATCTGCAGAAAACTCAGACCGGGAGCTGGAGTTTGCTATTCCATATGTAGCCAAAAAGGGTTGCAGATAGCGTCGGTGCGTCCCATTCAAACCTTGTCACGTTTGAGCTATCTTTACCCCGTGATTTACTTTTAGTAAGGGTGATCATGGTGAAAATATTTGCAGACAGCTGTTGAGTTGCACTATATGGTCACCAAGTAACCTTATATTTTTCTTTATATATTTTACAAATGTAACCCCTGTCGTTGAAGCAAAGATGGAAGAGGCAGGGTCGGCGATGTTTAAAAAAAGTTCCGAGGTGATGGCAAACATTTAATTTTAATGAATGACTTTTTAGAGTTTATACAAAATGACCTTAGCTTGCTACCAGAAATGCTCGGAATGTTTCGTCAAGACTTTAATACTCTCCTAGGATGTTTCTGAACTGTCTCCCGAATTAACTTTATGGGAGTCTACAGACAGCAAGACTGGAAAATCTGATTGGAGTTTTTGTCTTTCACATTCCTTTTGAACACTCTTTGTTCGAATGCAAATCATTTACTTAAAATACTATTCTTACACCGAGGCCTTAAAGAAAGAAGCCACTTGTGAAGCCACTAGACAGGACCACACATCTTCAACTGCTGTTTATACGATGTAATACATTTTAGAACATTTTAAACCACGCCCTAGACTCCAGGAGTGTTGAGAAAAAGATGATGCTCAGAGGTCTCCATGCTGTTTTGGGGAGAAGGGGACGGGAGGGGGGATAACTTGTGGGCTTTTTTTGTATTGAATGAATTCACATAGTAACAAGCCATGATCATCTAAGTGCATTCAATTATTATGAGATGTCTTATCTTAGAGCCCAATCAAATTGTCAGGAATTAAGATGTCTTAGGTGCAGAATTAAGTGTGTGTATATATATTATATATATGCGCTCATATACTTGAGCAAGTCACATGAGGTGCATATGGGGGTATACGTGTACCCTTGAAATATTGTAACATTTTCATATTGCTGTGATGGGGATTTGAGGTTTCTGTATTTACCACTGTTTCAGAACCTGTCTGTAGTTTTATACAGGTGCCAATCCATATTGTGATGTATGTGCTATGCACATTGAGATGGCGAATGAAATGATAAACATTTATCATTTATAAAAGTTACCCCACTGGACTTGATGTAAATAATCAGGAAAGGGATGAAAGATGATTAAAATATGCCTCAAAATGACAAATCCTGGTTCTCGCTCCCTGCCTTCTTTCCAGGGGTCTTTCTATTTGAGACCTGAGCCTCACATTGCTGGGGGTTGGGGGTGAGGGCAAGGGAGATGAATTTTAGCCAGCTGTGTCCACACAAATGTAGCCTTGAGAACAGGAGCCTGAGGGGTGTGAGTGTCGCCAAGGTTTGCCATGACTCTGAATCTTGCAGTTTATTCTCATTCTCCCAGTGGGGCTAATTCACGCCATCCGCACCCTGTGACTGACCGCAGCGCTGGGTCTAGCCTGGCACTCTCCAAAGCAATTTGCACTTCTCCAGGGTGGAGACGAAGCCCCAGAGCTGGTCCTCCGAAGACCAGCTGGAGAGTGTTTTTCCGGTACTGGAATTTCTGAAATGAGCATTTATGTCGCAGAAGGCCGCCACAGTGAGCTGGGCCGCCTGTCACAGTGACTGCTCTTGGTCCTCTCCACCGTCTCCTTTGCCCTAGCAAAGAACGTGGAGTGAGGCCGAGAGGCGTGGCAGTCTTCGCTTACAAAGACTGCAGGAGATTTGTAGCTGAACCTCTCTTGTCCATGCCCATCTCAAGACAACAGAAAGTTTAGGGAGGGGGCCAGCCAGGTGGCATAGTGGTTAGGGCGGCTGGACCCCAAATGGCTAACTGTGCAGTTTGAGTCCTGGATGTCACAGCTTGAAAAGCATGCTGGGTTTATGTGTGTGTGTGTGTGTGCGTGCGTGTGTGTGTATGTGTGTGTGCATGCCCAAAATCCCAAGAGAAGGATGGAGGAGAAGGGATTGCAGTGTGACCACCTTCCCCTGGAGTGGGGGTTGTGGGGTATATCCCCAACCTGATGAGTGCATGCACCCTGTAGCAAAAAAAAAAAAAAAAAAAAAAAAAACAAGTCCAGGAAGATAACTGACAGCTTCTGAGTTCTGAAGCTTTGAAGCTTTGGGGTCCCATTGGTAGCAATGACATGGAGCTCTGAGAGGATTTTCACTGAGGTATGGCCAAGACCAGATGGCAACTTTGGATCCACAGCCTCTGGTGCCATTCGGCATAGTTCCCACTATGGCGTGCCATTTGCTCTGCTCTGGGGTTATCTGCACGGAATCCAAAATCAGTTTGTTGACAGAACCCTCTATTCCCAACAGAAGATTGTCCCTCTTCATGTCTGAATCACCTGGTTTGAACGTAGTAACTTCAGAGAGTATTTTTTCAAACTCTGAGTAGATGTAACCAATGGGTCTTGAAATTAATATAATGAATCTCAACCAGCTTTCTAAAATGTAAACGGAATGGGAACATATAAAATAGAAAATACCGGCATGTATTCATTGCAATAAAGACACTGGTGAGAAAATGTGCTGTCAGAGGGCCCCTGTGCTTGCCAGAGAGAGAGCACCCTGATGGGGTTGATCACATTGCAATCCTTCCTCCTGTCAGGATTTTGGGCATTCATTCACACATCCCTGCCATATTTTCCAAGCTGCTAGGGCTGGGATTTGAACCATGGTTGGCCATGTAGGATCTGGTACCCTATCCACAGGGCTTAATCACTGAGCTGGGGCTGCCCTGGTTTTCACATACAACACTATACATTTACAACTAGTCTCTTCTAGGATGTGATAAAGTGGGTCGTCGAAAAAGTCATGATACGTTTTTGCATAGAAAAATACATCCTGACTTTTCTGAGGACCCAGTAGACTGCATGGTGGATCACATTAAAAAACAAACAAACAAACAACAAAAACTAATACAGGGACCAGCAGATGGTGTAATGGTTACATTACTGGACTCCCATGTAGTTGACTGCGGTTTGAGTCCTGGACTGGCAGCTTAAAACTCATGCCAGTCGTGTGTGCATGCATGCCCAAGATCCCGAGAGGAGAAGGGATTGTGGTGTGGCCACTTTCTGTCTATCTCTGCCTCTCTAGTGAGTGCATGTGCCTTATAGAAAAAAAATCTGTCAAAAAAAAAAAAAAAAGAAAAAAGAAAAAACTAATACTGACCCAATATACCAGAATCTGGGGCTCTCCTCATCCCACAAAGTATATCCAATTATCCAATTTCTTAACCAAAAGTCTCAGAAAGGTAACAAGGTTGGGGGATCTTTTTTTTTTTTTTTTTTTTTTTTTTTTTCTTTTTTTTGGAGAGGTTTTTGCTATAGGGCGTGTGCGCTCGCCAGACAGACAGAGAGAGACAGAGAGATAGAAAGCAGGAAATCACCCCCCAGGGGGGATGGCCACGCCGCAATCCCTTCTCCTCCATTCTCCTCTCGGGATCTTGGGCACGCATGCACACGCGCCCGGCGTGAGTTTAAGCCGCCGGGTCCAGGACTCGAACCGCAGTCGACTACGTGGGAGTCCAGCGACATAGACATTACACTAACTGCTGGTCCCCAAGGTTGGGGGATCTTTAATGGCACCTATTTTACTCTCAGTCTTCACTCTTTCCCCTTTTTCTTTATGAAGCCTATGAGCTCAGCATGACAAAGAAACACCTGGGTGTTGCAATGGTCTGAATTGTCTTTTGCCCAAAAGAGAAGTTGGAGTCCTAACCCCATGACTTCGGCATGTGACCTGATTTGGAGCCAGGCTCTTTAGAGAGTTAATCATGTTAAAATGAGACCCTAACTCATCATCACTGGTGTCCTTATATAAAGAAGGCCATATTAAAAAGACAGCGACACAGGCAGGGGGCCAGCGAGGAGGAAGGCAAGGAGCAGGGTGATGCTTCCA
The DNA here is from genome assembly GCA_026018925.1 of Tupaia tana. NCBI lineage: Eukaryota > Metazoa > Chordata > Mammalia > Scandentia > Tupaiidae > Tupaia > Tupaia tana. Next base: position 37,283,143 of record JAKSZU010000012.1, read on the forward strand.
CCAGCCAGGGGTTGCCAAGGACTGCCAGCCGACCACGGCAGCCCAGGGAAGAGCCCCCTCAGCGCTCAGAAGGAACCAATAGCTGACTCCTTGACTTTGGGCTTCCGAACCCCAGAGCTGAGAGACAACACCTTTCGGTTGTTTAAAGCGGCCTAGTCTGTGGTACTTGGCCTCTGAGGCCTCAGGAAACCAACAGGAATGGTGATTCATAGTGGGGAGGGCCAGGCCTGAAACCTGGACAGGCCCAGTCATCACACTTTCCTTCTGCAGGCCCCACCAGTCCTCAGTGGGGCTCTTGCTGGCCCTGTGCTGGTCAACACGGAACAAGGCATGTGGATTCCATCAGCTGAACTAAACTTCCACGTGGCTTTCCAGCTTCTCTCCCAGGGGGCTGACAGTCTATCAAGGATGAGACCAAAGGGCACTTGAGAAGGAATTCGTTCATTCAACACCTGTTTGTTGAATGCCTACTCTCTGCCAGGCACCATTGTAAGTGAGGAAAATGAAGATCCCTGCCCTCCTGGAGCCCTGACTGCAAAGCAGGAGATGATAGTAAATGAGGAGCATAAAGCCTCTGGGAAGAGACTATGCATAGACAGAAAAGGAGGATGCAGGAAAGAGGGGAAGTGGTGGGGAGGCCAGAGTGGGCGTCACTGCTCAGCTGACAGGTGAGGGCAAGCATTCCAGGCAGAGGGGACGGCAGTGCAAAGCTCTCAGTGGGAGCAGGTCTGGTACCGTTGAGGCACTGCAAGGAGTTGCAGAGGGTGTGAGGAGGAAGCTGGCTTAGAGAGGCCAGCTTGAGGGGCCCTGGAGGTCATGGTACAGTCTGGGCCTCTCCTCGCAGTGACATGGGGCCAGCCCAAAGCCCTGGGAATTGAGCAGGGAAGGAGCGAACAGGTGGCTGGGGAGCTCAGGAAGCCCACTGGGCAAGATTAGGGGATTCCGGCTAGAGGTGATGCAGGCCGGTTAGGGTCGGGTGGTTAGGAGTAAAAAGCTGAATTCACGGGGCTAGCAGGTGGTGTGGTGGCTAAGGTGCTGAACGCTCACATGGCAGACTGCTGTTCGAGTCCTGGATCCAGTGACTTGAAAATCACGCTTGACCTGTGTGTGTGTGTGTGTCCAGAATCCTAAGAGAAGGAGGGATTGTGGCATAGCCATCATCCCTGGGGGGGGGGGGAGGGGGGAGGGGTGATTTCTCACTTGCTCTCTCTCCCCACACGCGCCATACGACCAAAAAAAAAAAAAAAAGGCTGAATTTATAAACGAGAAGACAAGACTTATTTGGGTTTCTCAGCATCAGCCTGCTGCCGGGGAACAGACTTGTCTCTTCTGTTTTTCTTATGTCCACCCTCCTTTGTGACCAAGTGCAGAACCAGCCCCGTTTCCTGCTGGTTGACCTTGGCGAACCAGGTGACCCCTCTGGCCTCTGCTCTAGGTTCCCAACTCTCGGGCTTGGTGTGAAGACTGAGAAAATGATGCATGTGAAGTGCTCCTTACAACAAACAATAAATATTGCCTTTTATTATTGTTATTCCCTTAAGAGACTTAATTATCCTCTTAACAACTCAGTCCTTTTCTATTTTCCTGCTAATGGGGCGATTCTCTGGAGCAGTGCTAGGAGTCACTGTCATGCAGAGAAAAGGCCCTTCCTTGGGGTGTGGCCAGGATCTCAGAGAGGCTGGATCCCTCCAAACCAGCACACAGCCCCTGAGGAAGATGCCAGGAATTCGAGTTCCCGTCACCCGCAGCCTGTGCTGTTTGGCTTTTGTCTAGTTTAAGTTGTGACAGACCAAGGGCTGAGGATCTGGGACATTTCTTCAAAGCTAATACTTCATAATCATCTTGATTTATAAGCCACGGCCTGTAGGATTCTTTTTAAAAAAGGGTTGGACGACTGGGCTGGCCTAGTGGTTAAGGCAACCAGATCCCATGTGATTGACCATAGTTCGAGTCCTGGCACTGGGGCCTTGGAAACCACACTGGACATGTCATACCTGCCCCAAATCCTGATAGGATGGAGAGCTGGAGGGGAAGGAATCCTGCCAGGACTGTGACCTATTAAATGGTTCTCTGTCTCTGTCTCTTGAGTGCACACACCTTCTGACAACTAAAAAAAGGCAGGGGAGGGGCTGGCAGGTGGCATGGTGGTTAAGGTCACTAAACTCCCACGCGGCTGACTGTGGTTCGAGTACCAGACCTGGCGACTTGCTTTCTTACTCTCTCCCTCTCTCTCTTACTCTGCCCCTCTCTGGTCAAATTAAAATAAATATAGTTAAATAAATAAAATAATTCTTTAAAAAATAAAAAGAGGCAGGGGAGGAGGCCAGGCAGGGTCACATCTTATGTTGGGGAAGGGAAGAGAACCCAGCGCCAGCCCTCACTCCATGAGGGAGGGTTCTAGGGAGGGTTCTAGGCCGGTGCTGGAGGAATCAAGGGGTACTGTGGCACACTGAATTGACACAGGAGCCCTAAGGACTGAGACACATTCTTTAGACAGCATTGCCCACCTCCCCCACCCCAACCCCCAGGGGACCCTCAGTCTCAGATCCATTCTATGGACTGGCTGCACTTACCCTGGGGGACAGGGAGCGAGCAGACCAACCAAGACCCTCGCAGGTAAGGTGGCCCCCTTTTTTTTTTTTTTTTTTTTTTTTGAGGTTTTTGCTATAGGGCACGTGCGCTTAGCAGACAGACAGAGAGAGACAGAGAGACAGAAAGCGAGAAATCCCCCCCAGGGGGGATGGCCACGCCGCAATCCCTTCTCCTCCATTCTCCTCTCGGGATCTTGGGCACGCACGCACACGCACCCGACGTGAGTTTTAAGCCACCGGGTCCGGGACGCGAACCACGGTCGACTACATGGGAGTCCAGCGACATAGCCATTATGCTAACTGCTGGTTCCCAAGGTGGCCCCTTTTAAGGAAGGGCAAGGAGCAGGAAGGAGGAGCCCTCAGCAGCTGGAGCTGAAGGTAACATCCTGGGACCTGCCTGTTCTCCCTCCCGAGACTGCAATCCGGGGGACAGGAACTGGCCCAGCTTGGCTCACCGTGTATACACTTCTGGCACGAAGGGCCTTACTGTGCACCGGAGGGCCCCTCTGCGGCGACATTACTGTGTGATTACAGAGTACACGTTCTCCGCAGAGGATCAGATCCCCATGCCAGCCTCCGCTGAGAGGAGCTGATTTCCTCTGGGGAATGAGCACCCGTGGGTGACAGAAGACGGACTTCTAGTCACCAATGCCAGTTTGGTAGGACAGCCCCCAACTGGCTTCCAATGCAGTCACTCATGCGCAGCCTTTGTTTTTTAGGGGGAGCTTATTCTAACTCTTGCATTTAAAAATGAACTGGTGGGGGGGAGATGGCATGGTGGTTGAGGTGCTGGACTCTCTAGACCATGGTTGACTGTGGTTTGAATCCTGAACCTGGCAGCTTGCTTTCTCTCTTTCTCTTTCTATGTCTCTCTCTCTCTGGTGAAATTAAAGCAAAACAAAACAAAAACAAACTAAATAAATAATTAATTAATTCTTTAAAAATATTAAAAAGTGGGGATCAGCAATGGCATACTGGTTATGTCACTGGACTCCCACATGATCAACCACAGCTCAAGTCCTGGACCCAGCAACTTGAAACTCATGCTGGGTGCATATGTGTGTGTTCAAAATCTCAAGAGGAGAAAGGACTGTGGCCTGGCTATCCTCCCTGGGGGGGGGGGGGGGGGGTGATTTCTCACTTTCTGTCTCTTCTCTCCAGAGAGCACATGCACCCTATAGCAAAAATCTCTCAAAAAATAAATAAAAATTAAAAAGTGAACTGGGTTTTCCTGCTGCATCATGTCTGCTCAGGCAGCTGTAATGAACCCCCATAGACAGTGACTTTTTCTTTTTTTTTTTTCCTCTCTTTTTGGAGAGGTTTTTGCTATAGGGCACGTGTGCTCACCAGACAGAGAGACAGAAAGTAAGAAATCACCCCCCCAGGGGGAATGGTCACACCACAATCCCTTCTCCTCTGTTCTCCTCTCAGGATCTTGGGCACGCACGCACACGTGCCTGGCGTGAGTTTTAAGCCACTGAGTCCAGGACGCAAACTGCGGTCGACTACTTGGGAGTCCAGCGACATAGCCATTACACTAACTGCTGGTCCCGTCAGTGGCTTTTAAACAGCACAAACTTACCCCTCGCAGTTCTGGTGGCTGGAAGTCGTGCTCAGTGCTGGCATGGTCAGCTGTGGTGAGGGCCACTTCCAGGCTGCAGACTTCACACTCCTCCTGTGACCTCACGTGACAAAAGGACGAAGCAGCTCTCTGGGACCACATTTATAAAGGTACCAATCCCAAAGTGAGTGTCCATCCTCATGACCTAATCACCTCCCAAAGGCCCCACCCCCTAACGCCATCAGCTTGGGGGTTAGGTTTCAGTATATGAACTGAGAGACAGGCATACACACTCAGGCCACAGCAGATGAGGACAGGATGTGTGAGTGTCTGCTGGGACTGGGAGTCCCTGCTTCTTCCTGGCCCCGCCCACCATGTGGGTCTCCCCCCCCCCCCCCCAGGAGCTCCTGGGTGGAGACCAAGATGCCTCAAGAGCTCCTTTCCGAAATCACAGCCAGAGTCACAGGCACGCCTCCCTCCTTCAGCACCTATTGTCACACCCTGGCCAGCCTCCCTCCGGGTGCCTACAGTGTGAGCTTCAGGAGCTTAGGCTGCAGCACCCCAGACCCAGGGTTGCTGCCCAGGCCTCAGGAGGGCTCAACTTTGGACCACCTTCCATGTTTCTAGTTCCTAGGACTGGCCAGGGCTGGCAGTCCCTTCCTTGTGAAGTGCCCTAAACCTGGACTGGGATCCTCATTGGCCTCAGACCCTATTCCTTCCCTTGAGGGTAATCTGTGAGCTCTAACTCTCCTCTCCTCCCAAAACACACACACACACACACACACACACACACACACGAAAAGCTAAATGACCCAAGGGGCTTCGGGACTCTTCCTATCAGTCTCCTCGGGACCCAGAAGCTTGGTGACCCTGGTCACTAAGGTGGCCTTTCTGGCCTTGGAGCACCAGCACCACGCCTTTGCCTATGGACTGACCCTCGCCAGTTGCTACCTCTAAAGTTTCCTGTAGTTGGCCCTGACGTGTCCCTCCCCCTGTGTCATCAGCCCCTGGCCTGTCCTGTTCAGGGTCGACCTCTCATCCAGCAGGTAGGGTGGCAGAAAATCCCCTGGTGCAGCCTGGGATGGGAAACAGGCGGGACCCACGGTGCTGTCTCGTGCTTGCTGGGAGTCGTGAGCAGAGACGGAGCCTCACTGAGTCCTGTATTTTCAACCACGAGATGGAAAGAACAGAGAGAAGCCTTTCTCACGTGCGGTCGTTAGCCGAGCGCTGAAGTCGGGCTTCTGAACCTCAGCCATTCAGGTGCCTTCTGGGTTGCCACCGTCTCAGCGTGGGCTCCAGGTTTGACCCGCACGACTTTAACCACACCTACCTCGGTCCTTCTACTCACCTGATATCTTCGTTTCTGTCAATCCCCTCATTACTCACATAATTTTAAGAAGTTACAGCACCAGCTTAGATGGAAAAACATTGTTGTTTGCAATACCCATGAAAATAAAAGATGCTAAGACTTTCTTGCAAGATGCAGGTGCCTGATAAAAGCTCCCCACCCCTCCCCTCTTTTAAAGGGAAATTTGCAAGTGTTAGAGAGGTGTTAAGGACTCGCTATCACCAAACCGAGACTTTCTCCTGGTTATAAGAAGGGCTGAAAGGGAATAGCTTTCTCACTGTGAGCCTCAATGTGAGTGAACGTCATGGAGCACTTCCCACCTGGAAGCCTCGCCTGCCATGGGCCAGCCTGGCACTCTGCACTTGCACCTGCTTGTGCACAGAAAGGGCTCAGCACAACCTCAGCCCAGCGCTCACAGAGGGTTAGCTGTGCTTTTAGTGATTCATCTGGTTAGGAGGACACACCTCTGGACCCTGAGGTCAGCCACAGGGAGGCAGCCGACGCTACCTTTCTGGTCAGAGTAGCAGCAGGTCTCTGGAGTAGCTGCCAGGGTGTCTGACTCAGGAGGGCGAGTCATCTGGCAGTTGGCCTCACACCCTTAACCAACAGTCTCTCACCAGTGCTGCTCATTGCTCTAAAGCAGCCAGAGACTGGGCAGCCCGGCTGAGCCCCAGAGCAGCCTCTTTAAGACCAGCTGAATGGGCCTCTGTGCATGTGTTAGACACCTGGGCAGATGACAGACAGGTTCTGCAGTGGTGACCTCTTCCACTCTCCTCTCACTGAGAGGTGGGTGTCTGTGTCCCCTCCTCTTCAGTCTGAGTAAGTTCTGATGGCCCGCAAATAGAATTGGTAGAGTGTCAGTACGTGACTTCTGAGAGTGGGTCACCAAAGGTGATGCTTAAACCCATGGGCCACCATGTCAGAAGCCTAACCACTTACTGGGAGAAAGCCTAGGCCACATGGAGAGGCCACATGGAGAATCCACATGAAAATAGCTTTTCAGCAATGGTTCTGGCCAAGTCTGGACTTCGAATTGTCCCAGTCAGGACCGCAGACATGTAAGGAATCTTCTGGATTGTTCCTGCTTCCAGCCATCCGAGTCCTCTCAGCCGAGGGCCTAGCAGTCATAGAACAGAGACAGCCATTCTGTTACACCCCATCCAAGTGCCTTGAACCGAATCAACTAGTCCAATAAAACGGTAATTGTTTTATGCCGCTGCATTTTCCAGTAGTTGGCTGTCCAGCAAGGGATGATGGGATAGTGGGCCAGCACTGATGCTGTGGTAATGCACTGCTCAAGAGAAGCTGGGTCCCATGTGGCAAATGCAATTCACATCCCCAGACCAGTCAGCCGGAGACACGCCAGTCACATGTTCAAGTGCCCGGGATTTGCCAGGCTGGAGAACTGGAGGAAGGAAATTGCAGCTTGACCAAGCATGTGGAGCTCACTCTCTCTCTCTCTTCCTCACGTGCTCTATCATGAATAAAGGAAAAATAAAAAAGTTAGGCCAGCAGGCAGTATGGCGGTTAAGGCAGCTAGATACCACATGGCTGACTGTGCAGTTCAAGTCCCAGACCCAGTGGCTTGAAAAATTACAGTGTGTGTGTGTGTGTGTGTGTGTGTGCGTGCGTGCCCCAAATCCCAAGGACAGAACACAGGAGAAGGAATTGCGGCATGGCCATGTGCCCTAGGGAATGATTTCTCACTTTTTCTCTCTCTCCCTGTAGCAAACTAAAACAAAACAAAAAGACAAACAAAGAGATGATGAGAGGCTCCGACGGAGAAGCAGGGAAGACAGTGGCCAGACACACTCCCATCTATCTTGCAGACCAGCCCCTCCCTGGCACTCTGGGATATTCGGGGCAGTTGGGTGGGCTGGGCATTTTGCTCCTGGACTAGGAGGGGAACTGGGACCAGTGGAGGAGGACAAGGCTTGCTTGTCCTATAGGCTTCTGGAAGAATCCAGGGTTTCCCCGTGTCCTGAGAGACTCCCCTATCAAAGGCTAGAGCAACCCCTTGTCACCAAATGGCTGACAGCCCCTTCTGGGCCCTGAGGACCAGGAGGGGACCCTGGCACCCAGAACTGACAGAGGGCTGCCCGTTGTACCTGAGAGTTAACAGAGGGACTGTCTACCCTTGCCCTCTCACCTTCCTGGCCTCCTGCCCCGTCTCCCTTCCTGACCAGATAAAGGCCGAGGAAGACAAAGTCAGGGTCAGGCAAAAACAACAACAACAACAACAACCTGCTTCAGTGGCCTCGGCCCCTGGGAGAGGAAGACCAGCCCTACTTGAGATGAAGCCCCAAACAAGAACTTTAACCAATAAAAATGAGGAAAGGTATTTCTTGAAGAGATGGGGTTAGAACATGCAAAGCAATTAACTTTTAAAATAACGTTTAGATGTTATAGTTTTTAAAAGTTTTTATTTATTTGTTTTCATGAGAATGAGAGACGGAGAGAGAAAGACAAACACCTTCCACGGGGTCTCACACTACGATCTGCTCCCAGCAGAAGTACCACCACATGTGCTGGTATGAAGGTCCACCAGGGAACCATATGTGAGCTTCCCTACGATCCTGCACTAAGCAGCCATCGTCACTGCACCACCAACTTAGCCCTCAATTATTTTTAAAGAGGTTTTTTGCTATAGGGCATGTGCTCTCATCAGAGAGACAGAGACAGAAAGCGAGAAATCACCCCCATGGGGGATGGTCACGTCACAATCCCTTCTCCATTCTCCTCCTGTGGTCTTGGGCATGCACGCACATGCACCAAGAGTGAGATTTTTTTTTTTTTTTTGAGAGAGATTTTTGCTATAGGGAATGTGTGCTTGCGAGAGACAGAGACAGAGACAGAAAGTGAGAAATCACCACCCAGGGGAGTTCCCCATGTTGCAGTCACTTCTCCTCCATTCTCCTCTCAGGTTCTTGGGCACACATGCACATACGCCCAGTGTGAGGTTTAAGCCACTGGGTCCGGGATGTGAACCATGGTTGACTATGTGGCAGTCCAGCGACATAACCATTACACCATCTACTGATTCCTCAGAGTGAATTTCTTAAGTTGCCGGATCCAGGACTTGAACCGTGGTCAACTACATGGGAGTCCAGTGACGTAACCATTATGCCATCTGCTGGTTCCAGCCCTCAGTTTTTTAAAATAAGTTATTTAATTTTATTTATTAGTATTTATTTATTTGCTATAGGGCACGTGCACTCACCAGAGAGAGACAGAGAGAGAAAGCAAGAAAGTAAGCTGACAGATCTGGGACTTGAACCGTGGTCAGTTTTGTGTGGAAATCCAGCACCTCAACCATCATGCCACCGGCTGGTCCCTCCAGCCCTCAATTTTAAAAATAAATCTGGGGGGTTGGCAGGTGGCATGGTGGTTAAGGCTCTAAACTCCCCCATGGCTGACCATGATTCGAGTCCTGAACCTGGCAGCTTACTTTCTCACTGTCCCTTTCTTTCTCTGTCTCTCTTTGGTCAAATAAAAAAAAAAATAGTGATAACAAATAAAGTTAAATAAGTAAATAATTATTTAAAAAATTAAATAAATAAATAAATCTGGGGGCCATCAAGTGGCTTGGTGGTTAAGGCACTGGACTCCCACATGACTGACTGCAGTTCAAGTCCCTGACCTAGCAGCTTGCTTTCTCACTTCTCACTTTCTCTCTCTCCCTCTTTCTGTCTCTCTCTGGTGAGCGCATGTGCCCTATAGAAAATTAATAATCGTAATAATAATAATGATAAATAAAATTAAATAAGTAATTCTTTAAACATAAATGAATTTGAATGTTCGATAGATGTGAGTGTGTGTGTGTTTCAATAAAAGATGACAGTTGACTTCAGGATCTGCAAGGTTGTCCAGCAAAATTTCTTCCAACCCATTACCCAGTAACTCTGTCTTCAAGGCTTCACCGCAGCCTCATAGGCCTTCTTTCTGTCCTGCTCTGGGATTTTGCACACCGACATCCTTGGCTTTAAATGCCTGGGAGCCTCTTTGCATCATCTGGCTCTTAGCTCTAGCTCAGGGACACTTTTGATTTTTTTTAAAAGATTTATTTAATTTTATTTATTATTATTAATATTAACATTTTAATTTGACCAGAGAGAGACAGAGAAAGAGAGACAGAGAGAAAGAGGGAAAGCAAAAAAGTAAGCTACCAGGACCGGGATTCAAACCATGGCTGGTCATGTGGGAGTCCAGTGCCTTAACCACCACACCATCTGCTGGCCCCAAGGGACACTTTTGAAGACACACAAGATTAATTCAGGAGGCTGGCAGGTGGCATGGCAGTTGGGGCACTGGACTCCCACATGGCTGACTGTGGTGTGAGTCCTTGACCTGGCAGCTTGCGTTCTCAATTTCCCTTTCTATCTCTCTGTGTCTCTCTCTGGTCAAATGAAAAAATAAATAATGATAACAAATAAAGTTAAATACATTCTTTAAAAACTTAAAAAAAAAAAGATGAAGTCAGTGTTCTAGTCCATTCTGTCACTAATAACAGGAAATAGTTGAGTCTGGCTAACTTAGAAGTATAGAGGTTTATTTAGCTCACGGTTTTAGAGAGGCTACATCTGGTGAGAGCCCTCTTGCTGAACATGGTGGAGGACAAAATTGAATATGTCTGTGTCCAGATGTCTCTATTCTGGTTTCATTTTCTCTTCTTATAAACTCACCAGGGTTCAATCATGGGATCCTGCTCTGATAACTTTAATCCTAATCTTCTCCCAAAGGCCCTATCTTTCAACATTATAGTTGGATTAAGTTCTGACCCTCCTGTTGCAAACAGGTCTCAACACCTGAATTTAGGGGGGACAGTTTCAAGCCATAGCAATCACCCACCTCCCCAGTCACTCTCTTCTTGTGGCTCTGGAAATGGTGTGAATGACTATCTGCCTTTGTTTCACATTTATTCCCAGTCTGACACCCCTTAACCCTGGGAGCCAGGCCTTGCCTCCATTGGTCACTGTTTCCTATGGTTTAAATGTGTCCCCCAAAAGTTTACATGTTGGAAACTTCATCCCCAAATTCATTTGTTAATGGCGTATGGAGGTGGGGTCTTTGGGAAACAGAACTGAATGAGGTTTGTGAGGGTGGGGACTCCACGAGGTCACTGATGGCATTGAAAGAGGAAGAGAGCCCTGAGCTAACATGTTTGCTGTCTCACCACGTGATGCCTCTCTCTACAGCATGACACAGGAGGAAGGCCCTCACCAGACGCAGGTGTTATGCTCTTGCACTCCCAGCCTCCAGAAACGTGAGCCAAACGTGAACCACTGTTCGTTGTCAGTTAACCAGTTTTTACCTACAGCAACAAAATGGACTAAGACTCTGCTATATCCCAGAGAGAAGGCTATGTTCACAGTGGACCCTCAGTGTGTGCTCATTGAGCGAATAACTGAAAGAACAAATGCAGCCGGAACATTGGCGATAATTGGGCTGAAATTTCTTGCAAAGGGTTAAAGACCTATCTCTGAAAGAGAAGAAACCTGCTTTAGGGAGATGTGAATAATCATCTGGACGGATGCTTGCCACTACTGCATAATCCCACTTCTACTATTGACTTCATCTTTTTCTTTAAATCCACTCAGTTTTTATTTAAAGAAAACTATGCAGTCCTATAATTAAAAAACTTCTATCCCTTAAAATTGATAAGGATGGGCTGGCAGGTGGTGTGGTGATTAGAGGTGCTGGACTCCCATATGGCTGACCACAGTTCGAGTCCCAGACCTGGCAGCTTGCTTTCTCACTCTGTCCCTCTCTGGTCAAATTAAAATGAATAAATAAATAAAGTAACATAATTCATTAAAAATAATAAAGATAGCATACACATAGATCTCTGATTACATAAAATCATGATGAGGGCTGAGTCCATGGCATAGCAATAATACTATGGCTCAAGAGAAGCTGGATCCCACATGGCAACCACAGTTCAAATTTCCAGCCCAGTCAAGCCTGAAATAGGCTGGGCCTATGGGCCTCTGGGCAAGTGCCCATGAGCTAAAGAACTGGAGTAAGGAAATTGTGACGTGATCAGAAACTTGCAGAGGGTGCCTCTCTCCCTCTCTCTTATGTGCACACACCTGAAGTCTATCATAAACAAAGAAAAAAACATTGAAAAAATTATGAGGAGATTCCAGATGGGTACTTGTCCTCCTGAAAGCAGCCTGTGTCTTGACTCTCTGTGTTGGAAAGTGAGGATTAGCACTAGAAAGGTGTGAGTAGTACACAGGCATTAACTGGGACTTTCCCATTTCCAACCAGAAGTGAAAGAGAATGAAAAGGGAATTGCTACACCATATAATTTGACGTGACTTAATGCTCTGTCTGAAACTCATCTATAGTCATCTCCTAGAACCAAGTATATGGCCCTACTGGGAAACACAGAAGTAGGTCCAGAGAAAAGAATTCACCAACAGGGAGAATTGTGCTCTAAAGAAAGAGGTAAGGGGCCAGCAGGTGATATGATGGTTGGGGTACTAGACTCTCACATGATCAACTGTGGTTTGAGTCCTGGACCTGGCAGCTTGGAAACCACTCTGGGCACATGTGTGTGCATGCCCAGAATCCCAGGAGGAGAATGGAGGAGAAGGGATCATGGTGTGGCCATCCTCTCTGGGGTGTGACTTCTCACTTTCCTTCTCTATATGTGTGTGTGTGTCTCTCTCTCTCTGGGGAGCACATGTGCCCTATGGCAAAAAAACTAAAAAAAAAGAAAAAAAAGGGAAAGGTAATCCATGCATTCCTCACAACCATGGAATATTCTCATGGAATTGTGTATCTGGCCACAAAGAAATCTTAATATTGTCCTCATCCAAGAATATTATACTATAGTAAGATGATAAATAAATAATTCTAAGATTATTTTTAAATTTTTCTATCAGTTGGAAGTTAAAAACAAAACAAAACAAAACTCTGGTAGGCTGCTAAAATGCCCAAAAAAATTCTTCCCATTCTTTTAATTATCCAGAAAACTAGAAAGAGAACACCTTATAGCAAAACAAAAGTACTCAGCAAAACTGTGCATAGAGGAGATTTTTATAGCCAGAGATGTTTATAAGATACTGAAAATAAAATATATTAAATATAAATGTTAAGGCATAAGAAAAAGGAAAAGAAAGTAAACTAAAAGAAACTCGGGGGATAGTTAATAGCACTAAAAGCTGAAGTTGGTTAAGTAGAAAGTGAAAAATAGCAGAGAGCATGAATAAAATCACAAGTTGGTTCGTTGCAAAGGTCAGCACAATGGAAAAAAAATTTTGACAATCCCAATATAAAGAAGAAGAGAACAAGAATTACAAGTGTAGGAATGAGAAAGAAATGACAGCATCTGATAAAGAAAAAATTAATAGATTTCATAAGAGAGTAAAATGTGGACACCCCCCACATGAGAAAATATAAAAGAACTAGGTAATTCTTCAGTGAAACTCAAATATTAATAGAATTGACCCCAAAAGAGACAGAAAACCTAAGCACACCATAGAACCATAAAGGGAGGTGAAAATGCAATTAAAGATCTCTTTTGAAAAGCCGACAGGCCTAAATGGGTTTACAGCTGGATTCTAATTATCTCTAAAATCCAGATCATTTCTGGGCCACTTATGGATAAGACATAAACCATACGGTTAAGGGCTAGCCATGTGTCCGTTGTATTGACAAGACCCTGAGTGAGGAAACGGGCACAGGAGTGATGTGCACACTATGGTGTGCAAAAACCAGTCAAGAGTAGCTACGTCTGAATGTGGGTGAATGAGCATGGAGAAAGGGTGGCAGACTTCCTACCAGGAGGTCCACACTCGGTCCCTTTGGGAATGGCAGCGGTATAAGGAGACAGTATTAACCTGTCTTAATACAGTTGCGTATTTCTTATTTATAAATGTTTTTCAGCTTTTATAAAGGTTGTTCAACTAGTGAAGAAAATGAAAGGAAAACATCTCTCTACTTACACTTCTACAGGACCACCTAAAGAAAGGAACTGCTGGTGCTTCATCACATTTATGCATTCCAAGAAAGGAAAGGGAATTCTGAGAAGAATCCCGTCTGAGTGTTTGAGCTGCCTGAAGGAGCACCACAGGCCAGGCAGCTTAAGCAGTAGGCGCTTACTGTCTCAGTCCTGAGGGCCAGAAGTCCAAGGTCAAGGTGTGGGCAGGGTCGCTCTTTCTGAGTCCTCTCTCCTAGACTTGCAGATGACATCTCCCTGTGTCCTCAGATCGTCCACCCATCGTGCATGGGTGTCCTAATCTCCTATAAGGTCACCAGTCAGACTTGGTAAGGGCCCACTCTCATGACCTCGTCTTAATTTTATTATCTTTTTAAAGTCCCTAGCTCAGATGCAGTGACATCCTGGGGTCCTAAGGGTTAGGCCTCCATTGGATGAACTGAGGAGGGGTGGGGAGTCCTTAACCCCTAACAGAGATCGTCTGTGTTCAATGTGGAAAAGGAGGCGAGGAACACCACTATCTATAGAATTACCCACTGAGCTTTTCCTATGCTCCTTCAATCCTTGGTCTCATTGTCACCTCAATCTCACAGATGACATGAAGAGATTTGTCCAAAGTCACACAGCTAGTGAGGGACAGAACCAGATGGGAACCCAGGTCTCTACGTTTTCAAAGCCCTTGGTTATCACTGTTGAGCTAATTTTCAATCTGTTGCTTTCCTGACCCATTATGAACACATCTACAGGTCTCAGGGTGAAAGACACAGTGGCCGCTAACTATACTGAGGCCAGATTCCCCAGGCCAAGGTGTTGGGGTTGCCCAAGCAGCCCTACAGGCTCTGGGCCAGGCCAGGGGCTCTGTGGTATGCAGTCTCTCCCCTGTAGGAGCTCACCCTCCTCAAACAGGTCATGCTTCTCAGGAAGGCTTCTGAGCTCTTCTCAGCTCTTTGACACCAGCCCAGGAGGTTGTGGATTTCAAGAGAGGAGCAAACAGAGCCTGGAGAATGCCCAGAGCCTGCCAAGCCCCCTGGTTCTTTGAATCTAGTTCCAGGATTAGGGCCTGATTTGTACTTCAGAGCTAATGTGATTAAGGATACATTTGTCACCAGAATATGTTAATAGACTCAAATAGCTCCCAATCACCTTTCTAAGGGGCTGCCCCAGGCAACTGGAGCTGCCAGGGTCACTGTTCCCGAGGCTTTGGAGGGCTAGGCCTAGGGCCCCAGCTTTGCTGAAATCCTTGTGTTTGGGTCTTCTGGAGAGGCCCCATGAGATGGGGGCTATAGTCGCCTCATTTCACAGGTGGGTGTGGGTGGCCTACCTTTGACCCCCAAGTCTCTTTAACTCTAGGCTCTCCTTAGGTCCCTTCTTGCCAATAAGAGGCTCAAGAGATTGTCCAGGCTGGAAAGACGACAGTGGGTAGAGGTGTTTGCCCTTGTCTCCAGTGACCATGTCAGAGGTGTGAAAGGTCTCTCGGGGCCACCATAACAAGTAGCCCAGACTAGGTGGCTCACACAACAAAGATGCATTTTCTCCAGAGTCTGGAACTGAGGTGTGGGTGACTCCTGCTCTCTCTGAAGGCTCTGGGAAACATCCCTCCTACCTCTTTCAGCTCTGGGAGGCTGCAGCTGTTTCTTGGCTGCGGCCACTTCACTCCACCAACTGCCTCCATCTTCACGTGACCTTCTCCTATCTGTGACGTCTCTTTTCTTTTTGTTTATTTGTTACTTCCATGAGTGAAAGGTCAGGGACAGACAGACAGTCAGCATCCCTAACAGGGGCTTGACCCTGTGATGTACCCTCAGCCCCACCCAGGTGCCGATCATGGGCACATGTGTACTTGGCATATTCAGGGAGGTCTCTGGGTATGAACCCGGAACCCTGCCATGTGGGTTAACCTTGCAGAGCATTGCATTTTACTGCTGTGCCACCATCTAGCCCCCTTTTCTTTTCTTTTTTTAGTTTTTGCTCTAGGGCATATTCGTTCACAGGAAAGAGTCAGAGACAGAGAGAGAGGGAGAGTAAGGAATCACTTCTCAGGGGGGATGACCACACTGCAATCCCTTCTCCTCTAGTCTCCTCTTGGGATTTTGGGCATACACACACACACACACACGCGCGCACGCGCGCCCAGTGTGATTTTCAGGCTACTGGGTCCGGGACTTGAACTATACAGCCAGCCAGGCAGGATCCAGCTGCCTTAATCTCCATGCTGCCTGCTAGCCCACTGGCCCTCTGGTCTCCTTTTCTATTATAAACAGATAGTCTATCTGTTTTCTTTCTATTATCATTGGATTTAGGGCCCTTACATAATCCAAACTGATCTCAAGAGCCTTTTCTCAATTATATCTGCAAAGGCCCTATTTCCAAATAAGTTCACTTTGATAGGATCCAGGGGTTAGGGTGCAGATGTATCTTTTTTGGGGGATGCCACTCAACTCCTTGCAGCTGGGGACTAACAAACCCATCCCCACCTTGGCCAGCCTGGTGGAGCTGTGGCCCACCTTCCTGGGCTCTGGATAGAAGGTGATTACAGCAGAGCTATCATCTGGAGGAAGAAGATCCCTAAAAGCAGGTCCCAAGAGGGTGAGAACAAGAGCCTTTGTCCACGCTCAGAGCCTTTGTCCACGCTCCCTCTTCTAGTGAGTCCCTGCCCCAAATCTTCACAGACAGGTTTCTCTGCATCAGAAAGCACCTTCCCGGACCCCAGCTGGAGCAGGGCCCGCAGACACTCCTTCCCCCAGCCCTGGCCTGCTTTTCTCTCTAGCCCGTATTAGCTCCCCAGGTCGTCAAGTCCCTTTATCAAGTGTCTTCTCCTGGACTCAGACCAGGAGAGTAGGTCCTTGCCTATCTCATTTGCCCTACACTCCCAGCATCTAGAAGATTCAACACAGCACGGACTGGGTAAATGTTTGTTGAGTGAATGAGTGAGCCCAAATGAGCATTGGTTTCCCGCATTCCTGGTTCACCCACAGCCCTGAAGATCTGCTTCCAGGCAGCTCTGGTCAGGTGGCTCCTGACCCTGTGTACCCTTCCTCCTGCTATGAGAGCCCTGGTATGTTTGGGGACCCAAGGGTGCTGGTTCTGACACTCCTGGGTTGGTCATTCTGGCTGGGTGGGAGCCAGGCAGACCCCTGGGAGTGTCCAGCCTTCACACCTCGGGCAGGATAAGCCTGGCTGTTTGCTGGGTCTGCAGTGCCCACCTTGGAGCCTTTTGGTGAGAAATGTGCATTTCCATGGCAATCTGGCCTCAGGAAATCTCCATCTATTCATGTGCAAATGCAAGCATCAGAGGGGGCAGCAGAGGGACCTGCTGTCCGTCTGAAGGGCCAGGAGCTCTGGAAGACTGGCCTGAGGGCCCTGTGCAGGGACCTCTCTCTGATGGAGCCGTCTCCCTTCTGGGTATGAGCCTGAGGTTGCTGGGTCTCTTGGGCTGCCTCAGCTCCCTCCTCTGGTCTTGGTCACATTCATCTTTGGGCCACACTTGCTCCAGGCAGTGAGTACTACGCAGAGAGAGGGGTCAGGACACCCCACTTAGCTGCTGTCACTAAGGGGGCCCAGAAGAAGTCAGCCACCTCTCTGGGCCTCAGTTTCCTTAGCATTAAAAAGATATTTTGTCCCTTCCACTGTCAGTTTCTGATCCTAAAAGTCTTAGGATTCCTGGACCTCATCTGCACCGTACAGGAACCCTCCTCATTCCTTCAATGCTGCCAGTGATGGGCACTCACTCCACGACCAAAAGGACTGATTCATGAGATAGAACATGGCTTACTGTTCTGCTCGATCCGGAACACATCCTTACACGTCCTCTCTGGAGACCCATGTGGACGTTCCCGAGAGGTTCACGCATTGTCCCCGCTAGGGCTGTCAGAAAAGATCCAGGACAGGGGAACTAGCAGTGGCATGGTGGTTAAGGCTGGACACTCCCACATGGTCGACCACGGTTCAAGTCCTGGACCTGGTGGCTTGCGTTCTCACTTTCTCTCTCTCTCTCTCTCTCTCTCTCTCTCTCTCTCTCACTGTGCATGTCTCTCTCTGGTTAAATTAAAATAAATGAATGAATTAATAAGATTAAATAATTCTTTAAAAACAAAAAAGAAAGAAAAGAAAAGATCCAGGACACCCAGTTAAGTCTGAGATTCAGATACAATTGTTTAGTGTAAGTATATCCCAAGGACTGCATGTGACATACTAATGCTAGCAAATGATCTGGTATTTCTCTGAAACTCAGAATGAATGCAGGGTCCTATAGTTGCTAACCTGGCAACCTTCACTCCTAGCTCTTCTTTCTGGAGCACCTGAGGCTCCTCCACGCCCTTTTTCACCAGGCCTGCCCTCTGATAAGAGACTGTGACTCTTAGGAGTAGGGCAGGAGGTGCAGGTTCTGCTTCTGCGACGTCCTGGCTATGGGGCTTGCACAAGCTATTTACCACTAACTAGCTTGGGAGACATTCGCATTTCTCACTGGTTTGCTCTGCAGGTCCCCAGGATCATGGATGTCCTGTGCTGTGGGCTCAGCTGGCAGTACCCTGAGTGGGGTCTGACTAGGGCTCCCTCCATTTCTCTGCCCTCCTCACCCCCAAGACCACCAGGCACTGCACAGTAGACTTAGGCAGAAAGTCCTTCTAGCTCTTGCCCGCTACCCTCTTCTGTCCCTGGAGTCTTCTCCCTGGCCACCACCCTCCTAACCCTCTGAGAGCCAGGTTCCCCTGGGCCCTGCTGCCCTGGAGTCCAGGATATGGCTCAGCCTCTGACCTCCCTGCCATCCCTGGGGTCCACGCTGGTTTATGAGACTCTGAGAGCTGCTCCAAGTTCAACTTCGAAAGTTCAACACTGAAGACCTCTCAGTCCTCCCAGGGCCAGGAGAGGCCTGTGGGGTGTTCAAGATAGAGCAAACATGAGCTGGGAGGGGGCGCAATGGTAAGATGACTGGCCCAGCATGGAAAAGGTCCTGAGTTCCCACCCTGGGACCTCTCGGAGTACATCAGGCATGCACGTGTGCCTGTGATCCTGACCTGCTGAGTCTGGGGTGGAGCAGCGTGTGAGGGCTCCAAGGGAGTGCCTATCTCGCTGTCTCTGTCTCTCTCTCATAGAAGAGAGAAAAATTAAAAAAAAAAGAAAGATTGAGCAAGTATTTTTTGTTACCTATAATACGCCAGACCCTGTCCTAGTAAATGAACAATCATCCCAGCCCCACGGAGCTTGCCTTCTAGTTTCAGGTGTAAGTAAAGCAAGTTACAGTATGATAGAGTAAGGGGCCAGATGGCGGTGGTGGTGCAGAGGTAAAGCGTGATGCTCTGCATGGCAATAGCACATCAGAAGGCCCCCAGTTCAAGATCAGAGACCTCCGAATATGCTGGGCACTCTCCTGCCCATAATCCAGGGCTGACTGAAGGCCTGGGTGGCTCGTAGCAGAGGGACTCTGTTGGGTGTATTGTCTGTGTCTCTTTGTCTCTCTCCTTTTCTCTGTCTGTTTTGTTTCACTCATGGAAGAAATAAATAAAAAAGCTTTTTATGAGGTCTAGTAGGTGTTATGGAGGTCAAGGTGCTAGATCCCACATGGCCACATGGCTGACTCTGAGGTTCAAGCTCTGGCCCCAGCAGCTTGAACTGCCAGGGTCAGGTGCATGTGTACCCAAAATCCTGAGAGGAGAATGGAAGAGAAGGGATTATAGCATGCCCATCCCCTACCAGGGTGATTTCTCAGTTTCCCCCTCTCTCTGATTCTCTTTTCATCTCTCTCTCTGGCTAGTACATGCACCAAAAAACAAAACTAAAATAGAATCAATTAAAAAGATGGGACCGGCATGTGGCACGGTGGTTATGGATGCTAGACTCCCACATGGCCAACCACGGATCGAGTCCTGGACCTGGAGGCCTGCCTTCTCACTTTCTATCTCTCTCTCTGTCCCTCTCTGGTCAAATTAAAATAAACCAATACAGTTTAAAAATTAAAAAAAAAATAATTTAGAAGCTAAAAGAAGAAGAAAGAAAATAAATAAGCTCAATTTAAAAAAAGATCCTGCATTTTGAAAGGTTAGCAAAAGGTAAAATGAGGAAGGACATGAGCGTGGCACTGAGGAATGCTGGGGGTCGGCACAGGAAGAAAGCGACTTGGACCCTGATGTAAAGCAGAAGCCAGCAAGTGGATCCAGGGCAAGGGTGTGCCAGGCAGAGGGCACAGCTGGGGCACAGATGGGAGGCTGGACTGGAAGAGTACGGCGAGGGAAGAGGAAGAGGAAATGAGAGAGAGTGGGGGTACGTGGGGCGAGGACCTTGGGGCCATGGCAAAATTCAGGCTTTTGCTTGAAGTGAGGAGTAAGTCATTGCATGGTCTTGAGTAGAGCGGGGGCCTGATGTGTCTTGCACTGTGAAAGGGTCGCCCAGGCAGTGGGGCTGGGAACTGGCCATGGTGGGACAAGAAGCCAAGGCTTCTTGGAGACTCCCAAAATTCCCCAGGTGAGCGAGGTGGAGAATCTGAGTAGCAGAGTGCCAGCGGGGGGCAGGGGGCAGGTGGAATGAAGAGCCGATCTTTGCAAACATCATTCCACCCAGCTCACAGGGACAGTGGCCGCCTGCCTGTCCTTGACTTTGATGCCCTGACATTTCACACTGGAAATGCATTTGTTGTTCTCCTTTGCAATGAGTAGTTTATTTTCGGTTTATAAAATGCACCCACCATGCTTGCTCATGAGCTCACAGACCCAAAGAAAGAACGTAAGGAATTTCCCAGCAGGATGGGAGCCAATCACCCCTCCCCATAAGCGGGCATCTCTGCCTGGTCCCCTCAACCCTGCCGGCCCAGTGCCCAGGGGCCCAGAGGCAGTGACAACCCTGCAGGGCTCCACAGGCCCTGTGGAAGTGGATTTCAGGGATCCATCCTCGCCTTTGGCCACCCCATCCGGAAAGTTTCCCTGTGCAGCCATCATCGTCAGGAACTGCCTCGTCCAGCCGGCCTTTGGCAAACAGGGGGCAGCGCAGATGTCCTGGGGCCGGGGCAATCAGGTGGGCACTCAGGGCCCCAACAGGACCAGACCCAACAAACAGAGGGAGCAGGAGGCGGGCAGTAGCCAGGGTGCCCCTATCCCCTGAGGGGAGTCCAGGAGGGGGGGTCTACCCAGCTCTGCTGTGCAATCTTGGACAAATCACTTAATCCTTCTGTTCTGTACCCTGTCCAGCTGCAAAACAGTACTTAGGAGGCTCAGGGTGCTGGGAGCTGTAATTACAGCATGTTTGCAAAGTCCTCCGAGGGCTGCAGATGAAAGCCCCTATTGAAGTACAAAGTGTTGTCGCTGAGTCACTTGGGCAGTCCCAGGCAAGAGTTGAAACCCATGAAAGAAGGAGGAAAAGAGGTGGCCAAAGTCATTTGGCCCTGACAACTGGCCAGTCCTGATCTGAGGTGAGTCTGGGACCCTATGGCCCCCACAACAGTCCCTCCTGTTCTCCCCCTCCCCAGTGGGCTACACCGAGGGCACCTCCGGCTCCTACAGTGGGCTGTGGAAGGTCACGACCCTCTGCAGGGGCTGCTGAGGGAACTGGCTTCGGACCGGCATCTGAGGCTGTGACACGGGCCCCAGCCAGCCTGGCCCTCACTGTCTTTATGCAAGGACACTTCAGAGCCTCTGTTGCACTTTCTCCATCCCAAACATCCCTTTCCTTGGTCTGTCCTAATTTCTGCGTGTCCTTCAAGGTCAACCACCAGAAGGCTGCCTGCTCACCCTACCAGGGGTGACTTCTAGCCTCCTTAGCCGGGGTTCATGGGTCCTTAGAGCCCTGCCTGGGAGTGTCAGAGTATGTGTCCCCTCACCTGGGAGCTTCACAAGTCACATCTGTGGAGCACACGGACCTCAGACACTGGGGCTGGTTCCCCCAGACTCCTGCCCATCCTACCTGTGCCCCGGCACGGGGATTTTCCAACATCCTTCTACCCAGAAGCCCCTCCTTTCCTCTGCCTGGAATACGCTAATCTCCCTGCTGCAGCTCTTTGTCCCGCTCTCGGCCCAGGCCCACTGCACTTGGGAAATATCCCCTCAACCTCACGTGTCACTCCCTGCCTCTGAAAACTGGCCCTGACCCCCTAACCAGCACTCAGAGGGGCTGGGACCCTCCCCTCCCTTTATTCCCCACCTCCCCCAGCCCTTCCCAGTCCTGCATGTCAGCAGTCAACAAAGGATGGCAGTTCTGGGTTGACCAGGGCTTGTAGCACATGGCCCTCTCCAACCTGTTCCTGGCTGGGGCCCTGACAAGGCCAGCCTCTCCTCCCCCTCCACCCATGGGCCAGCGTCATCTTCTGGGTCCCTGACTCACCACGTCCTCCCTGAACTGTCCCTTTGACTCTTAAGGCAGATGTATCAGGGCCAGCCAGTCCCCAAAGGCTGAAACAGGGTCCCAGAGAGGGAAAGGGCATGTCCATTGTCCCCATGGTCATCCATGTCACTTCCAGGTGCCTATCACCCACAGAAGCCCTAGTGGGGACCAAAGGGTGCTCCCACCCAGAGTGTAAGTAGAAACAGGTGTTCTGGAGAGCAATTTGGCCGGGGGGGGGGGGGGGGGCACATAAGAAAGCATGGATGCCGCACCCAGCAACTCGACATCCAGGTCTTTAGCCCAAGGGAGTGATCAAGGACAAGCCCCTGAACTGTCCCACTCGGGCAGGAGGGACAGTGGAATGGTGTGGCTACTGTGGAAGACAGCATGGCGCTTCCTTGAGTTTTTCATAGACTGGCCATGTCACCAAGCAATTCCACCCCGGGAACATGGCTCAGAGAATTGAACACGTGTCCATGTGCAAACCTGCACACTGATGCCTGCAGTGGCACTAGCCACAGAAATCAAACGAAGACCACCCAAGTGTCCACCAGGGGATAAACGAGAAGCAAAGTGTGGTGAATGGATCAGGGACCAAGCTCAGTGTTAAAAGGAATGAGGTATCAATATATGCTACACATGGACAAACCTTAAAAGCATTATTCTATGGCCAGCCAGTGGCGTGGTGGTTAAGGTGGCTGGATCTCACATGACTGACTATGTGGTTCAAGTCTTGACCCTGGTGGCTTAAAAAACACGCTCGGCACGTACCCATGCATGTCCAAAATCTTGAGAAGAGAAAGGAGGCGAGGGGACTACAGCATGGCCACCCCTACTTTGGAGGTATGTTTTGACTTTCTCTGTCTTTCTCTCTCTCTGTCTCTTTCTAGCAAGTGCATGTGTCCTTTAGCAAATTTTTAAAAACTATTTTAGGGACCAGCAGTTAGCGTAATGGCTATGTCGGTGAACTCCCATATAGTTGACCACGGTTTGAGTCTCAGACCCAGTGGCTTAAACTCACGCTAGGCACGTGATCCCAAGATCCCAAGAGGAGAATGGAGAAGGGATTGCGGCGTGGCCATCCCCCCTTGGGGGTGATTTCTTGTTTTCTGTTCTTTCTGTCTCTCTGGTGAGCACACACGTCCTGTAACAAAAACCTCTCCAAAAAAATATATATTTTAATTAAAAGATTATCTTAAGAGAGAGAAGCCAGACACAAGAGACCACATACCGTACAATTCCATTTATAAGAAATGTTCAGGATAGAAAAACCCAGACAGAAAGTACATTTGTGGTTGTCAGGGCCTGGGGGAAATGAGAGAATGGGGAGTGATGCTACCAGGTCTAGGGTTTTCTTTTGGGGTGACAGGAATGTTCTGGAATTAGATAAAAGTCACTGTACCGTGCACTTCAAAATTGCTAAAATGTCCAATGCTTTATTGTGTGTATTTGCTACAATAAAAAAAAAGTGTTACACTCAAAAAAGGAAATTCCTTCAATGCCTACAAAAAGGGATGGTTTAAGGAACCTTGGAAATGGGGCCTGCAGGTGGTGTGATGGTTGAGGTGTTGGACTCCCCCACATGGCCTACAGCAGTTCGAGTCCTGGACCTGGTGGCTTGCTTTCTCACTTTCTCTCTCTCTCTCTCTCTGGTCAAATTAAAATAATAATAATAACAACAAATAAAATTAAATAAGTAAGTAACTGTTCAGAGAAAAAAAAAGAAACGATGGAATTTATATTCTGTAGCATTAAAAATCCTGTCAAAAAATTGTCACTGGTACGGAAAAATACTCCCAAAATAATAGTGAAAAAAAACAGGTTAGCTGTGGTTTGAACAGAAAGATGTGTGAAAACTATCAATACACGTGATTTGACCGAGACGCGGTTCTGGACCAACGTACTCGTGGTGGTCATCTGTCAGAGCTGGGATTAGAGAAGTCTCTGTGTGTCTACACATTTCTTCTCAGTTATTTCTGAAATTCCCACAGCAAATTTTTGTGACCTGAATGTTTCAGAGCAGGAAAAAGAAGCAAGAAGCATCCAGATTTCTCTAAAAGTCCTGCCAGCCCATCCCAGGACATAGAGGGTTGGGGTGAGAGGGCCTGCTGGTTCCTGTGGTTAGTGAGCAAAGCCGAGCAGGCAGGGCAGTCCTTTCCCAGCCTTAATGGCCTGAATATCCCCCCCATGCCATCGTCCTTAGGGGAGGAGGGTTTAGAAAGAGCAGGGGAAGGTATCTGGGCCCAGGGAAGACTAGCCGCTTTCCTCCCTGGACAATGGGGTAGCACTCTCTCACTACTCATGCCTTTGTTGAAACCAGCGCCTGCTCTGTGCCTGGTCAGTCCCCGTGGGAGGGCCTGGGAAGCCCAGGAGACCGGCTAAGCACGTATGGCCCTTTGCACCAGCCCCCATACCCTCCTTCCGCCCTGACCTTGGAGCCAGCCAGTGCTGATCTTCACCAGGGCTGAGAGGGAATGGATGAAGGCTGCACCACGCTTTCTCCCTGGGAGCGGCCAAAGCCATACCCTCTCCTACAGTCGATGCTGGCGGACACTCCCAGGCCTCTTGGTGCCTTCTCCCTTGTAGCAGACTTTACTCTGATTTGATGAACGAGCATCGGCTGCGGCTCTACTGGGTCCCAGGCACAGGGCTGGGGACTGGGGTTCAGAAAAAGACTCAGACCTGAGCCCTGCTAGAAACTCCCTGTCTGATGGAGCTTTCCAGGAAAGCTCCTGGAGAAAATAGACACAGGTAAAAGGTTGAAAGCCTGAGTCACTCCCCAAGGCTCCAGTGCTGCCCCAGACACAGAGCCAGAGCCACGAGCCCTGTGAGATGGGGTCCCTCTGTGTTCTCCCATCCCCGGTCTCACCCATACTGCCTTGCTCACCCCCCTTCCACCACTCTGCCCTAGCAGGCTGGTTCTCCAATGCTGCAAAGTGATACCTCCTCCAAATCACCACTGACGTTACTTTATTTCCTTCGAAGCACCTATTGCTATCTAAAATGACTGGTTCCCTTGATGATTATTGATTTCTTTCCCAGGTGTTGAGCCCCTAAAGTAGGGACCAAGTGTCTTATGGCCATTTCTACCACTTAGGACACACTAAATGCTTGACAGGTATTTGCTGAATGCATAGGTGATTCGAATAAAGGTGGGGATTGCTGATCCCTAAAGCACTGCCCAGACTCCTGCAACAAGGCCCTGATCAGGGAGGCGCTCTGGTCTTAACTGTACCTATTTTGTGTGTGTGCGTGTGTGAGAATCTGCAGTAATCGTTTAGCTCAGCACTAATCCTGAATTAATGAGGCAACACAGGTTCTTTTGGTGTTAATCTTCTCTGAAGTTCAGCTGGGAGGAAAATAAAAAGAGACCCCCCCCCCCCCACCCCATACCCCCACCCATCACCAAAGAAAGACTCAGGTGAGCATCCTAAAGTTTCGGCGAGTCAAAACCAAAGAAAAAAGCAGAACCTGGCCCTGCTGTCAGCCCGGGCAGCCTTTGAGGGCCAGCTGTGCTCAGCGTGTTTGTAGTGTGGCGGCACAGCCTGCCAGATGTTCCCTAGATGGACTGCCACTTCAAACGCTGGGGCTCAAGCCCATTACCTGAGCAGCCTTTGTGTATTTCAAAGGAGAAGCCAGTGGAACTTTCCCTGTAATCATTGGGCCCCAACTTGCCTTTAATGGACCATCAGGGAACGCTGCGAGGAGCTCCCCAGTCATTACCAGGTTGTGATCAGGTTGTGACGGCCTTGGAGTCCACCTGGAGAGGCCCGCAGGGCAGCCACCTGCAGCGGGGACTTCTGCCATGCTCTTTCCAGGGAAGGCCAGTGCCCTGGTCGGCTGCCAGACTGCACTGGAAGTCAGAAGGCCCGGCTCTGAGGGCCTTGGTTGCCCGGGCTCCCCTGCCCGGACCGTGCAGTCACCTCTTAGTATGTGAAGCCCCACTGTGCACCTGCCTGCTGTGAGACCTTGGTCGGCTCCCATCACTTCTGGAAGGCTCTGTTTTTCTAGCTCTCCATGGAGAATGATACCATTGAGTCATCGGGAAAGTCATGATGCATTTTTGCATAGAAAAACATGTCGTGACTTTCTTGATGACCTAGTAGAAACCACCTTACAGGTTTGCTCAGAAATGGAGACTTTTTATTAAAAAAAAAAGATTTACTTATCTAATTTTATTAACCATTATTATTATTAAATTTGCTATATGGCATGTGTGCTCACCAGAGAGAGAGAGAGAGAGAGAAGAAAAATGAAAAAGCAAGTCGCCAGGTCCAGGACGCAAATCACAGTCGGCCATGTGGGAATCCAGTGCCTTAACCACCATGCCACCTGCTGACCCTGGAAAGGAGACATTTTATTCGCAGTAACATAATGAACAAATGCATCCTGGGTTGAATATTGTCCTCCTCTAAAATTCATGTTCATCCAGGACCTCAGAAAGTGACCTTATTAAGAATAAGTTATTTTTGCAGGGGTACTTAAGTTCAGGATCAAGATGAGACAATCTGGGGTTGGTAGGTGGCATGGTGGTTGGGGCGCAGGACTTCCACATGGCCGACTGTGGTTTGAGTCCTGGACCTGGCAGCTTACTTTCTCACTTTCCTTCTCACTCTTTCTCTCTCTGGTCAAATTAATAATAATAATAATAAAATTAATAAGTAATTTTAAAAATTGTTTATTTTATTTTATTTATTTATTTATTTTACTTGACCAGAGAGAGAGAGAGAAAGGGAAAGTGAGAAGGCAAGCAGCCAGGCCCAGGACTCAAACCATGGTTGGCTATGTGGGAGTCTAGCAACCCAACCACCACCTGCCGGCTCCAATAAGTAATTCTTTTTCTTTTTTTTTTTTTTTGAGAAGTTTTTGCTATAGGGTGCGTGGCTCGCCAGAAAGACAGAAAGATACAGAGAGACAGAAAGTGAGAGATCACCCCCCAGGGGAGATGGCCACACCACAATCCCTTCTCCTCCATTCTCCTCTCGGGATCTTGGGCACTCACGCACACATGCCTGGCGTGAGTTTAAACTACCAGATCCAGGACTCAAATCACGATCAACTATATGGGAGTCCAGCAACATAGCCATTACGCTAACTGCTGGTCCCAGTAATTCTTAAAAAAAAAAAAAAAAAAAAGCATGAGCTGATCCTGGATTAGGGTGGAGCCCTAAATCCAATGACCAGTATCTTTATAAGGGACAGGAAAGAAGAGGATACAGACATTCTGATGTAGATTCAGATACCAGGAGCATGCTCTGAGGATGGATGCAGATTACAGTGAGGCAACCACAACCAAGAACACCAGGAGCCACCAGAAGCTGGGAGAACAAAGCAGCGATTCTTCCTTAGGGCCTTCAGAGGAAGCTCGTTCCTGACAACACTTTGACTTTGGACTTCTGACCTCCAGAGCCGTGAGAAATAAAAGTTCTCTTCTTTTTAAGTCACAAGTCTGCCTCTACAGACAGGCAACCCTCTCCCACAGCAGGTGAATGAGGAGGGAGTAGAGTATGAAGGCTCTGGAGCTGACAGACGCAGGTTTGGAACTCATTCCACACCCTGGCCTAGCTGTAGGGTTTAGACAATTGGTCCTCTCCAAGGAAGACCTCTTCTCTCTGTTGTCATGGCTGCTCTTGCTGTTCCCAGGAATGCTGACTCGAGCACATGCATTTTTCTAGGGTGCTATACTTAGGGGCTGGGTTACTGGGTGCCTTCTCCTGTATCCATAATGCCAAAGTATTTTCTCAATCATTCATGCCAGTTTAAACTCCCATCAACTATATCTAAGACTTCATAAGAATATATGTATTTATTTTAGATTTTTTTCCATATGGTGTGTGCTCTTGCTAGAGAGAGAGAGAGAGAGAGAGAGAGAGAGAGAGAGAGAGAGAGACTAAGAGGAGGGAAAAGTGAGAAATCACCCCTAGGAGAGATGGTCACACCACAATTCCTCTTCCTCCATTCACTTCTTGGGTTTTATGGCATGCACACATACCCAGCATAGTTTCCAAGCTGCTGGGTCCAGGACTTGAACCATAGAGTCAGCCACGTGGGATCTAGCACCTTAACCACCATACCACCTACTCGTCCCAAGGACATATATTTTTAATTTTTAAAAGTTTATTCCTGGGACTGGTAGGTAGCATGATGGTTAAGGGTGCTTAACTCCCACATGGTTAACTGCAATTCGAGTCCTGGACCTGGCAGCTTGCTTTCTCACTTTCTTTCTTTCTCTCTCTCTCCCTCTCTGTCCCTCTCTGTTCAAATTTAAATAAATAAATAGAGAAAGAAAGGAAGAAGAAAGAAAGAAAAAAGAAAGAAAGAAGAAAAAAAGAAAGAAAGAAAGAAAGGAAGGAAGGAAGGAAGGAAGGAAGGAAGGAAGGAAGGAAGGGGGGAAGGAAGGAAGGGAGGAAGGAAGAGAAAGAAAGAAAGAAAGAAAGAAAGAAAGAAAGAAGAAAGAAAGAAAGAAAGAAAGAAAGAACGAAAGGGAGGGAGGAAGGAAGGAAGGAAGGAAGGAAGGAAGGAAGGAAGAAAGAAAGAAAGAAAGAAAGAAAGAAAGAAAGAAAGAAAGAAAGAAAGAAAGAAAGAAAGAAGAAAGAAAGAAAGAAAGAAAAAAGGAAGGAAGGAAGGAAGAAAAAAAGAAAGGAAGGAAGGAAGGAAAGAAAGAAAAGAAATTTAAATAAAACAATTCTTAAAAACAGAAAGTTCATTCCATTATTTCTCCCATGAACTAGAGAGACAGAGAGAGACAGAAAACAGAGACAACACTCTCAATGATTTACCTCTAGCCTGAGTCAGGCCTGGATCATTGGCAGTGAATGTCCAGCACTGTCAGGGAGGTCTCTGGACGTGAACCTAGAACCCTCCCATGAAGGTGAGACTCTCAGAGCATTGTATTATTGTTGCATCACCATCCAGCCCCATATACATGTTTTTGTTTTTGTTTTTTTTTTTTGAGAGGTTTTTGCTATAGGGCGTGTGCGCTCGCCAGACAGACAGAGAGAGACAGAGAGATAGAAAGCGAGAAATCACCCCCCAGAGGGGATGGCCACGCCACAATCCCATCTCCTCCATTCTCCTCTTGGGATCTTGGGCACGCACGCACACGCGCCTGGCGTGAGTTTAAGCCACCAGGTCCGGGACTCGAACCGCGGTCGACTACGTGGGAGTCCAGCGACATAGCCATTACGCTAACTCCTGGTCCCTACATGTATTTTTAAAGCTCTCTTTGGGGGGCTAATATTAGGTGGGCACATCCTATCCCTTTGCCTATTGATCTCCCATGGAGGTAATGAGAGGAGAGGTGAGACTATGGCCTTGAGGTTGAGGCAGCTCTGGTTCCACTCACTGTGTATTCTCAGGCAGGTGATATCCCCTCTCTGAGCCTTATCTGAAAATGGGAAGCCTGCTGGAAGACTTGATAAAGACAATCCACGTGTAGCATTTATCATAGTTCCAGGCCCCCAGACTACACTTGGGAAAGGTCCCTATTATCGTAATCATGACTGTGAGGATTCTGGGACTTACAAGCTCCTCACCCATGCACTCATTCATTCAATAGCCATTTATTGAGCACCTACTATGTGGAGACACAGTAGTGAACAAGACAGAGCATTCATGTTCTGGTGAGGGAGACAAATAATAAAAGAAAAAAAAGGAC
This sequence comes from Tupaia tana, assembly GCA_026018925.1. Lineage (NCBI taxonomy): Eukaryota > Metazoa > Chordata > Mammalia > Scandentia > Tupaiidae > Tupaia > Tupaia tana. The sequence goes on from JAKSZU010000012.1 coordinate 37,312,552, forward strand.
GGTGTATCAGATGGTGCCATGTGCTGGAGAGAAAACTGACTTATATAAGGGAAAGGATCAGGACTGTGATGGTGTAAAGAAGTGCAGTTGCTGGAACCAGCAGTTGGAGTAATGGCTATGTCACTGGACTCCCATGTAGTTGACCGCGGTTCAAGTCCCAGATCTGGTGGCTTAAACTCACATCAGACGCGTGTGTGTGAGTGCCCAAGATCCCAAGAGGAGAATGGAGGAGAAGGGATTGTGGCATGGCCATCCCTCCTGGCGGGTGATTTCTCACTTTCTGTCTCTCTGTCTCTCTGACGAGTGTATACACCCTATAGCAAAAAGCTTTCCAGAAAAAAAGAGGTGCAGTTGCAATCTCACACTTGGGTTGGGAGAAGGCCCCACAAAGAAGGTGGCATTAGAGCAGAAACTGAAGGAGGCTAGGGATCCATGCCAGTGTCTGGGGAAAACATTCCAGGTAACAGGAAAGGGAAATGGTGGTGTGGACACACTGTGACCTCTGGGGCCTGGACCCACCTCTCTGCTTCACGGGCAGATCACAGACCCTCACTTCTATTGTAGTCATAGGTTTTAAAAGTAGGACAGCCCCTTCAGTGAGCCCAGTCTTGGCCCATATGCCAGAAGAGCTGAATGAGACTCCAGAGCCCCTGCCTTCAGTTCCTCAGCCTCTTCAAGTCTATATGTAGGAGACACACGAAAGTGGAAAGCACCAGTGCTAGAGAGAAGGTCATTTGCTAGAGGAGGGATTCCCTCTCTGCTCTCCAGAGGTCTTGCTCTCCCAGGGTCTTCCAGTCCTCAAGCCCTTCACTCTTCCTTTGATAAGAAAACCTTCATTTCATAGGAAACTGCCCCTCCTCCATATCTAGACCCATGGTAAATAATGTGACTCAGTCCTGGCCAATCAGTGCATTGCATCCCTTGGCCACAGTGATTGGTTCAGAAATTACATGTGACCCAACCTGGTCCAATCAGAGGGAATCCTGGGACTGTAAAGGAGTTCTCTGGCTCTCTATTGGGACTATGAGCTGTGCCATCTTGCCATTGCAAGGATAATCATCTGGGAATGGAGCCAGCCTAGAGGAGGCAGAACCAAGAGATGGAGAGAGAGACTAGGCCTTAAGGAGCTCCTTTGAACTCTTGGATCAAACTGGAGCTAAAGTTAGTGCTACTTGCTGACATCTTATTTTCATGAGTCAATAGATGCCTCCCCATTTTATCCTAAAGAGTATGGGTTGAGTCTTCCTTCACTTAATGCTGAACAGATTCTAATGAGTTCACTCTCAACAGTGGTCGCCAGAACCGATTTTGTCTTTCTCCAGTTTCAATCCCTTGGGTGGTTACTTTTTTTTTTTGCCAGAAGGCATGTGCACTTGACAGAGAGAGAAAGACAGAGAGAAAGAGAGAGCAAGAGAGAAAGCACCCCCCCCCCCCCAATAGGGCACAGTCACGCCACAATCCCTTCTCCTCCATTGCTTTACCCTATTGAGAGCTTGGGCACACACAGACATGCCTGGCATGTTTCTCAAGCTGTAGGGGCCAGGACTCAAACAGCAGTTGGCCATAGGGGATCTGGCTCCCTCAACCACTAGGTCATGTGCCCAGCCCAGGGGGGTTGCTTTTATTCCAGAATGAACCTGAATTTTCCCAAGGTGGGAGTTTCAGGCCATCCACAGTTGGGGCCTTCAACAACCAGCAACTTCCACTTATGAGGGCTTTGCCTTCAACCTCTACTGACAAGGACAGGTAAGACTGGGCTCTTCCTCCCTGGGGCATGCAGCCTGGCCACTGTGCCCAGAGTTAGAGGCAGCCCACTGCCCACCAGAGTCAGGCTTCCCCTGTAGTTATGATTGGGATGTCACTGTTCTCATTATGGGAATGTGGTAACATTTGAACCTGGGTGCGCCTTCTGACCTGCTCTGACCAACGAAGTGGGTACTTTTGAGCAGAGCTGATGGGGTTCTTGTTTGTAACTTCCCTTTGGGAAGGAGCCATTCAAAGAAGCTGTGAGTCCTCCCCCAAAATCTGATCTCCTTGGGAAACTGGAGGTAAAATTCATGGAGCTTGTGAAGTGGAAAGAGAAAGAGAATATTCATTTTCATGAACTTTAATGAAGTGGACAATTTTCTTTCTTTATGAATGTAGGAAAACCACAATGTATTAACAGTACTGTTGACTCTTCTGTCATGAGAAATCACAGGTATGTTCATGTCATATGGCAGTTATTGCAGAATCTTGAAATGTCTCTCGTCTTTGTACCACTGCAAAATTATGGTGGTCATTAGATCTGCCACACAATCTTGCTATAGAATGTATTAATAAACAAACATAAATTTTACCAAATCACACATTTTTAAAGTATTATTTTATTTAACTTTATTAATTATTATTATTATTATTATTATTATTATTTTCCAGTTTGATCAGAGAGAGAGCGAGAAAGTGAGAAAATATGCCACCAGGTCCAGGATTTGAGTCATGATTGGCCATGTGGATGTTCAATGCTTTTAACCACCATCCCACCTGCCAGTCCCCCAAATCACAAATTTTTTAAATTATGTTTTTGCAACTGCATTTTAGTATAATTGGTTATTATTGTCAGCCTGTATATTTTACTTTAAGCATTTAAAAATATTGTTCAGAGAAGGGGTCTGAAGGCTTTAACAGCTGCCAAAGGGATTTATGATTAAAAAGAGGTTGAAATTCTCAGAACTTTAAGCTTGGCATGTGACCACCCAGAATAAAGACTACATTTCCTAGCCTCCCTTGCAGCTAGGTATGGCCATGTGACTAAGTTCTGATCTATGAGCTATAAGCGTAGATAACCTCCAAGTTGTAACCTTAAAGGGGAGAGGATTCCCTTGACATTATCTTTCTGCCATTTGTGCATTTTTAAAAATAATTATTTATTTCATTTTATTATTATTATTATTATTTTCATTTGATTGAAAAGAGACAAAGAGACAGAGAAAGGAAGAGTGAGAAAGTAAGCTGCCAGGTCTGGGACTCAAGCCATGGTTGGCTATATGGAAATTCAATGCCACCACACCATCTGCCAGCCTCCCCTTTTTAATAATTTATACAGGGCACATGTGCTCACTGGGCACGGGGGAGGAGAGAGAAAGCAAAAAGCACACCCCAGAGGGGATGGCCATGCCACAATCTCTTCTCCTTCGTTCTGCTGCTGGGATTTTGGTCACATGCACATGCATGCCCAGCGTGTTTCTCAGGCCACCTGGTCCCGGACTTGAACTGCACAGCTGGCCATGAGGGATACAGCTGCTTTACCATCATATCACCAGGTGGTCCACCAGTTGTGTATCTTAATGCTTAAGATGAAGTTATGTGAGGAAACCATCTCGTAATGTCTGGACGAGGACAAAATCCCTAGGGATAAAAAAGCAACAAGAGTAGAAGGAGCCTGAGTTTTTGGGAGCTGAGCCAGTTTCCTGCCTCAGACTGTTTCATGAGAAAGAGACAAACTTTCTAACTCAAGTCTCAGTTATTCTGTAGATTTTTGAAAAACAAAACCAAAACAATAAGCTAATAATGCAGAGCCTGAGGTAAGAGCCCAACCCACCCTTCAGAAAATGGATGATGCTGGAAAGGTGACTCCCCCATCACCACCAGCCTTACCTGCTTTCTCTGATGCCTTCCACTAGAGTTGAGTTGAGAGTTGATTCTTCCAAGTTCCACTTACTTTTGGCCTTTTGGACCTTTGAGCTGGGACCAAGACCAGGTACTAGGGTCTGTCCATGTAAGCTGCATGTTCATATTTTCTTCCCTCAGTGGAGGTCACAGTGCCATGGGACAGTATAGCCTCTGGGGACTTCCAAACCTTTGGGAGTCAGCAGTGGGGGCAGGATGGGGAGAGGGGCATACTGCTGCAAAGGTGAGAGATCTGCCAAATGTCCAAGACATCAGCTATGCAGAGGGGAGATTCTCAGAAACAAGCCTTATATATATTCCACCTCAAATGATCTGCTGCTCCTTCCATTATGAGGTGGAGTCTGTTTGCCTTTCCTTCACCTCTGGTTGACCTGGGACTTGCTTAGGCTAATAGAATGTGGTGAAAGTGCAACTGCGCCTCTTCTAGACTTGGGCTTTAAGGGCTCTGCCAGCTTCCACCATTGCTCTCTGGGAGCCCTGGGCATCATGAAAAGGGGTCTAGCCAGTTCCCAGGCTGTCTAGCCATCCCAGGCATATGGGTGAAGCCATTTTGGATGCTCTAGTCCCAGCTAAGCTCCCAGATGAATGTATGCACTAGAATGACTCCATCCACCTATGGAGCACAGATGAACCATCCTTGCTGAGCCCTGCCCAGACTGCAAATCTATAAGTATATAAATGATGGGTGTTACCTTTTTCTTCTTAAGTTTATTTATGTCTTCCATGAGCAAGAGAAACAGTACATTAAACAGGGTTCTGACACTACAGTATATTTTGAGCCCCAGCCAGCCCCAGATCACAGTCAAGTATGCTCAGTGTATTCAGAGAGGTCTTCAGGCTTAAGCCAGAAACCTCGCCATGTGGGATTGCTTCCCAGAGCATCATGGTTTACTGCTGGCCATTGTCTGACCCCTAACTGGGTTTAGAGTGGTTTGCTATGTTAGTAAGAAATCACTAAAACATCAGCCATCCCATCAGTCCTCCCAAAAGTTTAGTCATGAAATCAGAGCAAACTGTGAGCCATAGTCTGCCCCAGATCCCACCCCTGAGTGCACTTGGCTCCTCTCTACCCCATCACTAGCATGGTCATAGTCCCCCCACACCCTTCCTCACAACGAACTTTCATTTCAGTGAGGGGAGATGGATGGGCAGCAGAACCAGGTCTTGATCTGCCAGCAGAAAAACCACACCCTAAACTAGGAAACTGACACCAGAGACAGGTGCAATGTACCTTCCAGAAGGGAGGCCTAGGAGGATCTGGCACCAGCCACAGCCAAGGGGTCCTGGACAGAGCTCTTTCCTTCCTGTACACTCCGACAAAAGGAAAAGGAAGTGGTTCACGGGAAACCCCTGGAAAAGCAACAGGAAAAGCCAGCAGAGCTTTGGGCGGGCTGAGGAGGGAGAATTCTTCCTGCAAAAGGTCATGGGCTTCTGCATTCCTTCTCTACAACTCCAGCCTGTCAGGGTAGCTATGAACGTCTTTATTCTTCGTCTCTTGGCACCGCCCAAGCATCATTGCGATGGAGGGCGGGCTCTGGCCATTGTGGGAGAAAGGAGGCTTTTCTTCCCCTTTGCCTACTGGGCTTTTAAGGTTTATACAGGCCCAGGGCCTGGGCTCCAAGATGCTGCAGAATATCTCCAAAGATCCACCAGCTCCTTCAGGAAAGGCGGGAAGAAAGTACTAAGGGGGTCACTACCCTGCAACCCCCCTGCCCAAGGAGAGCGCAGGACTGACACCAGCTGCTTGCCAGTAAAGTCACCATTACTCCTTGCCCTGGGATGCCTGCCATGGCCACACCCACTCATGCAAAATAATGATGTGCCCCACCCCCCCGCCCCTTGTCCCCAGCCCTGGGGATTCTGTCCCTCCTGGAATGTCTGGTTAGAGGACGCCAACTCTTTCACAGACCCTGCCCACGTTCTGGCCTCCAGTGCCCAATCTGGCCCAGATGTTTCTGCAAGGCCTGAACTGTCGGACCTGACCAGGAGTCATGGGCCTGATCGCCTTTGATAGAGGCCCCTCAAAGTTGCCCTCACAACCAAATCCCCGGGAGCTGAAGCTACTAGACATGTTCCTACAACTGCCCCTTTCGTGTGGTCTCCCGATGGCGTGGCCAACCTCTCAATCCTGTTACCTTTCGCTTTCTCCGTGAGTGACCTGGGCAGTGCCTCACCTCACTGTCCTTTCCTCTGTTAAATGGGCACAAATCCCCCCGCCTCATGGGTTATTGAAGATTCAGGAGACCAGTTTCCCAAGGCTTGCCCACTTTGGGGGCCTAATATAGGAAAGCAGAGACTGGTCTCATCATAGCTCCTGGGTTGGCCCAGGGTGCTGTCCCCAGGGCAGCAGAAAACCCCACAGAGACCCCGGGTCCCCAATTAGCAGATCTCTCACCCTGATAAGCCCCAGCCCCGTCCCAATTCCCATCACATGTGTCTGACACTTCAACCGTCATTTAACATCAGAAAGTTTATTGCAGGCCTCCAGGGGTTCAGCCCTTCCCTAATGGGCAGACCTCAGGGGTCCTGTCTTTTGAAGAGGGTCTTTATGGTAATTGGTGGTAATAGCAAGCAGTCTAAGGCTCCTGGGGTCCCAAGTAGGAAGCCCCCCAGGAGATAATCAAATTAGCCTGGAAAACAAATTACTTTCAGCCCAAACAAATCACTTTCAATCACAAAGCAACAGATAAGTCCCCAAGGCCACAAAGCACTGAGGGCTCTGGATAAGGCAAGAGAGTAGGGGGCAGGGCTGGTCCCCAAGTCCCTGGGACAGCTGGCTGATCACAGAGTAGAGATGGGGGGGTCCTGAGTCAAGCAAGTCTCCTTTCCTTCATCCAGCGGCCAGAGCTGGAGGCCCCCTTGGGCTAGGTTTAGCTGTGGCTAAAGTGCGTGTATGTTTTGGGGTTGTTTTGGGGGATGGGGAGGGTTTCCTGGCCACATTGTTGCCTAGTCATTTCTGAGGGTTCCTTCCTAGATGTATATGGATGGACTGAGGGTCTCCCGATCGACATAGATATTTTCCAAGAGATTCCTAAGCCCCGCCTGGGAGGCAGTTGGCCCCTATGAGGACCTCACTGGTCATAGTACCAATGATGTGGGCAACTTGTCCAGTTTGTCAGGACGTTCCTGGCTTGTCTCTAGGCACACACAGGAGCCCGAACAACCTCCAGGTAGGACATAGGTGACACATGTAACCTCACCTGGTAGGCGCCCAGAATTCTCCATTCCCAGGATAGTCAGCCCTCTTCTCTATGCTTGGTGGAAGTGGGGTTTTCTAACACCAGGGCCGTTGGCCCCATCCTCAGTGGATGGTGAGGTAGCTGGGGTCCCGCCGGGCTGGCCTTCCTGTGGGAAAGAGGTAGGCTGGTCTCCTGCCATGGGCAGTGAGCTCACTCTCATCTGCTCACCCAGTGATTAGTACAACATCTGGCCAAGCCGGGGCCTGTGTGGTTCTGGTGAGCAGGAGGATAAGGGGAGGGTGTCTACTATCGAGGTCCTCACAGCCTAGGAAAGTGACCAGCAGTCACCCTGGCCACAGTGGATGTGCAGCCTGAAGACAAAGGTCACCCTCAAGGGAGTGGTTCCTCCGTCCTGGGGTACCTGGGAGGACCTTGGCTAGGGTCAAGTGTCTGGGGAGGAGCCTTCCAGGCAGAGGGGTCCATGAGTGAAATTGAGTCACGGGGTCCATTTGAGCAAAGTCAGGGTGCTCCCACAAGCTGGAGGGGTCAGATGTGTCCATCAGCCACAGGCCTGGGGACAGATCTGTGTTTCTGAAGGAACTCTGTGGTGGCCACAGTGAGAGAAGGGGAAGAGGCCACCTTCTTCCCTCCAGGGCCTTCCTTCCAGAGTCTCTGGAACAAGCCCAGATTCTCCAGGGATGGCCTCGACCCTGGGGAATGAGATCTAGACCACACATTACCCCCATCTTGCCATGTGACTTCAGGCAAATGACCTAACCTCTCTGAGTCACAGAGTCCTGATGTGTGGAAACTTTTCTAGAGGATTCTACCCCATCACACTTCTTCTCTTCCTCCCTCTCACTGGATAACTGCATTGCTATTTCACTCAGAAAAGTGCCTGTATGCATGGCTCCCTCACTTCTTGCCTCCTACTCTTGGGCAGCACTTGTGGTGGCTTGCTGGTCTGTCCTGGATCCTGTCTGAGGAGGCCCCTTCCCCTGTCCTCCAGTCTTCCCTTTACGCTGGCCCAAGGCCATGGATCCACTCCTGCCCCATCCCTCCTGTACCTACAGTCTCCTCAGCCTCTGTGCTCCTCTGTCCCCTCGTGAAAGCTCTCTGCCAGGCCAGCAGCTCCCAGGACTCCTGAGCCTCCCCCGTAGGCATGTGATGGCCACTCGTCAGCCCCAGCTTACCCACGTGGTGTCCAGGTGCTTCTCCCTCTGAGTACATTCTCTGAGTGCCTCCGGGCTGGCTCCACTGACCTCCCGGGCCTCAGCATCCCTCACCTCCCGCCCACACTGGCTAGGTGAGCCCCCAGACTCACTGAGCAGAAATCCACCCACTCGGTGACTTCACAATGTCACCTCAGCTGGACTTCTCCCCAGACTCCAGACTGTCAGATCCAGTCGCTCTCAAGAGATCATCACAGGGATGTCTGACAGATCTCAAATTGCCCCAGGGCTTCCCAGCTTTAGAACGGCCATCTAGCCTCCTTGTACTCAGGTCGGAAGCTCGGGGGCACACTCCCCACGCAACAGCAAAACCTTCGCGCTAGCCCTTCAGAATAATGCGGTCTGACCCCCACACATCACCCCTATAGTCGCCCTTCCGGTCCCAGCCATCACCAGAGGCTTCACACTGTCCATCACCTGTGCCTCCTCCCTGCAGACGGACTCCTGGCCCTCAGGGGAAAGGCCTATGTGCTTCTGAGACCCCCAGGACCCTACAAGACCTGGCACCGAGTGAGCCCACAGCACGCCTGTGACCCCGGCTGCTACAGAGCTGGGAGATCACTGTGTGAAGACCCTGCCAAGAGCACTCTCCGTTTCTCTCTTTCTCCCTTTATAACTCATGAAGGAAATAAATTAATTAAAACTTAAAAATTATTTTATTGAAGTTTATTTATTTATTTATTTATTTGAATTTGACTAGAGAGGGACAGACTGAGAGAGAGAGGAGGGAAAGTGAGAAAGCAAGCCGCCAGGTCCAGGACTTGAACCACAGTAAGCCATACAGGAATCCAACACTCTTAACCACCACGCCACCTGCTGGTTCCAATTAAAAATTGTTTAAAAAGTGGAGGGAGGGGACCAGCAGGTGGCATGGTGGTTAAGGCGCTGGACACTCCCACGTGGTCAACTATGGCTCAAGTCCTGGACCTAGTGGCGTGCTTTCTCACTTTCCCTCTCTTTTTCTTTGTCTCTCTCTGGTCAAATTAAAAAAAAAAAAAAAAAGAATAAATAAATACAATTAATCATTACATATAAAAAAAGATATTAAAAAAAATGGAGGAGAGGGGCCAGCAGGTGGCAAGGTGGTTAAGATGCTAGATTTAGGACTGACTGAAGTTTGAGTCCTGAACTCATTGGCCAGAAAATCATGCCAGATGCATGTGCACGAGTGCCCAAAATCCCTAGAGGAGAATGAGTTAGAAAGGAGTGTGGTGTGACCACCCTCTGGAAGGTGATTTCTCACTCCCCATCACTTACCTCCATTTCTCTCTGGCAAGTACATGTGCCCTATAGCAAAAACCTAACTAACTAACTAACTAACTAAATAAATAAATAAATGTGGAGGGGAGGCCAGCCATGGCATGGTGATTAAGGTGGCTGGGTCCCATATGGCTGACTGCACAGTTCTCCCCAGAGACTTAAGGAACACACCGGGCACCTGTCTGTGTGTACATGCCCAGAATTCCAAGAGGAAAATGGAGACGATATTGCTGGGTGATCATGCCCCATGGCGGGGCGGGGGGGGGGGGGGTACTTTTCTTTCTTTCTCTCTCATCCTTCAGCAAGTACACGTATCCTCTGGCAAAATTTTTAAAATTATTTTATTTAACTTTATTATTTATTTACTTATTTAAATCTGACCAGAGAGGAAGAGAGAGAGAGAGAGAGAGAGAGAGAGAGAGAGAGAGAGAGAGAGAGAGAAAGTGAGGAAGCAAGCCTCCAGGTCCAGGACTTGAACTGCGATCGGCCATGTGGCAGTCCAGTGCCTTTAACCACTACGCCACCTGCCGGCCCTGCTCTGGCAAAATTTTAAAAAGAGCAAAAGGAGAAGATTTGAGCCTCCCGTGCCCCTGCTCTACCTCTTCACCTCATTATTTCCCCTAGTCTTGTTCTTTACTTACCCTCAGCAAGTCCCCCTCATCCACAACACCCAGGATATTTTTGGCTCCCCTAGGATGAGAAATGGCACATCCCTCATTGCCTCCAGCTTTCTGCACAAGCGGCTTCTCACTAGAGACCTGTGTGCCCCACTGTGAGCAGGACACAGTCCCTTCCGCCTGAGGACCACTCTTCCCTCCAGAGGTAAGGCCCACGTCCCATCCTGTCCCATCCCATCCTGTGGAATCTGGGCTGGCCATGACTTGCACTCGCTGACTGGATGTGGTAGAAGCCACACCAGAGCCAGGTCTTAAGAGGCCTGGAATGAGCAGATAGCTTAATGGTTACATCGCTGGACTCCCACATAGTCAACCACGTTTGGAGTCCTGAACCCGGGGCTTAAAACTCACACTGTGCACATGTGCTTGTGTGCCCAAACTCCTGAAAGGACAATAGAGGAGAAGGGACTGTGGCATGGCCATCCCCCCTGGGGGGGTGATTTCTCACTTTCTGTCTCTCTGTCTCTCCGGCAAAGTACATGCTCCCTATAACAAAAATCTCTAAAAAATAATAATAAAAAATAAAAATGGCCCTGCTATGGGGAGAAGCCGCATGGAGGAACACTGAAGTCCTGGCCAGGATTACACCTCCCAGAAGTGCCAGGGTGGCTGCCTCTGACTTCCTGGCCCAGCCGGCCTCTTGTGTCCAGAAGGCACCTGTGGGAGCCCAGCAGGCCACACGGAGCGACCAGGAGCCTACCCCACTGAGTCCACAGTTCCTGAGCCCAGAATTGTGAGCAACACCGTGGTTTTGTTTGAAGCCACTACGATGGGGAAGGTGGCACCACCTGATGTATTTCACACATGTCTGTTTATTTGTTGTTTATTGTTTCTTCTCAACACCCCCTCCCCCAGCACACACCAGAACCGAGGGCAGGAGCATCGCTTTGCTCCCCAGCACTGCTTCCTGGGGATACCCAGTAACTATCAGCTCGTGTGAGCAGAGCAGGTTGCAGGGTGCTTGGCTCATGGGGAACCCCAGAGAACGTTGCCATGGGGAGTCTGGGTGGCCCTGGGGACTCCTGCCAGTGGGCAGTCAACAGCCCCAGACTCCCTGATGCCATGAGAGGATGGAAGCTGGCCTCTTGCCTGGGCGGGCAGGCAGGGCCTGTGACCAGCACCCGTGGCAGAGACATTAGCTGCATCTCATCTGTCTCCTCGGTTCTTCTTCTGCTTCTCTAACTCTCAAATGCTCCCTTAATTGGCCATTTGGCCCCTAAATTAGGGGCGATTAGGATCAACCCCCAAGCAGCATTTCAGATGGCGGCCAGGGTCTGAAGCCTCTCATCAGGGTCCTGGGGGTCCTCCGACTTGGTCAAGTAAAGGTCAGCCCTCTGGCCTGGCATGGGTGCCCGGGTAACCTCTGACCCTCAGCTCTTAAACCTGACCCTGGAGAGTCAGACCTGAGGGACTAGGCGCAAAGGGCCTACTAGGGAGTGCCCAGTGATGCGGCGGGGTGACGGCCCCACAGATGCCTGGGAACTCAGAAAGTCTTCCTGCACCCGGTGTGCCCCTGACAGTTCCCTGTTGGACCTCCCCCCGTAGACATAGCTCCCTACCAGGGCCACAGCTCCCCACCAGGGCCACAGCACCCTCTGTCATGGGTGCGAGGCTCAGCTTGCGGGAGGGAGGTACTCCTGCTACTAGGCTCCACCGCCCAGTGCTGTATGGACCTGGTCGGCAAGTCTGCAGATTTCTCCAAGCCTCAGTCTCCTCAACTGCAAAACGGGGATCGTCAGTGCCCACCATGTTGTCCTGTTGTTCTGAGGGTTATATGACCCGGTGGATGTGCTGTTTTTTTTACACCTGGGCAAGAGAATCCCAGAGCTCTGCAGGCCAGCTGAACACACCAGGCTGGAGAAGCCCAGTTGAGCTTAACTGGCCCAGGGAACTTCCAAGGCTCAGAAACCACTGGTAGCACACAGGCCTGAGGGTCCTGTTTAGCCCAGAACTCCTGTCAGCCTGTGCCTTTGGCATGATGTCATCTTCCCTCCCATCTCCACTTCTTGCACCTGTCACTCCAGCCATAGGACATCCCCAACCCCCTCATTCCCTAACTTTTCACTGTCGTCAGCCAGGGAAAGGTCAGGTCCCTCAGCCCCCAGAGTATAACTTCTCTGCTCACTCTGCTCACTCTGTTCTGGGCCCATCCTGGGCCTGCCCCATTCATCTGGAGTGTCCTTGAGTACAGGCAGGGCTGGTACCATGCCCTCAATGGGCAGGTGGAACTCACACCTGCTCTCCATGCCCCCTGGGCCTAGCCTGGACATCAGGCTGCGTCCTGGGAGCAGGAGGAGGAGGGTGTATACTTCGGCATCAGAGTCAGCTCTGTCCTGGAGACAGCCCAGGAGCATGGGCCTGGTCCCAGCACTCGTTTAACTACCACCATGGAGGATAGTCAGTAAAGCAGTGAAGGACCAAGTGGCCGTGTGGCTTCTGAGCTGGCACAGGAGAAACACCTGACACAATGCTCTGTCAAACTCAGAAACAAGAAAGTCCAAGGAAGACATGCACAAGGGCAGGGCTTTCCGGGTGGCAGGAGGAGACCTGCCTCCCAGACCTGCCTGGCTGTGACACAGGTAAGGCTTACCTTACTCTCTGGGCCTCAGTTTCCCACCAGAAACACAGGAGTCCTTCACCAATGGTGGATGAGCTTGGAGGGGTCTCTCCATTCTTTAACACACACAGTAGGTGGGCTACAGCCCAGAGTTGGGGTCTCTAGCTCCCCTGGGGGTCGGGGTGGGGATGGACATTCTTGCATGCCCCACAGGTCGAGAACAGGTGTTAGCCAGCACCCATTTGGTTACTGCAAAATCTAAACCGTTCCCGGGCCACGCCCAGTGCCAACGCTCTGTTCCCTCTGCTGGCTTATTAACACCTGGAAGATGCATGCACTTGATGTGGCCCCTCTGATGTGCGTGTGTTCTGAGAGCCCAATCCCCTTCGCTGCAGCCTGCGGGCCTCACTCCAGCATCTAAGCAGAGGTCCCAGCAAGGCAGGTGCCTGTTCCACCCACACGGTGCTGCATGGCACCCACCCCCGTCCTGTCCCACTGCAGTCTCCCCCTGCATTCACCTTTAATCCAGGTGTCCCAGAGACCAGAGGCCATCACCCTGTGGAATGCCGCACCTCTAAAAAGTAACAGCCCCCAATGAACTGGCCCGGTGTTCCTGGCCTCCCAGCTGCCTCCCACCTCTGGGCAATTTATGGGGTCATGAACCATCTCGAGGGTGCAATTCCCTGCCCTGGTGCCAATTGGCCCCCAAAGTGCTTTACAACCTGCTTGTAGCACCAAGAAGGAGCAGGCCCCTGGGACAGCCCCAAAGCCCTGGTGGCCCCGCCATTTGGCACCCAGGTCAGGCAGGCAGGGAAGCTGCCCCAAGCCCAGGCAGGGTGACAGCAGTTTTCTTCCAACTGTGCTGATTTTCTACTGCATTGTTAGAAGTCATAAAGAAGGTGGTTTTTGAAGTACGACCATCTGAGTGATGCTCATGGCTCTTCAGAAGGATAGGGGCCCAAATCTTCATTTCTGTCTGTGTTAACAAGATCAGCCTCTCTGAGCTTCAAGGTGTGAAAAGAGGAGAATAAATGCTACTTTTGTTGTGAGGATGAAATTAGATGACAGTTGTCAAACAATGGAGCATCAAATGCTTGATGAATGGTTACAATTGTATTAACACAAAAGTGGAAATTACCCCAAATCTCACCTTCCAGAAATTGGATGGCTACTATCTTACCATCTCTCTTTGCAGACTTCTTCCACTGTGGAAAACGAAAGTTTTTTTAAAGAATTATTTATGTATTGGGTTGTCAGAAAAGTCATGATGCATTTTTGCATAGAATAAAATAGATCATGACTTTTCCAACAACCCAATAATTTTAATCATTGTTAATATTTTTAAATTTTGCTATAGGGTATGTGTGCTCACTAGAGAGAGACAGAGAGAGAAAGATAGAGAGAGGGAAAGTGAGAAAGCAAGCTGCCAGGTCCAGGACTCGAACCATGGTTGGCCACGTGGGAGTCCAGTGCCTTAGCCATCATGGCACCTGCTGGCCCCGTTTTGGAAAATTTTATCCATGCTGAAAGTTCATAGAAGGCACATGGCAGATTCAGAAACAGTTTTTTTTTAAAGAATTATTTTTATTTAACTTTATTATTATTATCATTATTATTTTCCAGTTTGATCTGAGAGAGACAGAGAGAGAGAGAGAGGAAGTGAGCAAGCAAGCCACCAGGTCCAAGACTTGAACCATGGTCGGCCATGTGGGAGTCCAGCGCCTTTAACCACCATACCACTTGCCGGCCCCCAGAACCAGTTTTAAAGCAGATGCACACAGAACCAACAGCCTCCCCAGACACAGATCTCATCTGCAGGCAGAAGACTCCCTCATGCCCTTTCCAGTCCCAGCCCTCCCTTCTCTCCTGGAAGGAGCCACCTTCTGACTTTTTCTTACTTCCTTTATAGTTTTACTTCCTTTGTAGTTCCTTTATAGGGAATGTCCTTTAGCTTTTGCCCTGTGTGCATGTCCTGTCTTTTCCCGCTTCGTGTATTTGTGACATGAGTTTGTGTCAATGGTGCATGTGCAGTTCATTCACACTTCTTTGCTCTGTGGTGCTCCATGCCTAGAATTGCCTCCGTCTATTCATCCACCCCAAGCTCATCTCCCGCGGAATGACCTCACCACAATCCCTTCTCCGTTCTCCTTGGGATTTGCGGCAAGCACTCACATTCACCTGACATGTTTTTCAAGCTGCTGGGTCCAGGACTCAAACCGAGTAGTTGACCATGTAGATCCAGCCCCTGGAGAGACACACTTGGCGGTGTGAGGGAACAGATTCAGCAGTCAGAACACTGGACCTGCGATGTTGCCAAGTGATCACAGCCTGTTCTGTTCTGTTTTGGCTTTGAAGCGATTACCGTTTCCCCCCCTGTGATAGACCCGCCACAGGGTCTGGTCACGCTGTGATCGCCTTCCTCCAGTCCTTCAGCCCCTGGATCCTGGGCAGTTTGTTTTAGGGAGACCTGGCTGGGGATTTGAACCACAGTCACCATGTGGGATCTAGCTTCTTTTGAGCAACACACCACCACTGCACTATAAATCCAACCCTCACCCTATTTTTTAAAGTAAGTTTTACATTTATTTATTTATTTGTTTGTTTGTCTGTTTATTTATTTTTATTTTTATTTTTTTTCCATAGTACAGAGAGACAGCAAGAGGGAAAGTGAGAAATCTCCTCCCCAGGGATTATGGCCACAATGCACTTCTTTCTCCTCCATTCTCCGCTGGGGATTTTGGACATGAATGCACACACACCTGGTGTGATTTTCAAGCCGCTGGGTCTGAGATTTGAACCATGATTGGCCATGTGAGAGTCCAACATCTTAGCCACCATACGCATACAAATAGATCTTCTAAAAGCGAAAGCAAGGCCAGTATGCACCCACATAGATGTAAAACAAAACGACTCCGCTACAAATACTTGTGTTTGCTAAGAAGACACACACATATAGACCAAAGATCTGTTTGCAGGGCTGGCAGGTGGCATGATGGTTAAAGGTGCTGGACTCCCACATGGCTGATTATGGTTTGGGTCCCAGACCTGGTGACTTGCTTTCTCATTTTCCCTCTCTTTCTCTGTCTCTCTCTGATCAAACTGGAAAATAATAATAATAATAACAAATGAAACTAAATAAAATAATTCTTAAAAAAAAAAAAAAGATCCACGGGGCCGGCAAGTGGCGTGGTGGTTAAGGGTGCTAGACTCACATGGCTGACCACAATTCGAGTCCCAGATCTGGCAGCTTGCCTTTTCACTTTCCCTCTCTCTCTGGTCAAATTTAAATAAATATATGAATGAATAAAGTTAAAAAAAAATTCTTAAAAAAAAATCTGTTTGCAACAGGTCTGCTGAGAATGGGGGGGACGGTACTTTAAAGCTTCGTTTTAAACCTTTCTTTGTTGTTTAATTATGTCATATTAGGCATGTTTGTTTCATAATCAAAACATGCTCATCTGATAGGTGGCGTTCTGAAGCCCAGCTTTACAAATGCTCTGAACATCTTTGTGAGCAAACACACTTTGCTACTGCACAGTCGCTTACAGTTTGAGTGCCAAACTGTCCCCTGAGGTGGGACACTGACGTTGGTTCCAACGTCTCTCTATGATAAAGAAGAGTATAACAAGACCACCTGGCAGCGTAGTGGTTAAGGTGACTGGATCTTCCATGGCTGCTTCATGGTTTGAGTCCTGGACTCAGCAGCTTTAAAACCATGCCAGGTGTGTCTGCATGCATGCCCAAAACCCAGGGAAGGGAATGGAGACGGAATTGTGGTGTGGCCATCCCCTCTGAGGTGCTTTCTCACTTTCCCTCTCTCATTCTCTGTCTCTAGCAAGCACATGTCACACTGCAGCAAACACATACACACACACACACACACACACATACACGTAACAAGTTTACCCAGATATACATTTTTACATACTTTGGTAACCTTCCCCACTTCTCTTCAACTATTTTTTTTTCCTTTTTAATTTACCAGAAGATACATGCACTCTCCAGAGAGAGACAGAGAAAAAGAAAGGGTTCTGTCCTAGATCTAAGTCCCTGTACAGGCTCTTCTGCATCAGGGTCTGTATTCTCAGTCACATGGTCTCCCTCAGCTGCCCAGAGCCCAGGCACAGAGGGGCTCTGGAAAACACACCCACAATTATCTTTTACTTTCTGGAAGTAAAGGAAGGTGGGCAGCCTCACCTCTGACGATATGCCCATGCCTGTGCCAAAAGCAGTTTACCTATACCTGGGCTGGCCTGGAGCTCAGCAAAGTTTTCCTTCCTCCAAAAGCTCATTCCCAGGACCATTGGGTGGTGTGGTAGTTAAGGCGCTGGACTCCCACATGGCCAACCGCATTCCAAGTCTTGGGCCTGGTGTCTTGTTTTCTCACTTCCCTCTCTCTCTGTCTTTTGTCTCTCACTGGTGAGCACATGTGCCCGATAGCAACCTTAATATGTAGATACAATAATAATAAATTAAATTAAATTAAATAATTCTTTACAAAGAAGTTCATTCCCTGCCCCACCCCTCTTTTTCTTTTCTTTCCTTTTCTTTTCTTTTCTTTTTTTTCTTTTCTTTTCTTTTCTTTTCTTATTTTAACATTTATATATGTATGTATGTATGTATGTATTTACTGTCATTTTCAAGCCTCCTGGTCTGGGACTCAAACCGCAGTCAGCCATGTGGGAATCCAGAACCTTAACCACCACGCCATCTGCTGTTCCCGGAACCACCCCTTTTCATTAAAACGTTTCTCTTTTTTTAATTCATGATAGTGCACATGTGTGCACATGAGAGAGGAAGAGAAGAGAGAGAGAGAGAGAGAGAGAGGAGAGAGAGAGAGAGAGAGAGAGAGAGAGAGAGAGGGCCCACAGGTGGTGTAGTGGTTAAGGTGCTGGACTCTCATATGGTGGACCGTGGTTTGAGTCCTAGACCTGGTGGCTTGCTTTCTCATACTCCCTTTCTTTCTGTCTCTGTCTCTCTCTGATCAGATTTTAAAAATAATAATAATAATAATAAATAAAATAATTGTTTAAAAAAGAGAGAGACGTGAGTCCTCTCCACAAGGTTCAGCCACACTGCAATCCTCTTCCTCCTGTCCTCCAGCCCAGCAGATCTTCAGTACTTGCAAGTGTGCCCAGCATGTTTCAGGATGACTGGACTGAGGGTTCGAACCACCGTGTGGGATCTGGCTTCTCTTGAGCAGTGCATTACCTCTGCACTACAGAGCCAGCCCCCCGCACCACTCCTGCTTCCCTCATGCCACAAATATTTATTGAGCATCTGCAACATGCCGAGTACTGCGCGGGGTGCTGAGCAACAGTGGCATTCAGCGTGGGCAAGGGATCTGCCTGCCCCTGTGAGGTGACAGTCACACACAGGAAAAGCACACGAAGTACACACAAGGAAAGAAGTCGCGTTGTACCGGAGCTCGAAGTTGGGCAGTCTTGTGCCCGTTCCCTCCCCCACTTTACCCACTTTAACCACCAGTTACCTGGGCAGGGCTGCCATATTACACCACCGAATGTCCAATGCTGGATCAGGACAGTGCACGGCCTGTGCAACTGTATACAGAGGCCTTGAACCAGTCCCCAGCCCAGCCTGGCTGCTTTGTCTCACAGAGTCCAGCCAAGCTGATAAATAAAGGCTCCTAAGGGCTGAGTGTCTTCTGACCCACCCTTCCTAGAAGTTTCTACATCACAGAAGAAGCCCTTAGAAAGGGTGATGTTTAACCTGTCTGGTTCTTAGAGGTACACACACAGATGGAGTGAGCCAACTGTGCTGGGCGTCTCTGCAGAGTTCCATTATCCTGCAGGCAGCCCTGTTTTACAAACGAGGACACAGAGGCTCAGAGAGGACAAACAACGCAAGCAGGTCAATGTCAGACCCAGGGCACAGTGCTGCGCCGGCCCCTGAGTAAGCCAGCTCCGATCTGTTTTGGGGGGGTCCCCCTTCCCCTTTGTCTGAACCACAGGAGGCAGCCCCCAATTTGTTCCCTGCCCATTAACAGCCCCAACCTCTGAACCATCCTGGGCGTCAAGGAATTAGAGCAGAGACATGCCACCTTTTGGGAGCTGACACCCCTATTCTTATTCCATTTCACCCCGCCTCCCTTGGTCCTTCCAAGTGTCAGCTGGCAAACATCTGTCCTGTAAATCAAAGCGCTTAAGGACTCGCCAGGTTTGACAGGTCTCTGAGAATTTCATGGAGCCCTTTGGAGAAGACACCATCGGGGGCTGCAAAAAGCATTTGGAAAAGTTAAAAGGCTCCTTCGCAAGCACAAAGTGGCCCAGAGAGCTCGGCTTCAAGAGGTCACAGCCCCCGGGCAGTGGAGCGGGTGGACAAGGGAGTGGTGGATTCCATCTGAGAGGGCAGCGCCTCTGACCCTCTAAGGAAAACATGGGGAAGGTTCCGGCTGGGCGAGCCTGAGTAGACAGCCATTGTGCGAGAGCCCCGGGGATTTGTTTGGGAGGAAGGTGACGGTTGCGGACGTGTACGACAGTGCTGTCTGCACACCTTTGACCACTGGGCCTGCACTGCTGTCCCCGCATGTGGGCACTGATGCTGACTGATGGGAGTCACTCAACCACGCCGCCCGGCTCCTTTGTCTGCGGCCTGGGTTAGCGCTTAAAAAATACCGCGTGCTGGCAGAATAGTTTCTCTGTTGTGGTTATAAAAGTGATCCATTTCCAGTGTAGGAACTGTAGGAAAATGAGATATATAAAAATAAGGAATAAAATGAGTGAATTCTCTTCCTTTTTTTTAAAAAAAAAATGTACTTCTATCCATGTTTTTGATCTTTCCTTTTTTTCCTCTTCCTTGTTGCCTTTACAAATTCAGTTTTACTATAGGATGGGCTTTTTCATTTTGCCTCAGGGGGTGACAGTTTTGGTGAAGGGCATGATTATTTGGATGTACCTTATTCATTTAACCTTGTGTTAAATAGTTAGCATTTTTATTTGTTTAGTTTTTTTTTTTCTTATTAGAAAGATTTCGGCTATAGGATGCATGTGCTCATCAGAGACACAGAGAGAGATAGAGAGAGAGAAAGTGAGAAATCATCCCCTCCCCCAGAGGGATAGCCATGCCACAATCCCTTCTTCATTCTTCTCAGGATTTTGGGCATACATGTGCACATACCTGGCATGAGCTTCAAGCCACTGGGTCCAGGACTTGAACCACAGTCAGCCATGTGGGAGTCCAGTGCCATAACTACCACACCACCTGCTGGCCCCACAGTTAGCTTTTCTTAATCTGTCACCTCATCTACACCAGGAACCAAAACTATGACCTACCACTGAATCCAGCTCACTGCCTGTTAGATACAACCCATGGACTAAGGAATTTTTTTGAAAGTATTATTTTATTTAACTTTATTTATCTATTTTAACCTGACTAGAGAGGGAGAGAGAGAGAGAGAGGAAGTGAGAAAGCAAACCGCCAGGTCTGGGATTCAAACTGTAGTCAGCCATGTGGGAGTCCAGCGCTCTTAGCCACCGTGCCACCTGCGGGCGCTGGATTTTTTTCTTTCTTTTTTTTTTTTTTTTTTTTTTGGAGAGGTTATTGCTATAGGGTGCATGCGCTTGCCAGAAAGACAGAGAGAGAGACAGAGAGACAGAAAGTGAGAAATCACCCCCCCCCCCCATGGGGAATGGCCACGCTGCAATCCCTTCTCCTCCATTTTCCTCTCAGGATCTTGGGTACACATGCACGTGCGCCCGGCATGAGTTTAAGCCACTGGGTCTGGGACTCGAACCGTGGTCAACTACATGGGAGTCCAGAGACATAGCTATTACACTAACTGCTGGTCCCTCTAGGAATTAAAATTTAAAGGGCCAGTATCCTTACTCTGAACTCATCTCCAATGAGCACCTTTGGCCAGTACTTTAAAAACTCCCTTCATGAGAAACTCCTGGAAGTAGAATTACCTGGTTAAAGGGGATGAGACATCCTTGTTTAGATCACAAGTTCTGATACTCATCAGACTCTGGCAAATCCTGGGCTGGAGTTGGGGTGCAGCAGGAGCTCACAAGGCCAGGCCCTGTTGTCCTGGGTTCTTCTCACTCTGAGAAAGCCAGGCACTAGGCTGGCCAGGTGTATAAGCATAAGGCAGGGACCCCTAGGTCCTGGCAAGAACTCTGGACTCGATCTGGATGACGATGTGGCTTCCCATGGAACTGCGGTGGTGATGGATTTGCAGGAGACACTGCAGGGGGTTTGGCTAGGACAGAGACCACCACTGATCCATGCCCCCACCCCACAGTCTCAAGAGTGGGGATGTAGATGCTCCCCACATCTGGGTAGCTTTGCGGTGGGACTTCTCAGGTAAGCCTCAGTTTGGTAGGTAAGAAGAAAGGCTTTTCCCTTCGGTTTGAATCTTTTGTTCTTGGTTACCTGTATTTTTTTCTTCTTTTTAGAGTTTATTCATTTATTTCTTGCATGAGTGGAAAGACAGAGAGACAGAGAGGAGCACCCCCAACAGAGTCTTGGTGCCATGATCCACCCCCAGCCTCAGCCAGCCCAGATCATGGGCAAGGGTGTGCCCATGTATTCAGGGAGGCCTCCACATTTGAACTGGGAACCTTCCCTGGAGAGTGTGGTACTTGTACTGCTGAGCCACCATCTGGCCCTCGTCTTTCTTCTGTGAAGTTTCTCATGACTTTCCAGGTGAACCTGGGAAGGAGCTGAACGATTTCACAGAAAAGAAACCGAACTCCCACGTCCATCCCGCCACCCCACTCCACACTCAATTCACGGTCGAGTGTGCTGATGTGATTCCATCAGGAGGTAGGAGTGAGAGGACGCACTGTGCCACCTTACTGCCCAGACCCACCTGCCGTGGAAGTCTGGTCCAGGTGCCAAACACTGGCAGCTTCACTTATGGGAGAATGCCAGAGTCATGGTTGGCTGGGGGCTGGGGGCTGGGGGCTGGGGGCTGGGGACTTGGGACAGTTTTGCAATTCTATCAGGCCAAAGAGCCCATCAGCCCCCAGAATGCTTGGAAGGGGCCCTTTAGTGAAGCAACATCAAAAAGCTTCCTTTGCCCTCCCTTTGCTGGGACCACTCCTCTGAGTCCAGCCTCAGGGGGCATCTATGCCTTCAGCTCCCCGCGAGCTGCTTCTACCCAGTGGGTCCCTGGACCTACCCCTTAGGTGTGCTGCCCTCTGTCCTTGTTTGCAGACACTCTGGGGACTTGCTGCCTTCTCGCTCTGAGGAGTGAAGAAGGAGCTACCCGGGTTGGAGTTCCATGTGCTGTGGTGGGATGAACATTGACTGATGGAGTCTGCAGTGGCTGGATGGTAACCCCAAAAGGCACGTCCACCAGAGCCTGTGTGGGTGGCCTTCTCTAGAAAAAGGGTCTTTGCAAGTATAATTAAGTTAAAGATCTCAAAATGAGATCATCATGGATTTGAGGATAGGGGCTAAAACCAGTGAGAAGGGTCCTTAAAAGAGAAAATCATAGGGACCAGCAGGTGGTATAATGGTTATGTTGCTGGACTCCCACATGGTCAACTATGGTTCAAGTCCTGGATCGGGAGGCTTGAAACTCTCACCGGGTGCATGTGCGTGCATGCCCATAATCCCAAGAGGAGAATGGAGGAGAAGGGATTGCAGCATGGCCGTCCTCCTGGGGGTGATTTCTTTTTTTCTTTTTAAAATAAGTTTGTTTGTTTGTTTAAATTTTACCAGAGAGAGACAGAGTGATAGAGAGAGAGGAAAGGAGAAAGCAAGCCACCAGGTCCGAGACTTGAACACTGTCAGCCATGTGGGAGTCCAGCACCGTTAACCACCATGCCACTTGTTGGCCCTGGGGATGATTTCTTATTTTCTGTCTTTCTCTGTCTCTCTGGTAAGCACATGTGCCCTATAACAAAAATCTCTCTTTCAAAAAATGAGAGAGAGAGAGAGAGAAAAGCAGAGGGACCAGCAGGTGGCATAGTGGTTAAGGTGCTGGACTTCCATATGGTCAACCATGGTTTGAGTCCCAGACCTGGCGGCTGAAAATCATGCAGGTGCATGCACATGTATGTCCAAAATGAAGGAGTGGAGAATGAAGGACAAGTGATTGAGGTGTGGCCATCCCCCCGGGGGTGATTTCTCACTTTCCCTCCCTCTAGCAAGGGCACACATCCTATGACAAAAACCTTAAAAAAAAAGAGAGAGAAAGAGAAAAGCAGAGGGATGAGACAGAGAGGGGAAAGGGAAGGCCACGAGAAGATGGAAGCCAAGCCAAGGCTAAAGAGATGTGGCCGCCAGCTCAAGAAGGTCTGGAGCCACCAGGAGCTGAAGGAGGTTCCGGAAGGACTCACTGGGGGCCAACATCTGGATTCGGACTTGCAGTCTCCAGAACCAGGATAGCACACATTTCCATCAGTAGCTGCAACAGCCCCCGGGGACTCAGACAGAGCACGTCAGTTCCAGCTCCGCCTCCCAGCCCTCTAACCACGCCCCCATGAGGCCCAAGGGCAAGAGGTCACTCAGCAGGTGCCCAGTCAATGACTGCTCTGAATGCAAATGCCAGCGCTGGCCCTCAGAAGAGTGGGCAGAGTGGCCTCTGGGGTCTACAAGGTTGCACAAGGGGCCTCATCTGCACCCCCAGAAGTCCCAGCGTTAGAGAGGGGAGAGGGAAAGGGAGCACAGCCAAGTGTCACCAGGGCCGTCACATGAACACATTCCGGGTCAGTCTCGAGTTCAAGAGGAACAGTGACCATGACTCCAACTGCTCTTGAGGACGCTTCGAGGAAGGACCCTGAAAACACACAGAAGTCCTGAGAACCTGGCGCTGGAAAGAGAAAAAGCAGCCCTGCCTACAGGGGCCGGGTTTCCTACTGGGTCCTGTCCCACCGTCCTGGTGGTCCTCTGCCAGCAGCTGCACAAAGGACACCTGAGGCCCACTAACCGAATGCCATGGGGAGTCGGGGTGAGCAGGCCACCTGAGCCACGTGCAGTGACCTGTGCCCATTCCCACTCTGACTCCTGGGTCTCCGGGAGCAGAGCCTCTACCTGCTGCCAAGATTCCGGGCCTGGGGCTGCATGAGGCCTGAGCGCCAAGTGGGTACAGCCCAGGAGTGCAGAGACATAGGGAGGGGAGCGGGAGTGTGGGGAGGAGAAGAGGAGAGGAGGGAGGAGAGGAGGAGCATGAGCAGGAGAAGAAGGGAGGAGGCAGGAGAGCAGGAGCACCAGGAGGAGAAGACGGGAGGGAGGGAGGAAAAGTGGGGGAGAAGGAGAGGACAGAGAAGAGGAGAGGAGGGGCGTCCCAAGGAGGTAGGAGGAGGTTGGAGGAGGAGCAGAGGAGATAAGTGTCCTTTCTTGCCCTTCACTTCTGTAGGGCAGGCCAACTGTTCCTTTGCCTGTCTCCCCAGCTGTGGCTTGGAGCTTGGCAGAGTCGGCATGCACCTGGGCGAGGCCCTTGCACACGTGCCCTGTGCTGTGGATCCTGGCAACAAGGAGCCTGAACAAAGAGGTGGGGTGTGGGCAGCTGGTGAGGAAAAGGACCCCTGGCCTTCCAGCGGACACAGTGACTGGGTGCAGGGCAGCCCCGTGAGGCTGCAGGAAGAGGCCCCCTGCTGTTGCAGAGTAAGCATCGCTAGGCATCTGGGTCTGCAAAGGTTTCTGAGTCCCTGTGTCACGGCCCCACCCGCCACTCCCGGAGGCCCCTCATTCTCACACCATTGACTGCAGCAGCATCTTGGTCCCATTTCCTAGATGGGGAAACCGGGTCATCGGTCACAGGCCGTTCCCAAGGCACTCAGCACAAGCTTCAGTAGGAATTCCCTAGCCCCCTTGATCTGTGGTGTGTGCAGCCAGAAACCCTAGCCAGACCTGAGCCCAACATCTGTTGAAATACCTCAAAGCAGGGGGGTTAAATACTTTATAGCCAAAGGGGAATAAAACTGCGCTAGCACCAACTTATTCATCATCTTCATCTTCATACTCTTCCTCCTCCTCTTCTTCCTCATCTTCATTTTCCTCGTCTTCCTTCTCCTTTTTCTTGCTCTTCTGTTAACTGAAAACTGCTCTGTAATTGAAAGAAAAAAAAGTTGCAGCTGTTTTGTTGCCATTCTGAATGCTTCTAATACTTTAAAAAAAAAAAAAAAAGAAAGAAAGAAAAAGAAAAAAAGAGATACTTTAAAGCAGGAAGATCCCTAGTCTCTGCTGACCTGCTGGAAAAGCCAAGCTGGAAGCCCTCGGAGCCTGAAGACCCTGCTTTCCTCCGCCCTTCTCCTCCCCTCCCTCCTGTCTTCCTTCACTTAACAGAAGTTAGCACACCTGTTCCATGCCAAGCTCTGCTGGGTCAGGGGTGAGGGCTGGGATATAGTAGTGACCAAGACACACGCATGCACACACACACACATGCACACACACAGGCCTCCATGGAGCTTCTAAACACCAGGCAGAGGCAAATTATGGGCAATTCGTTATTTTTAAAAAATAATTATTTTATTTTAATTTGACCAGAGAGGGAAAGAATGAAATAGAGAGGGAAAGTGAGACAGCAAGCTGCTAGGTCCGAGACTCGAACCACAGTTGGCTGCATGGGAGTCCAACACCACCTGCCGGCCCCTTATTATTTTTTTAAAGAATTATTTTATTTAACTTTATCTATATCTATCTATCTATCTATCTATTTATTTATTTATTTAAATAATTTAATCAGAGAGGAACAGAGTGAGAGAGAGGCAGGGAAAAGTGAGAAAGCAAGCCACCAGGTCTGGGACTCAAACTGTGGTTGGCTATGTGGGAGTCCAGTATTCTTAACTACCACACCACCTGCCGGCCTTGGTAATTCATTATTTTATGACAATTATTATAACAGTGGCAAATGAGACAAGGATTCTTTTTTTTTTTTAAGGTTTGTTTTATTTTGTTTTGTTGCCATAGGGTACGTGTGCTTGCCAGAATGGGAGAGAGAGAGAGAGAGAGAGAGAGAGAGAGAGAGAGAGAAGAGAAGAGAAGAGAAGAGAAGAGAGAGAGAGAGAGAGAGAGAGAGGGAGAAGAGAAGAAATAACCTCCTGGGGAGTGGGCCATGCTGCAGTCTCTTCTCCTCCATTCTCCTCTCGAGATTTTGGACATGCATGTATACATACTCGGCATGAGTTTCAAGCCACTGAATCCAGGACTCTAACCCTGGTATGTCGTGTGGGAATCCAGCTCTTCAACCACCACACCACCTGCTGGCCCCAAGGCCAGGATTATTTCTGAACCTTTCTGAGCTTCCTTTTACTTACCTGCAAATAGAGATAAAACCCTCAGAGTTGCTACCTCAAAAACTGCAAATTGTTGGGGCTGGCAGGTGGCATAGTGGTTAAGGGCACTGGACTCCCACATGCCTGACCACAGTTTGAGTTCTAGACCTGGAGGCTTGCTTTCTCACTTTCCCTTTCTCTCTCTCTTACTCTGTCCCTCTCTGGTCAAATTTAAATAAATAAATAAATAAAGTTAAATAAAAATAATTCTCTAAAAAAAATAAAAAGAAAAAGAACTACAGATTGCACATACATCCACACATGAGCACACACAGACTCACATAAGTACCCACACAGTCGCATGCATGCACACATACAGGAGCACACACATGTGCACACTCACAGATGCACATATACACACGCGCACACATGGTCTGACCCATAGTTAGACAACCTTATGGACTAGGATTAAGTGGAACAGTGCCGAATGCTCTGGAATGTGGGATGAGTTAGGGGGTTTGCCTTCTCAAGATCTCTGTTTCTAAAAGGCCTTTATCTGTGGCCTGGGCATGGGTTTGCTTCTTGGTTTCTTCCAAAAGAATGACCACTACAAACAGAACGCTGACTCCCCAACACTGAACAAAACCGACAACCAAGTTTGTAAACACTTCCATTTTAAAAACATACAAAATCCAAAGCATTCCTTCTGACCCAAAAGGAAGCCACTAGTTGAGAAAAGATTGAGTCACCATGTCCTTCTACACAGTAGGGTGGGGGGAAGGAAAAGGCTCCTGAGAGAGTGACGAGGTTGGGGTCATTCCCCAGGGAATGGCTGCCTTGGAAAATATGTCCCCTGCCTCTGACATCAGGGATGCAACATGACTCCCATTTATCCAGGCGACACGCCCCAAGAAGACCCAAAATAGCCCAACCTTTTCCTCCACGCCCTCCTTGGTGCTGCGCCTCACTGCAGTGGTGCCTACGGCCTCCTGATCCATGGCTGGAAACTGGCCTTCACGACCGAATATTAAAGTGTTCTCGGGGCTGTTGAACTTTCACAGGAACCTGTTTGGAACCCAATTTGTGATCCACAAACCACTCCACAGTCCAGCTGCTGGCCATGGGGTGGTACTGGGCAGATGGGTTGGATGTCTTCACTCAATCTTCCTGTTTGAAAATGTCTGGACCTACAGAGGAATTTCAAGAGCAGTATGGGGGCTAGCAGGTGGCGTGGTGGTTAAGGGTGCTGGACTCCCACATGGCCGACCGTGGTTTGAGTCCTAGACCTGGTGACTTGCCGTCTCTCTTTCCCTCTTTCTTTCTCACTCCATCTGTCTCTGTTCAAATTAAAATAAATAGATAAAGTTAAATAATTTTTTTAAAAAAAGAGTAGCATGACGAATGCCTATACATTCCCCACCCGTGTGCAACAGCATTCTGCTCTGTGTGAGCGCATTCTCCCATGCATATACGCACACACATCTTTATCTTCCTGAGTCACTTGGAAATTTGTTGTGACACTATTTCACTAAGTACTTCAGCATGTGTCCCCCAAGTACAGGACACTTCCTATATAACCCCACACAAGTGCCAACGCCAGGAAATGCAGCCATGACCTAAACTGTAATCCATATTGAAATGTCCCCGAAGACTGTAGTGATGTCCTTTATAACTGTTTCTTTGTACACAATTTGTTGTTCTTGAAGTGAAATTCACCTAACATCAAATTAGCCATTTTATAGTGTACAGTTTATGGTGGTCGTCAGTACCTTTATAATCACTACCTTTATCAAGTTTCAAAACATTTTCATCAAGCCAAAAGAAAACGCTTCACCCATTAAGAACACTCCTTACCCAGCTCCTCTTTCCCCTAGCCCCAGGCAACACCTGATTGGCTTAGGCAGGTGTTTTCTTTGTTGTTGTTTTTAAAGAAGAAGTGGCACGGTGGGTAAGGCGTTGGAATTCCCACATCACTGACCATGGTTCTAGTCCTGGACCTGGTGGTTTGCTTTCTCACTTTTCCTCTCTCTCTCTTTCTCTGGCAAAACTCATGTGAAATAATAATTATTAATTAATTAATTCTTTTTAAAATAATTTATTTTTAAAAAAGAATTATTTATTTAGGGGCTAGCAGGAGACGTAGTGGTTGAGACACTGGACTCTCACATGATTGACTGTGGCTTGAGTCCTGGACCTGGCTACTTTAAAATCACAATCCCTTCTCCATTCTCCTGAGATTTTGGGCAGGCATGCTCAGAGTATTTTCAAACTGCCAGGTCCAGGACTTGAACCACACAGTCAGCCATGGATCTAGCTGCTTTAACCACCTTGCCATCTGCTGGCCCAGTTATTTATTTTTTTAAAAGAATTATTCTATTTAGGGACTGGCAGGTGCTGTGGTGGTTAAGGGTGCGGGACTCCCACATGGCTGGCTGCGGTTCAAGTCCCGGACCTGGCGGCTTGCTTTCCCTCTCTCTCTCTCACTCTGTCCCTCTGTAGTCAAATTAAAAGAAAGAAAGAAAGAAAGAAAGAAAGAAAGAAAGAAAGAAAGAAAGAAAGAAAGAAAGACGAAATGAAACTTTTTAAAAATAATTACTTTAAAAATTATTTTTGAAATAAAATAATTCTTTTTTTTTAAAGACCAGAGAAGGATAGAACGAGAGCGAGAGCGAGAGAGAGAGAAAGAAAGTTGCCAGGTCTGGGACTCAAACCACACTGTGGTCAGCCAAGTGGGAGTCCAGCGCGTTTAACCACCACACCACCTGCTGGTCCCTAGTTTTTTTTTTTTTTTTTAAAGACTTTATAGGTGCTGGCAGGTGGCATGTGGCTAAAGGTGCTGGACTCCCACATGGTCAACTTCAGTTCAAGTCTTGGACTTGACAGCTTGCTTTCTCACTCCCCACCCCCATCCCTCTCTGGTCAAATTAAGTAAATAAATAAATTAATTAAATTAAATTAAATAATTCTTTAAAGAAAAAAAGACTTCATAACAAATCAAATGGAGAATTGGACCCTATGTGTGTTTATTTGGAGGAGCAAAGAGAAAGTTGTTTTAGTACTTCTAGCATCTTCCCTACTGCTTGCTGACGGGACATCCTTGGGCAAATCCTTTCCTCTCTGTCTTGTATTGTGTTTACTTGAGGATCAGAGACTTCAAAGACATTTTGAAGGTCCTATCTCAGCTTAGATTTCTGAGCCCATCCATTTCCCATGAACTGGAAAAACTCAGTCAATGCACAAGTTCAACCTCTGGGGATATTTGTCCTGCCCAATAGTCTCTGTCCAAGCCTGGTGGGGGCGGCCAGGGAAGGAGGAATGCACCATCCATGAGCCCCCTGCTCCTGGTGACTGTAAGCAGTTCACTGGCCTCTCAGAACCTGCTGTCTGTTTACCCATCCACCAGTCTCTCACCTATAAAATGGGACAACGGCTCACTCCAGGCCCAGTTGCAGGGAGCCCATGAGAAAAGCCTGCATTAACTGAATACCACACTCAGAGGTGAGGTCTTACCACAGGAGCCCAGAGGATCAGATGAAAGTCTCTGTCATTCCCCCCACCAACATCGACTGGTTACTTTCTCTCCTGAGTTCTTTTCAAGAGGAATGCTGGCATCCAGGGTCATGGTAAAAATGTGAGTCAGGGAGCTGGCAGGTGGTATGGTGGATAAAGGCGCTGGACTCCCACATGGCTGACCACGGTTCGAGTCCTGGACCTGGCAGCTTGCTTTCTTGCTTTCCCTTTCTCTCTTTCTCATTGTCTCTGTCTGGTCAAATTAAAGAAATAATAATTACAAATGGAATTCAATAAATCATTTTTTCTTTTAAAATGTAATTGGGTACCTCAGTGCCTGGAAGTGTCCCCCAAAGATAAAATTGTAAGCAGAAAGCAGCTCCTGGGAGAGTGTTCTGCTGTGATCTTTGAAGAAAGTTCTTGTTCATGCTTCTCTCACTGACTCAAAGGAAGTGTCAGCATCAGTCCCTGGGAGGAGCTCCCTGGCTCTATTGCTGGCTGCCCCAAACACACCCCTCTCAAGGGCTCTGTCTCTGGGGTCTCACAGGACTGGTGGAGGGTCTGAGTTATTTG
This sequence comes from Tupaia tana, assembly GCA_026018925.1. Lineage (NCBI taxonomy): Eukaryota > Metazoa > Chordata > Mammalia > Scandentia > Tupaiidae > Tupaia > Tupaia tana. The sequence goes on from JAKSZU010000012.1 coordinate 37,342,393, forward strand.
GCATGGTATCTGAGGGTTTGCAGATTGCACTATAGCAATGGAAGTTGAGGAAGGGTGGGAGGGAGGATCCATGGAATGAACAAGAAAAGGATGAGGGCATAGTCGACCACGGTTTGAGTCCCGGACCCGGCGGCTTAAACTCACGCCGGGCGCGTGTGCGTGCATGCCCAAGATCCCGAGAGGAGAATGGAGGAGAAGGGATTGCGGCGTGGCCATCCCCCCTGGGGGGGTGATTTCCTGCTTTCTATCTCTCTGTCTCTCTCTGTCTGTCTGGCGAGCGCACGCGCCCTATAGCAAAAACCTCTCCAAAAAAAGAAAAAAAAAAAAAAAGAAAAGGATGAGGGACCAGGAGATGGTGTAGTGGTTATGTCGCTGGACTTCCACAGTTGACCATGGTTTGAGTCCTGGACCAGCAGCTTAAAACTTACACCAGGTGTGAGTGTATGCGTGCCCAAAATCCCGAGAGGAAAATGGAGGAGAAGGGATTGTGATGTGGCCCTCCCCTCTAGGGTGTGATTTCTCACTTTCTGTCTCTCTGTCTCTGTCTTTCCAGCGAGTGTACACACCCTAGAGCAAAAGTTTCTCTTAAAAAAAAAAGAAGAAGAAAAGAAAAAGGATGAGCAGAGAACCCAGTGGATTCTCAACAATATTAACACCTCCCAGCTCTTTTAAATGAGCCATCTTATATTTCTTGAGCACCCATTGTGTCAGGCTAGATGCAGGGCACCAAGGCTGTGGCAGAAACTGTATATATGCACTGCCACTGTTCTAGGTTATTTTGTTATTAACAGAAATTACTTGGAACTGGGTGACTTATCAAAATAGAGATATGGGCTGGCCCCGTGGTTTAATGGTTAAGGGAGCCAAACCCCACATGGCAGACTACAGTTGGAATCTCGCCCCAGCAGCTTGAAAAACATGCTGGGCACATGTGCATGGGTGCTCCAAAACCCCACAGAATAGAGAAATGGAGACTGGATTGTGGTTTTGCCATGCCCCATGGAGAGGTGCTTTCTCACAGGCAGCAGGTAGTATGAAGGTGAAGGCACTGAATCCCACATGACCAACTACATAGTTTAAGTCCTGAACTGGGCAGTTTGAAAATAACATCGAGCAGCACGTGTGTGTGTGTGTGCCCAAAATGTTGAGAGAAGAATGGAGGAGAAGGGATTTTAATGTGGTCATCTTTCCTAGAGGGGTGATCGCTCTCTCTGGTGAGTACACACACCCTATTATATATATATATATATATATATATATATATATATATATATATATATTTATATATGAGAGAGAGGAAGAGGAGAGAGGTGCTTTCTCCCTCTTCTCGGTTCGTTGTCTGTCTGGCAAATGCATGCACTCTCTATTAAAAAAAAAAAAAAAAAGATAAGAAGGTTGGGGCCAGCAGGTGGCATGGTAGTTAATGCACTGGATTCCCACATGGCCAACCACGGTTTGAATCCTGGACCCAGCAACTTGAAAATCACACTGGGCGCGTGTATGTGTGTGCCCATAAAATGGAGGAGAAGGGATTGTGGCATGGCCAGCACACTAGGGGGTGATTTCTTGCTTTCTGTCTCTCTGTCTCTGTCTCTCTTGATGAGCACACCCACCCAATAGCAAAAATCTTTCAAAAGAAAAAAGAATGGGGACCAGCAGGTGGCACGGTGGTTAAGGTGCTGGACACTCCCACATGGCCGACCACGGTTCAAGTCCTGGACCTGGTGGCTTGTTTTCTCACTTTCCTCTCTTTCTCTCTCTCTCTCTCTGGTCAAATTAAAAAATGAATGAATGAATGAATTTTAAAAAGAAAAAAGAATGTCTTGGGAAAAATAATGCACTTTCTAGCAGGTTCCAGCAGAGATATTGGGCTGATTCAGCAGCCCCTACATTCTAGGCTCTGCCTGGCCTCCCCTCACCAAAGTGTTCACAGTCCTTTCTGTCCCAAGCTCTATTGCAGTTCTTATTTCCTTTTTTTACTTTTTCGTAAAATGTATAACATTTTTTTACAATGTAAAATGTATTACTAAAATGAAAGTAAAATTATCATTTTCTTTTCTTTTCTTTTTTTGAGAGATTTTTGCTATAGAGCATGTGCACTCTCCAGAGAGACAGAAAGACAGAAAGCAAGAAATCACCCCCCAGGGGGGATGGCCATGCCGCAATCCCTTCTCCTCCATTCTCCTCTGGGGATCTTTGTCATGCACGCACATGTGCCCAGTGTAATTTTTAAGCTACCAGGTCCAGGACCTGAACTATAGTTGATCATGTGGGAGTCCAGTGACATAATCATCACGCCGTCTGCTGGTTCCAAAAAGCTATCATTTTCATAATGTAAAGACTGGAGCTGAAGCTGAACAAGATTCTCTTAGTCATTGGGATGTGGGATTAGAAATGATGAACATTTCTCACTTGCTACAATCAGAAATGAGCGACCTTCAACATGTGCAGTTGGAAGGAGGGAGCCTGCAGAAAAAATGATTTAGGGTTCAACAAGACAGGTGTGTGTGTGTGTGTGTGTGTGTGTGTGTGTTATAGGGTGCGTGTGCCCATTGGGAAAAAACAGAGAGAAAGTGAGAATCACTTCCTGGGGGAATGACCACACCACAATCCCTTCTCTTCCAGTCTCTTTTCAGGATTTTGGGCACGCACATGTGCCTGGTGTAATTTTCAAGCCACCAAATCTGGGACTCAAACCGTAGTTAGCCATGTGGGAGTCCAGCATCTTAACTACTCACCACCTGCTGGCCCCAACAATAGGGTTTGATTTTTTTTTTTAATTAGAGAGATTTTGGCAATAGGGCATGTATACTCGCTGGAGAGACAGAGAGATAGAAAGCAAGAAATCACCCCCCCCAAGGAGATGGCCACACCACAATACCTTCTCCTCCATTCTCTCAGAACTTTGGGCATGCATGCATTCTCCTGGTGTGCTTCAAGTCACCAGGTCTGGGATTTGAACCGTGGTCTACTACGTGGGAGTCCATTACATCACCTGCTGGTCCCCCCAACAAGAGTTTTTAAAAATCTCAGCTAACATCAGGTCCAGCACAAAGCCACCAAGCCAGCCAGCCCTTCTGGCCACCTGGGCCCGAGATCCCTAGGGCCATGTGTGGGCTGAGCTAGGCAAGGGGGAACTTTAGATCCTGCTCCCATGACTCAGCAAAGGGGAGGGACCTCTAAAGCCAAGGGGAAGCTTTTCCATACCTGGGTCAAGGACACAGGCAAAGCTCAGGCCCCCATCTCTAATCTGTGGGGTCCCCACACAGTGAGTGAAGACTAACCAGTGATTTAGCTGATTCAGTCACCAGGAGCAAATAACGCAGCAAAATCAAAGCCAGCCCAACAACATGTAGGGGTTTCTGGCATCCAGGTGAACACTGAGCCCTTAGGCCACCTCCTGCCACACCTCTGCTCTCACCTGGCCAGTCTGTTGTTTATAGCTGCAGCGCCCCCTGCTGCCCAGCGCTGCCTTTTCCTCTGCTCCTCTTGGTTTCCTACGAGTGTGCACACAGGGCGAGTGGTCCAGTCCAGCAAACACCCAGGCTTGGGTACCCAGATGACTTGGGCTCAAATAGTTATTTACCGTCTATTTCTGCAAGCCCCACTTCTTCACACATAGCAGGTTTGACCACCGAAACCCTCCGAACACTGCTGATACCCAGGACACAGCTGCTTCTCAGGACAGAGCTGTCATTGTCTATCAACCACGTCCCAGGCACTTCAGTCAGCACTTCCATAGGACCCTCAGGACAAGACTGAGGGCAAAATGAGGGGGTAGCAGGCCCAGAGGTTCACAACCTGCCCAGGGAATGCCAGGTGTGGATCTGCACGTGAGGGGGGTCTGGTCCTGAAGCCGGTGCCCCCAGAAGAACCCACACCTTCTTCCCAAGGCCAAACATCACCTGGATTTATGCACCCGGCTGTCTGGAGTCAAATATTGACATACAGGTGGTGCAGCCTCAGGTCGCTCTGCCAGCTTTTCTGGGGCCCATTTCTCACATGTTCAATGAGGGGGGCAGAGACAGAATGTCATGGGGGTTCTAGTGGGGATTCAAACTGAGAACACTCATAAAGTGCTTAGAGCACAGCGTGGGGCTCAGTGGCCACTGAAGCCGATCAACTGCCTCTTTGCCATTTCTCTAGGCTTCCTAACCTCAGTGATCACTCTGGTTTCCCCATGGACCTCAAAAGGGACAGCAGAGGGCTGGGGGTGGAGTTAGCGGCTGCTCCTCCCCTTCCAGCCCAATTTGGGACACGTCCCCTATTGCAGTGACTGCCATCCCCCTCAGCGACCCACATTTATCACGGATCTTTAAAACCAGAGCTGCAGGGGAGGGTAATTAAGTTTAATAGGAGGCACCATCGATTTAAAGCCACAGGGGGGAAGTAATTAGATTTAACAGAAGCCGGGGCTTTCTGAACCCAGACACACAGCGTGGGGGTCCCTGCTCCAGAAAGCCTCCAAGATGATGTCTTTTTGTAAAGACTTCCCTGGTGACATTTTCTGCGCGCTCCGTCATTAACGCCAGTCACCGACTGGGTATGAATGTGGCCTTTGCTCATTGAAATTCATTAGGCCTGGCATCTCCCTCGCTGCAGCTCCAGCGTTGGCCCTCCCGTCGCCTTTGCGCGGGGGCCAGTACGGTAATTCCCCAAAACGGCCTCCCAGAGGCCCCACCCCCAGAAGTCGGGGGTCGCAGGAATAATCAGAAAGAATCGGTGTTAAGCCAAAGCCCCCTAGGAAGACCCCTTCCCTCCCTGCTTGGGAGTTCTCTGGGTGTGGCTTGCTTTATTTTCACTTCGCTGAGTGGCCACGATCTGCTTCCCCACCTAGACTCCGCCGGGCCGCCAGCAGCGCGCATCACGCATCGCAGCTCTTCTGCCAGTCCCCATCGGAAGGAACTCCGACCTCCTCTATGGTGCAGCTTCCTCGGTGTTCCGCGCCCAAGGGTCCAAGGGCGCGACCACACCGCTGACATAGGCACCTCAAAGACAGAGGGAGACGGGGGCCCAGTCCTGCCTCCCGGACAGTACGTCCGGGCCTAAACTGGGAAGCCGGAGTCTACCCATCTCGCAGTTGCCAGCCCACCCAGTGCGAAAGTCGCTTCCCCAAGTACCACTTTGCCAGCTTCCAGCTCCCGAGGAGGCCTGCAAATCCAGGACTAAGGAAGCGCGCAGCGAAGAGGCGAAACTGGGGCTGAAGCGCCATCTAGTGCCCGCCGGGCTCGCAGCTTTCCCATTGTTTCTGGGCGAGCCGAGATCACGCCAGGCCCCCCGTCGGGGGGCAATTTACTGGGATAAAAGCGGCCGGGGACCGGGATCGCGAGAAGACAAAGCCAGGAGAACGTGAGAATGACCGAACTGCAGGGGGAAATTCTAATGGATGGCTTTGACATCAGGAGATATGCAGAGTTGGGGCTGTTGGGGAGGAGGGAATGAATAATGTCTTTGAAGGGGAGGGGCCCCTAAAGCCACCGAGAAGCTTTTCCGAACCGGGGGAAGGAAGCAGGCAAAGCTCAAAGTCCCCCATCCCTAATCCAGAGGTCCCTGTGTTTTGCCCCTGCTAGAGCCCTGCCCCTTACACAGACACTGGGGAAGCCCGTGGCCGGGGGAGGGGCCCCGGTTGTCTACTTTATTGCTTTATAAAATTAAGTTCCCCTCGTCAATGAACCACCGGCCACCGCGCGGTGGGGAGGAATTCCTGGGGACCCTGCGGTGAAGTGGGGACTCCTCCTCCCCCAGATCCGGACAGCCTGGGCGGGGTCACCCGGTCGGGGGCAAGGAGCCGTCACCCGCCCGCCGGGGCCCAGGGAGGGGGCTGGGGCCGGAGGCGGAGTGTGAGTGGGTGTGTGCTGGGGGCGGAGGCCTGATGCAATCCAGATAAGAAATGCTCAGTGTCTCTGCACCTATCGGCCGGGCTGCTAAGGCGCGCTATATAAAGCTGCCGGCCCAGAGCCCCGCGCCGTCGGAGCCGGAGCGCGGCGCGTGCAGACTCCTGCTATCCGCGACGCGCTCACACACGACCCCGCGCTGCGTCCCTGTCGCCGCCCAGCGTCCCTCATTGCCGCCCCCGGAGCCGAGCCGCGAACCCAAGGTGTCATGAGGAGAACACCGAGCGGGTTTGCAGTGGCCCGTGTCCTCTTCCTGGGCAGCCTTTGGCTGGCTGCAGCCGGGAGCCCCTTGGCCCTGTCCGACGCCGGGCCGCATGTGAACTACGGCTGGGACGAGTCCATCCGCCTGCGACACCTGTACACCGCCAGCCCTCACGGCTCCACCAGCTGCTTCTTGCGCATCCGTGACGACGGCTCTGTGGACTGCGCGCGGGGCCAGAGCGTGCACAGTTGAGTGTCCTCTGGGCCCCCTCACCTGCGCCCATGCGCACCCCGCCCCAACGACGACCCTCCTCCCCGTGCCCTTCCTCGGCTCCCACTGGTCTTCCCACTTAGGGGAACCCCGGGTTTTGGCACCTTGGTGTTAAATTCCCTTGCCCCTGGACAGTGCGGGAGGTCGGGAGGACTACGGAAGCGTGGACAGACTGCGTCCACGTGGTACGGGCTCGCGCTCATCCGCTTCTTGCTTTCCCTGCATCCAGGTTTGCTGGAGATCAAGGCAGTCGCTTTGCAGACCGTGGCCATCAAAGGCGTGTACAGTGTCCGCTACCTCTGCATGGACGCCGACGGCAGGATGCAGGGGCTGGTAAGTGTCCCCTCCCGGCGGCATGCGCCTGGGCGCGTACCTACACCTACCCCCTGGGCATGGGAGTCTGCAGCGGGAAGAGGCGCCGAATGAAGTTTGGGATTTTCTCGCGCCTCTGGCCCCACAGAGAGCTGTGAGAGGGAGGATCGCAGGGGCGCATTAACCTACTGACTGACTTTCATCTATGGAAATCTGTGGAGCCAGTCAGGAGCCCGAGAATGGGTGAGAGCCGCCTTTGCATTTCCAATGGAGCGAAAGGCGGGCCCAGCCGCTCGGGAAACCTATTATTCGGCTGTCTTGGATATTAAACAGCAAAACCCACCTCGGGCCTTTTCAGCCTCGGCCTGTGGGTGTGTGGTCCTAGCCTCAGTCTTCCTCAAGTACAAGAAAGAGGGAAGAGATTAAGGGCACGTCTGTAAATTGTATATCTTTTTAAAGATACAAGTTACAAAATCTATTTGGGATTGGGAGATTACTTAAAATTAACATGTCTACTAAGAAAACCGTGTGCCTTGAGATGCAGATATGTTAGAATAGCCAGTGGGTGCTTTGCCTCCCACGGCTCACCTGCAAGGTAAATGGGGGGTTAGGGGAGCGAACTGGGAGGGCCCAGGTAACCGCAGAAGTCCGGAGACAGAAAGTGCGAATGCTGGGGCTCTGGTCCCCCGGGAACAAAGGCAGGCAGTTCAAAGGACTGAGCCCTCAGCCCTCCTTTGACTCCAGCTCTGCTGGCACACAGCGGAGCGGTGTGAGGTCTCTGCGGGGCAGGGCCTCACACGCAGCGCCCCTGGGTTCCAACTGTGAAGCAGGTCTCGGGTGACTGAGTCTGTCAGGATGTCCCCGCCCCAAAAAGATGCAGATCAGGACCACCTTTGGCTCAGCCAGACCCTTTGTGAACCGTGGGGTGAGGCATTTCAGGCTCAAAATTATTTTGTGGCTCTGATGTCCCTTTATTCAGAGGGCCTGTGTCAAGCTTCGCAGCGGCACTGAGTCGTACGTGAAAGGACTGCAAAGGAGACGGTCAGCTTTCAGCAAGCGCCTCCATCCTAACCTGCCCTCCTAACCTGCGGGGAGACTTTCATTATTTTGACATTTACATAAGAAGGAGGGAGCATTGGGTTTAAGATGTCATCCTGCCCTAATTCTAACTGGGAGGAACCCTTAATAATTTCCTTTTTAATTCCATAATCTTCCAGAAAACGTGAAATCATTTCATTTCCTTCCAAAGAACTAGCAGAGTAAATCTAAGTCTCTCACTACTTCTTGTCTATCAGTTTGCATTTTGGGGATGTTCAAGAGAAATCACCTGCCTAGTGGCTTTGTCCCAATATGCCATGGGCTTGGGCAGGAGTTCTGTTTACCAGTTGGCTTTTTGGGAAGTTCAGGAGACACTACCCCTGCTGGGTGGCTTTGTGCCAGCCTGCCATGGGCTTGGGCAGGAGCAATGGATTGTTGCAATTAGACTCTTATCGCCTTATCTGCACATTGCACACCCACCTGCAGTTCAGTGACCTTTGTAGACACGGGGCAGAAATCAGACTGAATATGTCCTGAAGTTGTGTTTACCTCTCTGCCTTCCCGGCTCCCTGCCTCAAACTGTCCTCTGTGTCCCCAGGGAGTAAGCACTTACCAGTTTGGGATAGGATTCTAGCACCTCTCAACTCTGCAGACTAAGGATGTTCTACCCTTGGGGACCAAGGACTGGTTTCCTTCTGCACACAATTCCGGCCACCCGCTGGGTGCAGACCCTGTCCTGGGCATGGGGGGAGGGGACTGCCCTTTATCTCAGTGTTCTGGGCAGACTGCCTGGAAGGAGCCAGAGGGGAGCTGATGTTTCTTACCACTGCATATGACCCGCCCCCTCAAAAAAACAAAAAAACTAACAAAAGAAAAAACTTCAGAATTATTATAAAGGTTCACAGTTATTTCTGGTCTAAATGGCGAAATGTCTTCATCTAAGCCTCAGTTCAGATTACATGTAAGACAACCTAAAATGGCGTGGCTTATTTATTTTGGAAAATACCAATGGAATACAGCAAACTTTTCCTGAAAAATTATGTATGTATTTATATTTTATTTATTTGTTTAAATTTGACCATATTTAAACTTTTTAAAAATGTCAGTACTTATCGCAGGTGGCGTGGTGGTTAAGAATGCTGGACCCCCACATGGCTGACTGCCATTTGAGTCCTGGACCTGGTGGCTTGCTTTCTCATTCTCACTCTCTCTCTCTCTATCTCTATCTCTCATTCTGTCTCTCCCCCACCTTGTTCAGTCCCTCTCTGGTCAAATATAAATAGATAGATAGATAAATTAATAAATAAATAAATAAAATAAAGTTCAAGAAAATGATTCTTTAAGAAAAAATTGACCAGAGAGAGAAAGGGAAAGTGAGGAAGCAAGCCACCAGGTTCAGGACTTGAACCATGGTCGTCTATGTGGGAGTTCCTTGCTCCAGCCACCATGCCACTTGTCAGCCTGACAGTAAACTTTTAAAAAATGTCAGTACTTATATATTTAATGTAAACAGGAAGGAAACACGCATATTATGCTGCTAAAGGTGTTACTGCTTAAGAAAAGAATGGAGTTTAAAAAAAGGCGATTTAGTGGGAAATAGTAAGGATCTGTATAAAGTGTATGTATGTGCAAGTTAAATGTATACACAAACAAAATATATACCTCAAGGGTGTGTGTATATAAATACAATAAATACACACACACACACACACACACACATATATAGGGTAAGATATTTAAATGTATGAACGTAGAATATGTCACTTTATTTATATAATTATGTAACTTATATTTAAAGTATACTACATATTATACAATGGTTTCCAACTTACGATGGTTTGACTTACAATTTTTTTGACTTTACAATGGCATGACAGCCATATGCATTCAGTGAAAACAATACTCTCAATTTTGAACTTTTACATTTTTACAGGCTAGCAATGCATGATTAGCACTATATTTTTTCCCAATGCTGGGCAGCAGCAGCAAGCCATTTTGTTTTTTTACTTTCAGTATTGTATTCAAGAAAGTAGATGAGCTATGCAACACTTAATTTGTGTTAGATGACTTTGCCAAACTGTGGGTTAATGTGAGTGTGTTGAATGTGTCAAAGAGAGGCTAGGCTGGGACCAGCAGTTAGCATAATGGCTATGTCGCTGGACTCCCACGTAGTTGACTGCGGTTCGTGTCCCAGACCCGGTGGCTTAAAACTCACGCCGGGCACGTGTGCATGCGTGCCCAAGATCCCAAGAGAAGAACGGAGGAGAAGGGATTGCAGTGTGGCCATCCCCCGTGGGGGGTGATTTCTCGCTTTCTGTCTCTCTCTGTCTGGCAAGTGCAAACGCCCTATAGCAAAAACCTCTCAAAAAAAAAAAAAAAAAACACACAAAAAAAACGAGAGGCTAGGCCAACCTTTGTTGCATGGGTTAGGTGTATAAAAGGCATCTTCCACCTAATAATATTTTCAACTCATGATAGATTTATCGAGATATAGATGCTTTGTACGTTGAGCATCTGTATATATTTTTATATACCAAATGTACATATCGCATGTTTATTATACATTTGGCATATTCAAAGTATTTTTTTCTTTTTTTAAGAATTATTTTATTGGGACTGACAGGTGACATGGTGGTTAAGGGCACTGGACCCTCACATGGCCGACTATGGTTCGAGTTCCAGATCTGGTGACTGCTTTCTCACTTTCTCTCTCTCTTGCTCCACTTTGATCTGAGAGAGATGGGGTGGGTTGGGGGGAATGAGAAAGCAAACCACAAACCACCAGGACTGGGACTTGAACCACAGTCAGCCATGTGGGATTACAACACCCTTAACCACCATGGCACCTGCTGGCCCCAGCATATTCAAAGTTTATGGAAAATGTGTTATGGAAAAAACTGCATGGGTTTAAAAAATGTTTTGCATCAAAATAAACTTACCCTTAAATTCCATTTTCCCATAAACTTTTAAAAAATTGTATTTATTATCTTTTTTGAAAAATTTGCTATGGGAGGGACCAGCAGATAGCATAATGGCTATGTTGCTGGACTCCCATGTAGTTGATCGTGGTCCGAGTCCGGGACTTGGTGGCTTAAACTCACGCCGGGCGCATATGCGTGCATGCCCAAGATCCCAAGAGTAGAATGGAGGAGAAAGGACTGCAGCCTGGCCATCCCCCTGGGGGATAATTTCTTGCTTTCTGTCTCTCTCTTTCTGGTGAGTGCATGTGCCCTATAGCAAAACCTCTCCAAAAAAAAAAAAAATTGCTATAGGTGGTGTGCAGTCACAGGGGTGGGTTTGGGGGGTAGTAAGAACAAGCCATCAGATCCAGGACCTGAACCGTGGATGGCCATATGGGAGCCCAGCACCTTAATCAACAAACCAGCTGAAGTAACCTCATATATACAAAGTCTATGTAAGGATCCTTGTTTCTATAAAGCATGGGAGTGATACTTGGTGGTGATGGCCTCCAGGGACAGTATGTCGACGCCCACAAGTGCTCATGTTTTTCTCTACTGCTGATTGGTCAGACCTAGGGGTGTATCCACTGGTGCTCACAAGCTGCCTGTTTTTCCACAGCCCCAGTACTCCGAGGAAGATTGCACTTTCGAGGAAGAAATCCGCTCTGATGGCCACAACGTGTACAGGTCCAAGAAGCACGGCCTCCCTGTCTCCCTGAGCAGTGCCAAGCAGAGGCAGCTGTATAAGGGCAGGGGCTTCCTGCCCTTGTCCCACTTCCTGCTCATGATGCCCAAGACCTCAGCAGGGCCTGGAAACCCCAGGGACCAAAGGGACCCCAGGGACCAAAGGGATCCTGACACATTCTCGTTGCCCCTGGAAACTGATAGCATGGACCCATTTGGGATGGCCACCAGGCATGGGCTGGTGAAGAGTCCCAGCTTTCAAAAATAACAAGGCTCTGGCGTCCCCCATGTCCCTGAGGACCAGGACACCAAATCTGAGTGGGCTCTGCCGTGCATCTACAAGAACAGTCTTGATTCCATGTCCTGTTTAGCTTTAGGAAGAAACATGTAGAAGTTGTACATACCCAGAGTTGTGCATTGGCTGTGCCCGTGTCTAGTGGATAGACTTGTAAGATTGTAAATTGTAAGCCCTCTGCCTGCCTAGCTGCTACCTGAGCCCCCCACCCTGCCCCCTGTAGTTGCTGGACAGTTGCTGTGCTTCCCTGGTCCTACTGAAATATCTCCACTGATGGGGAGTTCTCTCCCTTTGGAAACATTCTTAGGCCAAGGTGAGACTCTCATTCTTTCTCAGCCTTTGCAGCAGGGTAGCCAGGAGACATGCAGTCACTTTAAACTTGCGTACAGGTGACCCGCTCCATGGGGTAGCGAGTAAATCCAAGCTGAACGCATGTCTGAATTGATCCGGGTCCCAGCTCCATGGACTGTTTGCTTCCCATACATCCCTCCAGGCCAGAACTGACTGGGGACAGGCATGGCTTACCAGGCTTCAGGAGTTGGGGAGGCCCAGACCCCCTTCTCAGCCCTGAGAGATCTTGAGAACTACTCTTGAGGCTGGACTGCTTGTGGTGGTCTGCCCCAAGGCAGATAAGACAGTTCACCCATTTTACCTATTCCTCTCCTTTTTTTTTATTTTTTATTTTTTAAGTTTAATTTCTTACATGAGTGAGAGACTGAGAGTAAGAGAAAGTACCTCCAGCAGATCCGCCATACCACAATCTACCCTCAGCCTCAGTTAGCCCGGATAGCATTGGCACGCCAGCATCCCGTGTGTGATGGGGCCTTAGCGATAGAACCCAACAGGCCACACCTCCACCTGAGCTCCCCCTCCTTTCTTTAGAGTTAGGGCTACTGACCTAGCTACAGGTCACATGCTCCCACCTCCCATCCTAGCCCTATGCTCATACCCACCTCCGCCCTGCCCCCACCCCTGACCTAACCAGTCATTGTTTGGGGGCTTCCCAGCCAGTCGCCCCACCATGTCAAGCCAGCACACTTTCCAAAACCAGAGAAAAGATGTGAAAGCCCCAAGTCTTGCCAACAGCCAGCGAAAGCATCCAGGGAAGGTTCTTTCCCGTACTCAGTTCCAACTCGATATTTATGAGTAATTTATTTTGATATGTACATCTCATATTTTCCTACTTTTATTTATGCCCTGAATTATATTTATGTATGTACATGAGGTCTGTTTTCTACATTAAAACAGTTTGTACCAAAAGTTGCGCTGTGTGGTCCAGCTGTGATGTCTGAGAGGAAGTCCCTGTAGGGACTCTTCCCCTGACTCATCACTGAGGTTCAAGTGGGTTAACTAGTAGGTGTAGGTGGAAGAGGCTGGTTTGGAGCTCACTACCCTTCGTGCCTGGGTACTTGCTTCCTCACCACCTTCTCTGCTAGAGGTCTTAGCAGTTGGGGCAACTTCTGCCAGGAGCGTGTTCAGCTGCAGGAAACCAACACCAGCTAGCGATGGCCAAAGTCTGGGCAGCTCAGACTCAGCACATGATCCTTTGCAAGGCAGGCCTTCCCGAGCATCACAGGATGTTTAAAAGCATCCTTGATGGAACCAGCAGTTAGCGTAGCATAATGGCTATGTCACTGGACTCCCACATAGTCGACTGCGGTTCAGGTCTTGGACCCGCGGCTTAAACTCACGCCGGGCGCGTGTGCGTGCATGCCCAAGGTCCCGAGAGGAGAATGGAGGAGAAGGGATTGCGGCGTGACCATCCCCCCTGGGGGGTGATTTCTCGCTTTCTGTCTCTCTGTCTCTCTCTGTCTGTCTGGCGAACGCACACGCCCTATAGCAAAAACCTCTCCAAAATAAATAAATAAATAAATAGCATCCTTGGCTTCTACCTAGTAGATGCCAGTACCAACTCTAGTCCAAAAACAACTCCAGAAATTGCTGTATGTCCTCGCTGAGGAGAGGGGCCAAAGTCATTGGTGGGGAACCACTGGCCTAAACAAATAGGATTTCTTTTTGTCTCGTAAAAATCCAGAAGGGATCATTGTTTATGGCCTAGGGGTGCCCAGGCTGTGTTCTCTGACTTGAGGCGTCTGCATGGTGCTGTGGCTGTAGTTCAAATGTCTGGTCAAGACAGGAAGGGAATCATTGTGACATTGACTTACCAGCAAAGCCAAAGTGTCCTTTGAATTATACAACAAATTCTCGAATAGCAAACATCCTAGGAGCCAGCATTGCATCATGGGGTCACCCCCAGCTGCAAGGCAGTCTGGGAAAGCAGGGATTAAGGGGGTTACATTGCTATCCTGGCCAAACAGAGACTGTTAGCAAGGAAGAGGCAGAGAGTACAAATAAGTAGTCAGATGCCAACAAGTATACTGAGCCAAAAGGTGCAGTAAACATGACCCTAGGAAGCAGCAGATGGTATAATAGTTGTCCTGGATTACTACGTAATCGACTGTGGTTCAAGTTCTGGACCTGGTGGCATGTGTGCCCAAAATCCCAAGAGGAGAAAGGAGAAAGGATTTTGGCAGGGCCATCCCCCCTGGGGGGTGATTTCTCGCTTTCTGTTTCTGGTGAGCACATGCATCCTATAGCAAAAATCTCTTTTTTAAACATTATGTAAGTCTTTATTTGTTTATTTTAATTTGAGCAGAGAGGGACAGAGTGAGAGAGAGGGAAAGTGAGAAAGCAAGCCACCAGGACCAGGACTCAAACCATGGTTAGCCATGTGGGAGTCCGACACCTTTATCACTATGCCACCTGCTGGCCCCACAAAAATCTCTCTTCAAAAAAAAAAAAAAAAAAAATCATGATTCTAGGGCCAGCTCCCTAATCTAGTGGTTCAATGAGCTGGATCTCACCTGGCCATCATGTCCCCTGGCAACTTGAAAGACACACCTAGTGTGTGCGCGTGCATGCCCAAGATCTGACAGGATGGAGAGATGGAGAAGACTGCAGCACGATCATGCCCCATTGGCTTTTGTTTTCTTCCTCTCCCTCTTTCCCCTTATCTCTATCTCTGGGGAGCATGTGAGCTCTCTGGCAATTAAAAAAAAGTAAAACAAAAACATTATGATTACAGGTTGCTAGAGGTTAGGGATGTTGGGGGTGGTGGTGTGATGAGTTGGTTGTGAATCTTGACTGTGGTAGCGGTTGCATTGAATCTACACGTGTGATAAAATAACAGCCACTGGGGCTGGCAGATGGCACAGTGGTTAAGGTGCTGGACTCCCACATGGCTGACCACGGTTCCAGTCTCAGACCTGAAGTCTTTCTTTCTTACTTTCCCTTTCTCTCTCTCTCTCTTTCTCTCTCTGGTCAAATAAATAAATAAATAAAGATAATAATAACAAATAAAATAAAATAATTATATGTATATATATAACAGACACTACCACACTGTACCACTATTGGTCTCCTGTTTTTTTTTTAAAGAATTATTTATTTAATTTTATTTATTCATTCAATCATTTTCATTTGACCAAAGAAACACACAGAAAGAAGAAAAGTGAGAGAGGAAGCTGCCAGTTCCAGGACTCAAACAGTGGTCGACCATGTGGAAGTGTCTAGCACCTTAGCCACCACACCAGCTGCTGGCCCAGTCCCCTGGTTTTGATACACTACAGTCATTTAAGATGTCACCCTGGGAGAAAAACATGCAGAATCTCTGTACTGTTTTTGCAACTTCTGGGAATCTTATTTTTCAAAATAAAAAGTAAAAACAAAACCAAAACTCTGTTCTTTGCTGGCATAAAGCCACACGTGTTTGTGAGCCAGGTGTGACGGCTGTGGCAGACGGCCTGCGGGCCTCCCCGGATGCCCTGCTTACAAGCTGTTCATTCTGGAGCAAGCCGTTGGGCTCGGCTGAGCCTCGGTTCACTCCTCCGGGGTGACAGAAATTTCCCTGTCAAGGCTCTCATGAGGATGGAGACAGGGACTGGAGAGCTCGGGGTAGTGCCCAGCATGTACCTGCTCCGGCTGGCTCATCTGTTGGCAGTTCCCAGGAGCTCAGACTGACAAATCAGCATGATTACAAGCATGTTCAAAGGGAACCAGCAGGTGGTGTGGTGGTTAAGGTGCTGGACACTCCCACATGGTCGACCACGGTTCGAGTCCTGGACCTGGTGGCTTGCTTTCTCATTTTCCCACTCTCTCGCTCTCTCTGTGCATGTCTTTCTCTGGTCAAAATAAAATAAGTGAATGACTAAATAAAATTAAATAATTTAAAAAAAAACAAGCATGTTCAAGTCTACGAAGGCTATTTCATATGGACCCTTTCACCCCCAGAGCAAAAGGAGTCCCAACTTGTTCACACTGGTAACTTGCCCAGGACACCTAGAATTGACCATGGTCCGGTCCCCCTGCCTCACAGTCACCCATCAGGCTGTCCCTGTCACTCTAGGAGCCCTACCATGTGGCAATGCTGGTTTGATACCTGGGAAAGACTGGACATACAATCCTCTGCCCCTTGTTTTACAGATGACAGAGTGCAGGACCAGAGAGGTAAAAGCAGGCATCCCATGTCACACAGCCTGGAAGCAGCATGGAGCCGAGGCTGTGGAGTCAGGGCCCATCAATTTGCTGAGTCATCTTGAGAAAACTAGGTATGTCTGTATGTGTGTGTTATACGTCCGTAGAGATATGCACTGTAGTATTTACGAGTGAGATGATTCAGCAAAATAAATAAATATAAGGCACAGGGGACGGGGACTAGTTAAAACAAGAACAGCAAAATATTAATCGTTGCCGAAGCTGGGTAATGGTCGGCAGGGTTTGATGACACCACCCATAGTTGTAGACATCTCTCTATCTCTGTCATCTCTGTACATACCTGAACTGCCTTCCCCAAACCCCGTGTGGAAGTCTGAACTCTCACATATCTCAGGATGTGACTACAGTCGAAGGCAGGGCCATTAAAGAGATAATTAAGGTCAAATGAGTTCATGGGAGTGAGGCTGTCATCCACTGTGACTGATGTCCTTGTAAGAAGACACACAGAGAAGAGGTCACACCAGGACGCGGGGAGATGATCCCATCTACCAGCCAAGGAGAGAGGCCTCAGGAGAAAGCAGTCCTGGGACACCTTGCCCGTGGACTCCCAGCCTCCAGGACCGTGAGCGTGCACGTCTGTGGTTAAAGGAGCCGGCCTGCGGTGCTCTGTGGGGGCAGCCCTAATAGACCGTGTCCACCTATTTGTTCAGAGTAAAGAGTGGATGAGAAAATGGAACCAGTGCCTCCGCCATCTTTCCTAAAAGGTGAGTTCTGTGTCCTCCACCACAGATGCCCACCGGGTGTGGAGTACCCTGCCTAGGGGTAGGGTTTGGGGGAGACCCTTGCGGGGCATGGGGGTGCCCAGTGGGAGAAGCCTCTTTCCTTGCCAGCTGTCCTGCCCTGTGGCTCCTGGGGCCCCAGGTGGAATGACTGATTTCTGGGTGATGTGTGTGTTGGGGTGGCGAGCTGCCTGGACAAGGAGTCTGAGGCCTTAGGGTGCAGCTGGGCCCAGACCCAGCAGGCTGAGGGCGAAGCAGCCAGAATGCGAGGACCCTCCTCTCTGGGGAGACACTGGGAGTAGCCTGGGGGCAGTGCTCCATGATGCTGTTCTCCCTTCGTAATCTGGCAGCCTGTCACCTGGGCCCAGGTCTCCTCCCATCACGTGAGTTGAGGGCTCTGCTCAGGGAAATGGCAGGAGTCAGCACCCCCCTCCGCCCCATCACCCTTGGCCTAATGGGCTAAGTAGGCAGGGCTGGGGCCGGTGGGAACTGAGGGCCAAGTGCCACCTGGGGTGGCCAGCCTGGGGCCCAGCTTTGACATCTGGCCCTTAGGAGCTCTGTAGTCGGGAGTCCCAGTGTCTTCCCCTGGGTGATGCAGATAATGTCTTTCCCCAAGGTGTGCTTTTAGGAATTAAAGTGATAATCTGCGAAATGGTCTGACACGCTGTAGATCCTAGTTACCATGGAGACCCAGTTTGGGAAATGCAGGTTCAAAATGTTCTAGCAGCCAGAGCTGACACCCATAAAAAGCAGCGAGGTGTCGTCCTGAGCCCGGGCTGCAGGCGCTAGGAGCCTAGGTCCCGTGGCCGCTCCCGAGTGGGGCTGGGCCTTTCGAAGTGCAATGGCGCCCCCAGGTGGCGGGTGCGCGGAATGTGCCCCGCACGAGGACGAAGGCGCAGGGTCAGCGGGGCGCGTGTTTAGGCAGGTGTCCCTGTAACGCGCGCCGCGCGGGGCCTGGCGCTCAGAAGTGGTGGGTTCGCCCTTGGAGCGGTCTGACCTGATAATGGCAGACCTCCTGCTGCAGACAAGCCCCCCAGGCAGCTAAAGAACATACATCGGGTACATCCAAGTTTCTACAAAGCTCGCCTTACTGTGTGCCAGGAATGCGGCAGTCGGCAAGACGCCACCCCTTTCCACAGTCTGACAGCAGCGGTGCATCAAGAATTGATTCTATTTGTAATATTTTAAAATGTATTTATTCTGTTTCCTGTATGTCAGGTACTCATTCCCCTGTGATCCTGCGCCGTGAGTACCAGGATTACTCCCATTTTACAGATGAACAGACCTAATGCAGGAGGGTGAATTCCACAGGTCCAGCCAGAGCCTGCATCTGTGATGCAGAAAATGATGGACTCCCAGACCAGCACAACCCGCGAACCAGAGAAGGAAATGAAAAGGGTGCAAGGAGGCGCTTACCCTTTCGTGCCCCCCGAATTCAGTGCACAGACCCCAGGCTGGACGGGTCTGGGGGACACCATAGTTTAGAAGGAACTGCAGCCTGGCTTTCTGGATGTGATCTCCAACTCCATAGAGAGAAAATTCAGACAGGGAGCGGGGACATTCCAGGTAGGGAAGCGGACATTCCCTGTGAGGGAGGGGGGGCTACTCCCTGTAGGAGAAGGAAACGCAGTGCCAGCCCCCACCACCACAGCTCTCCTGGTGTGGGGGAAGGAGCCCAACAGGAATTTCTGCCCAGCATTGGTGGGAAAGGAGAGAGTCCCCCGGCTGGGGCTGGTGGGAGCTGCAGGGCGCAGAGGAATTAGAGGAGATAAGTGGAGGAGGAGGGGCTGTACAGGAAGGAAAAGGAAAGCCAGGGAAGGGTCCCTGGCCAGGAAGCCACAGACACTGGAGACCCAGCGCCAAAGGGCCGTCTAGGGAAATGGGAGAGCTATCACGTTGGGGACCGGGCCACGGTCCCACCACCCCGACCAGAGGGAGGGTGCCTCAGGATGGAGCAGAGCTGGGTCCTGTCTGGACTATGAGGCCTCAGCTGAGCATCAGGGCGAGAAAGTTAAGGCAGAGTTTGACCCAAAATTTCTCCCTTGGCCCCTCCATGTCATCAGCTACAAACAGGGAAAGGGACCTAGCCCTAAGGGGCTGGATCAGTCTTTGGTAAACAGCCTTTGAGTTCTAGAGAGAAGACCTTACACCGGTCATCCCCTCTGTCAGGCTGACCCTGAAGGCCATGGTCAAACACCGTAGTAAACATGGTCACTGTTGTCTCTGGCCTGTCCTCCTCCAAAGGCCCAGAGGGCATTCTCAGGCACCTGCCGCACTGCATTCTCACTTACTCCTACACTTACTCTGTGCTAGACCCTGTGCTGAAAAAACCGTGCAGTTTTGGCGTTGGTTAATATTCTAACTTTCACGTTTTCTTTTAAGTCTCTACTTACTTTGAAAATCACAGTTTTAGAGAAAATTTTTTCTCTAGGGTTATTTTTATGTTTATTTGTTATTATTATTTTTAAATTTGACTAGAGAGAGACAGAAAGAGAGGGAAAGTGAGAAACGAAGCCACCAGGTCTGGGATTTGAACCGCAATTGCCTATGTGGGAATCCAGCACCCTAAACACCACTCCAACTGCTGGTCCCAAAACATATTTTATTATTTTTTAAAGGAATTATTTATTTATTTAATTCCATTTGTTGTTAGTAATATTATTATTATTTTTAAAAATTTGACCAGGGAGAGACAGAGAGAAAGAGAGAAAGAGAAAAGGAAAGAAAGCAAGCTGTCGGTCCAGGACTTGAACTGTGTTGGCCATGTGGGAATCCAGTGCCTTTATCCACCCCACCACTTGCCGGCCCCCAAAAACTTGTACAATGTGGTTATGACACATCTCTTGGACGGGGATCACATTGTGTTCAGTTGGGAGATGAAGGTGACTGATACGTCCCACCTGTTACATCGTAATGCTAGGTAACAACTCCCTCGTCTCTCTTTTCTTTGTATATTGGAGAAGCCATGTATCTACAAAGTGAAAAAAAAATTCCGAGAGAATGGAGGAAAAGGGATGGCACTGTGGCTGTCACCTCCTGGGGGCACTGTCTCACTTTCCCTTGCTCTCTTTTTCTCTCTCTCCACTGAGTTCCCTTGCCCTATAGCAAATTTTTTTTGGGGAAAAAACCCAAACAGTACAAGAATGTGGAGGCAGAAAGAAAGCTAATCAAATGCCATGCACACTCTTCCACTTGCCAGGCTAGGCTCTCTCCAGTTTGGTTAGGGGCACGTGTTTTGGCCCATGGAATGTAAGCAGAGCTCCAGTGTTCTCCGGGAGAAGGCAGCTAGGAGCTTGCGTGTGTTTCCTCCATTTCTCTCTTCCTGGTGAAGAACCACCTCCTACAAGGTGAAGAGGATGCGCTGGACCCATAGTGGACTTGGTGTACCTGGGACACAGCCTTTCCTGGTTAAGGAGCCGTGAGGGTGCAGCACAGCCTAGCCTAACCTGACTAATACAAGCACTTCCAGTCCCTCTCAGTGGAAGTACTACTGCCAGATCTCTGTGTCACTGTCCCACGCTATCTTCTGCCATTACAGGAACATATCAGAGAGAGCCCAAAGACCAGCCTTGGCTTAGGGAATTCTAGTAAGTTCTAGCTGCCCAGCCCCTCCTTTCAGGAAAGGAAGTGGAAGTTGCCACCTTTTGTCCTTCCTGCATTTGGAAGCAATGGTTCTCTCTGTGGATCCCAGAGCGGTCAGGAGAATGGAGTGATTAGGACCTGGAGTTCTGGGGTCACACAGGCTGACCCCTATCTCAGATCTTGTTCCCCTTAGCCCCGACCTCTGCCATTCAGCTGCCAAGCTCCCTGATGCCTTGCAGGTGGGCAGGTTGGAGGCTGGTCCCAGCCGGCCAGGGCCTCTGCAGCCAGGTTGGTGCTCAGAGGAGCCTGCTGTTGTCACTGACACAGCACCGGGTCCTCACCCCATCCCAGATCTTGGCTGCAGCTGTCAGGCATTCCCCAGGAAGCAGGTAGAAAACAGAACACTTCCTGGCAGCTCCTGAGCACCTCCTAAACAGAAGGAGCAAGGGGGATGCTCAGCTGGGAAGCCTGAGTGAGCCTTGGCCCTAGGGTACGCCTCTCCTGCCCCACGGGTAGACTTGGATTTCAAGACCACATGATGCCTTTTTCCAGCTGTGTTCTCACTTAGGTATAGTGACTACAGGACCAGGTGAAGACTTAGTTCTTAGGAGTGAATTGCCGTTGAATGACTTCCTTTTCAGAATTTGCTTAAGTGCTGTGTGGAGGAAGTTGAATCCCACATAGCCCACTGTGGTTCAAGTCCTGGCCCCAGTGGCTTGAAAAGCATGCTAGAGATGCATACGTGTGTGCCCCAAATCCTGAAGGAATGGAGAGAAAGAGAAAAGGGACTGCAGTGTGCCATGCCACATTGAGGGGTGCTTTCCCTTTCTCTGGTGAGAGCATGCATCCTCTGGAAATTAAAAAAAATACATGAAAAAATTGGAGCTGGCAGGTGGCATGGTGGTTAAGGGCACTGGACTCGCATATGGCTGACCACGGTTCTATTCCCAGACCTGGTGGCTTGCTTTCTTGCCTTTTCTCTCTCTCTCTTTCACTCTGTCCCTCTCTGGTCAAATTAAAATAAATAAATAAAGTTAAATAAAATAATTCTTTTTAAAAACAATTAAAAAGAGGGGGCCAGGGGCTGGCAGGTGGCATAATTAAGGGTGCTGGATTCCCACATGGCCAACCGTGGTTCGAGTCTGGGACCTGGCAGCTTGTTTTCTCACTTTCTCTCTATCCCTCTCTGGTCAAATTAGAATAAATAAATAAAGGTTTAAAACTAAAATAATTCTTTTTAAAAAAAAGAAGGGGCCAGCAGGTGGCAGGGTGGTTAAGGTGCTGGACTTCCACATGGTTGACTGCAGTTCAAGTCCTGGACCTGGCAACTTGATTTCTCACTTTCCTCTCTCTCTCTCTCTCTGTTCAAATTAATAACAATACTACTACTACTAATAATACATAAATAATTTAAAAATATTTCATTATTTAATTACAGTCATTATTATCATTTTAAAATTTGATCAGAGAGAGAGAGAGAAAGAGGGAAAGTGAGAAAGCAAAACACCAGGTCCAGGACTCAAACCACGGTTGGTCATGTGGCAGTCCAGTGCCTTAACTACCACGCCATCAGCTGGCCCAAAATAAATAATTCTTTTTAAAAATTAAAGAGAGGAACCAGCAGTTGGTGTAATGGCTATGTCGCTGGATTCCCATGTAGTTGACTGCAGTTCAAGTCCCGGACCTAGTGGCTTAAACTCATGCTAGGTGCGTGTGCATGCGTGTCCAAGATTCTGAGAGGAGAAAGGAGGAGAAGGGATTGTGGCGTGGCCATCCCCGGGGGGGTGATCTCTCGCTTTCTGTCTCTGTCTCTCTAGCGAGTGCACATACCCTATAGCAAAAACCTCTCAAAAAAAAAAATAAATAAATAAATAAAAAGGAAAAAGTCACTATAGGGCACATGAGTTCACTGGACAGAAACAGAGAGAGAAGGAAAGTGAGAAATCACCCTGCAGGGAGGATCCATTCTACAGTCCTTTCTCCTCCAGTCCCATCTTAGGATTTGGGCACACACTGCACCAGAAGTGTTTTTCAAGCTGCCAGGTCCGAGGCTCAAACCATGCAGTCAGGCACGTGGGATCCAACTGCACATGCACCTGCAACAGTGTGTTTTAATTCGCCAGGTCCAGGACTTGAACCGCGGTCGATTATGTGGGAGTCCAGCGATGTAATCATTACACCATCTGGGGCCCTGAGATTTTATTTATATTTTTTAAATTTTGCCAGAGGGCATGCACTCACAGGGGGTGGAGGTGGGGCAAGAAAATACCTCCAACAGAAAACGGTCACATTGCAATCCCTTCTCCTCTATTCTTTAGAGATTTTAGGCACATTCATGCCTGAGTCCAATGTGTTTTTCAAACTGCTGGGCCCAGAATTTGAACTACTGATACAAGGTCAGCCATGTGGAATCCAGCGCGTTGGGTGCCTCCAGTCACAGACCTGCTAATCTGTGAGCCTTCACAGGCGCTTCTAGGATTGGGTCCGCCAGTAGGTGGGACTCCTTATTAAGACATGCCTTCTGAGAGCCTGACACCTTGGTGCAGTGTGCTGCTTGAAATATTTTGTATTATTTTAAAATTTGCTATAGGGTATCTGCGCACATCACAGAGACGGAGAAAGACAGAGAGCAAACACCTCCCGGGGATGGCTGCGCCAAAATCCCTTCTCCTCCATGTACCTTTTGGGATTTGGGGCACGCATGTGTTCAGGCCTCACGGGTGGGGACTCCAGTGGCATAGATGGCCATGTGGGATCCAGCCACCTTAACCACCATGCTGCTGGCTGGCCTGCTGTATAAAATCTTATGTGGCCCAAGTTCCCAGCCTTTTCAGGCTGGCCACCTGATGCTACATGAAAATGAAGCCACTCAGATGGCAGGGACAGAGAGAGACAGACAGAGAGAGAGAGAGAGAGAGAGAGAGATCTCAATGGTCACAGATCAAGCTCTCAGGGACAAAAAAAAAAAAAAAACAAGGCAAGAGGAGAATCTCTTTTTGTTTTTGTTGTCAGGGGACACAAAGCAACATTTGTCTAGATAGACCCTGGTCTGATGAAAAATAGAAAATAGAAATAGAGGGACCAGCAGTTGGCTTAATGGTTGACTCCCAAGTAGTCAACCGCAGTTTGAGTCCCGGACCTGGTGGCTTAACTCATGCCAGGCGCATGCTCATGCGTACCCAAGATCCCGAGAGGAGAATGGAGGAGAAGGGATTGCGGCGTGACCATCCCCCCTGGGGGGTGATGTCTCGCTTTCTGTCTCTCTGTCTCTCTGTCTGGCGAGCGCACGCGCCCTATAGCAAAAACCTCTCCAAAAAAAAAAAATAAAAGAGAAAATAGAGTAGAAAACTCACCAGCCTGTGGGCTAGATGGAACAGCGGGCTTACAGGGGTGCTTGGCCCATGTTCTACCCTCTGGCCCTCCTCATGACACATGACACAGACACACAGAGGCAAAGGAAAACAGACCATTTGTGGGAAGGATCAGACAATGGGTACTCATGCCAGAAAAACACTGAGGTCAGTACACCCAGGACTACTCCACACAGACCCCTTTCTCCTGTTAACCTTCATTTAGAAAGGAACAGACCTTAACTGATTCAGGAGTCTGAAGGTAAGAAGTGCTTACCCTTTTTGCCAGTGTGTGGTCCTGAGTTCTCTTGACTGTGGCTTCTAGAACAGCAGAATGGTTTGGGTTTACCCTGCTCACGGTGCCAAATCTAAAGAATTCTCTGAGTCACTGTGAAATCACTGACAAATAGGCAGCCCAGCAAGAGAAGAGGCAGACCGACTTATTTTAACGTATACGCATGCATACGTGCATACAGGAGCCCTACAAAGTGTGGCTCAAGGAAAGCCAGATGACAGGAGGTCTATCCAGGACAGGACGGAGGAGGTTTGGTGCTGAAAGGGTGTGTGGATTGAGAATCTGAGAATCTTGTCTTTCTGGGCCAGGTGTCACACCTTTAATGTCCTTCTTCCTCCCACGAAGAAAGGTAAGGAGGTGGCTTCAGGAAAGCCATTTTGCATCTGCTACTGACTTTACTGATGTAAATAGATGTAAATGTCTCTCACAAAAGGTGAGCAGGTTAATTCTTGGGTCTGCAGACCTTTTGAGTACTTAATCTGAAAATATGGCGAAGAAGAAGAAGAAGCGTTAGCATATTTTGGCTCCCCACAACACCCCTGACCAGGCAACTACAAATTATTATTGTAATAACAGAAAACAAGTGATGTTTGCTTTTATTCATCACGTATATAGCTATTTGCTGAACTCTTCAACTGAGTATTTCAGATGATTTGGGGGAGTATTATAGGTGGGCCGTCATCCTACAAATGATACTTCTGTCCCTTTCTCGAGATACCTACACTGCATGTTTCTGTTGCATGCTTTGTTGCCACTGGCTAAGTTTTAAAGAAAAATATTTAATGGTGATATGATAAAGGCATTCTTGCTTTAGTCTTGACTAAACACATATACGGTCTTTTGCTGACAGTTTTTTTTTTTTGGTGATGTACTTTTTTATAAATTTTGATAATAATTATTATTTTAATTTGCTATAGAGCATGTGTGATCACCAGAGAGACAGAGAAGGAAAGTGAGAAAGAAAGCGGACAGGTCTGCAACTAAAATAGTCAGCTATGTGGAAGTCTAGCGCCTTCACCACCACGCCACCTGCTGGCCCTTTAAATAACATTAAAAAAATAATTTATTTGTCGTGGTTTTCAAGCCTCCAGGTCTTGCACTCAAATGGCAGTCAGCCATGAGAATCCAGTACCTTAACCACCATGCCACCTGCTGGCCCCTGAAATACCTTTTTAAAAACTGTATTCTGAAAGTATTTAAGGTAGAAATGACAAACAGGAGAATTAAAAATCAAATTGCTCAAAACAAAAATTAAAAAGTGGATGCTTCTAGCTGAGAATGGGGCTGGAAAGATTTGGGGAAGAGATCAATTGCTCTTCACTGCGAAGCCTTCTGTTTTAGAACAGCTTTGCTTTTGTTTTACAAATAAATTGCAAGAATAAACACACACATATACAAGCTATTTCTTCTGGTTTTCCGAGAACTCTTTAACACTTCAAGAGCAGATGGAATCATTTCTTACTCGCCATTTCCAGCGAGTACTGACACCAATGAGGTTCAGATGTCCCAATACGAAACTAGCCTTCCGGTCCCTGGACCAAACCCCGCAGTCCTGGGGCTTCTGTGTTAACGTGGTTATCCGTGACCCGCCAGTCAGTACTCCAGGCTCGAAGCCCAATCTCGAGTTGTCCGGGAAAGGGCCCCGTCCGCCCTCCGGCACGTCTGTGCCGGTGTCGAGGTCCAGCGAGTGCGGAGGGCGCCAGCCTCCAGCCGGGACTTGCCCTTTCTCCAACTCCCCCTACCCCCCCGCCTAAAAAAAAAAAAAAAGGCCCACGGGCGGTGTCCCGAGGGGTTGTTTCTTTGGTAACTTTTCCCTTTTCTTAGTTCTTTCGGATCTAGTTGTGGTAATTCTTTTGGTAAATACAATACTTTCGATTGCAGCTGCTTAAGCTTTTAAGTAACAAAAACAGGGGTCAGGACCCCCGCCCAACCAAGCGCGAAGTCAAGCGGACGCTGCCGCAGAGACCCGACCGGCCCATTGCCGGAGCAAAGGGGATGACAGACGGGCCGTGGGGCGGGGCTTTGTCCCAGCCCACACCGCCCACCGCCGCCACTGCGCATGCGTCCTGGCCCTGTGCCTGCTTTTTCTGGACCCTCCCGCGTGCCGTCCTTACCCGGTCTGCAACGCACCGCCATTCCCGGAAGTGGCTTTCGCCTCCTGGGAAGAGGTTCGTTTTTGTCTGAGGCTTGCTAGTCGGGAACGGCCGCGCAGGATTGCAGGAGACCGAGGGTCGGGGCCAGATCGGACTGCCACCATGGCGGGGAGTCAGGACATGTTCGACGCCATCGTGATGGCCGATGATAGGTGGGTGGCGAGGCTAGGTGGGACCTCCACCTCGCGCCCTGCCAGGGCTTCTCCCAGCTTCACTGGGCTGGGGCGCCGCTGGGGCCTCGCGTCTCGTGGTCGAGTGTGTGGGAAGAGTACTCTGCGGCCCTGAGATGCTGTTGCTTCCCCTTTACTCCTCGCCAGCTCTGACGGGGCTACGGGCCCAGCTGTTCCTGCAGACCCGCCTCCTCTTTCGGGGACTTCCCGAAGCATCTGCTGCGCCTGATGACTCCCTTCTCTCAGAGATGCCCTGTCCTCTGATGGGACAGACCTTTGCCATCTGCGAGCTGCCACTTTTTCTTGTTCTTTAATCGCAGGACATACGGCAGCATTCATGGACCTGTTGATAAATGTGCCAGACGTCACCCCTTTCCCTCCAGAGACCCTCTGGGGAGTGCCAGGGCTTTGACATCAGGGATTTGTGAGTTGCCTTGTCTTCCACTACCCGACCCGCAGGGCTAAATCGATGTCATTTCAGAAAGCTGGTGACCATTTCCCTGCCAGTGGCTGACATTTACCTGACGCTTGCTGTGAATCAGCGCTGCTCTAAGCGTTCTACACCAGTTCCCTATTCATCTTACCTGGGAGGTGGATCTCGTTACTCTGGCACAGTCACTGCCTAGGGTCACACACATAAGTGGGGAGATGTACACTTTGCTTCATGGTGTGCTCAAAAAAACTCCATCTCTGCTGACTGCAGGTTAAAATAGTGCCAATTCCACTTTATTTTTTTTTTTTTTTTAAGATGTTCGCTATAGGGTGTATGCACTTGCCAGAGAGACAGAGAAAGCGAGAGGTCACTCCTCTGCGGGGGAAGGGGGGGGATGGCCACCCGATAATTGTTTCTCCTCCATTCTCCTCTCAGGATTTTGGGCATGCATGCACACTGCACCCTATGTGAGTTTTAAAATGCCAGGTCTGGAACTAGAACCGGGTGTACTGTGTGGGAGTCCAGCGACGTAACAATCATGCCATTTGCTGATCCTGCCAGGTCCACTTTTTTTTTTTTTTTTTTTTGGAGAGGTTTTATGCTATAGGGCGCATGCGCTCGCCAGACAGACAGAGAGAGACAGAGAGACAGAAAGAGAGAAATCACCCCCCAGGGGGGATGACCACGCCGCAATCCCTTCTCCTCCATTCTCCTCTCGGGATCTTGGGCACTCACGCACACGCGCCCAGCGTGAGTTTTAAGCCACCGGGTCCAGGACGCGAACCGCGGTCGACTAAGTGGGAGTCCAGCGACATAGCCATTACGCTAACTGCTGGTCCCCCGCCAGGTTCACTTTTGAACTGTCAGAGTCAGTGTCTTATATCTAGGTACCACAGTCATTGTACCTTTGTGACATCTGAGGGCATTTCTCTGTTTTTGGACTGAGAAGTGATAAAAAGCCCTACGTGTGTGGGGCCAGCAGGTGGCGTGGTTAAAGATGCTGGACTCCCAAATGGCTTACTGGGGTTTGAGTCTCGGACCAGGCATCTTGCTTTCTCACTCCTTTGTCTCTCTCTTTCTCGCTGTCTTTCTCTGGTCAAATTTTAAAAACAAACAATAATAGTAATAATAAAGCTAAATGATTCTTTTTTTTTTTAAATAATTCTGTGTGATTTAGAAATAGTTGGCATGAGTTAGTGTTGCTTGTAGACTCAGGGAACTTTGGCTCCCTTCAGTGGCTGCACACCAGTGTCACATAGGACATTTTGAAACAGATTCTTAGGTCTTTCTCCAGACTTACTGAATATCAGGGGGCGAGGCTCTTAAATTTATATCTTTAAATTTTTCCTGTGTATTTCTGGTCCTTTACCTGGCTTGGAAATTACCAATTTAGCTCATTCTCTTCATTGCATCTGAAGAAAACTGGTCTTAAAGAGATACAGTGACTTGCCAGAGGATAGACAGGAAGTGGGAGGGCTGTACTTAAGTGTGTGTGTGGGTTTTCTTTTTTATATTTATTTATTTAATTAATTCCATTTGTTGCTAATCATTTTTAAATTTTGACCAGAGAGGGGCAAGGAGAGAGAGAAAGGGAAAGTGAGAAAGCAAGCCTCCAGGTCCGGAACTTAAACTGTGGTTGGCCATGTGGGAATCCAGCGCTCTTAACCACCACACCACCTGCCAGCCCCGAGTGTTATTTTTAAGATGTATTTATTTATTTATTTACGTTTGTTATTATTATCTTTTTTCTTTTTTCTTTTTTCTTTTTTTTTTTAATTTGACCAGAGTGGGGGGGGGGGGATGAGAAATCAACTCACTGGCTCCGGGGCTTGAGCTGCGGTCTGCCATGTGGGAATCCAGTGCCATTAACCATCGCGCCACCTGCCAGCCCCGCTGAGTTTTAATATTTTTACTACTATGCCTTGTATTACTGGGCCTGCAAAATATAACAAAAACTTTTTATAAATCCTTCCTCTGTCCAGAAATATAAATACCTATATACTCCAAGTTTCAGATAACATACAAGAGAAAAAAATACTTTCTTCGTTCGTTTGATGAAGTGTGCTTCTCTGTCACAGGTTTCATGGAGAAGGGTATCAGGAAGGCTATGAAGAAGGCAGCAGCTTAGGCATAATTGAAGGAAGACAATATGGCACCTTACATGGAGCCAAAATTGGATCTGAGGTAAGTAGGAACACCCACTGAAAATGAATCCTTTTCTTTTCTTGAGAGATTTTTGCTATAGAAGATGTATACTTGCTAGAGAGACAGAAATTGAGAAATCATCCTACCGGGGTGATGGCCAAACCACAATCCCTTCTCTCCTACTCTCATCTCGGGATTTTGGGCATACATGCACACATACCTAGCCTGAGTTTCAAACCACCAGGTCTAGGACTTGAGCTGTGGTTGACCATGTGGGAGTACAGTGCCTTAACCACCACACCACCCACCAGCCCCTCCTTTTACAATTTCTAATTTACTTTGATGTTTAGGATGACAGAACCAGAATATCAAGTCTCTTAAAATTGCAAAATGTACAACCAGCAGGTGACATGTTGATTAAGATGCTGGACTCCCACATGGCCAACTGTGGTTAGAGTCCCAGACCTGGTGGTTTGAAAATCATGCCAGGCGTATGTGTGCACATGCCCATAATCTCAGCAGAAGAATGGAGGAAAAGGGATTGCAGTGTGGCCTTACATCCAAAGGGTGATTTCTCTTTTTTCCTCACTGTCTCTCTCTGGTGAGCACAAAGCACCGTATGGCAAAAACCTTAAAAAAAAAAATACAGGGACCAGCAGATGGAGTAATGGTTATGTCACTGGACTGCTACATAGTTGGCCATGGTTTGAGTCCTGGACCCAGTGATTTAAAACTCATTCTGGGTGTGTGTGTACATGTGTGCCTAAAATCCCAAGAGGAGAATAGAGGAGAAGGGATTGCAGCATAGCCATCCCCTCTGGGGGGGAGGGGATGATTGCTTGCTTTCTGTCTCTGTCTCTCTAGCATATGCATGCACCCTATAGCAGAAATCTCTAAAAAACAAAAATGCAAAATGTATGTGGGAGTTAATAGACCAGCTAGAATACTGATGGAGAAATTGTCTTAGAACTGGCAGAGCATATTGCTGCAGTGTGTAGAGACTGTCGTTATGCAGGCTGGGGAATAATTGACCTTGGACGTTCATGGTACTGTCTCTTGTTTTAAGCTAGCTAAATTCCCATCCAAAAAATGGGTGCTATATGCCATGTGAAAATACTCCATTTACATTGAAATTCCATAAATGCATAATTTGTTTCTTCTTGCTCTTTAGATGGGCCCTCACATACTGTTAACTGGTCCTCAGTGGTAGAGTCTGAGTTGAGGTAGTCATGATCATATTAGATATCTAATATTAAGACATAGATCACCACAAAATGGTCTGAAACAACACACATCAATTATCTCTTTTTTTTTTTTTTTTTTTCCTTTTTTGGAGAGGTTTTTGCTATAGGGCGCGTGCGCTCGCCAGACAGACAGAGAGACAGAGAGATAGAAAGCGAGAAATCACCCCCCAGGGGGGATGGCCACGCCGCAATCCCTTCTCCTCCATTCTCCTCTCGGGATCTTGGGCACGCACGCACACACGCCCGGCGTGAGTTTAAGCCGCCAGGTCCGGGACTCGAAACGCGGTCAACTACGTGGGAGTCCAGCGACATAGCCATTACGCTAACTGCTGGTCCCTTATCTCAGTTTTTGAGGGTCAGAAACTCGGGAGTAGCTTTGCTGGGTGATTCTGACTCAGGCCTCTCCAGAAGCTGCAGCCAAGCTGTCAGCCAGGGCTGTGGTCTCATCTGAAAGTTTAGCCAGGACCAGCAGATGGCGTAATGGGCTATGTCATTGGACTCGCATGTAGTCGACCGTGGTTCAAGTCCTGGACCCAGCGGCTTAAACTCACTCTGGGCACATGTGCATGCATGACCAAATCCCAAGGGGAAAAGGGATTGCAGCGTGGCCATCCCCCCGGGGGGGTGATATCTCACTTTCTGTTTCTCTGTCTCTGTGTCTTTCCGGTGAGCACACACACCCTATAGCAAAAACCTCTCAAAAAAAAAAAGTTTAGTTGAAGCTGGAGGCTCTGTCTCCAAGGTGGCACACTTGCTCACCTGTGGGCATTGACCTCTCCCTAGGGCTCCTTGGGTGTCCTAAGGTCACACAAGAGCAAATGGCTCAAGAGAGCAAGACAGAGTGATGGCGTCTTTTATGCCTAGCCTCAGAAGTTCTCTACTGTTCCTCTGTATTCTCTTGGTTACAAAAGTCACCCTGATAGAGTGTCCAGTGCCCTGTCTAGGGCACGAGTACCAGGGCGTGAGGATTACTGGAGCCATCTTGCCATGTGGCTGCCCTACCAGGGACTTAACCCCTTAACTTCCATGATGCTCAGCAGGTACTTCAGAACAGTGAAGTTCTGGCCCCACATTTTGTTTTGAGATCTTGGGTTATTAGATATAGTGTAGGTAGTTGCTCATTAATCTTACTCTTAAATATTTTTAAAATTCACAGATTGGGTGTTATCGAGGTTTTGCTTTTGCATGGAAATGTCTCCTGCACAGTTGTACCACTGAGAAGGACAGGTATGTTGGAGACTCTTTTCTTTTTCAGAATATGGACCACGACTTTTGGTTCCATAGCTTACTGCCAATCACTTTGGATCATTAATCCGTCTGTTTTCTCATTTATGAAATGAAGAGAATAATAATGTCAGATTTGAATGGTATCAGAAGACTTAAAAGAAATCATAAATAAAGAGCACTGGACACATTTTACTTCTCAGAAGGGTTCTCTTACTCCCCATCTTTTTTTTGGTGTCATTAGCACCTCAAGTGGCTTTTAGATACCTTGTCAACAAAGTAATTAAGAAAATTTTTTTAAAGAATTATTTTATTTAACTAACTTCCTTCCTTCCTCCCTTCCTTCCTTCCTTTCACCGGAGAGGGACAGAGTGAGAGAGAGAAAAGAGCAAACCGGTAGGTCCGGGAGTTGAACCACAGTTGGTCAAGTGGGAGTCCAGGGCCCTTAACCACCACACCACGTGCCAGCCCCAAAAATTGATGATAGCTTCTCATTCATCTTTCCCCTGAATTCCTAATAAGCAGATTATGGCCAGCTTGTTAAGGACCTAGATCCCACATACCAATTGTGAGATTTCAATTCCAGACCCAGACCCAGTGGCTTGAGAAGCATGATGGGCATTGTGCATGCCCAAAATTTCTAAAAGAAGGGAGAGATGGAGAAGAGGGGTTGTGGTGTGGCTGTTGACCTGTTCCCCATGGAACGTGTTCTCTCTCCCCTCTTTTTTTTTTTTTTTTTTTTTTTTTTTTTTTTTTTTTTTTTTTTTTTTTTTAAATTTGTGAGCACATGTATGCATTTGCCAGAGAGAGACAGAAAAAGAGAGGAAAAGTGAGAAAGCACTCCTTTATGGGGGATGGTCATGCTGCAATTCTTTTACATTTCTCCTTCTGGGATTTTGGGCACACCAGAAGAAAATCCAGTATGTTTTTCTTTTCTCCTCTTATTTTATTTTATTTTTTTTACTATTTTTTTTTTAACTCTATTTATTTATTATTTGATCAGAGAGGGACCGAGCGAGGGAGAGGAAAGTGAGAAAGCAAGGCACCAGGTCCAGGACTCAAACATGGTTAGCAATGTGGGAGTCCAGTGCTGCTAACCACCATGCCACCTGCCAGTCCTCTTCTCTCATTTTTAAAAAAATTATTGTATTTGGGGCCAGCAGGTGGCATGGTGGTTAAAGGCGCTGGATAACAACATGACCAACTGTGGTTCAAGTTCCAGACCTGGTGGCTTGCTTTCTCACTTACCCTTTTTCTCTCTCTCTGTCTGTCTCTGGTCAAATTAAAA
Organism: Tupaia tana; assembly: GCA_026018925.1. NCBI lineage: Eukaryota > Metazoa > Chordata > Mammalia > Scandentia > Tupaiidae > Tupaia > Tupaia tana. The sequence continues at coordinate 37,375,205 of JAKSZU010000012.1, forward strand.
AATAAAAATAACAAATAGAACTAAATAAATTACTTTAGAAATTATTTTACTCAACTTAATTTATTTATTTGGTTAGTTAGTTATTCATTTATTTTGATTTGACCAGAGAGAGAAAGAGAGAGAGAGAGGGCAAGTGAGAAAGCAAGCTGCCAGGTCCAGGACTCAAACCGTGGTTGGCCATGTGGAAGTCCAGTGCCCTCAACCACCTGCCACCTGCCAGCCTCTAAATAATATTTTTTTTTGAGAGGTTTTTGCTGTAGGGCACGTGCACTCGCCAGATCGCCAGAAAGACACAGAGAGAGAGGAAGCGAGAAATCAACCCCCGGGGTGGATGGCCACACCGCAATCCCTTCTCCTCCATTCTCCTCTCAGGATCTTGGGCACGCATGCATGCACCTACACCTTGCATAAGTTTTAAGTTGCCAGGTCTCAGACTTGAACTGCAGTCTACTACATGGGAGTCTAGCAGTGTAACCATTATGCCATCTGCCGGTCCCATCAGCAGTTTTAATATAGCCAGCTAGATCTATTAGTGAAATAGTGCTTTTCTTTTTTTAAGAAGTTTTTGCTATAGGGCACGTGCGCTCGCCAGACAGAGAGACAAAGACAGAAAGCAAGAAATCACCCCCCAGGGGGAATGGCCACGCCGCAATCCCTTCTTCTCCATTCTCCTCTCGGGCTCTTGGGCATGCACACACACATGCGTGGCTTGAGTTTTAAGCCACCAGGTCTGGGACGCCAACCGCGTTCGACTACGTGGGAGTCCAGCAATGTAGCCATTACGTTAACTGTTGGTCCCTATTTTATTTTATTTTTTTAAAGAATTATTTAGGGGACCAACAGGTGGCGTGATGGTTAACGTGCTGGACACTCCCACATGGCTGACCACTGTTTGGTCTTGGACCTGGCAGCTTGCTTTCTCACTTTATCTCTCTCTCTCTCTCTCTGTGTCTGTGGTCAAATTAACATTAGTGAATGAATAAATAAAATTAAATTTTTAAAATTTAAAGAAAAAAAAGAATTATTGATTTAATTTCATTTCTTTTTATTAGTTTTTTAATTTGACCAGGAAGAGAGCGAGAAAGGGAAAATGAGAAAGCAAGTCACCAGGTCCAAGACTGTGGTCAGCCATGTGGGAGTCCAGCGCCTTAATCATCATGCCACCTGCCAGTCCCGAAATAGTGCATTTAAATGTGTTTACATGTAAGCACAGAGTAAACGATAAATGTATATGTATTTTTTTTTAAGAATTTTTTAAAACTTGATTTATTTATTTACTTATTTTAGTTTGAATAGAGAGGGGCAGATGGGGGAGTGAGAGAGGGGTGGGGAAGTGAGAAAGCAAGCCACCAGGTCTGGGACTCAAACCGCAGTTGGCCATGTGGGAGTCCAGTGCCCTTAACCACCATGCCACCTGCTGGCCCCAATAACTATTTGAATTATTTTTAGGCTTTTAAATGTTTTCTTTGTCTTTTTTTTTTTTTTTTTTTTTTAAGATTTATTTATTTTGTTTTTGTTATTTTTCAATTTGGCCAGAGAGAATCAGAGAGAGAGAGAGAGCAAGCCACCAGGTCCTGGACTCAAACCTTAGTCAGCCATGTGGGAGTCCAGTGCCTTAACCACCACGCCACCTCGCGGCCCTAAAAGTATTCTTTAAAAAAAATATATATATTATTTATTTAATTCTACTTACTGTTGTTATTATTTTTAAAAATTTGTTCAGATAGAGACAGACAGAGAGAGAGAAAAGGAAAGTAAGAAAGCAAGCTGCCAGGCCCAGGACTTGAACCGTGGTCCACCATGTGGGAATCCAGTGCCTTTATCTACCATGCCACCTGCCGGCCCTAGCTGAAAGTATTCTTAATAGGGGCCAGCAGGTGGTGTGGTGGTTAAGGTGTCAGCCATGTGGGAATCTAGTGCATTTATCCACCATGCCATTTGCTGGCCCCCCTAAAAGTATTTTTTTTTTCTTTTTTTGGAGAGGTTTTTGCTAAAGGGCGCGGGCGCTCGCCAGACAGACAGAGAGAGACAGAGAGACAGAAAGCGAGAAATCATCCCCCAGAGGGGATGGCCACATCGCAATCCCTTCTCCTCCATTCTCCTCTCGGGATCTTGGGCACCCACGCACACGCACCTGGCGTGAGTTTAAGCCACCGGGTCCGGGACTCGAACCACGGTCGACTATGTGGGAGTCCAGCGACATAGCCATTACACTAACTGCTGGTCCCTCTAAAAGTATTCTTAATAGGGGCCAGCAGGTGATACGGTGGTTAAGGTACTGGATCCCACATGCCTGGCCTCAGTTTGAGCTAGACCTGTCAACTTGCTTTCTCACTTTCTCTCTCTGTGGTGAGTGTGTATGCTCTATAGCAAATTAAAATAATAATAATAATAAATAAATAAATTAAATAATATTTGAAAAATATAACTATTTTATTGAACTTTATTCATTTATTTTAATTTGCCCAGAGAAAGACAGAAAGAGAGAAACTGAGAGAAAGCAAGAAAGCAAGCCACTAGGTCCGGACTCAAGCCGTGGTCAGCCATGTGGGAGTCCAGTGCCTTTTAACCACCACATCACCTACTGGCCTCAGAATAAATAATCTGTTTAAAATAAAAGGTTTTTTTTTTAAGAATTATTATATTTAATTCTATTTATTTATTTATTTATTTATTTTTAAAGGAATTGTTTTATTTAAGTTTATTTTATTTTAATTTGGCCAGTGAGGGACAAAGAGAGAGAGAGGAAAGGAAAGTGAGAAAGCAAGCCGCCAGGTCTGGGATTTGAACTGCAGTCGGCCATTTGGGAGTCCAGTGCCCTTAACCACTATGCCACTTACCAGTCCCAAAATGAAAGTATTCTTACTATGTCCAACCTCCTAAGCCCCCAGTGACCCTGTCTCATCTGTCTTCATTCTTAAGCCAGAAACAAACCCTGAAGTAAAAAGCCTGCGTGATCTGGCCATTCTGCTACAGCATGAGAGCAGAAAAACAAGACGTAGGCTGGTGCTTTGCATCGTCGTGACGTCTGGTGCCTTTGCCCAGCGTGGGAGGGCATGAGGAGAGTGGGTAACAACTCGAGCAGGAGAGATGGCACCCATCCATGTAATTTGTCATTTTGGGGGGAGCTATTTTACTTTTCTGGAACATGGGCCATTCCATATGTAAATACAAGAATAAGGATGCTTGTAATTGAGTGTGGGTTGCAAGGATTGCCTGCTTGCTCTCTGACTTGTCTGTTTGTATATTTGTTCTCATCTTATGTTAGCAGAAGGGCACCTTGGGTTTCCCTCTGAGGTCCCTGGGGAGTGCAGTGGCAGCTGAGGACTGGTTAGAATACGTGTTGGCAGCCTGTGCTACCACCGGGTGGCAGTCAAAGCTGAGTTTGGCTCTCAGCTGACTCCCATCCACAGAGGAGGAAGAGAGGCTCTTGGAGTTCTCCATCAGATTCCCCTTCTCTCCCACCGTCTGGGTGCTGGCTAGTGGACAGGTGCTCTGCAGGCAGGTGTGTGATGGCCAAGGCTGCCAGTCTTTGGCCCAGAGCAGGAACTGTCTAACTCTTTGTAGAAATTTTTTATCTGTATTTTTCTTGCATGTATGTATGTATGTATTTTCCTTTTGATTTTTGCCATAGGGTGCATGCATTCACTGGAGACAGAGAGAGAGAGAGAGAAAGTGAGAAATTATCCCCCAGGCACACGTGCCCGGAGTGTTTTCCAAGCCACCAGGTCCAGGACACAAACTGCAGAGTTGGCCATGTGGGATCTAGCACCTTAACCACCATGCTACGTTCTAGCCCAGGATTGTCTCTTTATTTTTTTAAAAAGAGAAATTTTGGGGGGGCCAGCAGGTGGTGTGGTGGTTAAAGCACTGGACACTCCCACATGGCTGACCAGAGTTCAAGTCCCAGATCTGATGACTTGCTTTCTCACTTTTCCTCTCTCTCTGGTCAAATTAAAATAAATGAATGAATAAATAAAATTAAGTAATTCTTTTTTAAAAAGAGAGAGGTTTTTTTGGTATAGGGTATATGTGCTTGCTGGAGAGACAGAGAGAGACAGAGAGGCAGAAAGCAAGAAATCACCCCCAGGGGAAATGGTCATGCTGTAATCCCTTTTCCATTCACCTCTTGGGATCTTGGGCTTGCATGCACACGTGCCCAGTGTGAGTTTCAGGCTGCCAGGTCCGAGACTAGAACCGTGGTCAACTACAAGGGAGTCCAGCAATGGACGCAAACGTTACTCCAACTGCTGGTTCCAACTCTTAAGGCAGCATATCCAGTCTGAATAGATGAAGTAGGGACCGCTTTGGTTGATGAAGGGCTCTAGAGGTCTTGTTAAGCTTTCCTTGCTGCTGAGGCCCACCCCCACCCAGCAGTGCCTTGAAGTGCCTTTGGAATGTGAAGACTTATTCTCTACAGAGAAGAAGTTTGGATTTAAAAAGTCAGTGTGTGTGGTTTTTTTTTTTTGAAATGGTAAAGGGCTGATAGAGGATCATCTACTTTTTTGTATTTTTCCAAAGAGTGTTAAAAGAAAAGCTCTTGGGAACCAGCAGTTAGCATAATGGCTATGTTGCTGGACTCCCACGTAGTCGACCGCGGTTCGCGTCCCGGACCCGGTGGCTTAGAACTCACGCCGGGCGTGTGTGCGTGCGTGCCCAAGATCCCGAGAGGAGAATGGAGGAGAAGGGATTGCGGCATGACCATCCTCTCTGGGGGGTGATTTCTCGCTTTCTGTCTCTATGTCTGTCTCTGTCTGTCTGGCGAGCGCACGCGCCCTATAGCAGAAAAACCTCTCCAAAAAAAAAAGAAAAAGAAAACCTCTTGCTGTCTGCATTGTCCTATAGCAAAAGAATGGGCATTTCTTTATTTTTTTTTAAGAATTATTTTATTTAACTTCATTTATTTTATTTTAATTTGACAGATTGGGGCAGAGCGAGAACAAGAGAGAGAGAGGAAAGTAAGAAAGCAAGCCACCAGGTCCAGGACTTGAACCATGGTTGGCCATATGGAAGTCCAGTGCCCTTAACCACCACACCACCTGCTGGCCCTAAGTCCTAGACCTTGTGACTTGCTTTCTTACTCCCCCCTTCTCTCTCTCTCTCTCTGTCCCTCTCTGGTCAATATAAAATAAACAAAAAATAAAGCTCAATCAAATAATAAAAATATAATTCTTTTTAAAAAAAAAAAAGAATGGGCATTCCAACACCAGAGGAACATATAGAGTAATATTTCAGACTAAAAGATGTCACTTTCAGTGGAGTTTTTTTGTTTGTTTGTTGGTTTGTTTTTGTTTTGCCATAGGGCACAAGTTGGAAACAGACACAGAGACAATGGGAGGGAAAGTGAGAAATCACCCCCCCAGGGGGGATGGCCATGAGGTAATCCCTTCTCCATTTTCCTCCTGGGATTTTAGGCATGCAGGGATGCTCCTGGTGTGATTTTCAAGCTACTGGGTCTGGGTCTCAAACAGTGGTTGACCATGTGGAAGACTAGTTGCCTTAACCACTGTGCCACCTGCTGTTTCCTCAGTGGAGAGTGTTTTGTTGTTGTTGGTTTTTTAGTTTTTAAAGCGTACTTGGGCTTACCAAAGAGAAAGAATGAGAGGGAAAGTGAGAAATCACCCAAGGGGAATGGCTACACTGCAATTCCTTCTCTTCTATTCTCCTCCTTGGACTTTGGGCATGCATGCACATGTGCCCAGAGTGTTTTTCAAGCTGCTGTGTCTGGGATTCAGAACTGTGTTCGACCATGTGGGAGTTCAGCACCTTAACCACCACAGCACTTGCTGGCCCCATCAATGGAATTTTGTTTTTTTTAAGCGAGATTTTTGCCATAGGGCATGTGCTCTCGCTGGAAAGACAGACAGATAGAGAACCAGAAATCACCCCCCCCCCCCCCCCCCCCAGGAAATGACCACACCACAGTCCCTATTCCTCCATTTTCCTCTTGAGATATTGGGTATACATGTACACATGCCCAGCGTTGAGTTTTAAGTTGGCAGATCTGGGACTCGAACCACTGTCAACTACATGGGAGTCCAGCAACAAAACCATTACACCATCTGCTGGTTCCTCATTGGAGCATTTTAATAAACTACCCAAGATACTGCTTTTCTCTCTGGCAGCTTGGTAAAACCTTCCCGTGGACCAGCATGTGGGAGGCGGATGTTGGGCTCAGCACTGTGGTTTTGTTCTGTCCACCATGAGTTATACACCCCCTCTGACATGTACCACCTTCGTGGTGTGGCTGGCAGGTGTATTTGGAGTAGCTTCACTGACCAGAGAAGAATAAGTCACTATTTACAAAGTTGCAGGTGGGTGGTGTTCTTCCTATGGTGTCAGAATGTGCAATTCCCCACATTTTGGCATCTGCCTTCAGTCTTCCTAGAAACCGGGTGCTTTTTTTGCTTTAACTTTCTTTGACCTTTCACAATTTTGTATTTCTTCAGAGAGGACTGTAGTTTTGTTTTGTTTTGTTTTTGTGTGTGTGTGTTTCTAAGATTTTTGTCACAGTGTGTATATACTCTGGAGAGAGACAGGGAGAGAGGGAAAGTGAGAAATCATTCCTTGGTGGAATGGCCACACTGTAATTCCTTCTCTTCCATTCTCTTCTTGGAATTTTGTGCACACACATGTGCCCAGTGTGATTTTCAAAACTCTTGGGTCTGGGACTTGAACCGTGGAGTCAGCCATGTGGGGTCCAGCTGCCCCAACCACCACGCCACCTGCTGGCCCTCTTCTTTTTTTTAAGGTTTTATTTATTTATTTATTTATTTTATTAATTTCTTCTGAGAGATGAAGGGACATTGTGTTATTGCTGTGCCCCGTTGGCTGGCCCGTCGTAGTGCTTGAACACTGGTTTGCCGTTGTTGAACTTACTCATCTGTGTGTGTCTGAAAGTGACAGTTGTTAGCATGTACACAGGAGATTGTGGTTGCTTTGGATTGCTATTGATTCATTCTAAGGATCAATTCTTTAAAATCTCTGTTAATCAGAGGGCCAGCAAGTGGCATGGTTAAGGCGCTAGAATTCCCATATGGCTAACTACGGTTAAAGTCCCAGACCTGGCGGCTTGCTTTCTCTGTCTTTCTCTGGCAAAACTCATGTGAAAATAATAAGAATAATAAATTAAATAAATAAGTAAATCGTTCTTTAAAAAAAAACATAAAAGGCCTTGGTCCCACCTAGATATGTATAAGTATGGGTTATTTTATTTGTTTATTTATTTGAGAAGTTTTTGCTATAGGTGCATGTGCTTGTTGGAGAGACAGAAAGTGAGAAAGGGGGATGGCCATGCTGCAGTCCATTCTCCATTCTCTTCTTGGGGTTTTGGGGGCACATACACATGCACCTGGCGTGGATTTTAAGCTACCAGGTCTGTGACATGAACTACAGTAAACTACGTGGGAGTCCAGCGATGTAACCATTACGCCATCTGCTGGTCCCAGTGTGGATTATTTTTAAACCTTCACAGGTGAGAGCCCTGGTCTCCAGTATTAAGAAGACTAACATTTTTTTTTTTTTAAAGATTTAATTTTATTTTATTTATTACTATTATTTTTTAATTTGGCCAGAGAGAGAGAAAGTGAGAAAGCAAGCCACCAGGTCCAGGGCCAGAACCATGGTCAGTCATATGAGAGTCCAGCACCTTAACCACTGTGCCACCTGCCAGCCCCCGAGAAGACTAACATTTATTGAGCACCTATTCTGTACTAGTTTCCAGGCTTCAAATAGATTATTTAATCCTCTTTAAAGCCTGCGAGGGGGACCAGCAGTTAGCATAATGGCTATGTCGCTGGACTCCCATGTAGTCGACCGTGGTTCAAGTCCCAGACCTGGCGGCTTAAACACACGCTGGGTGTGTGTGCGTGCCTGCCCAAGATCCTAAGAGGAGAATGGAGGAGAAGGAATTGCGGCATGACCATCCCTCCTGGGGGGTGATTTCTCGCTTTCTGTCTCTCTGTCTGTCTCTGTCTTTCTGGCTAGTGCACGTACCGTATAGCAAAAACCTCTCCCAAAAAAAAAAGAAAAAAAAAAAGCCTGTGAGGGCCAGCAGGTGGCATGGAGGTTAAGGCACTAGATCTCACATGGTCATCTTCATGGTTTAAGTGCTGGACCTGATGGCTTGAAAATCACCCCAGGCACTTGTGCTTGCATGTCCCAAATCTTGGGAGGAGGGTGGAGAAGGGATTGATGTGGCCATTCCCCGGGGGGTGATTTCTTACTTTCCTTCGGTCTCTCTTTGTCAATTACATGTGCCCTATAGCAAAAACTTAAAATCCTGCAGAGTTACTGTTACTCTCATTTTATGAATGAGGACACCAAGGTTCACAGAAGTTAAATAATCAATCATCTCGGAGTGAGCACACTCCAGGCTACCCATCTCCTGAGCAGGTATCGTTCTGCAGAGTCTCCTAGCTCCCCCTAGCAAAGACCTCCGTCTTGGAATGGGGATTGAGCTCAGACCCAGAGACCGATTTCTGCCCTTTTGAGGCAGTTGAATTCCCAAAAGCCCTGAACATACAGTTTTAAAATCTTGGAAAGTCCCCACATCGCTCTAGGACAGGCTTTTTGGTGGCCCCAGTCCCTCTCTTCCTTGCTCTGTTTCCTGTATCTGAGACCCTGAGAGCCAGACTCACATGCACGTTGTAGGTGGCTCAGTCCCTCGGCTCCATGGCTGGGACGGAGGCACATCCATGAGCTGAATACGCACTTGCTGTTGTGGTGCGGGTGTGAGTAGAAGCTCGTTGCTAGGTAAATAAATATTCAGTATAATGAGAAAACTAATCATCCAGCTTCTAAACCGAAACATTCTTAGCACGCCTGTCGCCTTTACGTAATCGGCATAGTTATTACATGAGTTAGCCTGTTGCGTACAAAGGACTAAAAGTTTTTATTTCTGTGCTTTACAGCAAAAAGATGAAGGTCTTAGAATCATTGATCGGAATGATTCAGAAATTCCCTTACGATGACCCTACTTACGATAAACTCCACGAAGACTTAGACAAAATTAGAGGAAAATTTAAGCAGGTTTGTTCACCGTCTGTTTCTTTTTGCCAGGAGAGTCTGGCTCTGTGCCTTTCTAAGACGTGGCTGGCGCCTTCCCTAGGGTTCGCTTTGTTAACGGCCTCAGGACTGCGTGTGCCACACGAATAGCCAACCAAGGCAGATCGTTTTTGTGTCTCAGAGCAGGGAAGCTGAAGACAGTGTAGAGAACAGGTGTTACACTCATTTAGGAGTTGGTGATAGAGACGAGAAATGCCTCAGCTAGACATGGAGTTCAGTTCTGACTTGTGAGGGCAAATGCACAAATTAAAAAAATGCCATCTTTTTTCTTTTGTGTTTCCAGCTTTGTTCATTACTCAACGTTCAGCCGGACTTTAAAATTAGTGCAGAAGGTTCTGGACTTTCATTCTGAGGATGACAGACGAACAAAGACGAAACATCAAGGAACAGATGTCCGTATGTTAAGTGTTTAAAAATGTGATTAAAGGCAAAACAATGATGGGTTATTCATTGTTCTGTAAGGAGGGTTCCAGTTTAGCCAGTGAAAGGGCTTCCTTCCCCCGAGTTTTCTGCCTGTGTCGCCTGGGTGCCTCCCGCGGGGCCTCTGCACACAAGCCCGCCCTTTGTTGGCCCTGTCTGCTCCGCAGTCTGAATGAGCCCCTGGCAGAGCCCGTGCGAGGCGCTCACTGCTACTCTGGGGTCTCTGGGCTTTGCCGGGCCTCTCCAGCAGGGCAGGCCTGGCTGGTTCTAGATGAGATGGCCGCTGGATAGGAATACTTCCCAAGTCTGGACTTGGCGCTCAGAGGAACAGTTTTAAAAAACTTGTAAGATGTGGACGGGGTTTTTGTAAAATCAGTTAATGGGAAGTCATGAGGAGGACATTTGTTCTGTGTGTCCCACTTTTTTTATTCCCTTCAGTTCCCGGGAGGTAGGTACTACGGTTGTTTTGCAGATGGGGAAACAAATCTGTAGACAGTGGCTGGGCCGGTGTGGGGGCGGGTAGGGAGCGTGGCCAAGAGCTCAGGACTCGTCTCTCCACCGCGACATATTGCCTTCCCCAGAAGAGTCCCAGCCCTCAGTTCTGGATTGCACAGGCTCCTGCTGTGCCTCACGGACCTCTGTGGAAGCTCAGGGCCAACGTGTCTGGACACCTGGCCGAGAGCAAGAAAGGCCAACCTGATCCAGAGGGAGCCCGAACATGCTCTGCACACTGTCCCCGATTGGGGAGTTGCTGTCAGACGTTACAAAATGGTGAAAGGAGAAGACGTGTTGGGCCAAAGACTGGATGGTGTCAGCTTGCTGTTACATGTGTAAAACTTTCAGGGCCTTTGGTCTGGGACACTACAAGCCCTTTGTCTCCTGGTGGTGTTTAAAAGGCATCACATATATGCAGTCAGGTACAGATTAGGGCAGTGGACTGTCCTGTTGGTCTTGCATGAGTTCAGGGGACAAACGTGACAGCATGTGTTAACCTACCTTCTCGGGGATGTCCCCGGGGTCACCTGTAGTTCCTGAGCACTTGCCCTCCCTATCACTTCTGTTCCAGAAAGCACATCTGAAAGCAGTGAGTGAGATTCTTAAGGGGTCACCATGGATTCACCCCAGTTTTCAAGATCCACAGCCCCCTCGTAAAGTGCTGCACTGCCTCAGCTGATGGTCGTGAGTCCCAGCTAGTGCACTGAGGGAGCCATGGCAGCAGGCACCATCCCTTCCAGCCAGTTGAAGTTGACCTTGCAGGTGTGTGACAGAAGGACACAGTGCTGTTGGTTCAGAGGGGTACACTGAGGCGTCCTCTCCAGCCGTGAGAAGTGTGGGTTTCTGTGTGTGCTCTTCATTTGCAGCCTTGATTCCATCAGGCCCAGGGAGGCCTGCATGGGGCCCAGTCTGATCAGCAGAGCTGGTCCTGAGAGCCAAAAAGACCAGCAGTGGTTTTCTGCAGGTGGTGCTTAGAGGGGCCACTCTTGTTTTCCTTGGTGGACTTTTTGTGTTTTCTACGCTGCATGTTTTGATAATGTATTTTTTTATAATTGGAAAAAAAATAAATAGCATATTTTAAAGCAAAAGGCCGTCTGGGACTATTTATAACACAAAATCCAGCCAGTTCATGCCATGCTCCCAGTTCTGTGAGATCCAGGTACAAAGGAAAGCATGCACCAAGTCCACACTGAGCAGCTTGCGGTTCCATTCCTGCCCACGGGTCTCACTAACACAGGGTAGGCAGTTGTGAGAGACTGGGTCCCATCATGTCAGGAAATGGTCAGATCTTACGGACCATGGCCCAGCCCCCTGTCAGCAGCTATTACTAATTCCCGTCCCCTGGTTGCCCTCACTCTTCTCTCTTTTCCATTCTCCTCTCCAGATTTTGGGCACATATGCACACGCGACCAGTGTTATTTTCAGGCCCCGGGTCCAGGACTCAAACCATGATCAGCCACGTGGGAATCCAGTCACCTTAACCACCACGTCACCTCTTGGCCTTTGGTTGCCTTTTTAAAGGCCTATGTCCAAATATAGCCATACTCTGAGATACTAGGATTAGGGGGTCTGCAGGACTTCAACATTTGCATTTTGCAGGAACATAGTTCAACTTAGAAACAGCTGCCCTAGGGGACCAGCAGTTAGCATAATGGCTATGTCGTTAGACTCCCACGTAGTCGATCGCGGTTTGAGTCCCGGACCCGGTGGCTTAAACTTACGCCAGGCCGTGTGTGCGTGTGTGCCCAAGATCCCGAGAGGAGAATGGAGGAGAAGGGATTGCGGTGTGGCCATTCCCCCTGGGGGGGTGATTTCTCGCTTTCTGTCTCTGTCTCTGTCTTTCTGGCGAGCACACACACCCTATAGCAAAAACCTCTGAAACAAAACAAAAAATAAACAGCTGCCCTATCTGCGGCTGCTGGGACGAACTGTTAACTTGGGTCCTGGAAGAAAAGAAAGTCATTTCACGTACCAATCGAAGTTACTCCATGCAGTGTTTCTAGAATGTTAGTCATTGGGCATCTAGAAAGTTCGCCTTTGGTCAGTCCTTCACTGAAGCTTTCGTGTCACAATTCTACTGTCCTTTCCAAAGGAAAGGCCTAACGAAAGACTGAATCGTCATCCTGAAACAAGGCCACATTTTATTTTCTCCTTTAAAACTTTTGTCCACTCAGTGGCAAGGAAAGAAGAAAGATGTGGAAAAAGGGACGAGAAGTCCTACCTCCTGAGTGGCTGCTCCCTCGTGTCACTGAGGCTCCACTGGCACTACAAGGCGCGGCTGCTGCCGTCACTTTGCAGGTGGAGACGTGGGGCCCGGCGGAATGACATGCCAGTGGTCGCAGTCAGTGGCCAACCTCCAGCTTGACTAGGCACAGTGAGGCTTGAGCAGTTCACTTAATGACGCGTTTCCCGAGGCTGTTTTCTCAGGTATGTCCTCTCAGCCAACGCGGTGCCTTGTTTTCCTGGTTATTTACAGCCGTCTTTGCAACCGGTCTTGAATCGAGCAGACTGAGGCTAAGACAGATGGATTTATGGGGAGGAACTGTGCTGGCTGCCCACAAGAAAGACAGTGACCAGATGGGCCATTGCCTGCCCTGGGCCCTGTGAGCTGGTCTCATCCAACGATGTGTGGCACTGGAGCCTAGAGGCAGGGTGGGGTGCCCAGCTCTGCCCAGGGAATGGAATGAGACAGTGGGCCGGAAAGGCCTCCTGAGGGCGGGGACTTGTATTTGACCTCACACCACCATGGAGAATTCTCTTCCACCCCTCCTGAAAACATTGATATAATCTGCAGGCCGTCATTAACTATAAACTGTAATTAACATGTGAGTTCCGTGTAATTCCCACACTTAATCTGGTTCTCAGTGAATGAAGTAAAGAACTGGTGTGATTGACATCACGGAAGTCACTGAGCTTTGTGGATTTACCAGCGAAAAACATGGTGCTGTATTCGGTGCTTCCGGGCCCCATGAGACCTTCAGGTGAGGAGCCAGGCCCCCAAAGCCCAGTGGCTTGACTGGACCGACAAGACTAAGTGGCCTAGCCGGGACCTCTCCCATTAGGCCCTTAGCTTGTAAACTTTGTACAGCCCTTCCTTTGCGGCCGGGGCTCTCCTCAGTGTGTCAACATCCATCTGTTTCTTGGTGGCCCTCATCCACTGCTTTGTCTGAGTCTGCCTGGTGCCCTTTACCAGACTGGCTGGGCTTTGGCTTACAAGGCTTGGGTGATACCTGAGTGTGATCCTTGTTTCTGCCCACTGGAGGGGGCGTGCATGGGGGACGACCTTCATGTCCTGTGGATGTTCATTTGAACTAAAGACTCAGTGATGGGCTGCTCCCATTCTTTTTGTTTTTTTCTTAATTATTTTTATTTAACCTTATCTATTTATTTATTTTAATTTGACCAGAGAGGAGGGCAGAGAGAGAAAGTGAGAAAGCAAGCCGCCAGGTCTGGGACTTGAACTACAGTCGACCATGTGGGAGTCCAGCGCCCTTAACCACCACACCACCTGCTGGCTTCAGGCTGCTCCCATTCTTTCAGTGAGGCATTACAGATGTCTGTTGCCAGTGGGTGTGTGCTCCTGAAATAGGTCCTCATTGAGCTCATTCCTACCTTTGAGAGTTCATATGGTCTGTTGCGGATTGAATTGTGTACTCTGAAAGAAATGTTGAAGTCCTAGCCTCTGGTACCTGTGAATATCTCCTTATTTAGAAATAAGGTCTTGGCATGGTGGTTAAGGCACTGAACTCCCACATGGCCAATTGTAGTTTGAGCCCTGGACCTGGTGGCTTGCTTCATCACTTTTCCCTCTCTCTTTTTCTCTCTCTCTCCCTCTGTCTATCTGTCTCTCTGGTGAGCACATGAGCCCTATAGCAAATTAAAAACAAGCAAACAAACAAAAAAACAACAAAAAAAACAATAATAATGATTAAATAAAATAATTCTTAAAAAAAAAAAAAGAAAGCAAGGCCTTCCTTTGTGGATGTAATTCAGGTTTGTGTTAAGGTGAAGTCACAGGGCCAGTAGATGGCGTGGTTGTTAAGGCATGGATTCCACATGGCTGACCACAGGTCAAGTTCCAGGCCTGGTGGCTTGAAAATCACACCAGGTGTATGTGCATGCATACCCAAAGTCTCAGGAAGAGAATGGAGGAGAGGAGAGCTGGCCATTCTCCCCGGGGACTGATTTCTCACTTTCCCTCTCTGTCTCTCTCTTCAGCAAATGCACATACCGTGTGGCAAAAACTTAAAACAAAAAAGATGAGGTTGCCTAGAGCAGGGGAGGCCTTTAATTAGTGCACCTAGTTCTATTGGAGGAGGACACACAGGAGAGTGCCGCGTGGAGACAGACACACGAGGAAGGTCACGTGAAGATGGATGCAGACCCTGGAGAAGTGACAAGCCGAGGGTCGCCAGAAACCCCAGAGGATGGGGGAGAGTCGGACCTTGCTGAAAACCCTGATTTCCAACGTTTGGCCTCTAGAGCTGTGAAAGAATACATTTCTGTTTTATTTATTTTCAGATGTTTTTTAAAAAATTATTTAAAAATTTTTGCTATAGGTCACATATGCTCACCAGAGAGAGGGAGGGAAAATGAGGTAGCAAGCTATCAGGTCCAGGACTCGAACTGCGACCAGCCACATGGGAGTCCAGTACCTCAACTACCACGCCACTCAAGATTTTCCCCTAGAGGTTGCATGTACTCACCAGAGAGAGAGAGAGGGAGAGCACCTCCAAGGGAGGATGGCCTCACTGCAATCCCTTCTCCAGTCTCAGGATTTGGGGCACATTTTTATTTTTAATTTTGCATACTCTTTTTTAGACTTATTTAATTAATTAAATTTATTTATTACTATTTTAAAATTTGCTATAGGGCGGACCAGCAGTTGGTATAATGGCTATGTTGCTGGACTTCCATGTAGTCGACTGCAGTTCAAGTCCTGGATCCGGTGGCTTAAACTCACGCTGGGCACGTGTGCGTGCATGCCCAAGATCCCAAGGGGAGAATGGAGGAGAAGGGATTGTGGCGTGGGCATCCCCCCTGTGGGGTGATTTCTCACTTTCTGTCTCTCTGTCACTCTGTCTTCCTGGCAAGTGCATGCGCCCTGTAAGCAAAAACCTCTCAAAATTTTTTTTTTTTGCTATAGGGCACATGTGCTCACCAGAGAGACAGAGAGAGAAAGAAAGTGAGAAAGCAAGCTATCAGATCCAGGACTTGAACTACAGTCAGCCATGTGGGAGTCTAGCACCTTAACCTCCTTGGGTATGTATGGGGTTTCTTTGGCACTTTTTTTAAGTCACTGGGTTTTAGACTTAAACCATGCAATCAACCATGTGGCATCCATCTGCCTTAATCTCCATGTCATCTGCTGGCCCTTTTTTTTTTTTTGGAGAGGTTTTCGCTATAGGGCGCGTGCGCTCGTGCTGGCCCATTTTTTAATTTTATTTTATCTTTTAGGTGTTTGCCATAGGGCATGTGCGCTGGGAGACAGTGAGAAATCATCTCTAGGGTAATCCCTTCTCCTCCATTCTCCACCTTGGATTTTGAGCACACAGCACATGCGCCTGGCATGATTCAAGCTGCCAGGTCACAGATTCAAACCATGGTTGGCCATGTGGGAATCCAGTGCCATAACCACTTTGCCACTTGCTGGCCCCCGTATCTGTTGTTTTAACCACTTCGTTTGCGATCATTTGTGTGGCAGTACCAGGGAATTCATGCAGTCCCCTACCCTGTCTGGGCGGTCCTTTGTCTGCAGGAGAGGGTGCTGGCCACATGCGTCCTGGATACTTCCTGGTCTGATGTACAAGGGCTTCCTCGAGAACTTCATCTCTGTTCCCTGGTTCTCAGAGAGCCCACCCACCAGAAAGATGCTTTATCTCAAGGCCCTTCCCTCCGCCTTCAGGGGGCTCCAACGGGGCAGAGAAGGCTGTGCAAGTCTCCTGTTCTCAGCCCTGCAGGCACTGTCCGGCCTTGTGTCTTGGGACTGGAGAGACTGAACGTGGCCGGGCAGTAGCGTGTGTGCTCTGTGACACACTCAGTGTGCCACTCCTGGCCCAGGAGTGTCAGGCAGAGCAGTTCCGCATATCTAATGAGGTTGCTCAGTGCCAGGCATGGGTACTCCGAGATGAGTCATTCCTGCCCCGTGGAGCACCAACCAAGCAGGGCAAACGTTAAAAATCCAAGATCAAATAGGAACGCTGTCAGTGGCTCCCATAGCTTATATCGGTAACATATATACATCTGGGAAAGGTAGAAAACATGTATAAGCTGTAACCGTCTAGCATTTTTAAAAATCAAATGACAGTCCAGCTGGTGGTGTGGTGGTTGAGGCGCTAGATTCCCACATGGCTGACTATGGTTTGAGTCCCAGACCTGGCAGCTTGCTTGCTCACTTTTCTTTTCTCTCTCTCTGCTTCTCTCTGGTGAATACAGTGCCCTATAGCAAATTAAAAAAAAAATTAATTATTAAATTTTTAAAAAGATATGGCCCATAATTGAATAAAGAATTGCCTCCTGGAACAAAAAGAGCGATAACTGCAGGAGAGGCTTGATCCAGCTGCCCTGCCACAGGCTAAGCTTATGCTCAGGCCCCACCCCACAGCCTCACAGCAGCCCAGGCTCCCTCTCAGGTTCAGAAGAGCTGGGCAAGTCCCTGGGCTCCTGCTCCTTGCCCAGGAGTCCTGAAGAGGAAGGGGAAGCACTCTTTGTTTCTAGAAGCCCCAGAAAATGTCTCTCCAAGTCTTTGTGGCTCAGATTTCACACGCATCCTTAAACCTACTCTTCCTGCGGTTATGAACATGTTGTTGGGTTTAAGCCTGTCAGGGCCTGACCCAGAGCTGGGGGTGGAGGTTCTTCCAGAGAAAAGCGTGGGTGCCATCAACACCAGGAGGGGTAACTTGGTGCCGACAGGGAAACCAAGAACTGTGGATGGAGACACGGACGGTCTTGATGCCACTACCCAGAGAGCCTGCCTCGGCCCCCAGGGCCTTCGTTCCAGACCTGGATGACACACAGAGAGATGATGGTGTGAGGCGAGATGACAGTGCCATTTACCATGTGCCATACTGTGTGCCAGTCCTCACAGCACCCCGAAAACAACAGGTGGCATGGTGGTTAAAGGCACTGGATTCCCACATGGCTGACCACAGTTTGAGTTCTAGACCCAGTGGCTTGCTTTCTCATTTTCCCTTTCTCTCTGTCTCTCTCACTGGTCAAATTAAAAAAAATAATAACAAATGGAATCAAATAAATACTTTTTAAAAAAGAATTCATTCACCAAACAGATTTATCGAGCTCCTGTTCTGGCCATTATCATAGACATTAAGGATACGTTGATGAGAGAGATGGAGAAGGTCCCACAACATGAGCTTATGTTTTTGCAGATTATCCTCATTTTATTTTATTTTATTTATTTATTTTTGGGGCGAGGTGTTTGCTATAGGGTGAATGTGCTTGCCAGAAAGAGAGACAGAAAGTAAGAAATCACCCCCCAAGGGGGATGGCCATGCCGCAGTCCCTTCTCCTCCATTCTCCTCTCGGGATCTTGGGCATGCACACACATGTGCCTGGTGTGAGTTTAAGCCACCGCGTCCGGGACTCAAACCGCAGTCGACTACATGAGAGTCCAACGACATAGCCATTACACCAACTGCTGGTCCCAAACTATCCTCATTTTATAGATGAGAAAAATGAGACTCAAGGGGAATTTGCACAGCCCAAAAGTTTCAGAGTTGAGATCCAACCCCAGGGTCCTCCAGTCTGAAATGTATGTACCTAATGTGCATATGTACATGCATGTAGGCCTTTGTTTTTCGTTTTTTCGTTTTTTGCTATAAGGTGCATGTACTTGCCAGAGAGCTAGAAGGAAAGTGAGAAATCACCCCTCAGTGTATGGCCGTGTTGCAGTCCCTTTTCCTTCGGTCTCCTTGGGATTTGGGGCACGCATGCATATGCCCTGGGATGATTAAGCCTCTAGATCTGGAACTTGAACCATAGTAGTAGGCCATGTGGGAATCCAGAACCTCAACTACCACGCCACCTGCTGGCCCCATAAGCTTTCTTTTTAAAGCACCATCAGTCACCCTCAGACATCTACAGCCAGCCAGCCGGCCTGCTGACTTCTCCAGGTCAGCCTAGAAGTAGGTGAAGATAGTCTATAAAGGCTTTTTTTTTGGAGAGGTTTTTTAGCTACAGGGCGCGTGCGCTCGCCAGACAGACAGACAGAGACAGAGAGACAGAAAGCGAGAAATCACCCCCCCAGGGGGGATGGCCACACCACAATCCCTTCTCCTCCATTCTCCTCTCGGGATCTTGGGCACACACGCACATGCGCCCGGCGTGAATTTTAAGCCACCGGGTCCGGGACGCGAACCGCGGTCGACTACGTGGGAGTCCAGCGACATAGCCATTACACTAACTGCTGGTCCCCATCAATAAAGGCTTTGTAAGCCGTACCTGGAGACCTCATGCCCTTTGTTCTCTGTGAGACAGCCATGCCAGAGGTCTGGCCCTGTCACGCACCTGCCGTGTGTTCCTGAGCCTGGGTTCACTCATCTTACAGGGTCAGTGGCTACTCTCAGGCCACAGTGGCAGAGTTGACGAGTTGCAGCAGAGACCACATGGCCTGCAAAGCCTAGAGTGTCCCCCAGCCCCCAGGCTATAAAGGAGCCGTCTGCCAGCCTTAGTCCCAGAAGACGGGATGAGTACACCTGTGAGAGAACGTGGGCTCTGTCAGGGCCCTCCATGATGAGCCTGTCCCCTGCCAGAAGCAAATCCATGGGTGGTTTTAAGATGCGGGGACAGGCCGAGTGCTCAGCATTTAGCACGATGCCTGGTACATAGTACATGCTCAGTAAGCTTCAGCACTGTGATTCTCCTGTGATTAAACAAAAGGAAGCACGCCGCGCCTTCTGTGCTTAGAGGTCTGGGCTCCAGGATACGGGATGATCCTTGGGTTAGTCCACTCTGCTCCTAAAGTGGCTGCTGGTGAAGAGGCCGGTCTCAGCTGCTGCTGGGTGAAAATAAAAGGGATTAATGGATGCCGCCGTCTTTGATAGGTTCAAGGCCCACTGAAGCCCCTTCGGTGGAGGGCTCTGTATTCTCTTTCCTGGCCCTCCTTGTGTGCCCCTGTGAGTGGCAGTGACAGTGCCCCCGGATGTGGGCCCCAAGGCCAGCGCCCCAGAGCTGCCCGCCCACCCGACCGCAGGCTATTGTCTGCTGCGGCCTGGGCCTGGCGGTGTGGTGCTGGGCTTGTGGGGCCCCAGCAGGCAAGGGGACTGTGGGAACGGATTAGAGGTCCTGGGCTTTCTTTCCCCCTCTTGCATAAACTCTTGATCAAAGACATTCCTGGGATGACAGAGCCCTGTGAGCTGCCTAGAGGCCGGCCCAGTGTGCGGATGCAGACCCCACGCTGGCCGCTGGCCGTCAGCACAGCCGCCTGCCCTCCTGGCCCACACTGCGGCTCTAGCTCCTGGGACTGGCCTTGTGTTGTGACCAGTGATGGAGCGGGTGGGAGGAGGCGACGCGGCCATGGAACTCCCAATGCACAGGCCAGCCCTGGTGCTGCGGGTAGCCAGGCAGTGATTCTGCTTCCTGGGTTTGGCTGGGAGGGAGTGCAGGGAGGCTGGCCACTGCCACTGGGCCCCAAGCTCCTCTCAGCATGGCACCGTCCTGACAGCCCACCACCACTCTTGCCCTCAGAAATGCAGTGCATGTGCCTGCTCTGCCCAGCTCCTCCTCTGTTCCAGGGCTTTTCCCCTGTCACAGTGGAGTCAGTGGCACATGGTGCCGGGGTCAGGCAGGGCGTGTCACTGCAACTCAGCAGATTCAGCTCCCACTCCTCTGCACTGTCGTTTGCTGGGGTGGGAAGGAGGAAGGGGGAGGAATCGCGAGACTTCCGTCCTCAAGGGGCTCACAGAGTCATAATGATTCCTGGACTCCCAGAGCCACCCGCCTTGGCAAGGCGGTGGGGAATCCTTCAGAGAGTTCATCTTTACTTTGAGCCTTGAAATGAAGGTGCAGCAGGCCAGGCCAGCGCAGCACTGGGAGCCTGGAGCAGTGCGGTGTGTATCCAGCCAGCAGGCAGAGCGTGGAGGTCAGGGGAGTGGGACTGGGACCCTGGAGGTGGGATCCGGGGGTCTGGGTGGGGCTGAAGGAGACTGAGGGCCCAGGAAGGTTTTGGCCCAAGGAGCAGAGGGTGGACAGGGCTGCTGGGCTGCAGAGACTGGTCAGGAGGCAGGGCAGGGCCCCCACAGGTGGGCCGGGGTTCTGAGAAGCAGCTGGGAGACCTGGCGTACACAGGCTTTGTCTCTGAAGTCCTCAGTGGCCAGTGTGCGCTGTCATCCTATCAAAAGGGCAGCCAGACACCCAGCAGGAGACAAGGCCTTCACTCCATCCCAGCAGGGGTCACAAGTACCCAAGGTGACATCAGCTGGGTCCGGGAGTTGGGAACAAGGCACAGAGTGGCCTGAGGACATCTGGGGTCTAGAGTAGAGAGCCTCAGAGACCCACTCACCGCTGCTGAGATGGGGAGTAGAGGCCCTGGGGCACTGAGGACCCCTCCCTTGGGCCCGCCCCGTCGGGCCTCCTCCCTTCAGCAGCCTGCCTCTGCCTAGGCCCAGCGGGATCCCTTGCTTTAAGCCATCCACTCCACATGTACGCAGGGCCCATCTCACCTGGTGGGTGCACTGCACCTTTCAACCCCATCACAATACAGACCTACCTTCCATCTGAAAAAAAGAAAAACAAAAGACCCTGACCTCCTGCGACCCTCTTCCCAGGCTGGCAGTTAGAGCAGCTCTCCTGTCCTCCTGCATCCTGTCCTGCACCTGCCACCTCGGTTCAGATCAGACTGCTGCCCCACCAGCCGCAGCACCGCAGGCCCCTGGCCCACCTGGCCCACCCTCGCTGCGGTCAGATCCACTTGCACGGATCTGCCTCCGTACCCACGTGGCCTGGGGACACAGTCCACAGTAGGCTGTGGACTGAGGGCCCTGACATAGGATGTGGTTCTGGCAGAGCTAGACTTGCCTCCATGGCCGTGGGGCACTTCCCCAAGGCCTGACTGTCCCTTAGGTTCTCCCACACAGGGCCTCAGCTGCATTAGGGGCAGCCTGTAGGCTTCCCCACCCACCAGCACAGGGCTGCCTTGGGCAAGGCTCCCAGGACCCCATTCTCATGGGAGTGGCGTGGTGCCCCACAGAGGCCAAATGTCCCCTCCCAGAAGTACAGGTGTCTATGGAGAACCAACGTCCCACCACACAGGTCCCCACGTGAGTCCCTGGAGAAGGCCTTGCAGGGTGGGATGGGGAGGGACACAGTGGCATTTCACAAAGGCCCCAGGGACTGACAAGTAGTGACCGTCTTTGACATGAAAGCTGACAGCTGCTGGGGTAAGGACAGTTGGGTCTGTGCTGCAGAAATGAACTTCAAGGCCACGAGGCCCAGGCCCTGTGGAGTCACAGCTGAGGTTGCCTGGGCCTTCCCATGGTGCTTCCCACTACCTGCCTCCACCTGGGGAGTAATACATCACGTGCACCTGAAATCTGAACTGGATGTCCCTGGGTGCCCAGGTGGAAAGCCACCCAGACTGTGGCCCCACATTGTGCTTAGCTATCACCAAACATGGCGGCACCACGGTTCCCCTCTGACAAACAGCAGCCCATCCCACAAGAGGGTTACTGAATACGGATCACTGGGCATCACTCCATGGTCAGGGCTGGCTCACCCAGCTGGGAGAGCAGAACCTGCTCCTAGGCGGGCATATCTGGCAATGTTGAGACGTTCAGTGCTAACACTGGGGGTGGCACCACTGGCACTTGGCAGTAGAGGCCAGGGATGCTGCTGAACTTCCTGCAGTGCAGGACAACTGGGCTGTGCGTGTCAGCCATGCTGAGGTTGCCAGCTCCTGCCTGCCACCCCCTCCCCAGGCTCCTAGGCACCAGGTCCACACCACTGGCCTCCTGCTAGCCCGGGAAACACACAGGCAGGCACTGCACTGGGGTTTTACCAATTTTATTTCTAGACTTCACGTTTATCTTGTTTTCTGCTGGAAATGTGCCGGTTACATGTCCGTGCTGGGAAGCGCCGCAGTGTGCAACCAGAAACACACAGACCCAAACTGCCCGCTGACCAGAGACCCTCACAGACTTGCGCATCACAGGACAGACTCCGCTGTGCTGTGGACCTGCCACCAGCCTGGGGCCTTTTGGCATGCACAATTATCGAAGACATCTGCCCTTGCCCCATCACTACGGACAACCCATCCCTCAAGGACCTGGCTTGGTTCAGACAGAGATGCCGCGGCCAGAACAGTTGAGGTAAGCGAAGCAGTGTTCTGGAGGGGGTGGGAGGGGCAGGGTGGGCCAATCCTGGGCCTGCCAAGAGCCTCAGGGGTCCACCAGTGGGTACAAATCCTTTTGGTTCGGCAGCTTGCTAGGCGACTCTTGGGCACACAGCACTGTGAGCTGGCTTCATTGAGATTTGGAGTCTCTTTAAATTAGCATTATGCTGTAATTAACAAAACAACAACAAACAGAACACTAGTACATAATAACAGATTAAACACCCAAAACTTGAACAAATTCCAGAAGCTATTCCAATCATCCCGAATGACAGAGTCCTACGGGCACAGCACCATGGTGGCACGTAAGACACACTTGTTATAATAATAATAATAATAATAATAATGCAACTTTCATAGCTACACGCAAAGAATGATACAGCTGGAAAAACTACTATGATGGTACATCCCAGATCAGATAAGAGTCCAGCATCAGGGAAAAGAAAACGGACACAGCCTGGTCTTCAGAGACGCCCACGTGGGGAGGAACGTGGCCTTGGGGCCAATTGATTCCCACCCGGCCCATCCTGGGATCTCGTCTGCGCGTCTGTTTGCCGAGGCAGACAGAACCTGACCGCTGGGTCTACACATGGCTAAGTGAAGCATGAGGTATTGTGAAACAGGAACCTTTTTGGAATAGAGCAGTAATCACATTTAAGTCAAAATTGATCACATAAAAAAAAAATTAAAAAAAAAAAACTAAAGAAAAAGGGCATCTGTAATACAATGTTCTACGAGAAACTTAAAACTAAAACATGGCAGTATATGACATTGTAAAACAAAAATCTGATCCTCCAATAGCAGCAAAACAATATGAAAGAGATACAGAGAAGCAATGTGAGTCTGTTTTCAAACCTTGCCGGGAAGTCATTGGTAGCAGCGCAATAAGAAAACGGAGCCGCAGCCTGTCTCTCGCGTGGTCACCGCCCCGTCCCCTCCTCTCCAAATTCCCTCCCTCACATCCTCTCTCAAGCATCAGCCTCAACTTCTCGCCACCTCCCTTCAACACTTCCTCAAGAAAAATGACAAAAGGTACATAGCCAAGATGTGCAAATTGTCTATTTGTCACTAACTTTTTAAAGGAGGGGGCAGGAGATAAGAATCTATTGGAACTGAATTTGTTTCTAGTACCCTAATTTTCTTCCTGATTCTCATACGTCTCTGACGAGATCACTGAACGATGCCAAACAAGCCAAATCAATGTCCTAGTGTGTTTTTTCTTGAGATTTTTTTTTCTTCCCCTCACTTTTCAAAATTGTATTAAACCTGCAACATCAAAGGCAGAATGGTTGTGTGTGTGTGTGTGTGTGTGTGTGTGTGTATCTGTTTAAATCAAGGGGAGATTGCATTACTTTATAAATCATACTGGCCTTGAAGATCCTCTGAAATAAATATTCTTTTTAGCCTTAACTATAAATTATATATTTTAGTGTTTAAAACCTTCTGTTGTGAAACGTCTAAAGGTAACCCTTAAACTACCTGTTCTCTGGGTAAACCTTTGAGGTCCCTACTTTGAAACACCAGTTGGCACCAAAGGAGTCCTAAACTTCCAACTTCTCTACAGAAAAAGAAAGGAACTTATCCTGGCAATGTGAGAATGCAAATCTTTTTTCTTCTTGACTGGGACACAGCCTTCAAAAACATCTCCCTTTCACTAACCCCACAGTGACATGCACTGGCTTCGCAATCCTGTCTGCACACAAGTCCACGAATATATTCCCAAACCATTCCATTAAAAAATTGCCCCCTCCACACACGACCTCAACAGCGATATTCCTAGACCTACTGGACTGAAAGTGCTTTGAAATGGAATGGTTTTAGAATATGGAGAAGGGACAACAACAATAACAAAAACAAAACAAAAAATAAAAACAAAACAAAAAAAAACCTGTGGATTTAACCTGGATGTGAGCAGGCCGCAGGGTGAAAAACCAGCATCTCATAAACAGGTAACTACAAAAATAGGAAGATTATAAAAATAGAATATATTATGTCACTATTTCGTTTTCTCTCGACAGTAGCGTAGAGTGGGAGTGGGAGCTGGCCTTTCCCGATCCTGCTACGCTGGCTGGAGCCCAGCAGGCCTCCGCTCAGGTAGGGGCGCATGCAAGGAGGCCGCCTCTAGGCTACTCTGAGAGCTACATCAACCATCGGTAAGGTGAAGAGGTTACACGTCTACCTACAAAATAAAATACACATACCATGACTTATAAAGTGACTACATGCACGAGCAAGCGAGATACAGAGATGCCTAGAACCACGCTAAAGCTGTGCCTTTGAGGAAAAGCACGAGGGTACGTTTTCCTACCTAAAACCCTCTTCTACTTTAAAAATGGTTTGCTGAATTTTTCTATTTTTTTAAAAAATGTTTTTATGCTTTTTTCTTCTTTTTCTTTTTTTTTCTTTTCGAAACAACATAAAGAATCAAATCTAATCCTTCCCTGGAAATGTTTCCTTTGTGTTAATGCCTATTTCACGACACCAAGACACAAGCACATTAATATAAAAACTAGTTGATTACTAGGGTATAAAAATCCTCTATTTTTGTGGCATAACTTCCTCTCCTCCCTACTCAGGGTTATGCAAATACTATTTTTTTTTTTCTCTTTCTCTTTTTTAAGACCGTTTTTGGGTAATTTTTTTCTTTTGCTTAAATCAGAGACGGAAGGGAGAAAGAGCAAAGGAAAAAAAAAACCAACGACAAAGAGAATGAAACTTTCCCTTCTGGTAGCAAAATGTCCCAGAGAAAAGGGACTCTCCCAGGGGAGCCCCTGGCCTGCTCTCCCTGGCTGCGGGGCGCTCTGCGGCCACGGCGCCTCAAATGTCCACATCTCGCACATCGGTGGGGGTGCAGGCCAGGTCAACCTCTTCTTCCTCTTCCTCCTCTTCCTCTGTGGCCTTGGGGTCCAAGTTCTGCTGGGCCTGGCGCAGGCTTGACTCCAGCAGGGCTTCGATCTGCTCTTGACAGGCCCGGAGGCAGTCCTGGAGAGAGGGTGAGGAGAGAGGGTCCTTAGAAGGGGGGCACAGTGAGGGCTCCCTCAATGCTACCAAGGAGGGTGTTTATAAGAGCAAGGCTAAACCCAAACTCCTGTGGCCTGTGTTCCTTCCTCAAATCCAATGAAGGAGATGTGGGAGCTGCTACCAACACCCCGGGGAAGAAAGCATGGGCGGCCACCTTGGTCACCAGCTGTCCCTGGCCTGAGGAGCTCACATGCATCTACCGGGCCCTGGAGATCCCACTTAGGGCCTACCACCTCCTCCCCGACCTGGCCTGCTGTTCTGTCAGACTGCTGCTGCCCCTGCTCCGGACCCTGCGCCTTTCCTGCCTGCCCCAAAGGCCCGGCCTCTGGCCCTCCTGGTCTCTGGCTCTGAGATCCAGTGCCATCTGACCCAGGATGGGGCAGCCCCTGAGTGAACCTCGCTTTCCATGATAAACGGTAAGTTGCCATCAAAAGTGTTAGGATGCACATGACCGTTGGTCGGCTCAAGCAGGGTTGGAGGGGGGCCTTTATCCTCCTGTCCCCTCCCTTGTGGCCTCCATTCTGGGCCAGCCACCAGCCCCACATCTCCACCCTCACCAACTCCTCGCTCCCCAGGCTCCATTCCCTGGTCAGCAGAAGTCCTGGAAGGCCCGCGTCTCCACCCTCACCATCTCCACCCTCTCTCGGCTCCATCCCCTTCCATCAGCAGGGATTGGGAGCCCCAGCACCCAGGGCCTCTCCTGGTCTCCCCCAGAGGCAAATCTCCCAGCAGCTCCAAGCTGCCTCTTGCTGCTAATGGCCTCCAGACCCCAGCAAAGTGTCGTCAGCCTGGAAACACAGGTTCTGCCACAAGAAACAGGGTTCGGCGACAGCCCTGCATGGGTGACCAAGCTAAGCTTCCAATCAGACAAGGCTGGCGAAGGCACTGCCCAATAGAAGAGGCTCCCGGGCCAGAAGGGCCTCTGCGCGAACACCAGGTGGCCCATGTCCTTGGTGCTCCATGCCCTCCTTTCTGATATTCAGCACAGCAGGGCTGTGCAAACAGTCCCATTCTGCACACGGGGAAACTGAGGCCCAGAGGCCTACGGGGAACCCAAGATTCCTCAGTTCCAATCCTGATGGGCCTGGCAGCTCCCACCTCCAAACTTGGTATATACAGTTTTCCGGAACAACACTTACTTGCTCCTGGAACCTTGGGGCTGAAATGGAGAGCTGAGGGCTGTAGGAGGGAGACCCCCCCTCACCCATTCCCCAGGTCTAAGCTGCAGCTCCATGATCCTTCTGTTTCCTCCTTCTGACAACCCCACAACAGCAGCCCCATGGCTAAATCAAGTCCCACCACAGGGGCGATCCTGGGCTCTCGGCCTTCTCTGCCTGTTCGTGTGCCCACACCTGCCCACAAGGTGCCCCAGTGCACGACGCCCTTCACTCACAGCCGGAGCTGCACGCAGGACTAAGTGCTTCTCTGTGAAAAGGAACAAGTGACTGCTCTGTGGCCCAGGACACCTGACTAACGGGCAGGCATCCCACCTACCACAGAAGACCCCAGAATATGCCCCTACCCCACCAGTCCTCTATGGACATGCCATGGATGAGACCACACTTGGGGAGATGGGCTGTGGTCTGGCAGCAAACGCGATGGAAGTGGTTTCTGGGTGAGGGGCTCCCCTGGTACACGTGCCCCTGCACAAGGCCATGTGCCCACGTGGCTGAGGTGACAGGAAGGAGCTGAGCTGGGCCCCCGAGGTGCGGCTGGTTGGAAGGGACAGTGATTGCCATGACCATCACTACCATCAGGAAGGCCGGCTAGGACTTTCTGAGCCTCAGCCTGGCTACAGCCGTCACCAAAGGACCGAAGTAAGTTCCCCCGAAAGTTAGCTTCGAGGCTGGCATTTTACCTCGACCTCGTTACCGCCACCTCTGTTCAAGTAAGGCAGAATGTGGCGGCTTTCCACAACCACCTGGCGACAGGATTTTGTTTGGTGCCACTGCAAGAAATACATGGGCAGAGCAACCAGCCATGTGGGCAGATACTCCTGGGGACGAAAAGTTGTCTTCATCCAGGGTGTGGAGGGCACACCCACAGGGCGGCTGCAGAGCGCCATTAGGCCTGGAGGGGCCCAGGCAGGTGCACCAGAGCCACCTACTGAGCCCACACAGGGCCTCCTGCCCGCCCTGGGCTGGACCACCACGGGGTAGCCCAGGCCAGAGCCCCTGGGGGCCCCAGCTGGTCCACCTGATCCTGCGCTGGGGTCAGGGCGGTCACCCCCTCACCCACAGTGGCTGCCAACCTCTCTGGTCTAATTTGGCAAATGCTGCATACCCTTGTAATTGTTATTTTAATTCTCTCTTGAAGAAAAGAATGGAGCATAAAACTGGCATTTTTAAGAAGATGGACACAGTGAACTCCGGTTTAATGGCAGCAGCCTCTCAAAGAGAGCCATAAAAAACAAGGTTGTCTCTATTCTCCTCTTGTCCAGTGTCTTGAGACCTCACAGGAGCCCTTTTAAAGCATCTCTTTATTGGCCACGCACATTGTGGCCCAAACAAAGCTCGACCGGGCCTGGCTTCACACACCATTACCACACGGCTCATTGCCTGGGCCGCCCTGTGGCCCTCTTCCTCAATGGTTCCCCTCGGAAGGGTTTATGGCTCCTGCCTGCTCCTGGGAGACCTAGGAGGACGTGAGAAGCCTGCAGGGACCCTTCTGGCCTATCGTAGTTCCGAGAGCCCCCTGGGAGATGTAGATGGAGCCAGCATCAGTCCGTGGCCATCATGGCTACTTGGGCACAAGAAGATCCGACCCTGTGTGGCCCTAGCCCTGTCACCCATGGGGCTTGGGCACTAGCCATGGTACTTCCCTGCCACTAGACATCTCCTGTGCCTGCCGGTCCCAGAGAGCCAGCGTAGACTGTGGTCCTGTCCTCACTTACCGGGTCACACTTGATGACTCTGGAGAGGAAGCGCGTGAGGCGGTAGTAGGACAGGAAGTTGTTGGGACTTCCCAGGTTCAGGCCTTGCACTGCAGCCACCACGCTCCCAGCGGCCACCATGGAGGGTGGGTTGGAAATGAACTTCACGTCTGTACCAAAGAGGGAGAGGCAAGGGGGCTGTGAGTGGGGGGGCACTCTGTAGGACACCCCAGAGTGCCGAGCCAGCAGCACAGCCTGGAGGGAGCAATCGGGAAATGCCGGCTCCACGTGCAGTCACTGCTGGGCACAGGAGAGCAGGAACTGGGCTGGGGGAGTCACCTGGCACGCACTCCAGCTCTGTCACGCACTCTAAAACAACCAGACGAATGGAGAAAACAGCCATTGAAGAGCCAGGCAGGCCGGGTGGGTGACAGTAGACATCGCTGCACTCTTAGCCTTGCCAATGTATCGTTTATTCACAGAGACAACGCAACACACAAGTAGGGAAGGTGACACCTTTACAACCCCAGCCCTGACTGTATGTGTCCGCAACAGGCATCATGGCAACTGGTCACATTCTGAGGGGGCTTCACAGGGCCAGGAGCTGCAGGGCCCTGACAGCCACTCCATCCACGGGGTGCTGCAGTCCAGCTTGTGGGCCCAGACTCCCACCAACCCACCCTCCTCCAGAGGCCCGACTTTCACAGCCACCTTCCAGAAGGAGGACCAAGTAAAACCCACTTCACGGCAGGGCCTCCTCTCAGATGCCTTCGCTTCTCTGCCCGGTGACAAAGCCTTTCAGGGACACGACGTACTCTTGCGTTAGGGGAGAGGCACCCAGTTTCTGCCGCTGTCACTGTGTGAGAACCCCTGGAAGACTGAGCGAGCCAGGAGCCAATGCTGGCTGGCCAGGGGGAAGCCTCCCCACAGTGGGGACGAGGCAGAACCAGTTCCCACTCCCTGCCCCCAGCAGCCCTTGAGTGGTGGCCGAGGGCACCTCCCGCAGAGGCCTTTCCCCCTGCCCCAGGCCTTACTGGGGACCTTCTGGCACCTGCCCCCTTTCCAGTGGGAAACAGGCCTAGGAGGTGCACAAGCAGAGCAATCAGCCTACACCGCCCTGTGGTTGCCGCGGGGTCGCAAGCTGAGGCTTCTCTCCCAAGACCCAGCAGCGGGCTAAGGCCTTCACAACCTCACCTGGGAGGTACCTGAGGCGCCCTTGCCGGACTGCAGCCAGCTCTTCCCAGGGACTCGTTTCCTCTAAGTGGTGGGGAACATCCACTTTTCCTCTCTGCCTGGCCTACCACCACCCCAGACGAGCCCCTGGCCAGCGATGGACACCAGTGAGGGACAAGTGCGGCACCCCGTCAGCCCCACTGCCTCATCTTGCACCACTGAGCATGTGGGAGGCAGGGGCTTGGGTCAGTGGGGTGGAATCCACCCTGGCACAAAGGGAGTGGGGCCCAAAGGCCCTCAGGAGGGCAGCAGCCCACCTGAGCCTTCATCCCAAGAGAATAAACAAGTTCAGCTCTGTTAAGGGGGGGACGGTGTAGGAGAGTTTTGGGAGGTGGGTGGGCTGGGAAGAATGGTAGCCACCCTGAAGGAGAGACAAAGCCAGCTTGGGGCTGGCAGGTGGCGTGGTAGTTAAGGGCACTGGACTTCTGCATGGCCAACTGTGGTTCAAGTCCTGGACCTGGCAGCTCGCTTTCTCTCTCTCTCAGTCCCTCTCTGGTCAAATTAAAACAAATAAAGAGATAAAGTTAAAGCCAGC
The DNA here is from genome assembly GCA_026018925.1 of Tupaia tana. Taxonomy (NCBI): domain Eukaryota; kingdom Metazoa; phylum Chordata; class Mammalia; order Scandentia; family Tupaiidae; genus Tupaia; species Tupaia tana. The sequence goes on from JAKSZU010000012.1 coordinate 37,405,190, forward strand.
TTCTGGCACTGTCAAAACGTAAAAAGAAATCCCAGAAGAGGCAAGTAGCCTGCTTTTCCCCTTCAGATGGGAGCAAGTCCACCAGTTCGAGCCAGGAGCTATGAATGAAAACCTCTCCACCGAGGCAGTCGAATGGCACAGACATCTCTCCCATAGGGGCCCACTGCCTCCCTCTCTCGTGTCGCCTGTCTGAAAGGGCACGTGCTTGTCACCCCATTCAAGTGTGCAGTGGCTGGGTGGGGGGGCCTTCGGTGTGTCAGTAAGGAGCCAGGCAGAACGAAAGCGCCAAAACGTCTGTATCTGTTCCCACACGCTGCTCAGGTACAAAGGGTGTCAGCCACAGCAGAAACGGGTCACTGGAGCCTGGTGGCCTCACCGACCCTTGCCACAATCCATTCACTAAGCCCAATTATGTGTGCACTTCCAACAGCGCTGCCATGTCCTCACCTACCGTAGCACAGAGGTCCGGGTGCTCCTGTGCACGTGTGTGTTAAAAACAGCCCAGCCCTGGGCGTATGTGGCATGGAATGTATGCTCAGGAACCTGGCCTTCAACTGGGACGTTTGCCACGCGGAGGACAGAGGCACCTCCCACCCCACCCTCCACATCCAGCCGTCTCTGACTTGAGCTGTACTGTGTCACTCTTGTCTCCGGAGACATTGGCTTATGCCTGAGTCATGACGGTACCCCGGCTGGGTTCAGGGTGCAGGCAGGGATCAGGGCTGGGAGTACCTTGTGGGGAGCCCAGGCCCAGCTGGGTGGGTGTGTGCTGCCCACACCCCTGGTCTGCTGCCCCCACATCACCCACCCTGGCTGGACTGAGGGACAAGTGCGGCACCCTGTCAGCCCCACTGCCTCTTGCACCACTGAGCATGTGGGAACCAGGGGCTTGGGTGAGTGGGGTGGAATCCACCCTGGCACAAAGGGAGTGGGGCCCAAAGGCCCTCAGGAGGGCAGCAGCCCACCTGAGCCTTCATCCCAAGAGAATAAATAAGTTCAGCTCTGTTAAGGGCGGGGGAAGGTGTTAAGAGATTTTGTGGCCACACTGGGACCACATGAAATGGGGAGGGTCACCCAAGCCAAGGTGTCCCACTACCTTTGCCACTGGGCTCAAGACAAAGGACCTCGGCTGGGCCTGCTTGGCCTCTGCGGGTACCAGCCCCTGCTGGCACCTAGGGGTCTTAGGAGGGGAGCTCCAGCTGCCCGAGACATTCTGGAGGGAGGCTGTGCAAGAACTGTCCTTGCAGTATCTCCAGGAAACTTCGCTGCCTCTCTGAAACACTTTCAGCTCCATAAAAGGCTGCCTGGAGTCTCGGGAGGCCTCTCTCCTCAGAGGAGCCCCAGCCAGAGAACGCCTCCCACCCCGCTGCAGGCCAACAGGGCCCCCCGCCCCTCTGACCCATCCAGGCGACAATGTCCTTGGGGACCTTCGTCTGCCTGCCCACCCCCATGCTATGCTTGCAAGGACCCAGGGGAGGGGTCATACCCAAGCAGGTAGAGGAGACTGGGGAAGCCGGAAGACTCTCCCCAATTCTTGCCTAAACCAAACATGGAATACCGGCCACCAGAGATCAGGGGGTACAATGGAGATGCCAGGCCTGGGGTGCTCTGCTTGCTTTGATGCCACCTATCCTTATGGCCCTCAAGTCACCCAGAATAAGTCCCCAAAGGCAAGTGACAACAGAGGCCAACGTGGGCCACAGCTGAGCTGGCCCCTCCATCAGCCTAGCCAGGCCTCCCAGAGGTGGGAAAGGGAGAGGTCGCAGGGGGTCGGGGGTAGGGCTGGGCAGCAGGAACCAACACCCTGTGTGGGGGCACTTGTCTGACCACACTCGGTTCTGACAGGCCAGTCGCTTGGAGTCTGGGGCCAGGACAGTGCTGCCAGGGAGGGGGAAGGCTGGGCCCTTCTGCTGCCAACCATGGCAGCCCAAGCCCAGGCTGCTTCAGAACCCCTCCCAGGGCTCGAGTGACAGAGCAGAGGCACCCCTGGCGGGGCCCTCAGGCTCTAAGCTCCCCTGCTGGCCACCCCCGCACTTGCACTCCCTGGCTGCTGCCGGCCTGGGGAGCACGTGGTGCAAGCACTGGGTCCGCTTCCCCACCCCTGTAGGCGCCCCCTGGCAGGTGGCCCAGCCTGGGAGAGGCCAGGAGGGGGCCCTGAGGTTCAGGCTCCTTGAGGACACAGGAAGGGCTGGGTACAGAGAGAAAGCATGGTGGCCAAGGTAAAACCAAGGTAAACCCTTGGAGCAGGCAGGCCCACAGGCTGGTGGGCCGTCCACCCCAGTCCCAAAGGCCTCGCATGGTGGGTGCACCATCTAGCCCCAGTGAACAGTCCAAGCCATCTGCTCACCAGAACAGAAGGGGATGCTTCCAAGGGCAGGGGTGGGCTTCAGGACCACCTCCCCAAGCGGGGAGACCCAGACAGAGAGTATGACATCGGCCAGGCATCCAAGGAGGCGGTAGCTACCCCTCTGGTTCTCTGGGCGGGGCCGGTACGGCCACCATACCTGTGGCACAGAGGGCAACGAAGGTCTGGGCGTGTTTGCGGATGATCTGTTTGTTCTCCTCCGCCTCAGGCATTTTGGAAAGGAAGTGCTCAATGAAATCGTGAGGGGTCATGGCCGCCAGGTTCCACTTGAGCTTGTTCACCAGGAGCAGCTCCATTTGCTGTGGAGACCAGGAATAAACATGAGGAGAGAGGCAGGGCCAGTCACTCTGGGCCCCTTAGGGGGCAGGGATAGGAGGGGGCCTGGTGAGAGGGGACACCCTGGTTCAGGTCGCTAGCCTCTGCTTTTAGTTTGTAGTTTTGGAGGTGAGAGAGGAAGGGGATGAATGCTGGGGTATGCAGAGAATGGGAGCAACACGCGACCCCAGATCACAACAGCAAAGGGGCTGCCCAGAAGGCTCCAGTTCCCATCATTAAGCAGTGGGTCTCCACGTGGAGACAAAGACCTCCCACCACCTGGAAACCAAGGCCTAAGCAATGAGCGCGGCGGTTCTCGTGCGGTCGCTAGAGGGCGCGCGCCGCCCGCTTTTCGGCCACGCTGCCGGGCGCAAACGTGGTGGGCGTCCGAGTGTGTGCTGGGGGATCAGAGATGGGGGGTGGCTAGGATCCTGCCGGCTTCTCGAAGAGGGGCCTCGAGCAGTGTGGCCGCCTTCCCTCGAGGCATATCTGTCAGTGGCGGGTCGGGGCCTTCTGCACCTCCCCCACCCCTTGGGTCCTGTGGCTAATGGGGTGTCTGTGGGCGATGGGGAGGGGGATCCCACAGTTACCAGTAGCTCTTCGGGCCGGATGGAATTGTCAGTGTAGATGCACAACTTCTCGGCCGTCAGGGGGATGGTCTCCTTCATTTTAGAAGCCACGAACATGCAGGTGGCCCCCAGCAGCTGCAGGCGGCTCTTCTTCACCGGCTCCAGCGACAGGAAGCGGTCCAGGTAGTTCATGGCCAGCGGGAAGACCTCTTCCTCGCACTTCTGCTCCTCGCAGACCTGTGGGGACACAGGGGGCCGTGACTGCCACCGCCAAAGCCCGACCGCTGCGACCCACCACTTCGACCCCGCTTACGCCAGGGCTGCCAGTTTCCGGGCCATGCTGGTTGCAGAATCTTTCTGGGATGCACCCCCCTCGTGTCCCCAATTACCCACCCACCTGAAACTGAAAGGGAAAGTCCCCGCGAGGCTGGCAGTGGGGGCGGAGTGGGCACGGCTGAGCTGCGTGCGGCGCCGGCTGCCGGCCACGAGGACCCCCGGCACGCGTTGGAGCTTTGGGGTCTGCTTGGCAGGAGGTCGGCACCCACTGGGGTGCGAGGGCCGTGGGGCGGGCTGTGGGGATGGGCGCCGCGCTCGCCGCGCCTGCGAGACACAAAGGTGGCGTCCCAGGCCGCCTCGCCGCATTTCCCCAGACGTCATCTTTTCAAAAAATATTTAAAAATATTTAAAAAATAACTGGGTATGTAAAAAAAACCTGAAAATGACCCTCAGGCGACCCTTTACCCAGGCCAGGGGTCGGGAGCTCGTTGCAGGCTCAGGGGCGAGCCCCAGGAATTCAAACCCTGGGCCCCCCCTTTCCCCTAGGCGCGGGCGCCGTTTCCCTCTCGCAAGGGCACCACGCCGCACTTTCAAAAATTATTTAAAAATATTTGCGAGCCCCTGAGGCGCCCACTGAAGGTCAGAAAATGTGCCCCAGGCCCCCTGCTCACTCCAGGATGTTCCCTCAAGCCAAGACCTCTGCAGACAAGGGTCAATCCTTGGAGTCTTGGGGGCCACGCGACCTTGCAGCCTGGCGTGCTCTCCGGCCCAGGCTGCCCATGCGGGGCGCCCTGAGGCTAACTGTTTGAACAAAAGGCACCCTTTCCTGAGTGGCGTCCCCTCAAAACTGCCCACAACACGTCCCTGAGTCCCTCGGCCGGTTCCCGGCTGCAGCGGCCCCTCAATGCGGCCCCAGAACCCCGCCGGCCGCTCCCCGCCCCCACCCTACCCCTAATTATTAATAAACACTTTTTCTTTGCAATAAAAGAGCAAAGATGGCGCATAATATTGGCACGATAGGCCCTTGAATACGTGTCCATGGATATAAATTTAAAAATCAAATCTATACCCCCCCCCCCCCGAGCTGGCAGCTCCTGGCCGCGGCGGCCAGAAGAGGCGGCGCAGCCAGGCTGGGGCGCAAGCGGGGGCCACAAAGGGCACCCTGCCTGCCTGCCCGCATTCTCGGACCTATTGGGGTGCCCCTGGTACTAACGTTCCCCGCAAGCACCCCTCCCCGCCGCCCCCACCCACCAGGAAAGGGAATTTCTAACACCCCCCCCACCACCGTCCTCATTCAACATATACCCCCAATATCTATTTAGTGTGAAAATACGGATTCCTAGTAACACAGGGCAAACTTCAAAGTTGGAGTGGGCGACAGGAGAGGGAGATGAGAGGCAAAGAAATGTGGGTCTGGGCAACAAGTTGCAGAAAAGTTTTAAGAGAGCCGCGGCAGTCCCGCACCTCCAGCATCCAGGTGGCCACGACCTTCCGCATGGACGGCAGGATCTCCTTCTGCACACACTTGAAGTAAGACACGGAGGGTGCGCAGGTCTCCTCCGCCTTGAGCATGGCCCTCAGCACCCGGTCGTTGAGGAGGTTGGCATCAGGGTAAGCACGGCGGATGGTCTCCACCTCGCAGCATAGGAGCTGGTGTTCCATGGCTGGGGCTCTGCCTGGGCGGCCTGTGGGTCCCGGCTGTGTCGGCGCTCGCCTCTCGCTCCTGCTGCCCCTCGCTGGAGCGCGCGGAGTCTGCTGCTCGCTGCTACTGCGCCGACAGCCCTCTGGAGGCTCCAGGACTTTGCAACTTCAACAAAACTCCCCTGTAGTCCGTGTGACGTTACTGTTGTTAAGCAGAGATCAAAGCTGGGCAGAGAATGGGAGCGGGAGGGGCGGGGGCGGGCGCAGGGGGAGGGGGCGCGGGCGCCGAGCGCCGGGAGCAGTGAGGGGCAGAGCCCAAAAGCCATCCCGGAGGCGTCGCGCCTGCCCCGCTGCAAAGTTGCCCCCGATGTCCGGTTTTCATAGAAATGCAAATCGCCCCGGCACTGCCTTTCTCCCCGCTGGGAAAGAGGGGTGCAGGGGGCCCAGTTGTCCCCGAGTGGGTCCCCTGGGATTTGGGGGTGGGATGGAGGTGGTTCTGCAGAGGGGAACAACTAGGAGGGCGGGCGGGCCACACACAGCCGGGGGAGACCGCATGGTCTCCGGCGCGGCGACACTCTATATCCAAGCCGGGAGAATGGGCGCATTTCCGAGAACGCCACGAGGGCACCCTCGGGCGAAGAGTCGGCCAAGGAATCTCAGCGTCTACATCTTCTTTCATTTTCATTAACACGTGTAAATTTCAGGAACTAGTTAACATGCAGGGACTCAGGATAGAGCAAAGAACCCGGTGCAGGCTTCATTCCGGCGCACAGGGGGTCGCTGCAAATACCCAAGGGGATAACCCTAAACGTGGACGGGACCTAACTCTAGCACGCGCTCGCTCAAAAAATAAAATAAAATAAATGCCCGAAAATTCCAGCAGCAACTCAAGATGGTGGCCAGTATTTCCTTCGTCCTGTCCTGCTCGCTTGGGGAAACCGTATTCCTACCTTGATCAGTCCCGCTTTCCGGGGGTCCCCAAATCCCCCGCCACCACCCCGCGGTGCCTACAATTTAACCGGGAGGAACACGCTTCTAAGTGAAAAACTGACTGATTTTAAAATTTAAACAGAAATTAAACCCATGCAAATATTAGCCGCCTCTCTGCCTGGGATAAGACCACCAGAAGCTTCCTAATTGGTGTGGTTGGGGGTGTAGACGTCCCTTCACCTTTAGAATTTGCCCTGTGGCTACATTAGTGATCTTGAGGGGGATGATAGGCTAGCAAATATTGGAACAATTACCAATGAAATTAGTGTATTTATTTAATGGTTTAAAATAAAATCTATAGATGTTCATGGTTATACAAGAGGGTCTTCAACATTATTGCAAATTTTAGAGATAAAATGTAGGGTCTTTATTAAAAGTTTTTTTAAAGGACATTTTATCCAGTCTTAACTTTTTTTCCGCCACATTTTTTCAATACCCGTCCCAAGTTAAGCAAAATGTTCACTTATTTTCCTCTGAATATAGTTTAGTGTCACCAAACTGTAGTATCCTCTAAAAGTAAAGGCTCAAAGAAAACGGATAACGAGGCCCCCCCTCGTTTTCGCAAAATGAGACATACCCACCCCGCCGGGTCTTATTCCTCTAGCATCCCCTCCCCCGCCGGGAACTAGGGTTACCAATATTCCGGGTCCTGGAGGGTAATTACGCCCCGCTCCCGCCTGGGAGGCGGTGGGTGGCCCGCATAAGAAGCACCCACCTCCGTGTCCCCCTCCCTGGGCACCCACGCTCGCGTTGGCCTCGGGCACTGCCAAGCCTCAGAACATCAGCCAGCGCACGAGGGCCGCCGGGCTGCTTTTTCATTCATAAAATCCCGACCCGGCGGCCGCCCGGATGATTTATGGGGCCGCGCGCTATCACCCGCCCGCTCGGGTCCCGCGGGGTAAGGGGACCTGAGCCCCGCGTGCGCCTCGGTCTGCGGGAGGCGCAAGGCGGGTCGGCGTTGGCGAGGGGCAGCGGGGCATAAAGAGGATCGCCCACTCCAGTAAAACGGGATCGCAGTCCAGGAGAGAGCTTCCCCCCAACCGGGTAGAAAGACAGAGGAAACTGGAATTAGCATGAGCCAATGGGGGCGCGGCGCTGTTACTAGGCGGACGGGGCAGATCTCGACTAGGAACTTCGTTGATTTCCCTGCTCAGGGACGGGCGCAAAAGTGCAAGCCCGGCCGCCAAGCGTGAATAGCCGTCCAGGAACCCGCGGGGGAGGCGCTGGAATTTGGGGCCCGGCGGGGAGCGCCAGTGACCCAGCCCCCACCCCGGGGAAATCCTACTTGGCGGTCCCTGGAGCTCCCGAGGAGGCCGACCATCCTGGGCCCTTGCTCAAGGAGAGCTGAGCAAGCATTCTTATTTTGATTTGCTTTCTTCAAAGAGAAAAACAACTTATATGAAAAAACTTTTCTGTTGAAGTTTTAACTTTACGTCGTCTTTTAAAAACCCACCACAAGTAAGAACTGCGAGTTCTCAATTCTTGGAAAGTGCTCTGCGCTTACGTTTTGATGACCATTTAGAGACAATGGGCCAGTAGCCCGATCGGGAAGGTAACCACGTTGGTTGGAAAGAAAATCCAAAAGTAACTTAAATTCCCTTGCCTCTTTTCTCACCTCTTGGCCCCCCAGCCCCGGTGACCGCGGCCGGGGCGGATGGTCTGCCCAGAGAGGGCGAATTCCACAGCAGGAGCGTGTTTGCCACCGTCCCTGGCTGTGGGAACCTTCATTCAGTAGGGGGAAGGGAGCGCGTTCATTCAGGAACCCGCGCCGCGGCGCAGACCCCGGGACGCACAGCGGCTGCGCACCGCCTGGCTGGGGGATCTGGGGAGCCAGGTGAGGGCCCCCCGCAGACCTTCCCCAGGCGTCAACCTCCGGTATCCGCATTTCCCGGGGAAGACCCGAGCTGCGGGCGCACTCAGGTGGGAATCACCTGCAACCGCATACCTTGCGGCAACTTAAAAGGACTTGGCTCTAGCTCCGCGAGTTTTCCATTGTTAAGCCCCTAAATCGCCCTGGAAAAAGCTTCCGAATGCGGGCCCAGGGGTTCGGGGGCGCTCAGGCTCCCCTTTCCCCACATTTCTCCCTTTTGGGGTGCGAATGGCGGTCCACGTGCAGTACCGCCAGAGCTACAAGGCTCCGATCCCTGGCGTCCCAAAGTTCGGGGCCGTTTGAGTCGAACTTGGGCGCCGGTGCCCCACCCAGGACAGCCTCCGCTGGGAACGCAGGCGGTCGCACCTCTCACTGCCGCAAGCCGCGGACGTGCGTTTCCGCTTCTGATCAATTAAATTCAACCACATACAGACTACCCCGCCCCCAGTCATCCATCGTGCAGGTTGCGGGGGACACTCCTCCCCCAGCTCTAAATGCGGGCGAGGTGTGTGCGGGAGTAAAAAAGCAAACAAGTGGGGAGGACCCCAACTCCAGCTTTGCAGATATGATCCCGAGGGTGAAAGATGCAACTCTTGGTGAAAGGAGATTCTAATTCCTCGACCCTCAAAACGCATCGCTCGGTTCCCTGAGCAGTTTGAACCCCAAGTCCACTAGGAATTCCCCGGCCGCCTGACTTTGGCCCACAGCCCGTCGCAGACTAAGTGGTGCGAGTGGGCACACAGATTGAGAAGAAAACCACCTCCAACCAAAGCAAAAAAAAGTGGGGGCGGGGGCGATGGAAGTGGGGGCGAAGACCGCGGAGGCTACATTCGGCCCTTGTCTCCCGTAGTGAAGCAGCGTCACAGGCCACCCGGGGCTGAGCTGATCCGCGCGGGACAAAGGCACAGGGAGCCGCTGCGAGACTTGCGGGGCCTGGGAGACCTGCAGCGGCGGCTCGCGGGAGTGGACTCTATACACCGAGGATCCCCTTGAGATCTTTGTGGGATTCCACGACGCCCTGACCGCTGGGACTTGTCACTCGCCCTCACCCTGCCCTGCCCGTATGGACGTCGGCAGGGAGGGCTCCGCATCCCCGCACCTTTCCAATGGCCTTGAAGCGTCCGAAAATTTCCTCCCTTCGCTTTGGCTCTGGGGGTGACTGAAGGGACGGCCGAGGTCTTTATTATGAGACGCCTGCAAGTTCTGGACCAGGGAGAGGGGAAGGGATGTTATTTTCTTGGTGCGGAGAAACGCTGCCCACCTAGCGCTCTGCACCGCCCCCCCCCCCCCCCCCCCGGGTTCCTGGGCCAGTGCGGCAGAGGCTGGTGGCGGGACGCGCGCGGGTTTGGACCTCTTGGGAAGTTCTGGGAGCCTGGGGTTTGAGAGACAGATGGGCCACGCTCCATCTCTGAGCCCCACTGGGGCATACGCGCGGGGCTCAGATTGCCCCAGCGACTCCTAGATGACCCTGCCAGGGTCGGTTGAGACCTGGAGAAGAGATGGGGGAGGCGAGCGCGCGCCGCAAGACTCTGAGCGGTGGCTTGGGAGCCGAGCCGCGCATTCCGCGCATTCCCGCCAGGCCTCGGTTCCGCCGCCACGTGGTTGCCCTGCGCGCCCGCTTACCGTAAGGCTTGGAGGATGCGCGCACTCTTGGAGCCGAACTCAAACGGACCTCCCAGGATACGCAAGAACAGGTGGTCCGCAGCAGAGCGAACTGACCTTGCCTTTTTTACGTTAAAAACAAAACAAAACAAAAACAAAAAACTGTACTGCTGGTGTGATAACGCGTACATCTATAGAGACAGGCAGGAAACAGTGCTCAGGTCCCACTGGTGACTAATAGGGTGACTGTCCACCAAGAACGTGACAGAACCAGTAGCAAACTTTTCTTTTCTTTTTTTTTTTTTTTTTTTTTTTTTGAGAGGTTTTTGCTATAGGGCGCGTGCGCTCCCCAGACAGACAGAGAGAGACAGAGAGACAGAAAGCAGGAAATCACCCCCCCCACGGGGGGATCTTGGCCACGTGAGTTTAAGCCACCGCAATCCCTTCTCCTCCATTCTCCTCTCGGGATCTTGGGCACGCACGCACACGCGCCCAGCGTGAGTTTAAGCCACCGGGTCTGGGACTCGAACCGCGGTCGACTACGTGGGAGTCCAGCGACATAGCCATTATGCCAACTGCTGGTCCCAGTAGCAGACTTCTGACGGTTTCTTCTCCTTTTCCTTGCTGTTCAGAATCAATCGCTGGCTCAGTCCAATGCACTGTGATTAAGAAGTGCAATCCAAAAGGTGTTTAACAAATTGGAAAACGGCCATGAACAACTACTTTTTTGTTTGTTTCTTTGTTTTTTTTTTTTTTTTTTTTTTTTCAGTTTGAAGCAGAGACAGACCCAGTGCTTCACTGACCTTAACCGTCAGGAAGCCTGCCTCCTACTGGAGCTTGGGGTGGTTGGGGTCTACCAGGCCAGGCCGCAGGCAAGGTCGTGACTCCCCCCCCCCCCCCCCACCCCCAGGCTTGGGTGGGTCAGAGGAATTCTGAGAACCCTCCTGGGCCATCTCTCTGAACCCCGGGCTTAGACAGAGGGCAAGCACAGGGAGAGCCAGGATACCCTGGTATGGAAGCAAGCTGCATGGGCCTCCAGTGCCCTAAACACATCTCTAGCTCTGCTCAGCATCAGTCCCCCAGTCTAAGAGGAGCATGGCCATTTGCTATGATGTGTGTCTCCTTTGGGGTTTGGAGAAAAGCCTTCGCCCACCACCCACTCTCCTGTCCTCCTTTCTGTGAGGTCTTTCCCAGCAAGCCTATTGTTTGCAGTCACGTAATCTCAGGAAAATGGCAGTTAACAGGTGAGGAAACGGAGGCACAGAGAAGCCAGGGCAGAGTTGGCAAGGGTCCAGAAAAATCCACACTCTGAAGCACAACAAAGCCGTCATGGGCACTGTCAGAACAAATGCAGGTTCCTTAGATGGTGATTAGGCCAATAATCTTTTTCAAGAAAATCACCCCAAACCAAGCCACTTGCCAGAAAGGGGACGATCATATTTATGAAACTAAGCAAGGGCGTCACACACAGACCTACATCTGCCGGTAGTTACGTAGCCTTTTGCGAATCTCTGTCCCCATCTGTAAAATAGGGTGTTATCCTTTCCCCTTGCAAGGCCACTATGAAGAGTAATTAAGGTAATATGTGTAAAGCATTTCGCATGGGGCCTGGCATATGTCAAGACCTGTTCAACTTACTCATTCATGTATTTGTTCTTATGCAGAAGGAAGGCCATGTGCTGCATGCAGTATGTGGAATTAATTAAACATTGCAATTTATATTCAGAGAGAAGATTTTTAAAATGACTGTAGTCTATTAACTCACTTCTATTTGCTGATTTCTCCTGAGCTGTTTGTGAATGTGAGATTTAAATCATGAAACACGCTTTTCATTTAAAAAAAAAAAGAAGAAAACTTAACCACATTAATTTTGTCTTCTCTCTTCTCTGACTCTTCTACTTCTTTATCCTGCAAAAGGAGTAAAAACATTGATTAAAAAAAGATGAAGCACATAGCCCAGCCACAGCTGCACTTTTCCCCAGAAAGCCAAGGCCACAAGGGAGACCCGGGTTCTATTGCTTTCTTCTTTCTTTTCCTTTTCCTTTTTCTTTTTTTTTTTTTTCTTTTTGTTTTTCTTTTTCTTTTTCTCTTTCTCTTAATCTTTATCTTTCTTCTTCCTTCCTTCCTTCCTTCCTTCCTTCCTTCCTTCCTTCCTTCCTTCCTTCCTTCCTCCTCTCTTTCTTTCTTTTTGCTATAGGGCACGTGCACTCACTGGAGAGAGAAAGAGAGGGAAAGTGAGAAAGCACCCACCTGAGGGGGGGGGGGGGATGTCATGCTGCAATCCCTTCTCCATTCTCCACTCGGGATTTTGTGCACACATGCTCACACACCCGGAGTGATTTTTAGGCTGCCAGGCCCAGAACTTGAACTACAGTCAGCCATGGCATCTGGTCTCAGCCACCATACTAGGTTGGCTCTGGGTTTGATTTCTAACTCACCCTAAAATGCCAGGCCTGGTGGTACATACCCGTCATCCTAGTTATTTGGGAGGATCTCCACATAGGGAGGACTCTGTCACACGTGTGCACACACATACACAATCAAGGGGACAAGTTACACAAGGATGAGGAGCAGAAACGTAAGGGAGGATCTCTTCAGGTAAAACAGGGCCAACAGCTGAAGGCTATGCCCAGGCCTGGTGGGCGGGGCTCCAGTGCGCATCACCACATCATATAATAGGAGCCACTCTGTCGGGTGGGGGCTGGCCAAAGGTGTGGATCGGTGAGTGACATAGCTGGAAGCAAAGCTGCACACTGTCAGGAAGCCACTGAGAACAAAGCCAGCTGACAGCCTGTGTCAGTCAAGGGCCAGGACACAGCGAGCCAGGACCGCCTCTGCCCTGGGTGTCTTGCTATTGGGGAGGGCAGGAGGGCAGAGGAAGGGGGCTGGGTTTTCCAGCTGTGGCCTGCACTGGATGCTGCTGCTCAGCCGGCTGAGGCCATATAGAGAGCTGGGTTTGGTTCCCAGGGTGTGGTGGCGTACACCTATGGCCCAGCCAACGAAAGTGGCAGGATTAAGAGTATGGCGACCTCGTGGTCAGTGTGGGCAACATAGTGAGAAACCAGACATGGTGGCATTTTCCTGAAATCCTAGCTCCTGAGAGGCCAAGGCAAGACGATTGCAACATAGTGAGGTCCTATCTAAAATACCACATGTGCATGTACATGTGTCTGTGTTCATGCACACACACACACACACACACTTAAATACAGTTGGACCCTCTTGGAGAGAGATGGCTCCTGCACTCACTAGCCTTGAGGGCATCTCTTGTGTCCCCAGGACTCTGATCTCTCTTGCTCCCTTGGACTGAGAAGTCTAGTCACCTTCTAACCCAGAGACAAAGCTGGAAGCACCAGACAGAAAGTTTCAGGCAGAATGTGATGTTGGCGCTGGCAGCTTGGTCAATAGGCTGGCAGTGCATGAGTCCCTGGGGTCAGGGGCCAGGCTTCTCCTGTCACTTCTCTAGTGGCGCTCAGGAGGCCATCAGCAGCATGTACCACACACAGATGAGGTGGTGTTCACCAGCACCATCAAGGCAGCCGCAGTCCATACCCTGCAGGCAGTAATGGGGCATGGAGTAAGGGCGGGCTCACGGATAGTCATGAAACTTGGGAAACTGCAGTGAGAGATGTCCCTGAGGAGAGGGGGCACCTAAGCCTGTGCATATACGTGTGTGTGTGCGTGTGTGAGTATGCGTGCACATGGTGGATGGGTGGCTACTAGGTGTTAGGACTCAGAGATAAGTCCTAAAAATGGAACCGATTTGAGGTCTAGCCTTACAGTGTCTCTCTTGACAAACAGCCCTAAAAGACCAACCAGCACCAGAGAGGAAGAGCAGAGTGGGCGAGTGGAGTGATCATCCCACCCGAGAGCCTCAACCCCTCTGGCCTTGGTGAGCTGGATGATGTATGAGTAACCTGTGGCTGCTGTAACAAATGACCACAAACCATGTGGCCTGAAACAATAGAGATCTGTCCTCTCATAGTTCTGAAGGCCAGAATTCCAAATCCAGGTGTCAGGGGCCTTTTCTTCCTCCAGAGGCTCCAGGGGAGAATGTTTCCTGTCTCTTCCTGCTTTGGGTCGCTCCAAAGTCCCTTTGCTATAACAGGATCAGCCAATCTCTGCCTCCATCTTCACATGGTCTCTTTTCTACTCTGTGTCTTGTTGAACCTTTTCTGTCTCTTGTAAGGACATTTGCCATTGGATTTAGTACCGCCCTGGTTAATCTACAATGATCTCATCGTAAGATTCTTAACATGGTTATCCATATTACCAAATAAGGACACCTTCACGGGTTCCAGTGGTTATAAGGTGGACCTAACTCTTTGGAGGCCACCGTTCAAGCCCCTACAACTGGGAAACGGAGAAGGATGGAACATTTTCTGCAGCGGCTCAAGACAGGCAATGAAACCCTTATATTTGCTACAGGCTGGATTTGAGTCAGGCCTGGTTAGATGTTTTGGAGCAGAGAGGAATCCAAACATGATGAAGGTAGGGTCTCTCCCTAGGAGCTTTGAACTGACAGTCTGAGAGATGGTGCCTGGGAAAGTTTTGAAAATGAGAGTGCATAGCAAAATTGGCAGGTGCCTTCTGCAGGGAAGGGCCACTCCTGTCTGCCCCTGCCTCACTTCCTCCCAGAGGTAGGCGGGTAGAAATAATGAGCAATACTGCTGTCTGCCAAATAGTTCCAATTCTGTCCCTTTCCCATTGCACGCTAAGGTGGCCTCTCCTAGTCCCCTGCGGGTGGGTGGTGGCAGGGACTGTGAGAGTCATTCTAGCCAGTGGAAGTAACATGCATGGCTTCTGGGCAAGGATTTTTGTCGTTTTCTTTATTCATGATTGAGTATGTGGACATGCACAAGTGAGAGCGAGACAGAGAGCACCCTCCACAGAGTCTGGGCATGCCCTGATCCCCTTCCTCTAGTGCCCCTAGCCTGTACTGCATATGCCAGGAATAGCCTCAGGCTGCCCGGTCCGGGGATTTGAACTGTGGTTGCCATGTGGGATCAGACTTTTCTTGAGCTGCTGTGTTGCTGTGCCACTGAGTTGGCCCTGGGCCAAACGTTCAATGGTTGGTGCACAAGGCTCTAGAGCCCATGACCAGCCTGGCTCTGGGTGGCCTGCATATGGAATGTTCTCTTGTTACCCATGGAGATCTAGTGTTAACCTGGATGGTGTTAGCCATGGAGATCTGGGGATTGTTTATTATTGCAGCAGAATTTAGTCTATCCTGACAGAGCAATAGGAGAGAAGTTAAAGGGGTAGATAGATGTTGGGAGGACAGGCATGCCAGGCCAGGCAAAGGCTGGGTCTCCACTGGAGGGAAGGCTTGGGCCTCCACTGGAGGGAAGGCTTGGGCTCTAGGGGGCCTGAGACACCTTCAGTCCTTACAAGCAAAGGGCCGTAGGTCTCTAATACAGCATTCTCCTGTTTCTTCCAAGATTGTGGGTTGAGCATGGACTCTGGCCCCTGCATGCCCAGGTTCTAGTCCCAGCTCTGCCACTTCCCGTTTGGGTGACCTGCACCTCTCTGAGCCTCAGTCTCCTCACATGTAAAATGGGATAATGATAGTGCTGACCTCCTAGGGTCATCATGGAGCTTAAATGAGTTAGCATGACTATATCTGGGTACTCAGCGAGTGCTGCCATGAGCAGCAAAGGCGCTTTCCTGTTTCATCCCACCGTGGCTCCCACACTCCGAAACTGGGTGGATGTAACTTGAACCCCTTTATGAAGTCACAACTGACTTGTCTCCCCATTTTTATTAATTAAAGACTTATATAACTGCTCATGAGATCAACATTAGATAAACAAGGTTGCTGGGTCAGGCTGATGTGCATGTAGCCAAAGGCAGGCATATTTTGAGATTTCCCTTAAGCTGCCTTGTCCTGGGTAGATACAGTGTTTCCTCTGTCCTTTCTGAGTTATTGAATTCCCAGAATTTTTCATCCCAGAACTCCCAATGTAGTGTTCATGTAGGGCTATTGGAGGAAGAGCTCTTGGGGAAGATGAATCGATGCTTTTCCAAAGGGAGACAGGCCTGCCTCTCCCTCCCCCAACTCAGGCTCTTCCACCTCTTCCTCCTGCCCTTTGGTTCCAGGCTGAAGAGGCCAAGTTCAGAATCCACCCACCAGTGAATTCCCATGCAAGCTTCAAGGTAATAGACAGAGAGGGTGTTTGGAAACGAGATGAAAGATAAGGATGGTAACTCATCAAACGGCCAGGAGGTTGGGCAGGTAAGGAACCAGGAGGAGAAAAGAAAGTTAGGAACCTATTCTAGAAAGCAGACCCCTCCCACTACCGTGCTGCTCCTGGGCAAAGAATAACAATGAAAACTGATGGCAAGGAGTGATCCCTGAAGACTACCTACCCAGCTCTCCTACCCGCATGGCATCCTTACAGATGGCATCTGTCTCATCTTCACGGCAGGCTCCAAGGAGAGCCACTTCATCCCCATTTCACAGATGAAAAGTCAAGTCCACATATCATTCAGCTATGGTAGAGCGAGGATGACTGCAAGCTCTGCCTAAAATGCAGGGGAAAATTGTGAATTTTGAAGCACATAGAAGGGCTCTTCTTTAAAAAAAAAAACCTAAACAGGGACCAGCAGGTGGTGTGGTGATTAAGGTGCTGGACTCCCACATGGCTGGCTGCAGTTCAAGTCCCGGACCTGGTGGCTTGCTTCCTCACTTTGTCTCTCTCTCTCTCTCTGGTGAGTTCACGTGCCCTATAGCAAATTAAAACTAATAATAACAAATAAAATTAAATAAGTAATTCTTTTTTTAGAGAGAGAGAGAGATTTTTGCTATAGGGCATGTGCACTTACCAGAAAGACAGAAAGCAAGAAATCACCCCCCGGGGGAATGGCCAGGCCGCAATCTCTTCTCCATTCTCCTCTCAGGATTCTGGGCATGTACGCACACATGCCCGGTGTGAGTTTTATGTCGCCAAGTCCGAGACTTGAGCCACCATTGACTATATGGGAGTCCAGCAACGTAACCATTATGCATCTGCTGGTCCCAAATAAATAATTCTTAAAAAAAAAAAAGATAAAAAATACCTAAACAGTTGTACTGGGATATAATTTGCATACTCTAAAGTTGGTTCGTTTGAAATGCAGAGTTCGAATAGTTCCTGGTATATTGACAGAGCTGTATTGTATAACCACCACCACAATCTAAGTTGAGGACATTGTCATCATCCCCCCCAAAGAAATCCTATACTCAGCTTTTCTTCCACTTCCCCCAGCCCCAGCTCCCTGGCAACCACTGATCTACATTCTGTCTCTATGGATCTGCCTGTTCTGGGCATTTCACATAAATGGTATCGTATAATATGTGGACTCTTGTGTCTGCTTTCTTTCACTGAGCATACTGTTTTCAAGGGTCCCCTATATTGTAGCATGTATTGGTATTTTGTTCTTTTCTATGGTTGAATAATATTTATTGTGTGGATAGATCACATTTTGTTTATCCATTTATCAGTTGATGGGCATCTGGGTTGTTCCCGCTTTTCGGCTATCAGAATAAAGCTGCTCAGGGTTCATCTTCAGGGTGGTTTCAAGCTGAGGGTCAGTTTTAGGGATTTGAGTTCCCTAGGAAAGCCCTGGAAACTCTCCTAGAGCATCTCCCTGCTGTTTTCTCACCTTACTCTTGTTTTCTCCCCTCCTGTTTTCCTCTCTCTCCTTTTCTTCCACCTTTCCCCTACTCTTTCCACCTACTCCTTCCACTGTGAGGTCCTAAAGCTGGATCCAGAAGCAACTATGTATAAAAGGTTGTTAATCGCACTGATGTTACAGGCTGATAGGTTGGCACATCCTAATTAGCGATGGCTAGGTCAATATACGACAGAGGGTGTGTATATGCATGTGGGAAGGCGGACGGGCCTTCCCAGCAGCTCTGGCCCAGGCTTCTGGGTTGAATCAACTTTTTTTTTTTTTTTCTTTTTTTAGAGAGGTTTTTGCTATAGGGCGCGTGCGCTCGCCAGACAGACAGAGAGAGACAGAGAGATAGAAAGCGAGAAATCACCCCCCAGGGGGGATGGCCACGCCGCAATCCCTTCTCCTCCATTCTCCTCTAGGGATCTTGGGCACGCACACACACGCGCCTGGCGTGAGTTTAAGCCATCGGGTCCGGGACTCGAACCGCGGTTGACTACGTGGGCGTCCAGTGACATAGCCATTACGCTAACTGCTGGTCCCGAATCAGCTTTGATAATCAGCAAATACATCTGCACTTTTAGCATCCTAGAAGTAACTTTCTAGAGGTTCAGCTTGTAAGAAGAGAAAATAATCTTAGCTCTGCTTTCGGATTTTCCCCTCCTCTCCCCCAAGTCTCCCAGCTTATGCCTGCAGAGCCCCAAGGCTGCTGAGCCCCATACAGCCCCCTTTGTCAGAGCAGGGTTCTTTTTGCTGTGCTGGGGCATATCGGTCCTGTGGCCCTCAGATTTGCTTCCTCTTCCCCAGCCTTGTGCTGCCCCAGAGTAGCAATAATGAACCAAGGCCTGTGGGCATCAGGGAACTAAAGAAAAAAAACTTTTTGGACCAGCAGGTGGTGTGGTGGTTAAGGTGCTGAACTCCCACATGGTCGATCGCAGTTTGATCAACCAGTTGGCTTGTTTTCTCTCTCTGTGTCTCTCTCTGGTGAATGCATATGCCCCATAACAAATTAAATATATATACATATGTGTGTGTGTATGTATGTATGTATCAAATTTTAAAAATAATAATAAATAAAATTAAACTTTTATTTTAGAGATTTTTGCTATAGGGCATATGAACTTTACAGACAGACAGAGACAAACAGAGAGACAGAAAGTGAAAAATCACCCCCCGGGGCATGACCATGCCTCAATCCCTTCTCCACTCTCCTCTCAGGATTTTGGGCACTCACGCACATGCTCCTGGTGTTTTTTTTTTTGTTTTTTTGTTTTTTTGGTTTTTTTTGAGAGGTTTTTGCTATAGGGTGTGTGTGCTAACCAGAAAGCCAGAGAGACAAAGAGACAGAAAGTGAGAAATCACCCCCCCAGGAGGATGGCCACACTGCAATCCCTTCTTTTCCATTCTCATCTCAGGATCTTGGGCATGTATGCACACATGCCTGGCATGAGTTTAAGCCACTGGGTCCAGGACTTGAAACAGGGTTGACTACATGGGAGTCCAGTGACATAGCCATTATGGCAACTGCTGGTCTTGCGCCCAGTGTGTTTTAAGCCGTTGGGTCTGGGACTTGAACCATGGCTAACTACATGGGAGTCCAGCGATGTAACCATTACACAATCTGCTGATCCCAAAATAAAATAATAATTTAAAAAATTATTTACTTAATTTAATTATTATTGTTGCTGTTAATTTAACCAGAGAGAGTTAAATGTCCAGGTGGGATGTTCCAGGGGGCTGGAACGTTTTGTACTGCTGTGGGACTAATCACTCTGATGCTTTGCAACATAACATGACAAATTTATCTCCCAGGCTTCAGCTCCTTGGTGTCCACACAACAAGTCAGCTGCCTGTCAAAGAGAAGTTGAGCCCAAGATGAAAGTCACAGTCTTTTATAACTGAACATCCTGCCATCAATCTGTCACATGCTACTGGTCACAGACCAATCTTAGAGCTATGTGGGTGGGGACTACACAAGGCCATTAACCAATGGCAGAGAGCAGGACTCTGGGTTGTCTTAAGGCTGGCTATGCTGGAGATAATGAGTTAGGTGGAAACTTCTAGGCTGAGGAAGAACACACGCAAAGGCGCATGTGGGAACCGTGGTGGGTGCAGCTGGTGGCTAGGTTCTTTGTTTTACCTTTCACTTTTAGAATCACCGTCTACCTGGAATTGAGTTTTGTCTGTGGTCTGAGGCAAAAGTTAAGTTTGTTTTTTCCCACATGAGTGTCCTATTAGAATCATTTTTTAAACGTCTCTTTTTAAAAATTTATTCTGGGAGAAAGAGAGAAAGAGAAGGAAAGACAGACATCCCCTAATAGGGACTTTTTTTTCTTTTTGGAGAGGTTTTTGCTATAGGGCGTGTGCGCTCGCCAGACAGACAGAGAGAGACAGAGAGACAGAAAGCGAGAAATCACCCCCCATGGGGGATGGCCACATCGCAATCCCTTCTCCTCCATTCTCCTCTCGGGATCTTGGGCATGCATGCACATGTGCCTGGAGGGAGTCTAAGCCACCAGGTCCGGGACCCGAACTGCGGTCGACTATGTGGGAGTCCAGTGACATAGCCATTACACTAACTGCTGGTCCCCCTAATAGGGTTTTGATGCCACCATCCACTTCAGCCTCAGCCAACTCTGGATCAGGGTCAGGCATGTGCCCAGCATATTAAGGAGGTCCCAGACTTGAACCTGGAACCTTCCCATGTGGGTCAGCCTTGCAGAGCATTGGGTTTCTGCAGTGCTATTGTCCGGCCTCTAGATCAGCACTGTTTATAGGAAGGAGTATCTTTGCTCTATAGCTTTATATTGGTGACCCGGTCATAAATTAGGTGAGCGTGTAGGTGTGGGTCTGCGTCTGGACTCGTTCTTATTTATTTATTTATTTATTTATTTATTTATTTATTTATTTATATGTAGGGCACATGTGCTTGCTAGAGGGAGAGAGAGAAAGAGTGAAAAAGCATCCCTCAGGAGGGTGATCACATCACAATTCTTTCCCCATTCTCCTCTCAGGATGTTTGGGTGCACACACACATGTGCCCAGAATGTTTCTCAAGCAGCTACATCTTGCATTTGAACTGCACAGTCAGCCGTGTGGGATTCAGCCACCTTAACCCCTACCGCCTGGATGGCCCTGTCTCAGGACTTTCTATTCTGTTCACTGGTCTATTTTGTCCTTCTTGCGTGGTACCATTATTGTAGCTGTACTCTAACTTTTTTCTTTTTTTAATAATTACTTATTTTATTTTATTAATTTTTTATTATTCTTTATTTTGGCCAGAGAGAGAGAGAGAGAGAGAGAGAGAGAGGGAGAGTGAGAAAGCAAGCCACCAGGTCCAGGACACGGTCGGCCATGTGCCTTGACCACCGCACCACCTGCTGGCCCCCTGTGTACTAACTCTTGCCATCTGGTGGTCTGAGTTCTCCAACTTGTTTATGATTGCCGTGGCTCTTCTTGGCCCTTTAGTTTCCATATTCATTTCAGAATCAATTTATTCACACACACACACACACACACACACGAGGCTTAGATATTGATTGGGATTGCACAGAATCTACGGATCAATTTGGAAGAATTGCACCTTTACAGATTAAGTCATTTAATCTATTAATTCATGGACGTGAGGTAGCCTTCTATTTAGATCTTCTTTAATTTTATTACAGTTGTGTGTGTGTGTGTGTGTGTGTGTGTGTGTGGTGCATCTTATTATTATTATTTCTGCCAGAGGGTGTGTGTGCCCACTTGAGAGAGAAGGAAATGGAAAGTGAGAAAGTACCCTGTATGGGAAATGGTCACACTACAATCTCATCCATTTTTCCCCCCTTTTGGCTTCTGGGCATACATGCAAACGTGACAGTGAATTTTTCAAGCTGCCAAGTCTGGGACTCAAACCACATAGTTTGCCATGTGGGATCCAGCCATCTTAATCTCTCACTCTGGGCTGGCCCATATTTGTGTATCTTTTATGAGATTTCTTTCTAAGTATTTGATATATTGATGTTATTATAAATAATAATAAATATATAAATATGATTTGTACATTTGCTTAACTATTTTCATTGCAGCATTATTCACGATTGCTAAGACATGGAACTAACCCAAATGTCCGCAGACAGATGAATGGATTGACAAATTGTGGCACATATACTTCATGGAATACTATTCAGTCATAAACAACAACAAGGCCCTGGAATTTGATAGAAAGTGGACTAATATGGAAGATTTGTTGCTGAGTGAAGCAAGACAGGCTACGAAAGAGAGACATTGTATGTCTCCACTTAACATAATACTGACTGTCCGCACTCTATGGTAGAGACTGAAAGACTGGAGAACATAAAAGAATTAAAAATTGTAATGGACACTAGAGACAAAGTGGAAAGAGAGTGTGGGGGGGAAGAGCGTAGGAAATTTGGGGAGAAAATGGAGAGGTAAGACACTTATGGGACACAGATAAGATTTATGATCTGTTGATGTGTGTGTATATGGTGGTCTCAACTGGGCTGGATTGAGGTGTATATCATGCTGGGTACAGTCTCTTCACAATCTAAATGAGTATCGTGATGTAATGTATGAATAATAATAAAAAATAAATAAAATGAAAGCCATTCAGTCTGGGATATTTTGTTATAGCAGCTGCTGACTGAATTATATGTGGACCAGTGATGCTGACTTCTTTCAACTTCAGCTGCAGGACTGAGACCACATCACTCAAGCTCAAGTCCTCTCTGCTTCAGTCTCCCCAACACAGTGAGGTGGCCTCTCTCTCTACCACTTTGACAGAAGGGCAAGAGCTGGAAAGGATCTGGTGCTGGGGGTGAGGCTGCCGGTGGAAGGAATCCACCACAAACTGTGCCTTTAAGGTCACAGTGAAGAAAGAAGAACCTGGAAGAAGGGCGGTCCTTAAATGTTAGAGAATAAATCCAAACGTTCATATAAAGCACATGAGGCTTTTGGAGTACCTGAATGTGCTCACTTTTTTTTTTTTTATTTAACTTTATTTATTACTATCACTATCCAGTTTGATCAGAGAGAGACAGAGAGAGGAAGTGAGAAAGCAAGCCACTAGGTCTGAGACTTGAACCGTGGTCGGCCATGTGGGAGTCCAGCGCCTTTAACCACCACACCGCTTGCCAGCCCCAATGTGCTCACTTTTTCAAGGAGATTGTTGATATTGGTGATAATAGACATCCAAGATTTTAAAACTTAGAATATTGACAAAAAGTTTTATTTGGTTATATAAAGATAATACTGAAAATCACCATTTATGTGGTTACTTAGCATTTATTGCTTTACTATGTAACAAAATAAGTAATATGTATCTTAGTAAATCAGTGTCTAACTGCATAAACTGCATTTGATTAAAAGTCAAAATATATTTTATTTTATTTTAATTTGACCAGAGAGGGACAGAATGAGAGAGAGGTAGAGAGAGGGAAAGTGAGAAAGCAAGCTGCCAGGTCCAGGACTTGAACCATGGTCAGCCACGTGGGAGTCCAGCACCCTTAACCATCACGCCACCTGCCAGCCCTATTTCATCTTTTTAAAAAAATACGTTTTTAAAGAGATATTTATTTATTTATTTTTATTTGTTATTATTATTTATTTTTAAATTTGACCAGAGAGAGAGACAGAGAGACAGAGAAAAAGGGAAAGTGAGAAAGCAAACCGCCAGGTCTGGGACTCAAACTGCTGTCAGCCTTGTGGGAGAGTCCAATGCCTTAACCACCACTTCACCTGCCTGCCCCCATTTCATCTTTTTTTGACCAAGATTTTGAATTGGGAGCTGGTAGTGGGAAGAATCAGAGCAGATAGAAATTCCTTCCAGTGTAAGACAAGGCAGGAGTGTCCAGGTGCAGGAGATGCCCATAATAGGACCGTGGGGTCTGGTGACAGGGCTGGGCCAAGCAGTTGTGTTGTAGGGTCTGGTGTGTGTGGGGTGAGGGTGGTATGGCTTCCCATGAGAGTGGATCTGGGGCATAGTTTGTTTGTGATTCATGCTTTCTTGCCTTTTTTCTTCCTGCCTATTTCCTGCATCTGGTTTTCCTTTTTTGCTTAAGTCCACCCATGTTGGTTTTTGTTGTTTGCCACAAAAAACTAGGATGAGAAGGGCACCGGGACTGAGCAAGTTGTGTTAAGATCTACTACATCACTCTCGAATATTATATTTGTAAGAGACATCTTAGAAACCGACTCATGTGCAAGAATAGGGGAATGTTTAATTAAGGTATACTCATAAGATGGAAGAACATTAAGTGAAAAAGCAAGATACAAATATATACATACTATGTTAATTTATTTATTTAAAAGTAAGTATTTATTTTAGTTTGTTATTATTAGTGTTTTTTTAATTTGACTAGAAAGAGACAGAGAGAGAGAGGGAGAAAGGGAAAGTGAGAAAGCAAGCTGGCAGGTCTGGGATTTGAACCACAGTGGGCCATGTGGGAGTCCAACTCCCTTAACCACCACACCAACTGCTGGCCCCCTAAACAAATATTATTTTATAACCAGAAAAAAGAATCCAGTCAGAAACAACTCCCAAAACCACAAAGGTATTTTGCAGGATTCCTGGCTCCCTAGATGTCCTTGGGATTCTTGAGCCAAACCCCTATGGTTTATCGGCCAATAGCTACAGGCCATTCTCAACATGGAGGAAGGAGTACCCACCTGGACTCCAGTTCCTGGGTTCAGGAGGACCCTAAATTCTCACATGACCTCCCTTCCAGGAGACAAAGTGGAAAGCTGGTGTTTTACAGAGTGTTGAATCAATCTGAGGGTAGAGACTGCATGAAAGTGTTAAGCCAGGCCTCATATCACAGGGTAGGGACGACTACGGAATATTGGAGGCCTGCACTCTGCTTCCTAAGATGCAGGGCACGGGCTGCAAGTAGGAGGAAACGCAAAGAGGAAGGATTGAGACGGCATGAAGTGTGCCATGCACTCTCTCTCCAGTGTGGCCAGCTAGGCTGCTGCAGAGGGAGAAGCGGTGGGGGCAGCTGAGTTTTCCTTCCTGAGAACTTCAACCACGATATCTCCAGCCGGAGGCCTTCTCCTGCCACTCTTTGCTCAGGCATCCTCTGTGGCTTTCCAAGTTCCTGAAGATATTCTGACATTACCACCTGGGTTTCCAAGACTTTCTGCACCCAAGTCAGCTTCTCATCCTTACATAAAACTGCCCTTCACACCCTCACCGGTCCACCACTCCTCTTTGGCACTCAGCTGCTTTTGCCATGGTGCTCATGCCCCTGGGTGCATTGCACCTTGGTCTGTAGGTCTAGCCCTTCACTAGCCAGTTCCGTATCAGCTGCACACACTACCTCCTCCAGCTGCCAGCTGGTCTCAAGTGCCACATCATTGCTCTGTGTAAGTGGTCATCTATGGAGTCTAGGACCTCCCAACCCCCCACCCCCACCACCATGTTAGCCTTCCCAGGGCTCAGAAGAGGAGAGATTCCAAGTGACTTGGAGCTCAGGGAAGACTTGCGTTTAGAGAAGGCAGGATGGGTACTGAGTTTTGAAGCAGACAGGGAGGGCAAGGAGGTAGGGGCCTGTATGCAAAGGTAGCTTGCTGTAAGTCAGGAAAATACAGAGAGATCATGGCCTTCCAGCTCCTTGAGATAAGATGCCCCTGGCTTAAGCACCAGTGTAGAGAAAAGTCAGACTCCCAGGGAGACCGGTCTCCGATGGCGGCTCCACGAGCAGCTGTCCAACGCTTTCGGCATTTCGCTGTTGTTCTGTTTGTTGTCCTGTCTGCCATAGAACCTTGACTGGCAATACACAAAACCCCCTCAAAAGAACAGGAGAAGGAAAATTAGAGGGAAACTGCTGAGGTACTTGCAAAATTGGACAAATCAGTGTACTCCCCATCGCAGAGTTTCAGGCATGCCCACTCGACTGATTAAGGGGAGTTGATGTTTGTGGGTGCGTTCAGTCAGAAGTCTCTGATTGGGAGGCAATTTTGTAGCTGAGGCCTACAATTTGGATGCAAGGGATCAGGCACAGTGGATGTGATAACCTTCACTCGTGATCAGACATAGAGGACAGCCCCCCACGAGAAGCCATCCGGGCAGGCACAGCCAACATTCCTCTCCCAGGCCAGGGCAGGCCAGGAAGGCTGAGCCTTCAAAGGCAGCAGAGATGAACCCTTTTAGGGCTGGCTTTGGAAATTTAAAAATAAAAGTCATTGTTTTGTTTATCAACTAGTTCCAATTGCATTGCTGTCAGACTTCTATTTTTGTCAAACATTGATGTTTGATATTATCTGTCTTTTAAAAATTAACTTTATTTATTTATTATTATTATTATTATTATTATTTTAATTTGACCAGAGAGAGAAAAAGAGAGCGAGAAAGCAAGCTGCCAGGTCTGGGACTCAAACTGTGGCTGGCCATGTTGGAGTTCAGCACCCCAACCACCATGCTACCTGCCGGCCCGATGTCATCTATGTCTTAGATTATGGGCGTTTAGGGGCAGGAGGGGAATCCTGTGTGTCCTCCTTGAGCCTACACACCATAGAGACTTTGCGCAGATCTCCTGAACCAAGGAGTGAAAGAATGAATGGGATTATGGGCTGAAAGTCACCACTGGGCTGAAGGAGCCATTCCAGGCCATTTCAGGTAGGACGTTTGTCCTGAGAAATCTTCCTGATGATCAGGATCATTTCATTGTTGCCAGGAACCAGAAACATGTTCTTTTTGGTTAGTGACCTCTTCAGTTTTTTTTTTTTTTTTTGAGAGGTTTTTGCTCTAAGATGCGTGCGCTCGCCAGACAGAGAGAGAGAGACAAAGAAACAGAAAGCGAAAAATCACCCCCCAGGGGGGATGGCCACGCTGCAATCCCTTCTCCTCTATTCTCCTCTTGGGATCTTGGGCATGCACGCATACGCGCCTGGCGTGAGTTTTAAGCCATTGGGTCTGGGACTCGAACTGTGGTCGACTACGTGGGAGTCCAGCGACATAGCCATTACACTAACTGCTGGTCCCACCTCTTTAGTTTTTTAAAGTTTGTTTGTTCAGAAAGAGCGAGCGAGTGAGCACCCCCACAGGGGCATGATGTCCCAGTCCGCCCCCAGCCCCAGCCTCAGCCCAGCCTCAGCCGGCCCTGGGTAATAGACACATGTGTGTGCAGCATCTGAGGGAGGTCTCCGACACAAACCCGGGACCTTCCTATGTGAGTCTGCCCTGTTTAGTGTTTTGCTACTGTGCCACCGCCTAGCCCTAGTGACCACTTTTGTACATTTCTCTTGCTGCTGCTTCTTTCTTTTTTTTTTTTTTTTTAGAGGTTTTTGCTATAGGGCACATGTGCCCACCAGAAAGACAGAGAGAGACAGAAAGTGAGAAATCACTCCCCAGGGGGGATGGCCACACCGCAATCCCTTCTCCTCCATTCTCCTCTCGGGATCTTGAGCACGCACGCACACGTGCCTGGTGTGAGTTTAAGCCACTCGGTCCGGACTCAAACCATGGTCAACTACATGGGAGTCCAGCAACATAGCCATTACGCCAACTGCTGGTCCCACATTTCTCTTGCTTCTTAAATCACCTAGAAGACTGTGAAAAGACAGACAAACTGAGTGTGTGTGTGTGTGTGAGTGATTCAAATGTTAAGTGAAATTGGGAGAGATGGGGTGGAAGTGGCAGGATGGAGTGAGGGAGGGATGGAGTCGGGCCGGGAAGATGGAGTTGGGGTGAAGGTAGGGAAGGGGATACGGTGGGTTAGCGGGACCAATACCTACAGCTGTGGGTTCCCACCCTTTCTCGGTCACCACATGGTCCTCCTGGACCTGCATATACCACATTGCCCTTGTGGACATATGTGCACATTGGCATCTATATAGTCTTGAAAGCTCTGTTTGTTTGTTTTAAAGAATTATTGATTTATTCAATTCCATTTTTTTAAAATTTGACGAGAGAAAGAGAGAGAGAGAGAGAGAGAGAAAGAGAAAGGGAAAGCAAGGAAGCAAGCTGCCAGATCCGGATCTCAAACCGTGGTCAGTCACATGGAAATCCAGTACCTTTAACTACCATGCCACCGGACGGTCCCTGGGGCCTCTAGTTTTACACTGACACTTCTTTGGTTCCACTCTTCCCAACCCAATGTGACCAATGTGGGGTAAATTCCCTCTTCTGTTTAGCCAGGAGAAAACTAAAAG
Source organism: Tupaia tana (assembly GCA_026018925.1). Classification (NCBI taxonomy): domain Eukaryota; kingdom Metazoa; phylum Chordata; class Mammalia; order Scandentia; family Tupaiidae; genus Tupaia; species Tupaia tana. The sequence continues at coordinate 37,432,623 of JAKSZU010000012.1, forward strand.
TCTTCAAACAGGAATGCGCCCTAAGAAACCGAAGGCCCACAAACGAACAGAATATAAGAATGAAGATGACATGAATGAGTTTATACAGTGCAAATTCCTGATCCTAACTTTAAGATTTAATCAGGGGTCAGTTCACTGAGCTGACACCATTGATGGGGAACCGGGCTCCAGTTTCTTCCCCTTTCTAAAGGCTAGCAAAGATAGGCAATCATCTAGCAGTAAGTATACTTTCCGGTTTGACTTTAGCAGGGCATGTGATTTTTGATAACATCTCTAGGGTACATGATAATGAAGTCAAGTGGATTTTCCCAATTAAACAGGGACCACTGAGCAATGGTAACCAAGGAAGTGGGTCTCCAGTAACAAGCCACGGGGCTCTGTTCCTTTTCAACTCCTGACTCAACGACTTCAAGGAGAAGTCTAAACATCTACGCATCAAACTGGCAAATGAGAGTGAACTTAAATGATAAGGAATGCTACTAAACACAGCTGAATTGGATAAACTTTTCCCTGCTGGGGAAAATCCAAGTTGTTTTGAAGCTTTCACTTTACCATAATGTCTTTATACAAAATATATTTCTTTTTCTCCATTTGATTGCCAGTGACCCAGTGCTGAGTGAGCTGTTAATACAGCTACCGTAAACTTAGCCGAGGCCGTGTGCCCAGGGTGGTGCTGCTACTTGGCAGGCAGGCCAAGGCCATGCTGGAGGCCCAGGTTATAGTCCTAGCCTACCCTAAAAAGCCCAGGTGGTGGTGCAGGCCTGTAATCTCAGCTGCTAGAGAGACTGAGACAGAAAGATTGCTAAACAGGGACATACTCTCCTAAATATATATATATATATATATATATATATATATATATATATATATATCATAAAAAATATCCAAAGGCATGGGCCAGCAGGTAGTGTGGTGGCTAAGGGGCTAGACTCCCAGATGGTCAACCATGGTTCGAGTCCCAGACCTGGCAGCTTGAAAATCACGCCAGGTTCATGTGTGCCCAAAATCCCAAGAGAAGAATGGAGGAAAAGGGACTGCGGCATAGCCATACCCCTGGGGGAATGATTTCTTATTTTCCCTCTCTCTGTCTCTCTCTGGTAAGTGCATGTGCCCTATGACAAAAACAAACAAAGATTCCAAGGCCAAATTAATTGGTTAAATACTATATACTTTTGGAGATTCATAGTGCATATTAGCATGAGAAAGACATTAAAGGGCCAGCAGGTGATGTGGTGGTTAAAGGCACTGGATACCCACATGGCTGACTGTGGTTCAAGTCCCGGACCTGGCAGCTTGCTTTCTTGCTTTTCCTTTTTTTCTCTCCCTTCTTTCTCTGGTCAAATTAAGAAAATAATGATAATGAATGGAATTAAATAAATAAATAATATTAAAAAAATAAAGGCACAGAAAAGCCCTGCAATATAGAAATACGCTTGCTTGTGATTGGAATACTCTTTTAATGAAATATCTACTAATATCCTTTGCAGCGTCTCAGAAATACTACTTGGGAAATGCAGCCTTGGAACATATTTTCCAAAGTGATATAAAAGAGTATAAATAGTTTGTCTTTTTTCCTCAATAAGACAAAGAGGCTGTCGGAATATGTTCCAGAAATAGAACCAATGTGCGGCAGGCCACACCAGCAATGTGGAAACCTACTGTTGTCCCTTGGCCCCCACAACAGTCTCCACATTTGTTCATATAACAGTTTCATTTTGTTTTGGGCCAGCAGTTAGTGTAATGGCTATGTCACTGGACCCCCATGTAGTCGACCGGGTTGGAATCCCGGACCCGGTGGCTTAAACTCACGCTGGGCGCGTGTGTGTGCGCGCCCAAGATCGCGAGAGGAGAATGGAGGAGAAGGGATTGAGGCATGGCCATTCTTGCTTTCTGTCTCTCTGTCTTTCTGGCTAGAGGATGCGCCCTATAGCAAAAAAAAAAAAAAAAAAAAAAAAAAAAAAAAAAAAAAGAAAAAAAAAGTTTCATTTTGTTTTGAGTTTCATTTCTTTTCTTTTCTTTTCTTTTTTTTTTTTTTCAGTTTTGCTATACAGCACATGTGATTGACAGAGAGAAACAAAGAGGGAGAGAAAGAGAGAGAGAGAGGGAAAGTAATCATTCCCCAGGGAGGACGGCTGCAATCTCTTCTCTCCCCTTGGAAGTTTGGGCAAGCATACACACATGCCTGGCGTGGTTTTCTTTTTTCCTTTTTTTTTTTTTTTTTTGCTATAAGGCACGTGCGCTTGCCAGACAGACAGAGAGAGACAGAGAGACATAAAGTGATTTCTCACTTTCATCATCCCCCAGGGGGGATGGCCACGCCGCAATCCCTTCTCCTTTCTTCTCTCGGGATCTTGGGCACGCATGCACACGTGTCCGGCGTGAGTTTAGTTTAAGCCACCGGATCTGGAACTCAAACCGCGGTCGGTCGACTATGTGGGAGTCCAGCGACATAGCTATTATGCTAACTGCTGGTCCCCCTGGCGTGGTTTTCAAACTTCCAGGTCCAGGACTCGAACTACATAGTCAACCATGTAGAATCTCCATGCCACCTGCTGGCTAGAGCTTTCTATTTTCCCTTTATTTTTTTTTAGAGGTTTTTACCATAGGGCATATGTGCTTGCTGGAGAGAGAGAGAGAGAGTGACAGAGACAGTGAGAGGCAAAGTGAGAAATCATTCTGCAATGCTGCATTTTCTCCTCCATTCTCTTCCTGGGATTTTGGGCACCCATGCACATGCACCTGGCATGATTTTCAACCTATTGGGTCTGGGACTCGAACCGTGGTTGACCATGTAAAAGTCCAGTGATATAACCACTATACTATCTGCTCACCCACCAAAGCTTTATTTCTTTATTTGCTAGTAAAGCTTTGCATTTTTAAAAAAGAATTATTTTATTTAATATCAATTATTATTATTTTTAATTGTGGCCAGAGAGTAACAGAGAGAGAGGGAAAGTGAGAAAGCAAGCCACTAGGTCCAGAACTTGACCACAGTCAGCCATGTAGGAGTCTAGTACTTTTAACTACCACATCACCTTCTGGTCTCAAAGCTTTGCATTTTTTTCATGTGATGATGTGTTATATAAATTTTCTGGTGCATAAATGGTAATTTTTTTCTTCTCTGATTACATATTAACTTGAAATTGGATATTAAGCTTGTATGTGTATATGTGTGTGTGTGTGTGTGTGTGTGTGTGTGTGTGTGTGTATACTTATTTATTTTTAAGGTTTTTGTCATAGAGTGCATGTGCTCACAGGAGAGAGACAGTGAGAGGGAAAGTGAGAAATGACCACCCCCGGGGGAATGGCTACACTGCAATTCCTTCTCCTCCATTCTCTTCCTGGGATTTTGGGCATGCACGCACATGCACCCAGCATCATTTTTCAAGCCACCAGGTTCAGGACTTGAACTGTGGTTGGCCATGTGGGAGTCCAGTGCCTTAACCACCACACCACCTGCTGGCCCCCAAGCTTGTATATTTAATTTTACTTTTATTGCCAGAGGGCATGTGCACTTGCCAGAGAGAAAGAGAGAAAGCACCCGTAATGGGGCATGGTCATGGTCAAGATGCAATCCCTTGTCTATTTCTTCCTCCTGTTGTAATTTTGGGCATGCAAACGTATGTGCCCAGAGTGATTTTCAAGCTGTCAGGGCCAGGATTTGAATCTCAGTGGGCCGTGTGCGATCTGGTTCCCTTAATGGTTGTGCTACAGGGCCTGCCCGAGCTTGTATATTTTATAGCAGTACTTTGCATGTGGAGTTAATTTTTTATTTGTATATTATGCATTTTCCCAATGTTTTCACTTTTTTGGTGTTTTATCACGGAAGTGACTGTGCAAGAGTTTTACATTTTAAAACCTATTTAAATCTCTCCATCGTGTCTCTGATGAGATGTTTCTATCTCTTTAGTTCGAATTTGTTTCCTTTATATAGATGGGGGTAAATGCTATTCTATATTCTTATAGCTGGTTAAAATAGGCCTTAGAAAATAAAAAGTTTGTTTTCTCACCCCTCAAGTAATACACATTTATTGTAGAAAAAAGGAGTAAAATAATAAAATATAACAGAAAAAAAGCGCCTGCAATCTCACCACTCAGATAGCAGTCATAGTATTTTCTTGTGGATCTTTTCAGACTTCTCTCATTTTTTTTTTTAATTTTTTAAAAGAATTATCTTATTTAATTTTATTTATTTATTCATTTATTTTAATTTGACCAGAGAGAGAGAAAGTGAGAAAGCAAGCTGCCAGGTCCGGGACTTGAACTGTGGTCAACCATGTGGGAGTGCCTAGCGCCCCAACCACCACACCACTTGCTGGTCCTCTCAATGTTTATTATATACACGAGTTAAAGCTTTTTTTTTTTTTTTTTCTTTCTTTCCCCAGGAGCCAGCAGGTGGCATAGTGGTTAAGATGCTGTATTCCCACATGGTTGACTGTGGCTAGAGTTCCGGACTCAGCAGCTTGAAACTCAGGCCGGGTGCATGTGCGTGTGCATGTCCAAAATCTTGAGAGGAGAGTGGAGGAGAAGGGATTGCAGTGTGGCCCTTTCCCCAGGGACTGATTTCTCACTTTCTGTTTCTCTGTCTCTATCTCTCTGGTGAGTGCATTTACCCTAAGCAAAAATCTCTTTTAAAAAAAGTTTTTTTTGGGGGAACCAGCAGTTAGCGTAATGGCTATGTCACTGGACTCCCACGTAGTCGACCGCGGTTCGCGTCCCGGACCCGGTGGCTTAAAACTCACGCTGGGCGCGTGTGCGTGCGTGCCCAAGATCCCGAGAGGAGAATGGAGGAGAAGGGATTGCGGCGTGACCATCCCCCCTGGGGGGTGATTTCTCGCTTTCTGTCTCTCTGTCTCTCTCTGTCTGTCTGGCGAGCGCACGCGCCCTATAGCGAAAACCTCTCCAAAAAAAAAAAAAAAGTTTTTTTTTTCCCCATAAGATAAAAGTAAGTTCTGGAGATCTATTATACAGCATGGTGACTATAATAATAGACTATAACAATAATGTATCATGTACTTGAAAATTGTTAAGATAGTAGATCTTGGGACCAGCAGTTAGCGTAATGGCTATGTTGCTGGACTCCCACGTAGTCGACCGTGGTTCGAGTCCCGGACCCGGTGGCTTAAACTCACGCCAGGTGCGTGTGCGTGCGTGCCCAAGATCCCAAGAGGAGAATGGAGGAGAAGGGATTGCGGCGTGGCCATCCCCCCGGGGGGTGATTTCTCGCTTTCTATCTGTCTGTCTCTCTCTGTCTGTCTGGCACACGCGCCCTATAGCAAAAACCTCTCAAAAAAAAAAAAAAAAAAAAAAAAAAGAAAAGAAAAGATAGTAGATCTTAAATGTTCTCATCCCAAAAGGAAAAAAAGATAACTATATGAAGTGACACATAAATTAATTATCTTGATTGTGGTAATCATTTCACAATGGATACATACATCAAAACATCGCCTGTGCACCATAAATAAATAAACATATACTTGTACATACAAGCAGTTTTATTTTATTTTTTAGGAGAGATTTTTGTTATAGGGCACATAATACTCTCTGGAGACACAAAGTGAGACAGAAAGAGAAAGTGAGAAATCATCCCCCAAGGGAAATGGCCACACTGCAATCTCTTCTCCATTTTTCTCTCGGGATTTTGAGCATGCATGTACATGTGCCCGATATGAGTTTCAAGCTGTTGGGTCTAGGACTTGAACTGCAGTTGTCTATATGCGAGTCCAGCACCTTAACAACTATGCCACCTGTGGGCTCTATATGAGCAGTTTTTATTTGTCAATTATACCTCAGTGGGACCAGCAGTTAGCGTAATGGCTATGTCGCTGGACTCCCACGTAGTCGACCGCGGTTTGAGTCTCGGACCCGGTGGCTTAAACTCACGCCGGGCGCGTGTGCGTGCGTGCCCAAGATCCCGAGAGGAGAATGGAGGAGAAGGGATTGCGGCGTGGCCATCCCCCCTGGGGGGTGATTTCTCGCTTTCTATCTCTCTGTCTCTCTCTGTCTGTCTGGCGAGCGCACGCGCCCTATAGCAAAAACCTCTCAAAAAAAAAAAAAATTATACCTCAGTAAAACTAGAAAAACAGTTAAGTAAAAACTTAAAAGAGCATAGTAAATACTATTATGATCATAGTGTTTTGAATATTTATACTTAATTTTAAAATTATCTTGGTTAAAATTATCTTGGGGCTGCAGGTGGCATGGTGGTTAAGGGTGCTGGACTCCCACATGGCCAACCGTGGTTCAAGTCCAGGACCTGGCGGATTGTTTTCTCTCTTTCTGTCTGTCTGTCTCTCTCTCACTCTATCCCTCTCTGATCAAATTTAAAAATAGATAATTAAAAAAAAAAATTAACCTGGAGTTTTCTTGTGTCTGGCAGTTGCTGAGCTCTTTTGGAGAGTCTGGCTTGAGCTTATGATTGTCACCCTGTCAAGGGGATATTGTCACTGTGGTCATTCCCATTTAGCAGTGGAGGCTGCAGCAGACAGGAGGAAACAGCCTGCACCTAACACTCGGGGGGACTGGCTGTTATCTTATCAGATTGCTATGTATTAGGTTCCTATGATAATTTGCATCTGTTTCTGGTCAGCCTTTCTACTGTCATACCCTAAATCGTGCAAGTTAGTGAGTGTGGCTCTATGATGTTCTTAAGGCTAATGAGGTGAGCGGGATATCATTACCTCGATATGAATACATGCACACCCGTGCACAGAAATACACCCGTATGTATACACGTGTGCACCCACACACGTCTCTCCTATAGAGTTCTTTCTTCTTACTTCTTCCAAAGGAGCTGTAGACGTTCACAATCAATGGATTACATTCCTATAAGTACCGGATTAAAAACCCTTTGGCCTTTATTAAATTTAACGGCATGCAGGGAGGCCAGCTCTCTGGAAAAGGAAAGCATGGATTCATGCCATTTGCTGATTTCTGTGGTGTAAATACCCACACCATGGCCAATTTTCAAACTCTCCATGACTTAACAAATGGCTCGCAAATTCTGAGTATTTACCAATTGTCTCTCGCCAGCTGGCAGGGACTGGTTCATTATTTTTATTACGTTTCTTCTTCCTAACAGAAGCAGGGTAAAGTTCTGTTTTTTATTTATCTTTATTTCTCCTATTAGAGTCTCATAATGGCCTTTGAATAAGTGTTTTGTGTTCCTAAGAAAACAAATACTCAATTATTTGATTTTTTTTAATGGTCTCAAAATCTCTTGTTTTATTTTATTCTATTATTTTTAGGTTTTTGCCATGGGGCGTGTGTGCTTGCCAGAGAAACAGAGAGAGGGAAAGTGAGAATTCACCCTTCCCCCAGGGAGGATGGCCATGCTGCAATCCCTTCTCTTCCATTCTCCTCTAGGGATTTTGGGCATGCACATGCACCTAGGGTAATTTTCAAGCTGCCGGGTCCAGGACTTGAAAAGCGATCAATCATGTGGAATCCAGCATCTTAACCACCACATCACCTGATGGCTCCCAAATCTCTTTTATTTTACATGCATTTTTCTAGTTGTATGATATTCAGGTAAGACACTCTTTTTTTTTTTTTTTTTTTTTGAGAGGTTTTTGCTATAGGGAGCGTGCACTCGCCAGACAGAGAGAGAGAGAGACAGAAAGTAAGAAATCACCCCAGGGGGACGGCCACACCGCAATCCCTTCTCCTCCATTCTCCTCTTGGGACCTTGGGCACGCACGCACGGGTGCCCGGCGTAAATTTTAAGCCACCGGGTCCGGGACTCGAACTGTGGTCGATTACGTGGGAGTCCAGCGACATAACCATTACGCTAACTGCTGGTCCCCAGGTAAGACACTCTTGATCACTATTTTTTGTTATGCAGTATATCTTCTGTAAATATCTTACTAGTGCTTTTGGTCACTTTCCTAGGTTTATAATCATAACTACACAAAACTGATATTTTTATGTCTTCCATATTTATGTCATTTCTTTTTCTTACTAAATCACTTTGGCCAATATTTCTAGATTTTTATTAAAATAAGAATGATGGGGCCCGGCAGGTGGTGTAGTGGCTAAGGCACTGGACTCCCACATGGCTGACCACAGTTCGAGTCCTGGACCTGTGGGTTGCTTTCTCACTTTCCATCTCTCTCTCTCTGGTCAAATGAAAAAAATAAATAAATAACAGTAATATTAACAAATAAAATCAAAATAAATAATTATTTTAAAAGATAAAATTAGAATGACAGCTGGATAAGGAGAACCATGCCACAATGATTCAAATTTTTCTTTCTTTTTTTTTTTTTTAGGTTTTTGTCATAGGGCACATATGCTCACTAGAGAGACAGAGAGAGGGAAAGGGAGAAATCACCCCCCCAGGGGGATGACCATGTTGCAATCCTTTCTCCTCTACTCTCTCAGCATTTGGGGCACACATGCACATGTGCCTGGCGTGATTTTCAAACTGCCAGTCTGGGACTCTAATCAAGGTTGGCCATGTGGTTATCTCAACCATCACACCACCTGCTGGCCCCTGCAATAAGTCTTTTGTTTTGGAATAATTTTTGATAGTTCAGAGAGTTCCCAGATTGGTATATTACTGTTTGTTAAACTCCAGACTTCATTGGATTTTGCTGGTTTTCCTACCTGTGATTGGATTTCTAAGCCTATGTGATGGACACCAGCCTGTAATTTTCACTGTTCTTCTCAGTTTGATTCAAAGCTTTATTTGTGTCTTACCTCCACAGTGTCCACCTTTTTGTATTATCTTCGTAATAGCTGATTTAATGGAAAGGTTGTTTGTGCCTTGAAGGATATGAATTTTCCATGATTCAGGCAAGGCTGATACACCCATGTGGAAGGTTAACACATTGTGATATTACTCTATGTTCTTGCTGTTCTAGAAGAATCCAACAAAAACAGGAGCTGGTTTTTCCCTTCCAAAGGGAAAGCAAGTCTTCAAGACCCTGTCTCGGTGGTTGTAAACAACAAATCTCTTTCTCGTTCGTTCTAGGCACCCACCGTGGGTCGATAGGGGAGCTTGAGAGCCTTGCGCCGCCCACTGGGCGCCATGTCAGAAGGGAGACAGGGCATGGCTGAGAGTGCACTGGCTCTCCCAGCATCTACTCATGGGGATGCCACTCGGGCTGACATTTCATTGGCCTTCCAGTGGGGAAGCGATTGTATTCTATCAAGGATCTGGAGGGAGCCCCAGTGGGGTCAGCTGTGGCTGGTGCCATGTTTTTCCCCAACCCCTCCCAGCCATTCCCTATTCCACTTAGAGACAAGCCAAAGCCCTCTTGATGTCCTCAAGTCCTGCATCATTTCTCCCGGCCCTCAACTTACTCTCCCCACTCTCTCTGACCTCCTCTCCATGATGTCCACCTGGCTCACTCTGCTGGAGCCCCACTGACTTCTTTGCTGGTCCTCTGATATATCAGGACTCTAACCATGCAGTAGGCCATGTGGGATCCAGCCATCTTACCAACCATGCAAAAAAGAATTATTTATTAAATTCCATTTGTTATTATCATTTTTAAAATTTGACCAGACAGACAGAGAGAGAGAGAAAGGGAAAGGGAGAAAGCAAGTCACCAGGTCTGGAACTCAAACCTTGGTCGGCCATGTGGGAGTCCAGTGCCTTTATCCACCATGTCACCTGCCAGCCCCTCAAAGTTAAATTTAATTTGATCTATCAATAGAAAGAGTGTGGCCCATTCGAGACCTGCTAGTTTCCGGAGTGTTGGTAGAGATGGGATGAAGCAGGAAAAGCAGGCTAGGGTTCTGTGGAGAGGCCTCTGGGGCAGGCCACTGGGTCCAGGCTTTATTTGTCCTGTTGGTCCACAGGCTGCACTGGAGGTGTCCAACTGGGACAGCTGAGCAGCTGCATAGACTTGCTGAGGGATAACCCTGGTGGGGGCTGTTTGGGTCCTTCCAGCCAGTGGTCAGCAGTCAGAGTCCAGCAGTGACTTGGTGCTTTGAGAATACATTTTAGACGTTGGAGAGACCTCTGATTTGTCTGCCATGGCATCAGCAGAGAATAAAGCCTCCTAATATGAAGTCCTGGCAACAAGATGCCTCAGTGGAGTCCTGACATGTCTGGTTTATCTGTGTCTTATGGACGGGGCCTGCATGGAGAGGAGATCGAGATGCCCCGGCTCATATTTGAGGACTGTCCCTACAGCCAGGGACTGCTGTGGGACCAGCCCTTGTTTCATCATTCAGCGCTCCTTTTTCAAATAAACCTGGGTCTTAGGGGGACAGAAGATGGGGTGAAGGTTCCATCTCCCACGGGCTGTCCTGGGAAGGGCAGGCTGGGAGGGAACATGGGCATGCTGGCTCATACCCAGGGGGAAGCGAGGGCTAGAGCTTCGCCATTTCCTTAGCCTGTCCCTGCTAAACCCTCAGGGGGTGGGGCCAACTGAGGTCCCTCCAGAGCTAACGTCCTATAACTTTGTTTCTGCTGGCGGGAGCTGAGTGTCGGTGGAGTAGGGGACAGGTGTGTCCAGGAATCCTGTGGCACTCACTGGGCACAGGGCAGTGATGGCTGCTCCCTGGAGTGCACTCCTCATGGGCTGCTGTCTGAGATCTGGCTTCCTGGTCCACATCCAAGGCTCAAAGGCCTTCCCCCGCCCCTGCCAGGTCCTGCCACTCAGCAGGTGTGCACCAACCCACCTCACCTTCCCTTCACAATTGCCTGGTCCTCAGGGGATTGAGGTTGTGGGGCCAGAGATGGAGGATTGCTCTGCTTCTGAGTCTCTGTTGCTAGGGTCCTGTCAGCATTTGGGACCTCCCGGTGGAGGGGCTACCCGGGAGATAATTGTGCCTGTGCCCGTGTTTTTTACTAACTACCATCCCACCATGTTCGTCGAGCCCTTTCTGTGTGGCGCCCTGTGAGTCTGTGTGCCTTTATTCAAAATGCATCAAATGTGGGGCCAGAAGGTGGCGGGCGTTGTGGTTAAGGCGCTGGATTTCCACGTGGCCGACCACTTTTCAAGGTTCAGACCTAGTGGTGGCTTGCTTTCTCACTTCCCTCTCTGTCTCATTCTGGTCAAATTAATAATAATAATAATAATAATAACAATAAATAAAGTTAAAAAGCCAATTCTTTTAAAAAAAATAAAACACAACGAAATGTATCAAATGTTTTAGGTATGACATCTGAAAAACCAGACCTTCATAATTCTCTTGTTTGTTTGTAATAATCCTTTTTTCTTTAAGTTACTTAGTTATTTATTTAGATCTTCCATGAGCAAGAGAAAGGAAGAGAGCACAGCCAACAGGGCTTTTTTTTTAAATTAAAAAAAAAAATTAAGAATTATTTTATTTGGGACCAGCAGTTAGTGTAATGGCTTTGTCGCTGGACTCCCATGTAGTTGACCGCAGTTCAAGTCCCGGACCCGGTGGCTTAAACTCACACCAGGCACGTTTGCATCCTCCCGAGAGGAGAATGGAGGAGAAGGGGTTGCGGCGTGGCCATCCCTCCGGAAGGTGATTTCCTGCTTTCTGTCTCTTTGTCTCTCTCTGTCTTTCTGGTGAGCACACGCGCCCTATAGCAAAAACCTCTCCAAAAAAAAGAATTATTTTATTTAATTTTATTTATTCATTCATTTATTTTAATTTGACCAAAAAAGAGACAGAGAGAGAGAGAGAGAGAGAGAGAGAGAGAGAAAGTGAGAAAGTAAGCCGCTGGGTCCAGGACTCAAACCACGGTCAGCCATGTGGGAGTGTCCAGCACCTCAACCAACATGCCATCTGTTGGTCCCCAGTAATTTTTTTTTTTTTTTTTAAGAGGTTTTTGCTTTAAGGCACATGAGCTCGCAGGACAGAAAGAGAGAAGTCACTCCCCAGGGATATGGCCATGCCACAATCTCTTCTCCTTCATTCTCCTCCTGAGATCTTGGGCATGAGTGTGTGCACGCGCGAGCACACACACACACACACACACACACACACGGTGTGATTTTCAAGCCATCGAGTCTAGGACCCAAACCACGGTCGGTCATGTGGGAAGCCAGCGATATATGCCAGCTGTTGGCCCCATGCAATAGGGTCTTGACAGCATGATCCACCTCCAGACCCAGCCAGCCTGGGATAGTGGGCACATGTGTGCATGGCATGTTCAGGGAGGCCACTGGACTCAAACCGGGAACTTTTTCACGTAAGTTAGCCTTGCAGAGTGTTGCATTGTGCCTCTGTACCTCTGGCCCCCGTGATCTTTGTTTTATTTACAATACATGTGCCAGCTTTCTCTTGAGCCTCAACTCTTCTTTTTTTTGTTACATAAATTAACCCATTTACTGTAGTCTAGTGATATTCCAAATATCTATGGAGCTTCTACTGACCTTTCAATTCCTTCATTCTTCTGATGGCAGACTTTACTGTGACAGCCGACGTGGTGTCAGAGGTCCAGGCACCACCGGCTACTGTGTTCACTCAGGAAACACAGTGCTAGATTCCCACAGCCCAACTCTTCCTCTTGGTTTTGCCATAGAAGGAGCAAGTGTACTTGGCATGCTGGCTGATTTCAATTGTCTACACCATTTTCTGGAGGGAGGCCCCATGGGGGGGGGGTCCAGATTTACCTACGATGTGGACCTTCTTCTTCTTCTCCTTCTTCTTCTTCTTCTTTTTTTTTGAGAGTTTTGCTATAGGGCGCATGCGCTCGCCAGAGAGAAAGAGAGAGACAGAGAGATAGAAAGTGAGAAATCAGCCCCCAGTGGGGATGGCCACGCCGCAATCCCTTCTCCTCCATTCTCCTCTCAGGATCTTGGGCATGCACATGCGCCTGGCGTGAGTTTAAACCACCGGGTCCGGGACTCAAACCGCGATCAACTCCATGGGAGTTCAGTGACATAGCCATTACGCTAACTGCTGGTCCCTGCAGATCTTGATGCATTTAGCCATATCGCTGCCAACTAGATCCAAGCCCAGAGAGAGCCTCAACTTTTCTTAGTTTTAAAGTTCTCATGGCGGCAATTTTCTTATTCCATCTCCAAGGTTTGGGGGATTAAGGGTGGGGGAGAGCTGAGGAGATGGGCCCCTGAGCAATTAGTAAGGACTAACAGCATTGGGTCTTCCATCAAAGACCTCTGAGACCCCTCAGGAATTTGGTTATCATTAAATGGCTTTCACCCTAAGTGGCTGGTTCATTAACGGATCTTAGAGTCAAATTGCAGAAGCCAAAACCACCAGTAGGGAAACTGGCCTGCCCATCTGTAAATCTGAAGATGGAGCCGCCCCAAGTGCAGGGGAAAATCAACGTTCAGGAATTGAAAATGATGTGGTTAGAGTGATTTAGAAGGCTTTTCACTGAACAAGGTTTTAAAAAAAGAAAAAAGAAATAATGAAACATCAGATTGTAAAAGCCTGTTTAACAAACCTCAGTGGCTGTGGTTGCTTTAAAATACTACCATTGTTTCTACCTTAATTCAGTTAAATTTTTATTAACTTAGTTATTTTTCCCTCTCTTGTTTTGCACTCAATAAAAACACTTCAACAACTTTTTTTCTTTTTTTTTTTTTTTTTTTTTTTTTTTAAACTTCCCCAAATCAAGTCTTTTATCTTCAAGGAGCAAATTCCACCTGCCAATTTGCAAATGGGCTTGTTTTGGTCAACAGACCACAGCTTTCCCTCCTCAGCAAAGTTTCCATCTGCAGATGGGTCAGGGCTGCTGCAAGTCCTCACCCTGTGCTTTGGAAGAGGTGCAGTCAAAAATGGCTTTTTCTAAAGAAAAAAATTGAATGAGGATGTGTGTGGTGGGGGGTGGAGTACAGACACATGAAGCTTATTTTTTGTCCTACCTTACGGCTTTTATAGCTTTGACTGTTTCAAGGAAGAAAGGGCTGGGAACTAGCAGTTAGCGTAATGGTTATGTTGCTGGACTCCCACGTAGTCGACCGCGGTTCGCGTCCCGGACCCGGTGGCTTAAAACTCACGCCGGGTGTGTGCGTGCCCAAGATCCCGAGAGGACAATGGAGGAAAAGGGATTGCGGTGTTACCATCCCCCCGGGGGGTGATTTTTCGCTTTCTGTCTCTATGTCTCTCTCTGTCTGGCGAGTGCACGCGCCCTATAGCGAAAACCTCTCCAAAAAAAAACATGGAAAAAAAAAAAAAAGAAAGAAAGGGTACATCTCAGGTCCATTCCTAGGGCCCTCCCGTTGTCGGGACTGCGATCTCACAGGGCAGATGTGTCTCCCTGTCCCCTCTTGCCTTGCTCAGAGGCCCTTCCTATGCCCCTTGCCCCTTTCCCATCTCTTTAGGGCCCTCTGCCGCAGTGACGCAAACGCTATGTCAAATACTCACCTGAGAGGGCACCTTCAGGGGTCGGGTACTGGGCTTCTTCTTCCAGCTAGACGGGGACTCGGCCCCATACACAACATCACAAACCCCCGGGCAGGGATAGATGTGCTCAGGAGAAGACCGGGTGGCTCAGAACACAGCGCGGTGTGGTTTGGGGCTGTCGGGGAGAAGTCTCAGCAAATGTAGTTAGAACTTATAGGAAAGGAAGTTGGGTGAGGTGTGTGAGGGTGGGGCAAAAAGTGACCTTATGGCGTGGTGGGACCAGAGGCAAGACAGCTGGACAGTTAAGATCAGGGAGCTTGGGTTTTAGTCCAGGGATGCTGAGGACGTGCTGAAGGGTTATACAGGGTAATTTTTTTTTTAATTAAAAAATTTTTTTTTTGTTTTTAATTAATTTACATTCATTCACTGAGCATTGTCACAGCATACAAAATGTGATTTCCCATCCAGAAGATACTGCATAGTGGGTTAATCATATATGTTATCGTCAATAATTTCCCACTTCTAGTTTCATATATATATATATATATATATATATATATATTCCCCCTATTTCTCACCCTGCCATTTCCCACCCTCCTCCCACACTATGTCAGTTTTCCCAAACTTTTTTCTGGCTTTAAGTTTTTTTTTGGAGAGGTTTTTGCTATAGGGCGCGTGCGCTCACCAGAAAGACAGAGAGAGACAGAGAGACAGAAAGCGAGAAATCACCCCACGGGGGGATGGCCACGCTGCAATCCCTTCTCCTCCATTCTCCTCTCGGGATCTTGGGCACGCACGCACACACGTCCGGCGTGAGTTTAAGCCACCAGGTCTGGGACTCGAACAGCAGTTGACTACTTGGGAGTCCAGCGACATAGCCATTACACTAACTGCTGGTCCCTTTTTTTTTTAATTTTTAAATTTTTTAAATTTATTTTTTATTTTTAAAATTTTTTCCTGGTTTTAAGTTTTAAGCATAGTTCCTTAGCATTTCTTTGATTTATTAAAGCTAAAACTGCTTTCCTTGAAATTAAAAAAAATATAGTAAAAATATATATAATTAATGATTGTAGTCAGCTACGTGCTACCTTATAGTATATTCATTCTAGGCAGGGTAACTTTTAATGGACTGTACAGGGCTGAAGGTGGGGACTCCTGCGGGGAGTGGAAGGAGAAGCTTGACTCTGCAGAAGGCTAGGCCCCCAGCTGGGTTTGGCTTCCTCTTTGTAATCCACCTGGGGCCTTTGCACTCTGTTAATAGGAAAATGTGGACCTTCTTCTTTTTATTTCAGGATTATTTATTTAATTTTAAAAATTATTATTATCATTCTTTAATTTGCTATAGGGCATGTGAGCTCATAAGAGAGAGAGAGAGAGAGAGTGAGAAAGCAAGTCTCCAGGTCCAGGACTTGAACTGCAGTTGGCCATGTGGGAGTCCAGTATCTTAACCAGTATGCCACCTGCTGGCGCCTCCACTTTTTTAAAAGAAGATTTTTTTAAAAAAGTATTATTTAGTAAATGTAATGAATACATTAATTATTATTACTCATTTGCTACAGGGCATGTGTGCTCATTAGAGAGAGAGAGAGAGAAAGCAAGCCGCCAGGTCCAGGACTTGTCAGCCATGTGGGAGTCCAGTGCCTTAATCACATGCCACTTGCTGGCCCCTTCTTCTTTTTCAGTTTTATTTTTATTTATTTCTTCCATGAGTAAGAGAGACAGAATTAGTGGAACAGAGAGGCAGCACCTCCAATAGTGTCTTGACGCCACAATCCACGTCCATCCCAGCCAGCCCTAAGTCATGGGCACATAGATGTTGGGCATACTCAGGGAGGTCTCTGGACATGAACCAGGAACCCTCCCCTGTGGGTCAGCATCACAGAACATTGAGTTTACTGCTGTGCCATCGTCAGGTCCAAAACGTGGACCTCCTTCAGGGAGACGAGCAAGGCTTGTGTGTGTTCTTCTCTTGCAGCAAACAGGTCCTCTAAGCATCGATTTCACCTCTGTGAGCTGCTGTGATGAAAGGCATCCAATATGCCAACACGCCAACATGGTGCCGTTTTCATGATGCTACCTTAAAGGCCCAATCTGTC
Source organism: Tupaia tana (assembly GCA_026018925.1). Lineage (NCBI taxonomy): Eukaryota > Metazoa > Chordata > Mammalia > Scandentia > Tupaiidae > Tupaia > Tupaia tana. The sequence continues at coordinate 37,448,963 of JAKSZU010000012.1, forward strand.
ACGCTAAAGCTCTGTCCTGTGGATGCACCTTTCCATTTCCTCGCATCCTTTTAGCTGGTACAGGATTCACCTCGAGGACGAAGGCATTCTGCCACCACGACCTGCTGGAATAACAGCAGCCAGACGTCCATTTTCCAATGACAAAGAGACACAAAATCCCTCAATATAGGGGGTCCCTAACCTGGGGTAATTTGGAGGAAGCAAAAGTTACTTCTTTTTTGTTTGTTTGTTTGTTTTGAGAGATTTTGCTATAGGGCTTTTGCATTCACCAGAGAGACAGAAAGAGACAGAGAGACAGAAAGTGAGAAATCACCCACTCCCCCGGGGGGAGGGGGGAGGGATGGCCACGCCCCAATCCCTTCTCTTCCAGTCACCTCTCAGGATTTTGGGGGCACACACACCCACACCTGGTGTGAGTTTTAAGCCACCAAGTCTGGAACTCGAACTGTGGTCAACTACGTGGGAGTCCAGTGACATAACCATTATGCTATCTGCTGGTCCCAGAAAAGCTACTTCTTTATTTGCACCAACTTATACCTGTAATTTGTCATTTTAAGGTGGGCAGCAAACCACAGCCGATGGCTGTGGCAGAGCAGATGGCTTTGTCACTAACAGGAATCATGGGTATTTTCATATCACACTGTAGTTGTTGTAGGTGTCTTGAAACATTTTTTGTGCTAATCCCTCTTCAAAATCATGGCTGTTATAAGATCTACAGTTACATTTATTGTGTCAGTAAAGAACGGCTATTTCTATACTTCAAATTAATTAATATTTTTAAAGAAATATTTTTAAAGAATTATTTTATTTAACTTTGCTTGTTTACTTATTTTAATTTGACCAGAGAGAGAGAGAAAGTGAGAAAGCAAGCCGCCAGGTCCGGGACTTGAATTCTGGTCGGCTGTGTGGAAGTCCAGCGCCCTTAACCACCACGCCACCTGCCGGCCCCTTCGAATTAATTAAAAAAAAAAAAAAAATTGGTGAACTTATTTTAGTGTAACTTGATAACTTGGTAATCCTCTATATTTTTTGTTTTCTATTTATAAAAATTATTCTGAGAAGGGGAGTCTATAGAATTTAAGTCTGCCAAGCAGTCTGCATTGCAAAAGAGGCTCAGAGTCCCTGCCCTTGATGTCTTTTCAACTCTACTGAATGAGAAATGAGAAATGCAAATCTGAGCCCTAGAATCAGAAGTATCCAGATGATTGCACGTGATTCTCTGTGGATGTGATGTGTGAAGGACATGGTCGCAGGAGTGAAGACAGCGTTTAAAAGCCTCATGGAGAAATCATGGATGGCCTGCCCACCCAAGAAGATGTCCCAGGCCGTCAGCACTCAGCTGCCTGGACAACAAGCTCCCCTGGCTTCCTGAGCTCTGTGTACCCTGGACACTGTCCTCCCCTGCCCATCCCCCTCCTCTTCCGTCTATCCAAACGTTTCATGTCCTTCAAAGCCCTGCTGGACCCCACCCGGTCGGTATGTTCTGACGAAGCCTGCCTGGATCTGTTGAGGCCATGACAACCCATCCCCACTGCTTGGGTTGCTGATCCCATAGTGCACTGGTACTAAAGGCCCTAATTTCTCTCTTTCTTAAAAACTAAAGAATTATTTAATTTTATTTATTTAATTTTATTATTATTATTTTTTAAAATTTGCTACAGGGCACATGTTTGCTATAGGGCACGTGTGCTCACCAGAGAGGGGTGGTGAGAGAGAGAGAGAAAAAGAGAGAGGAAGTGAGAAAGTGACAAAGCAAGCCACTAAGTCCTGGATGCAAACCATGGTCGGCCATGTGGGAGTCCAGTGCCTAAACTACCGCGCCACCTGCTGGCCCCCAAAGGTCCTAATTTCTTAAGCAGGGCTCTGTGGACTTCATTTCTGGTTCTTTATGATTTTTCTGAGGATGTTGAGATTCCCCTCACGAGGCTCATGAACCCCGGAGGAAGGGGCCCTGTTTGGAAGGCTCTTTACTGACCTGTGTGTGGGCACAGGGCATGAACACTGGGATGGTGCATGTGAAAAATGATTGCCTGTGGTCAGGGTTTGCAGAGCCCAGAGCATTCTGAGCTGGCAGCCATTTTCTTTTCAACATTGGATGAGCAGAGGCCAGGGACACATCAGGAAGTGAGCCTCAAAGGCCATACTCAGGGTGAGTACCTTGGTCTTTCCCCCCAGCCCTCTCCATGTGAGGGCTCCCTGCCAGGCAGCTGCCACACACACAAAGCCTGCCTCAGGGAATGGGTTAGGCACGCTGACATCATTAGGGTCTGATTCCCTTTGCTCCCAGAGCATGGAAATCCAGCCATCAACATGTTCTTTCCATTCCCCTCTGGGATGGTGGGCAGGGAACTGGCAACTGCCCTCCTGCTCAGATGTCCGGATAGTTTTCTAATCAAAATGTACAGTTTCAGGAAGTTGTACAAAGAGGAAAATCCTCCAGAACATAGAAGAAGAAAGAATAAAAGCTGCATTTCTGCTCTAGAAAACAACCATCTGGAAAAAACAAAATAAACAGACAAAAAAACTTCTTAGCCTTGTAGGCCAGACGGGGCTACCGTGTGGGCTCCTGAGGGATTTCAGACTCAGATTAATCCACTGACTTAATGGACAATTTCCCTTAAGTCACTCTGAACCTCACTGAATTATTCTTCAGATTATGTAGGGCTAGTTTGGGACTATGGCCCTGGAGTTTCAGAACAACACTTCTAGCATGATCTAGCAGGGGAAGCATGGGAACGAGGCAGACTTCAGGGTAAATTTCAGAACTTCCATGGCTTCCTTTATGTCTTAAAGCTCAGTAATGTGATTTATAATATGAGCTTCATGTCATCTGACAATGTCAATTTCTGTTCTTTCCTTAAAGCGCACAATGTTTTAGAGGCTGACTGGCTATGGAATCAGCAATGAAATCAGCATTGCGCTTACACATGGGCTGGGACTTCTTCACCTTCCCCTCAAATTCCAGAAACAAACAGAGACAGCAATCAGGATCTTTTTTTTTTCTTCTTCTTCTTCTTTTTTTTTTTTTTTTTGGAGAGGTTTTTTTGCTATAGGGCGCGTGCGCTCGCCAGACAGACAGAGAGAGACATAGAGACAGAAAGCGAGAAATCACCCCCCAGGGGGGATGGTCACGCCGCAATCCCTTCTCCTCCATTCTCCTCTCGGGATCTTGGGCACGCACGCACACGCGCCCGGCGTGAGTTGTAAGCCACCGGGTCCGAGACACGAACCGCGGTCGACTACGTGGGAGTCCAGCGACATAGCCATTACGCTAACTGCTGGTTCCCTCTTCTTCTTCTTTTAAATTTGTCAGAGGGTGTGTATACTTGTCGAAGAGACAGAGAAGAAGAGGGAGAAAGCAACCCCTTGTCTTCCACCAGTGGGGTGTGGTCACACTGTAACCCTTTCTCCTCCATGTCTCCATCCTGCTGGGATACGAGGCATGTATGCACACATACTCTGTGTTTTTCAAGCTGCTGGGGTTGGGATTCGAACCACATGGTCACCCATGTGGGATCCAGCTTCCTTAACCACTAGATCTTAGGGCTAACCCCAGAATAATTCTATTCCCAAATTCGTTCACCCACCATCTGCTTAAGGTTTGGTCCCAAATTTAAAATCCAGACAATTGCTTAGTTCCCTGCTTCGTGGTTAAGAGGTGGCCACCATCACGTGTATCCATTTAGCCAGGACATGTTATTGATTGGAAAAGGGCCGGTGGTTTGAGGCCAGACGAGTAACACAGCTTGAATTGACTTTCATCCACTTCCCTGCTTTGTTCTCCATTTCCCAGCTTACTGGTTCTCACTTCCTAATTGAGTATTTGCAGTTGAGCCTTTGTGTCAGGCTTTGGTAAGAACATCTGGCTGAGACAGTTGGGACAAGAATAGCCTCCTGTGAAGGCAGAGCCGGATGGTAGTCACTCCGCAGTCAGACAGTGATGGCAACTCTGTTCCTGGTGGCCAAGAGGTTAGTGGTGATCCTGGCACTCAGTCGCTAAGACTCTCACCTGTGGTTACCTGGGGCCAGGTACATAAAGAACATGAGGGAACCAGCAGTTAGCGTAATGGCTATGTCGCTGGACTCCCATGTAGTCGCCCGCGGTTTGCTTCCCGGACCCGGTGGCTTAAAACTCACGCCGGGCGCATGTGCGTGTGTGCCCAAGATCCCGAGAGGAGAATGGAGGAGAAGGGATTGTGGCATGACCATCCCCCTTGGGGGGTGATTTCTCGCTTTCTGTCTCTATGTCTCTCTCTGTCTGTCTGGCGAGCGCACACGCCCTATAGTGAAAAACCTCTCCAAAAAAAAAAAAAAAAAAAAGAACATGAGACACTGGGCCGTGCAGGACTATGACACTTAAATAGCATGGAGTGGGCTGGGTTGCTTTTTGTTAAACGATCCTGGGAACTTGAAAAATAAAGTAATAGGTTTAGCATAATGACCGTCAATTCGAGTCATACTGTGGAAGCCAGAGGGCTTCTGGCAGCACTTAAGAGTCTGTCATTCCCTACAGGGCAGACTGCACCGAAAATCAGGCCTAGGATCTGACTGTAGGAGTAGCAGGGCCATGAAGGAGACTAATATACAGCTCTGCTTTGTCCAAGTCAGGGTCCTGATAGGAAAGGCATGGGACTCTGAGAGCCAGGATGGGTACATTCAGGTAGAAGGGCCTGAATATCCTGCACCCCATCTTCCCCTGTACCCTCCACATCAGCAAGCGCAATCTCCGTTTCCTTGACTGAGGAGATACGCATCCTTTGCCTAGAAATTCCACAAAGCCTCACTCGAGGCAGGTGTGTCACATGCCGTTTGCCATTCTCAATGTATGTCTCACCACCCTCAGTACATTCGGAGCCATAAGGCTGATAACAAGGGTCAGCACTCAGCATGCCCTGAGCGGGGACATACATTCCCTGCACTGAGAGGAAATAACTCACCCAGGGAAGAGAACAGGAGCTGTTCAATGCATTCTGATGGGAACTGGGGAAGTGTCCGTGACAGTGACCTAACTCAGGTCACAGACACGCATGCACATTAGATAGCTAATTTATTCACTAATTTACTAAAAGGGAAGCTGGATCCCCTGGAGGAATGATCATCAAATGCAACTTCCAGTTTGTACAGTAATTCTTCTCCTGAGCCAGCCCCATAGCCTAGTGACTCGGGGAGCCAGATCTCACATGGCTGGCTATGGTGCAAGTCCTAGTCCCTGCAGCTCGAAAAACATGCTGGGCGTGTGTGTGTGTGTGTGTGTGTGTGTGCACATGTGCACACCCAGAATCCCAACAGGATGGAGAAATGGAGGAGATAGGATTGCGGTATGACCTTGCCCGTTTGGGGGGTGCTTTCCTACTCCCTCTCTTTATGTCTTTCTCTGATGAGGACATGCTTCCTTTGGCAATTGAATAAAAATTATTTTCCTGATCCTTTCCCAAAGTGACACGTGGCTGTCATGAGCTAAAGAAAGGAAGTCCCTAGACTTTCACAGGTGGCTGGTTATGAGGTCTGATACCAGAAGTCCTAGGTCCCATCATTGTCCCCTAGATACAATGGGAAAGGTATGGGGGCCAAGTGATAAATGGAATTCCTGCCCCAGGCTGTCTGCAGTGGAGCCAAACGCTCCAGAGACTTGCTCTGAGGTCATTTCCTTGGTCCCTTATGAAATTGCGGTAGCTATACTCAGAGCTGGCAGGACCCTTACACTGATTTCCTGATTTGTGGGAAAAGAGCCATTAGGTGGGAAGAGCCAAGCGGAAGCCCTCGAACTTGCCACCTCCCGTCTCAGGTAGTAACTTAGAAATAATACTGCATGCCAAGAGGAATAGTAGAACTTCAGTAGGGGTGCTGCCATCATGTCGCCATCCAGTTGACCTATCCGATTCCTGAAAAATCCAGATGGGCCATGATGCATGATGCTATTATAAACTTAGCCAGGTCAACACAACTCACATTGCAGCTGCTGTGCCAGCGGTGGTGAATTTCCTGGAGTAGATTGACACGCCTCTGACATTTGTATGTGGCTTTTTACCCGCTTCTATACCAGTTGAGACACTTCATTCCTCCATGTAGATTCTCGTTTCCAATGGATGTAATGTCTCTTCAGCACAAAGAACATCCTCACAGCATAGATCTGCTGGCCATAAATTCTCAGTTATTTTTTGTCTAAAAAATGTCTTTATGTCATCCTTTCCTCACTCTTGTTTCTGAGGGATATTGTCACTAGATATAGAATTCCAAGTTGGCAGGTTTTTTTTTTTTCCTTTGAACACTTTACATGTCTTTTTCTGCTTTCTTCTGATTACTGGTTTTTCCTGTGGGACATCATCTATCATCTGTACCTTTGTTCCCTTGTATGTACTATACGTTTTTCTCTGGAGGCTTTTTAAAAATATATTCTCTTTTTTATTAATTAATTTTATTTGTTGTTATTTTTAAATTTGACCAGGCAGAGAGAGAGAGAGAGAGAGAGAGAGAGAGAAAAAGCCATCAGGTCTGGGACTTGAACTGTGGTCGGCTATGTGAGAGTCCACACCTTGACCACCACACATCCCCTACTGGCCCCTTCCCTGGAGGCCTTTGAGATTTTTCTTTTTATACTTAAGTTTCAGTAATTTTACTATATTGTGCCTAACTGTGTTTTTTTCCCCTTGGTAATTGTCCTACTTGGGGTTTACTGAGTTACTTGGATCTGTAAGTTGATTGATTTCTATCAATTTGGGAAATGTTTTGCCTTATATTTTTCAAAATTTTTTCTTGTCATTATCACTCCCTAACACATTGTTAGACCACTTGATTTTGTCCCATATCTTTTAATTTCTTTGTTGATCTTTCCTTTTTTATTTTTTTTCAGATTGGGTAGGTTCTATTAATCTGTCTTTAGATATATTGGTCTGTTATTGTGTTACGAACAGGAATAACTGAGACTGATTTATTTATTTATTTAAAAAATTATTTAAGTTGTTGTTATTATTTTTTTAATTAATTTTACGAGAGAGAGAGAGAGACGAGTCGTCAAGGTCCGGGACTTGAAATGCCATCAGCCATGTGGGAGTAACACACCTTAACTACCCACCACCCGCTGGCCTTAAGAGACTGGATTATTTTTAAAGAAATAGGAATTTATTGATGCATAGTTCTAGTGACTGGAAAGTCTGAAGGTCTAGGCCTGGCATCACACTGTCCTACAACATGGCGAATGGAAGCATGGGGGATGGCAGGCATGAACACACAGAGAGCAAGCTGTGCGCAGCTCTGTTTTATATAAACCCTTTTCATGGGTCTCTTGAGAATCATTAATCTATTCATGAGAGTGGTTCCTCCATGATATAGTCTCCATTGATCCAATAATGGCCCACTAGGCATTACCTTCCAACAGCAAATTCCCAAACGTGAAACTTGGTGATATAAATAATTACCCAAACCATAATTTCAGAATATTTCTTCTGAGATTTCTAATCTTTTATATCAATGTAATGATTTTTCATTTGTTTTGTGCTTCTGAGTTTTGGAATTTCCATTTGGTTCTCTTTTCAAGTTTCAGTTTTTCTGCTGAATTCCTTATCCATTCACTTCTTAGCTATGTTTTTCTTTAAGTCCTTGAACTTAGTTGTAAAAACTATTTTAACGTGTGTCTGTTGAGTCCAATATCCTGGCCATCTCAGGGTCAGTTTCAATCGACTCTTTTTTTTCTTGATTATGGGTCACATTTTCCTATTGCTTTTCATATCTAGATTTTTTTGTATTATATTTTGAACATCGTGTATGACACATTGTAGAGGTCTGGAATTCTGCTATTTGTTGATAAAAATCAACAAATCACTCTCATGGTTTTTATTTTAACAGGCAGTTTGAGCCTGATTGTTAACTTGAACTTGCATAAACTTGGATCTGGTGTTTCCCAAGCCCCTCTAAGTTTATTTAACTCATCCTCCAAATTTTCCGACCACATGAAAAACTCTTTTTGAGGTTAGGTTTTAGGCTTTGTTAAAGAGAGTATAAAGTAGATCTTACTCTAGGTTATGGTTCTTACTGGTAAGACAGGACTTTTCTGATGTCTCTAATATCTGGGATATAAATGAAACCATTTTCCTGGGGCTGCACTGGAACTCCCATGCACCTCAATGATGTTCTCCTTTCAACTCCGTAACAACTAATCTCTGGTAATTCCTGTGCAACCTTTCCTTGCTTAAGCATGCCCCACCTTTGACCAAGGACATGCAGGTACCCTCCACACAAATTTCTCAGGTGTCCCCACTTGGCATAGTTCCCTTCTGTCTGGTGTCCTGACCCACATATTTTTTTTTAAGAATTATTTATTTTATTTAGTTATTATTATTAATTTTTTCAACATGAGTTTTTGCCAGAGAAAAATGAGAGAGAGAGAGAGAGAAAGCCGCCAAGTCCGGGACTCGAACCGTGATCGGCCATATGCTGATCTGCAAAATTCTTCAACAACCTCTTCAGCTCAGTAAAATTGCCACATTCTGCTTGTGCTGCAGCTCCCCTGCACCATATTCAGGAAATTATCAGACTCACATTGTGGGTTTTCTTTCTCTCAGGGATCAGCCTTTAGTGCCCATTGTCTAATACCTGAACATAGCTGCTACTTCTTTGTTTGCTATAGGGCCTGGGCGCTTGCCAGAGAGTGACAGAGAGAAAGAGAGAGAGAGAGAGAGAGAAAGTGAGAAGTCATCTGCCTGGGAGAATGGCCACTCCACAATCTCTTCTTCTCTATTCTCCTCTTAGGATTCTGGGCATGCACACACATGTGCCTGGTGTGATTTTCAAGCTGCTAGGTCCAGGATTCGAACCATGGAATCAGCCATGTGGGCTTCAACTGTCTTAACCTCCATGACACCTGCTGGCCCAGCTGCTTCATTCCCCTCTCCCAGTTTTATAGTTGTTTTTGGCAGGAAAGTTACTCTGATACAGTTACTCCTCCGTCTTGGCCAGAAGTGGAAGTTGGATGACGTGCAGCCACTGATGTCGTAGAGATGGGACCAGCCGCATTGTGCTGCAGTTTGGATAACGCTGTGCATTGGGAGCTGGAACCTACATGGCCAACCGTGGTATAAATCCTGGCCTTGGAAGCTTGAAAAACATGCCAGGCACAAATATGTGTGTGTGTGTTTCCCAAATTGTAATGGGATGGAGGGTGGGATGGAGAAGTGAGGAAAGAGGATTGTGTTGTGAACATGCCCCAATGAAAGGGTGCTTTCTCTCTCTCTCTGGCAAATGCACATGCCTCTGACACCATCCTCCAAAAAAAAAACACACACACACACACACACACACACTGTTCTCCATCCCCATCACGAGGGAGGATAAAAAGCAATTTGTTATTATTTGGAAAGAACAGTACATATGCACAGTCTTGTTCCAGATCTGTGAAGTCTCCTGTTCTCTAAACAATATACTTCCCAGGGACCATAATCATCTTGACATTCTCTGATTATGCTGGTCTGCCTAAACTTTCAGCAGCAAAGACCCACAATAAATCTTCACTAAGGCTCCATTTCTGAGGCTACCAGCTAACAACTTAGTGGTAAGTTTATTACATTGGACCTCAAGTCTGGAAGTGATAACAATTGTCCTTTAGGGAAATGACATTACTTTAGACATGGGTTAGGCTTCTCTTTTCACAGTGCTCCGTGGCATCAGTCAAAGGGCTAACAGAATCTATCACCAGGGAATTTCCACCTGCCTTGGACGGAGGACCCATTTTGCAACAAGGGAGATACTACATTGAGCACACGCTCATGAAATCTATTGGTCTTAAGATAGATATACATTCCCATCAACCAGAAGCAGTTAACTCCAAAGAATACTAGAATGTCTTATTAAAGGCTCTGTTAAAGTGCCAGCGTAAGGGCCACACGGAGCACTGGGACCTTGTCTTCCAGCATGTGGTGAGTGCACCAAGACAATGGGGCGGTGTCTCCACTAGTTGGAATGTTTGAATTCAAGAGCAAATGCTGGAAGTAGGAGCGATGGATCTCATGGCCACATCTGGTGACCTTCTTGTGTGCCTCACTGGAGTCAGTGGGGTGACTTTCCATCGCACAAGAGGGGAGCTGACGCAGGCTGATGGGATTAACGCTTCCTTGTTCTCCAGATGCGGGCCTGGAATGCATTCACATGCTCCTAGGGGAAACCCTTGGGCTGAGTAGCATTGGCAGGTTCAGTAGCACTCCTTCCTATCAACCGTCTCTCCTTTCCCTGCCTGTTGGAGCATACTCCTCTATAAAGGACTTGCACTCAAGTCTTTGTTTTAACCCATGGACTCCATACTACTGGGACCTGCCACTGTGCATCTACAAATATTTACGAAGTTCTCATTGTGTGTAAGGTAATATTTTAGAGTTAGGGATACAACAATGAAACAGACGTCCCTCATTCTCACCCATGGACACTTGCATGCTAGAGTAGAGACAGATAGTAACGTTAACAATGAATAATAATACAAAGGAAGTAAATCCAGGTGAGAGAAGGAGAGTCACAGTGTAGAGAAGGTTGCAGGCAGCTAGAGTAACCAGTGGCATCTTCATGTGAAACTCAGAGGGACAAAGAGGACAACTCAGTGACCCCCTTGGGGACAGTGAAAGAGCCTATCAGGGAGATGAGGACCACTTTTGTTCCAGCCTGTTTGGTGTCTAGAAATTAAAAATATTCAACTTCAAGGCCAGCAGTGGTGTGGTGGTTAAGGCGCTAGACTCCCACATGGCCAGCTATGGTTTGAGTCCTAGACCTGGCAGCTTGAATATCACACCAGGCTGCATGCCCAAAAATCCCAAGAGGAGAATGGAGAAGGGATTATAGTGTGGCCATCCCTCCTGGGGGGGTGATTTCTCACTTTTCTTCTCACTGTCTCTCTGTCTGGTGAGCATGTGCACCCTATGGCAAGCACCTTAAAAAAAACACACACACACACAAAAACAAAAAAAAACTCAACTTCACATAATACTCCTGAGAAAGTGACTTGGCAGGATTAGACAACATCACATCCTAGTGAGCCTGTGAACTGCAGACCATACGCGGTCTCCATCCACTTACCCAGTGTATACGACCCGGGCAAGAAAGCCGTGCTTAAAAAAGGCAGATCAAAAGGCAAAACAAAATTGCACACATCCGAAATCCCTTTATTAGAGACCAAATTTAATTCAAATCAATGAAGTCTTTCTTTATTATGGTACAATGAAGAAATAAAAAACAATGAACCCTAGCCCTATCCTTGGCTGTTCATTAAGAAAGACCATTTTAATTTTGAGCAATCTAAACCAAGTGTGGGGTGTACCACGGTCATCTCAAAATGATGCTGTTGACGATGGAGGAAATGAACAAGAATCCACAGGGGAGAGCAAAGATGTATTTTCCTTCTGGGAAATTGAGTTGATAAGGTGTATGTTCAGATTTGATGAGTCTTCTTTTTTTTTTTGGAGAGGTTTTTCCTATAGGGCACGTGTGCTTGCCAGAAAGACAGAGAGACAGAGAGACAGAAAGTAAGAAATCATCCCCCAGGAGGGATGGCCACACCGCAATCCCTTCTCCTCCATTCTCCTCTTGGGATCTTGGGCACGCACGTACATGTGCCCGGTGTGAGTTTAAGCCACTGGGTCCAGGTCTCAAACTGTGGTCAACCACATGTGAGTTCAGCGACATAGCCATTACGCTAACTGCTGGTCCCAAGATTCGATGACTCTTGTCTTGGGGTATGCTACCTATAAGTGGCCCGTAGTGACCCAAAAGGCTGTAAGAGGGTTTGAAACCGATGTAGTAGACAGAAATCACCAGCATCAGAAGGAGCAAAGCTCAGATAATTCCCACAGCATTTTATTGCAGAAATGCAGGCATCTGATTAGATTTTGTAACACTCTGTATCTGTGGTGTATTTCTACCAGAGGATCTCAAAAACACTTTCAAGCCTTAATTATACTTCACAGTGATCTGACGCAATGGGTATAATTAGACCCATTTCTTAGCTGGCCCATTTGAGGCTCATAAAGATGAACCGACAAGGTTAGAGGGTTGGATTCCTACTGTCTTCAACTCAAGCTGGCCTGGTTTGTTTAAATGTCTGCAGATCAGAGTGGGATGTGAACATTTAAACAAATCTACTGAGAAGCCAGTTACTTAACAAATTCTTGGGCAAACCCTCAAATAGGTCTCAGTGACTGCTAAGTTATCATGTTCTTTCATCACAACCAATTAACCAGGTATTTTTTACATGCCTTTATGAAAAGTCGTTGTAGGGAAATATTGAAAAGCAGGAGGCTGGTCCCAAGGAGCAGTGAAAAGTGCCCCTTTCCCATGGCCTGAAACTGACTCCCTCCCAGGCGTAAAGGAGCTGCAGGTATGTTGTTAATTTCTCATCATTCTGCCAGAAGGCTATAAAATGTCTTTTCATCTTAAGTTACATAAGTATCCAGCAAATAAGAAGACTGTTATTACAAAGACAGCTATACTCCGGCCAGGGTGGGGGTGGGTAAGGCTTCGTTTATTCTGAATCTCTGCACTAAACACTCTTGATGTCTTCTAAGAGACTTCTAAGTCCTGGAAGAAAGAAAAATGCACAAAAGTCTTTTTGAAAAATGCAACCTGTCGCTATGTTGGGTCTGCCTGGAAATCTATTGTCCATACGGCAAGGACTGTGGATCATAATCCATCCTGTGATATTTGCATTTGCCTCCCTCCTGCCAACAGGCAGTTTATGCAAAGCAGCCTTTCGTATTCTTATGGCCGGTGGGGGCAGGGAGTACTGTGCATCTACTTCAAAAATTCGGCTCCGACAATGGAGAACATTTGCGGTAAACATGCCTTGCTCCCTTCTTCAGAAAAAGACAGGGGTAGTTCCTCTGATGAGGAGGTTTATAGGTAACCGAAGGAAGTGTGTGATCAAAGAGTAAACTCCCTGTTTTTAATGCTTCCCTTATAATTGAGGCCTCATTCGCAGAGGTACCCCACTGCACACCATCCTTCCACATTCTTTCCTCTTGACTGATTCTCAAAAGATCTATTTCAATGCGGAAGAAAAAACCCCAGCATCTTGGGTGAAGGTTGCTGATTCTGACACTCAGATATGCTGTCTCTTAAACAGATAGCTTTGGCTCAGCGATATGGGACAGTTGACCTCTTGGGTGAATAGACTCTGGCAGCCTCCCTTCTCAAGGAGGTCTTAAGGGAAGCCAGCCCTGTAGATTAGGAGCCCCTTGGGGAGCTGAGACCAATTCAGGTGCTCAGTTTCATCTGTAATCTTTTTGGTGAGATGTGTTCAGTTAGCGACTTCCTAGGAAGCCTTCAGCCACATGAAAAGAAATTTAAGTTCCCATTCTCTGCCCCTGGAGTCATTAAATAGGGCCGGTGTTTGAGCCCCGCGTGTGATCCTGTTCTGCACGGTGCCAGCGCGATACCATCTGCGTTGAGGAGGAAGGTGGCCTGCTCTGGGGAGTTGAATGCAATTCAAGCCTGGTTTTTGACTCGCCAAACATCAATCGCCAATTTACTAGGTCTCCTATGAAATGCAACGATGAATAAAACAAAAGATGAAGTCTCTGCTGGGGGGGGGCAGGAATGTATGTAATTAACATAATACAGGTGGGGTTGTTGTGTGTGGGTATATATGAAATATATGAAGAGAGGCACAAGAATGTTCCAGAGAAGTGAGGCATTCTCAGAGAACCTGGGAAACACTTCAGACCGGGGCCCGGAGAGTGAAGGCAACATCCATGAGCAGATCTGCATTGATCTGTGAGGGCTGCCATAATGAACTATCACAGCCTGGGTGGGTTAAACAATAGACATTTACTGTCCCCTGCAAGCCAGGCGTCTGAAATTAAGGTGTCGCTGGGTGGGGTTCCTCTGAGGGCTTTCTTCTTGGCTTGTAGATGCTGTCTTTCCTGTGTCCTCACATGGTCTTCCTTCTGCGTCTGTGTCCTAATCTATTCTTCTCATAAGGTCATATGGGATTAGGGTCCACCCTAATTACCTCATTTAACTTAATCACTTCTTTTAAGACCCTATCCCCCAAAACAGCTACGTGCTGAGATACCAGGCAGGTTAAGACTTTACCAGAAGAATATTTGGAAACACAATTCAGCCCTTAAAAAGGAGGAGGTAGGTCTTTCTATTGAGAGAACAGAGATTGCAAAAGCAGAGAGAAACAAAAGGTCAGGATTTTGGGTCAGGTTTCCTGGTCATCGTAGAGCCTGAGATGAGGGTTTGGGTCATATGGTTTATTGAGAGAGGGTTCTCCAGAGAGGAGGCAAGGTGGGACAGGTAAAAAAAAAACTGAACAAGGTAGTGGTCCTGGCTAGACTGGCCTCAGCCTGACCCCACAGGGAATGAGACTTGTATCACAGAATTGGTCCCACCGTGAAGTGTGAAGGCATTTAGTCTCCCTGATGAGTCGTCACTGGCTGTGGCTTTCCAAGGCAAGGTATTCTCTGTGTGATGTTCCGGACAGTAGAAAACAATTCTTGGGCAATGAGATAGCTATGAGTTCTTAGCAACCAACATTAGAAGCTGGGAGATTCTCGCAGAAGCTGATAGAGGGAATGTGAATAACAACAGTGAGCTCAGAATAAAAAAGTGCCCTGCAGGACTGCCCACTGGGGCCTGCAGAGGTGTGCCCAGGGTGGAGATGCTGGAAAAGTAGCTGATCCGGAGAGACTCAGATGCCAGGGGAAGAATCTGGACTTTGACTGGAGGAGGGGAGTTTCCGTCTGACCTGTGTGGGCTAGAACTACATTCTGCTCGCTCTTCATAAACACAAGGCTCTACCCCAGACTAAAATGGAGATCCCTACCTTCAGGGTTTCCCCTGGCCATGCCGGCCTTCAAAACTGGGCATGAAGTATTCAGCACTTCTTTCCTGTGCATGGCAGGCACCCAATAAAGGGTTAACAGAAAACATGTGTGGGCTGACCTCTGTGTCAAGAGAGCTGCTTTTGCCTCCACGTTTTGGGCTCCTATCAAAAAGAGGTCATTCGGGACCAGCAGGTGGCATGGTGGTTAAGGTGCACTGGACACTCCCACACGGCCACCACAATTCAAGTCCTGGACCTGGTGGCTTGCTTTCTCACTTTGGTGTGCTCTCTCTCTCTCTCTGTGTGTCTCTCTCTGGTCAAATTAAAATAAATGAATGAATAAATAAAAATTTAAAAAACAAAACAAAAAGAGGCCATTTAAATCTGATGAATAAATCAAAATAGATTGAATAAGTAAGTGGATATGTGTATCTGTGTAGTGATGTGACTGCCCAGCAGAGAACAAAGACAGCAGACTGAAGGCCACAGCCATGGGGTAGAGGGTGAATAACAAGAGCTGCTCTTGCAAAAGCCAGTGTGTCTTTCCTGTTCCTAACTGGGAGGGAGAAGGGGGGTTCTAGGGTACAGATGTTCCCCAACTTATGATGGGGTTATGACATATAACCCCATTAGAAGTTGAAAATATTGGAGCCGGCAGGTGGTGTGGTGGTTGAGGGCACTGGACTCCCACATGGCTGACTGCAGTTTGAGTCTTGGACCTGGTTGCTTGCTTTCTCATTTTCCCTCTCTCTTGCTCACTCTGTCTCATTCTGACCAAATTAAAATAAATAAAGTTAAATAAAATAATTCTTCTTTAAAAAAAAGAAGTTGAAATATTGTATGCTGAAAATGTATTTATTAAACCTAGCCCAGCCTACCTCAAACATGGTCAAAACAATTACAGCCTACAGTTGGGTAAAGGCATCTAACACAAAGCTTATTTTATAATAAAATGCTAAATATTTCACGTAGTTTGTTAAATACTGTACTGAACATGAAAACAGAATTCACACCATTATAAAACTGAATAATCGTTATGTGGAACCATCGGAAGTGGAGGATCATCTGTAAAGAGCCCAGGGGGTATAATTGTGCTTCAGTAAGTGTGTGTGGATGGTCAGACAGTGGCACGACACTCTGTGAGGCTGATGCACATGGAAAGGTTCTGAGTCCATTGCAAGAGATCTCTCTGAGCACACTGGGCATGTGTGTGCCCATGATCCAGGGCTGGCTGAGGCAGGGTGTGGACTGTAGCATCAAGACTCTATTGATCGTGTTGTCTCTCTTTCTCTCTCTTTCTGTCTCTCTTGCTCATGGAAAAATAATAAACCTTTTTTTTCTTTTTTTTTTTAGAGGTTTTTACTATAGGGTGTGTGCCCTCGCCAGACAGACAGAGAGAGAGAGAGAGATAGAAAGCGAGAAATCACCCCCCAGAGGGGATGGCCACGCCACAATCCCTTCTCCTCCATTCTCCTCTCGGGATCTTGGGCACGCACGCACACGCGTCCGGCGTGGGTTTTAAGCCACCGAGTTCGAGACGTGAACCGCGGTCGACTACGTGGGAGTCCAGCAACATAGCCATTACACTAACTGCTGGTCCCAAATAATAAACCTTTTTAAAAAAGTTTACAGAGAAACGAAATTCATGTGTGAGTTTATTTTGGTGGAAAAAATCAAAATTCATGCATAGTTTTTTTTTTTTTCTTTTAATACTATGCACTTCTTGTGAACTTTTTTGAAGACCTCACGTATTTTGAACAAAAGTGGACTGTGGCTGGGTTTGTTTCCTTTCCCTATTCACACCTGCACAGGCAGCTCCATCAACAGTTGGTTGGAGTGAAGCTTGCCCAGTTTTGTTACCACCATCATTTTTGGGGAGTGGTAGTGTGCTTGAATTTCCCAAATGTGCATGAATTTGGAAGCCTGGATTTGGCACAGGATCATAGGCAGGGAGGGGTTTGCATGGTGGCTCTATTGGGAACAGGCACTCCAATGTCCATGTCGGTAACAAGTGCTATCTATCAGGGGAGATGCCACACTGGATCTAGGCTGCTACTGCCAACGGGTCCTCCTACTGTGGGCACTGGCCTTGGCCACTCTTCAGGACCCTCAATGGCCAGTTGGCTAAGAAAGAAGACATGAATCAATTACTTATTATCCTACTGAATCTGTCCAGGGCTTCAGCAATGGAGAGATGGGGGTGGAGTGCAGACCCAGGTTAGATCTTGTCCCTTGCTTTGATTCTGTATGAGTGATAGAAAGGGATCTCATAGGTTAGCTTAGGGAAGTACTGACATCTTCATCTCATCCTTTCAAATGAATAGTTTGCTTATATAAGTCCGTTTCTTTTGAAAACAGAGTATTACATTATCAAAAGGGGCAATGTTCTACAAAGGGGTAGACCATCTCACCTTAGGAAGGACGAAATTTTTTAGCAGCAACATATTCAATTCCTTATAGAAATAGGTGTTCCTCATCTCCTTTCCCACATAAGCCTGACATACCAGATGGGCATCGATTTTGAATGTCTATAACCTAATCATGAGTGTCTATGATCTGAGAGTTCAACTTCTGGTTCAGTTTGCATGGGTGAGGGCTTGGTGGGACTGCTGGATGGCATCTATTTTTATAAAGATACTATATTTATTTTTAAAACCAAAGGGCATAAAGATAGACAAAGGAGGGAAGGGAGAAATGCTAATTTAACTCGAGCCGCCTATTTTTTTAAGCTGACTTTGAGGCATGACAGAAGTCTGGAAAAGATAAAGCAACAAGTTCAAATGTATAGGGCTTACTTTTCATTTGCATCAAAGCAAACCAAACATTAAGAAGGTCTATATGCTGAGCTCAAATACTCAATTGATCCTTTTTTTCCCCCTGACTGACTCCTGGGAAACATGGATGCCTCAGCCTCTTAAATATCGCAAGTAACAGCGGGCCAATTGTGTCACTGGGCCAGTGCTGCCCCAGGTAGCCGATAACTTCCTGTGTTGAAACGATGACTTGGAGATTTCATCATGATATCTTGGCACACCAGGAAATATCATCTTACGGACCTGCCATTTCTTAAAGTAATCGGTGAGAATGCCATTAAAGTCGATGTCTTAATTAAGCTAAGCATTAGCCAAGGAATTATAGGCATCCGAAGGCTTAGCTGTCTTGTGGGATCCAGTTTCAGGAGGCAGAGGTATGTGGACGGCTGGGAGCTCTGTGGGAGATATGCATTGCTACTAATAGGGCCAGCATTACAGCCACCCAGGAATATCCAGCAGCTTGAGAAGGCTGTTTAGAAACTGGCAGAACGTGCACAATGAGCGGTACCTTAGAAATTCCCTTTGCCTCTCCAGCCTCTTCAGTCCGTTGCCCAGCATTTGGTGTGTTCATTTACGTTATCCATTAGCATATGAACCAGGCGCCATGCTGGGTGCTGAGGGCGTGGTACATTGGAATGACCAGGGTCGTCTTTCCTGAAACTATACTGGAGGGAAACTGAGACTAGACTAAGGGCAACCCTAACCCCACATAACCAGGTAGTGATGTGTCTGGGATCACCAGTAGCTTGGGTCCCTCGCACTACATCAAGAGGACCAGAGACATCTGGAGGTTCCACCTGGGACAGTCCTTGGGCTTCTAGGCATTTGTCTCACTTCTCTGTTCTCAGTCTTCACTGGAAGTAGAATTCCGTCTCCAGTGTCCAAATAGAATGATGCAGTGTATCAAACACAAATGGCTCTGAAATACCACTTTGGTGTATTGGGAATAGTACTAAAGCCGGCGTCTGAAGCCTATATTCTAGGCCTGACCCCACTTCACCGAAATGGTTCATGCTATGGGGTGCTAGGTTCAAGCAAGGATAGGTGGGCTTTCTGAACCCCTGGATTCTTGTATACATGTAGATGATTATTATTAGCAACACAAGGAAAGCCAAATCTGCTTGGGCTGTCATACTAATACACCATGAACCAGAAGGCTTAAACAACAGAGATTTATTGCCTCATGGTTCTGGAGGCTAGAAGTTCAAGATCAAGAGTTCCATCAGGGTTTGGTTTCTGGTGAGGGCTCTCCTCCTGGCTTACAGATGGCCACCTTCTCACTGTGTCCTCACCTGGTAGAGGGAGCAGAGGCAAGCTCTTTGGTGTCTCTCCTTCTTACAAGGCCACAGTTCTATCAGACCAAAGCCCCACCATTGTGACCTCATTTAACCTTAATTACCTCCCTAGGCCCTATTCCACTTTGGGAGTCAAGGCTTCAACATATGAATTTGAGGGGAACACGATTCAGTCGATGGCAGAAATGAGATCTGAGCTGGCCGCAATGTCGTGTCTGCCTAGAACCACCATAAGATAAAATGAAGCCCATGTCTTGTCCCCAACCCCAAGGATGCAGGTTTTGGAGATGTCACTGGGTTAGACTAGAGAACTTTCTCTGAATGGTCTGCACTTTGACCTGGCATCCCTGTGCGTTGATGTGTCTCCCGGTCTGGGGGGAGGATGAAAAATATCAGTCTCTCTTATTCTGTGTTATGAGTAGAACCGTGTCCCCCCAAAAGATGTCACAGTCCTAACCCCTGTACCCATGAGTGTGAATGTGATTTTATTTACAAATAGGGTCTTTGCGGAAGATTTAGTAAAGATAAGGATGTTTGGGTAGTTCCTACTCTAATATGACCAGTGTCCTAATAAAGAGGAGAAATTTGGAGACAGAAAGACACATACTGAGGGGACCAGCAGTTAGCGTAACGACTATGTCACTGGACTCCCATGTAGTTGACCATGGTTCGAGTCCTAGACCTGGTGGTTTAAACTCATGTGCGTGCGTGCTCAAAATCCCGAGAGGAGAATGGAGGAGAAGGGATTGTGGCGTGGTCATCTCTCCGGTGTCTGTGTGTGTGTGTGTGTGTGTGTGTGTGTGTGTGATTTCTCGCTTTCTGTCTCTCTCTGTCTTTCTGGCGAGCGTATGTGCCCTATAGCAAAAACCTCTCCAAAAAAAAAAAAAAAGAAAGAAAGACATGTACTGAGAGATGACCAAGTGAAGGTGGCCATTGACAAGACATGGGACACCTGAGGACACCAGTAGCTAGGGAAGGGCCTGAAGTAGATGTCCCCTGCAATTCTGAGAAGGAAACCACCTTAGTCATCCTTGATCTTGGACTTCTGGCCTTCAGAACCATGAGATAATACATCTTTACTGTTGAGGTCCTGTGGTTTGCGGTCCCTCGTCACAGACTAAGACATGTTGTGGATCTGTCCCTCTGCTTGCAGAGGGTGCCAACATCCCTGCAGCTTGGAGCTGCCTGTGGATGGCAACATGGGTGCTCCTGGGTCTTTCACCCCCTCTCCCCATCGCCAGGGCTGCAGGGGGGTCTGGGTTCTGTCAGGAGGGGTGTTTTGTAGAGGGAGCTACTGGACACTGGCTGCTGACTTGTCCCCTCCCCATGGCAAGCCTCCTATGTGCCTTTGCTTTGCATGTAAGCAAAACCCACATGAGGGAAACTACTTGGAATCCCACACAGGAGCCCATGGCTGGGCTGAACAGCCAGGCTACTACTCTTCCTCCTCCTCTTTCTCCTTTTCTTGGGATAGATTGAGAGAGGGAGAGAGGGCAGGAGAGGTATTTTTTTTTTTTTTTTTTTTTTGGAGAGGTTTTTGCTATAGGGCGCGTGCGCTCGCCAGACAGACAGAGAGAGACAGAGAGATAGAAAGCAGGAAATCACCCCCCAGGGGGGATGGCCACGCCGCAATCCCTTCTCCTCCATTCTCCTCTCGGGATCTTGGGCACGCACGCATACGCGCCCGGCGTGAGTTTAAGCCGCCGGGTCCGGGACTCGAACCACGGTCGACTACGTGGGAGTCCAGCGACATAGCCATTACGCTAACTGCTGGTCCCAGGAGAGGTATTTTTGATAAGCTCTTGCCATGTCACGATCCTCCTGCTCTGGCCTTTCAGGGAGCTAGGACCACAGGCACACGCCACTGCACCTGGCCTTACTTAGGTTGAGCCGAGAACTGAACCTAGACCTCCCAAGCAGCCTCAGCCTCATACAGCAGCATCTCCTGATTCGCCAAGGTGGCCGGGTCAATGCCTGGCTTCTCATTGCACAGTCCCTAAAGTCTTAAGGACCCTGAGTGTCCCCAGGCCCACCTACAGCCCTCAAACAGGGGAGCTGTCCTCACCTGGCCACAGCCAAGGGCAAGGAGCCCATCCACACAGCTGTTTATCCAGTCCAGAGCTAGTCAGGTGAGATCCAGGAAGGACTGGGCCCTGTGAGCCAGTTCCTGGGGGAGCCCTCTGGCAAATGCAAGCTCTTTGGAATTTCAACCACCTATGTGCGTGGGTGCTGGGGTGTGGGCAGGGAGGTGGGGGAGATGCCGGTTGAGTCATCTGTCTCCCTGAAATGGCTGCGGAATGGGGAAGTTTGCATACAGAACTTGAAGTTCCTAAAGAGGAGGGCGGACTGTGGAGCAGCTTCCCTCCACAGGGTCCTTCACAGTAGCCCTTACCTCTGGGCTGTCTGCTCGGGGCTGTGTGCAGTTTTAGCAGGTTCTTCTCTCTCCTGCCTGCCCTCAGATATCTGCAATCAGCCACCACAGTGCCCCTTCTCTGCAGGCCAAGCACCCCCAGTTTGGTGCCACACCCTTTACAACTCTGTGGCCAGATCCTTTGCCGTCTCTTGTGGCTGTCCTCTGCAACCTTTAATGGGTTTTATGTCTCAGGATGCCTGGTGGTACCTGGTAGAAGACCAACACTAATCTGCTTAAGCAAAAAGGATTCTGGCTGGCTCTTGTGACTCGCAAAGTCAAGGGTGGCAACAGGCTTGGCTGGATCCAGGCACTCCAGTGTGATTATCAGGCTGTCTTCCCTCTCCGCTCTGATTTCCCCTGGATGGTCTCTCTTTTATTATTTATTTATTTATTATCTTGTTAGATGGTCTCTTTAGTCTTTCTCTTTTTAAAAAGTACTCAGAGAACATGTGTGCTTGCCAGAGAGAGGAAGCCTAGGCCAGTAGGTGTGGCCTAGTCACACCTTAATCCCTTTTTCTTCATTTTGCCATCACGTCAGACTTTTGGGCACGTGTGTGCATAAGCGCTATATGTTTTTCAAGCCACCAGAACTAGGATTCAAACCACATTCAGCCACATGGGATGAGCTATCTACAGGGCCGGCCTCTTTTTCTATTCTCTTTACAACTACATGTGGGCTCCATTATGTAGACGAAGATAGTGGACCTCAGAGTTATATTGTTCCGTAACTCTAGTAGGATGAGCATTTGTCCGTCTCCCTATGCTACAGCAATCCCAAGGAAGACTCTGATTTGTCCTGCTTGGGTCACATGACCATCCCTGGACCAATCATTGTGTCTTGGGAGAGTGAAATGGGAACACTATAGATGGCCCAATTTGGGAGAATGGGACTTGATGGCTGGTGATCCCAGCCGGGCCATAATGAATTTTTAAGGATATGGGATCCTTGCCATTTACAACAATGTGGCTGGACAGGGAGGACATCACACTAAGTGAAATAAACCAGATACCTGATTGCAGATATCTGAGGGCAGGCACGAGAAAGAAGAACTTGTTAAAATTGCACACACTGAGATACACGTACTGCTTGATCTCACTTATACGTGGAATCTAACAAAGTCAAACTCATAGAAGAAAGGTGGTTGCCAGAAGCAGCAGGGAGGAGAAGATGGAGAGATGCTGGTCAAAAGATACACACTTCCTACTGGAAATCCTGGGAAGCATCCTTGGGCTCTTCCCCACAAGTGTCAGCACCTTGCTCTTCGAAGAGTGTCCTGTCCTCGTGTTCCTCAGACCCTGACTATGTGCACAGGGCTATGCTGGCTTGGTGGCCTCCTCTGACTGCACAGTAGCCTTCCGTGGGGCAGTGTTGAAAGAAGACATGACGGCCACCCACTGCCATTCTGGCTGAATCTGTCTGGGTTTGTTTAAAGCTTCCAGATAATTCTAAGATGCAGCCACGTTTGGAAAGCACCGGGCTAGGTAAACACTCCGCAGAGTTTCTGCAGCCAGGACCGTCATAGAGCAAGCACTATGTTGCAAAGACGAGCACTCAAGAGAGCAGGGCCTCACTGCCCAGGGGGTCACAAGAGCCTCCTAAGCTGAGCTCCCTTCACGGACAGAGTGTCATCTAGACCAGAGAACACCGAACATACAGATGCTAAAAAGTCACTTGGAGGTCCACTGAGCCCCTCCAGGCTCTGCAGAGTGGGGCTCCCTCTGTATGCATCACAGTCAGGCTCCATGGCTAGCTAGAGGGAGAGGCATTGGGCCACATTTTGGCTTTCCTTTATCCTGCGAGTCCAAACAATGAAATAGAATGGGATTTGGGAGGGGGGTGTGGGACATTGTCTGAATTCATTTATAGTTGCCAGAACGTGATTCAAAGCAAAAATGGCTTCAATGGGTCTATAAAAGGAACACCGAAATCCCCTTAGACAGGCGAAAGCATTTTGATGATTTCAGTATAAATGAATCTGGAACATAAGGATTACATTTCTCTCAAAATACTGGAGACGAGGGTGCAGAAGAAAGGGACTGTGAGTACATGACTGCTTTTGGAGAGTTTTTAAGGGGGCAAAAAAAAGGTGGCTAAAGCACCCAAAGAAGGGATTCCTTTTTTTTTTTTTTTTTTTTAATTTTTTCACATGGTGGTTTGAAGGAACATTTTCCTTCCCTTTCCTTCTCTTCACATCTTCTTGCAAGGCAGGCCTGCTCCTCTGTCCAGGAAGCTGCCTGACTTCTCCAGTCACCCTCCCCCAACACACACACCAGCTTGTCTGCACTGTTTCTTTAATTTTTTATTTATGATAGAGCATGAGTATGCAAATCTCAGAGAGAGAGAGAGAGCGAGAGAGAGAGCGAGAGCAGCACTTCTACAAAATCTGGTCACACAGAGATCCCTTCCCTCCAGTACTCCATCCCATCAGCTCTTGGGTACTTGCCCAGAGTGTTTCAGGCTGACCAGGCTGGGGATTTGAACTGCAGTTGCTATGTGGTGTTCGGCATCTCTTGGGTAGAATATTACCACTGCACCATGGAGCTGGTCTTGTACTATTAGGTCATCAGGAAAGTCATGATGTATTTTCCCATGTTTTTCTATGCAAAAATGCATCCTGACTTTCCTTATGACCCAATATTTCTTATAGCATCACACAGGCAGCTCCTCAGATCTGCTCACTGCTGATGCTTGGCACCCAGAGATAGCCAACATTGGTGGGGGTGTGGAGGTTGGAGGGGACACGATGGCGAAGACCGGGGTTGTCAAGGTCAGGGCACCAGTTGGGGCTGAGAGTAGCTAATGAGTCAGGCAGGCAAAAGGGACCCCAAACACTTGCTGGGTGTGAAAGCTCTGTCCAGGTAGGAGGTGTCAAAGCTGAGGGTAGAGAGTCTGCAATGCAAATTACTAAAGGGTGGGAGATGGAGAAAGGGTGGGCGAGGCCAGGACAGGGCCACCAGCAGGCTATGGGACAGTTGCAGCTTCCTATGGGGCTTCAGAGAGGATGTGGAGAGCATGCTAGGTCTAAAAGGAAGATCCTCCCTGAATTAATCTGTGTAGGCTTGAGCAACAGACATTGACCGTCTCACAGTCCTGAAGGCTGCAGGTCCAAGATAAGGTGTTGGCAGGGCTGGCTTCCTGTGAGGCCTCTCTCCTGGATGTGTAAGTGGTGTTTTCTCCCTGTGTCCTCAAGTGGCTGTCTCTGTGTGTGCGTCTGGGTCTTAATCTCCTCTTAGAAGGCCACCAATGCCAGTAGTTTAAGACCCACCCTAAATACCTCATTTTAACTTAATTACCTCTTGAAAGTCCATCTCCAAGCACAGTAACGTTCTGAGGCATTAGGGGTCAGGGCCCCAACATACAAATTTGAGGGGACACAGTTCACCCCTGACATCGACCATTGGCAAAGTATTTTCCATCAGTGTAATCTGATGGGATTGCTTCAGATGACCTCTAATATTTCATCTAGTTCTAACATTCCAGGAGCCTGTCACGATAATGTGACAATTATCTAACTTAATTAAAAATGCACCTGAGAGGCCAGCAGGTGGCGTGGTGGTTAAGGTGCTAGACTCCCACATGACCAACTGCGACTTGAGTCCTGGACCTGGCAGCTTGCTTTTGGCGTCTCTCTCTGTCTTGCACTGGTGAGTGCACGTACCCTATAGCAAAATGAATAAATGAATACAATGAAATAAATAATTCTTTTTAAAAATGCACCTCACAGAAGACGTGAAATTTGATCTTACTGTATTAGGAAGAGGTGGGGAGGTATTGTGAGTGAACTATATCCTTGTCTGTCAGAGCTGGAAGTAGTGTGTCAACAGGACAAATCGAGGAATAGCAGTGTCTTTCTATTCTTCAGTTTGCTAGAAATTTGTTAGTGCTCTGCATTAGTCCGAACTGCTGTAACATCCTATCACAGACTGGGTGGTTTAAAGAACAGAAATTTTCTTCAAGGTCTGAAATCAAAGTCTGGCAGGGTTGGCAGCTGGTGAGGGCTCTCTCCCTGGCTTGCAGATGGCTGCCTTCTTGTTCCGTCACGTGGTGGTCATGGGGCTGTGGTGAAGGCAGTGGGAAGAGGGGTGTGGAGACAGAGAGACTGAGCTCTCTGGCATTTCTTTTCATAAGGACACCAAACCTATTGGATCAGGGCTCCACCGGCTGACCTCATTTAACTTTAATTCGTTGGAAGTCTCTCCTCAGAGTACGACCACCTAGGACTTAAGGGCTTTGTCATATCAGTTTTGGAGGAATACATGTAGTCCATAATATGCCTCTTTTTTTCTCCTTTTCCAACCATACTTTTAACTTTATACTGCCAAAATTGATGACACTTTTATTTTTTATTTTATTTTATTTCTTTTTAGTTTTGCTATAGTGTATGTGCACTCACTTGAGAGACGAGAGAGAGAAAGTGAGGAAGCACCCCCCGGAGAGGATGGCCACATATCCTCCACTCTCCTTTGGGAATTTGGGCACTCACACACACGTGCCTGGCATGTTTTTCAAGCTGCCAGGTCCAGGACTTGAACTAGTCAGCCATGTGAGATCCAGCTGCCTTAACCACCATGCCACCTGCTGGCCCAGATAACACTTTCAGATGGTTGGGAAACCACGGTTAAGGTTTTGTAAATTACAACTGTGCCTTACTCTCTTCTTATAAGGCACCACTGTACTGGCTGAAGGCCCACACCAAAGACCTCAGTGAGTCTCATCTTTTGGTGTCTTTTTTCCACGTGGAAGATTTTTGTTACATCGAATCTATCCCTTTTATATTTTCAGTCATAATTAAAAGGTCTTCCCCATTGAATGGTTATAAAAGAATTCTGCCATGTTTTGTTTGAGCACTATTGTGATTTTTTTTCTTTCCTCATTTACATCTTTGACCCACGTGGAGTTTAACTTTGTACGTAAGTCATGAGCCACCCAGTCATCTCAGTGTCGTTGCTCATCACCTCCTCTTTGTTGTTCAGAGATGCCATCTTTTTTATATACTCACGTTTCACATGTATTCTGAGTTTGTCTGTACTTTCTATATGTTGTCATTAGTCTATTTCTGGGACCACATTTAAAAAAACTCAATTTAATTTATTATTATTATTATTCAATTTGGCCAGAGAGAGTGAGAAAACAAGCTGCCAGATCTGGGAGTTGAACCGCAATTGGCCATGTGGGAGTCCAGTGCCTTAACCATCACGCCACCTGCAGGCTCTGATATCACACTATTTTAATGACTGAGCTTTGTAATAGTGTTGTTGTTGTTGTTTTAGAAATATTTTATTTATTTAATTTTATGTATTATGATTATTTTTTAATTTGACAGAGAGAGAGCAAGAAAGCAAAAACGCAATCCACCGGGACCAACAGTTAGCATAATGGCCATGTCGCTAAACTCCCATGTAGTCGACCGTGGATCGAGTCCCAGACCCGGTGGCTTAAACTCACGCCGAGCACGTGTGCGTGCGTGTCCGAGATCCCGAGAGGAGAATGGAGGAAAAAGGAGTGCAGCGTGGCCATCCCCCCAGGGGGTGATTTTTCACTTTCTATCTCTCTGTTTCTGTCCATCTTTCTGGCAAGCACATGCGCCCTATAGCAAAAACCTCTCAAAAAACCAACCAACCAACCAAACAAACAAACAAAAAAAAACAAGGCACCAGGTCCAGGACTCTAATCATGGTCTGTGTGGGAATTTGGCACCTTAATCACCATGCTACCTGTCAGCCCTGTAATGCTTTGTAATGTCTGCCAAAATAATCCTCCTCCTTGTTCCTCTTATTTTTCAAGGTTGTTCTGGTTCTTCTTTTATTATTTTTTTAATTACCAGAGTATGCATGCATCGCCCAGAGAGTGGAGAGAGAGAGAAAAGCTCCAATGGGGCAGGGTCTACTCCCTTATTGATTTTTAAAAAATACTTGTAATAGCCTATGATGTGTTTCTGAATTCTGTTTGCTTATATATATATAGATGTTTAAAGAATTATGTAGTTAAAGCCACCAGGTCCAGGACTCAACCAGTGGTTGGCCATGTGGTAGTCTAGCGTCCCAAGCACCATGCCCCCTGCTGGCCTCTGTTTATTTTTGACTTTGGATTTCAGTCTTGTTATTTATAAGAGAGATATATCTAAAGTATTCATCGAGTTTTGGTATCACTGTTGCATTTTCTTTATACAAATAATTTGAACGTTTTTTTCCTTGCCCTATGCTCAAAAGAGTTTTAAACAGTATTGGAATGAACCGTTTAGGAATGGCTCCCTGTGAAAACTTCTAGGCTTGGTTCTTTTTTGCAGGTGTGGTGGGGTGTTTTTAAAATTTGCTATTAAGAATGCCATTATGAGGACCAGCAGATGGCATAATGGTTACGTTGATGGACTCCCATATAATCAACCGTGGTTCAAGTCCCAGACCCTGTGGCTTAAAACTCATGCTGGGTGCATGTGCATGCACGCCCAGAATCCCAAGAGGAGAATGAAGGCGTGCAGCCATCCACTCTGCAGGGTAATTTCTCGTTTTCTGTCTCTTTGTCTCTGTCTCTTTGGTGAGCACACATGCCCTAATAGCAAAAATCTCTCTCTCTCTCTCAAAAAAAAGAATACCATCATGAATATGATCTCTTTGTACATTTAAGTGAATTTTCAGCTAGATTAATTCCTATATGTGTAATTACTATCAAAGGGCATTCACAGTTTAAAGTTTGAACAATAGGTTCGTATATGATCCTCAGCCATCCCATAGAGGCTGCACCAATTAACTCCTACAACAACAATCAGTGACATTGGGTATTGTCAACTTTTTTTTTTTTTTTTTTATCTTTGCCAATCTGATAGACAAAACAAAAACAAAGACAAAACCCATTATGCTATTTCAATTTGCATTTCTTTTTTTTTAGAATTATTTATTTAATTTTATTTATTATTATTTTTCAATTCACTAGAGAGAGACAGAAAAAGAGAAAAATGTGAGAAAGCAAGCCACCAGGTCTGGGACTTGAACTATGGTTGGCCATGTGGGAGTCCAGCACCTTAAACACCATGCCACCTGCTGGCCCATCCATTTGCATTTCTTTTTCTTTCTTTTTTTTGAGAGGTTTCTGCTATAGGGCATGTGTACTCACCAGGAAGACAGAGAAAGACAAAGAGACAGAAAGCAAGAAAACACCCCCTGGGGAGGATGTGGCTACACCGCAATCCCTTCTCTTCCATTCTTTGGAGATCTTGGGCACGCGTGCACATGTGCCCAGTGTAAGTTTAAGCCACCGGGTCCGGGACTCGAACCATAGTTAGCTACATGGGAGTCCTGTGACATAGCCATTACACCAACTGCTGGTCCCAATTTGCATTTCTTACATAGCGAGGTTGGGCACCTCTTTTTTTTTTTTTTTTTGGAGAGGTTTTTGCTATAGGGCGTGTGCACTCGCCAGACAGACAGACAGAGACAGAGAGACAGAAAGCGAGAAATCACCTCCCAGGGACGATGGTCACACTGCAATCCCTTCTCCTCCATTCTCCTCTCGGGATCTCGGGCACGCACGCACATGCGCCCGGCGTGAGTTTTAAGCCACCGGGTCCGGGACGCGAACCGCAGTCGACTACGTGGGAGTCCAGCGACATAGCCATTACGCTAACTGCTGGTTCCCTGGGCACCTCTTTATATTTTTACTGGTAATGGATTTTTCTTTCTTTGCATTGCCTGCTCATATGTTTTCTACATTTTTTTTCATTGCTTTTTAAGAACTCTTTATTGAGGGATATTTAATTATTCAATGGGTATGAGTTTAAGTTAGCCATGAGTCCTCCTGTGAAAGGGACTTTTTAAATAAAAATTATGAAGCTACTCTGTGACATCTAAGTTCATTCCGTGGAGTAGAGGCCAAAGTATAGGTGATTCAGCCTTGGGTCATGCAGAGAACTTGAACTTACTGATTAAACATCCAGAACTAACTTGAGGAACTTGACTCAACTTTTCTATGTCCAGTTCCAACAAGCTCTTCACAGGATTAGAAAAAAATGAAAACTTCCCATGGATTGTAAACATGCCACAGATACACGTAAGTTTGGTCTTCAAAATTAATTTCTTGAGTATGATCAGAGGAAGTATGGGTCTGCCCTTGATCAGTTATTACAAGAAAGGAGAGTTTTAAAAGTTAAAAATTCCAACCAGTTTTTTTATCAAGTCGTGTTTATTGTTGCTTTGTAAGTTTCTGAAGAAAAAAACATAAACACAAAGTTAAGATGCAAAGGTTTTTGAGGTTTTTCCATTGGTTCCCACCCCTGGGTGAGGCCAGGAATCCAACAATGCCAGCCCCTGGCTGATAACCATGGCGCGGACAGGGTGGAGATGAAACATCTGATGTACGATCCCCATACATAGTTTGGTGTAGCTTTGTAAACAGCTTTAAAAACAAGGCAAACCACCAGGCCACAACAGTTTCAGATCCATCTCTTTGGAAACTGTGTCTCTTGCCTCAGCTCCAACTCCTGCTTGAGTGTCCTAGCGAGATGGAGTGTGGTGATGAGTAAAAAAAAGTCAGCTAAAACAATGTAGGAGAACATGGTCTCTCCCCAGCGGACAGACATTCTTTTATTCTTCAGACATTAATCTTGCGTCACTCACTGTTTTTGGCTCTGGGCAAAGAAAGATATTGAGGATAACAATACGAAAGGTCTATATAAAGTTTATGAAAAGTGTGCATATGAAAAAAAAACTATGCATGGATTTTAAAAATAAGACATTATTGCACCAAAATAAACTTTAATTTGAATTCTACTTTTCCATGAACTTTTTGGAGTCCTCTCTCATAGCTCACCACCTAGGACCCCATTTGGAAAAGATGGAGCTAGGTGGAGTTATTGGTTCATCACCCCCTGGTCCACGTCTCAACAAGCCTAATGGTGTAAATGTTTGCTGCATGTATAATGCTTGGAGGCAGAATTGTCACAACAGGGGGGCTGGCAGGTGGCGTGGTGGTTAAGGCGCTAGACTCCTGCATGGCTGACTGCTATTTGAGTCCTGGACCTGACAACTTACTCTCTCACTTTCTCACGGTCAAATTTTTAAAAACTAATAATAATAAATAAAATTAAACAACATAATTCTAAAAAAAAAATTGTGATAGCTGGTGTCTATATGCAGACTGATGACACAGACCCTAATGTCCCATTATAACAAGTGTTAATGCCAGATGGCTTCTTAGCCTAGGAGTTCAGCTTCTCTCAGCAATGAATGAGATCAAGTTTGCCTGTATCTAACTTCTCATCTGTTTGATGCTGGACTTTAGATATATGGACTTTATTATTTTTTTTTAATATCAGGTATTTAATTAGGTTCTTGGCAAGAATTTAGAACACCAATTTGTGAGGATAAATTCCATTTGTAAGGGCAAACACACATCACAAGTAGCCCAGGAACTAACAAACAACTTTAATTTTTGGTAAAATTTGCAAGTCCATAGCTTTCTGGTCAACCTCAGGACGCTCTGTAATCTTGTATTTCTTTCTTTGTGTCGAAGATCTCCCCATCCTGGTGTCTGGGCTTCTGCTGCTGCTTTTTCTTGCAGTAAGCATCAGTGAGGTGTTTGGGATTTTTACTTTGCTAATATCAATTTTCATGGAGATGGCGATGACAAACCTCTGGTGTCTTCTACACAGAGGCCCAGTCATAAGTAGCAAGCAATTGAAGAGTTGCTTCAGGAAATCTACTCTCTTGCCTCTGGAGTTCAGTGAGGATGATCAGAATGGTCCCAGGAGTGATGATGGCTCACAGCTTTCTCACATACTGACCGAAGGGTTTTTTGCTGTGGCTCAACAGCAAAAAAACCTTTCGAGGTACATCTTCAGTAGGATAATACCTAGATATTTTGCAAAGTTTAACCACCTGGTTACCACCGTTCTTATCATCATCCACTGGTTTTGTGACAGTGGCAAGAACCTTTCCCTTCTTTTTCTTTTCAATCCTGGATTTAGTGGCTGAATATTTTCTCTTGTGCATGGCCTTCCTGGAATACATGGCAGATCAGAAATATTTGCTGGTGCCCCAGACTAGGATGGGTTTTGGCTACAATGAGGCTTCCCCTTTTTGGATATTTTTTAAGCCTTGGGGTCACCCTTTTTAATCTTGCCACTGGTGTCAGGCTTCTTGGCTTCAGGTTTCTTCTCTTTAGTATCCTGCTTCTCAGCTTTTTCACCTTCCATCTTGTATAATGGGAAAGAGAACTCTATGGACATAATTTTTAAGGCTAAATTTGGATGTCATGATTATCAAAGTATTTGTTGGGTATATCACCCTGACTTGTTGTAAGGGAAAATTTCTCATTGTGAGACTGAGAAATCAAATACTATTTTATATACTTGACTAAAACCATCTGTGTTAAGCTTTTGTTCATGGCTTTTTCTTTTTGGCCTTCTTTGCCTTCATTATTTTAGGTTTATATGTTAATGTTAAAATTTCAAGATGTTCAAAGTGTAACTCAAGAGAACCAAACTTTAAATGGGATATGATGACATGGGTTGGTGGGAGATGATTAGCTGGTACAGATAACCAATCAGAGATAATTCTCTTCTAAGTTCTGACCAAATGTCCCACAGACACTGAAACATGAAAGTAAGTATATGATAGAAGTATGCATAGATACATGAGAGGCAGCTTTATGTTAACACTGGGGAAGAACTGACAAAAATCCAATCTAGCAGGGAGTAGTGCACCAGGTGAAGCTCTGCCAAAGATGCTGGGAATCAGAGAATTGAGCATTCATTTGCTTTCCTGTTTGGAATCTGAAAAAGGGAATCCAACAAACAGGATTTATTTGTGAAATCACTTAAAAACATGGTACCTGAACAGATCTTGCCTTGTTCAGGGATTTTAAAAAGCAAAAAAGTAAGTAAATGAACAAAAAGAAAAAAAAAAAAAAAACAGAACAAAGTCACCAATGCAGGGCAAAACAGGAAAAACGGAACAGCGTCTAAAAGATGAAGAACACAGTCTGAAAATGATACGTTGCAGAATCCAAAAAAAAAAAAAGAAAGAAAGAAAATCTAGGAAATCAATGGATTGAGTCCTATGAAATTGTCATTTTTATAATTTTAAAACAGTTCAGGATAGGCAATTTCATAAGGTTAAACCTAAAATATGTTCAATATGCCAAAGACAGGAAACAAAATAAACAATGAAAAGCACATGCATACTATCATAAAATAAAGAGACAAAACCAGCACTGAATAGCTTGGTTATAATGATAAATATAAATGAAATAAATTCTCTCACTATGTGTCCTTTCCAGGTGAAACTCCCTAAAACATAGTTGCTTGGAAAGATGTAAGTGAAAATAAATCTATAGGCAAATACATATAAGTAAATGCAAATAAAAAGAAAGGGTAACAATATAATTGGCTCAAGTAAAATTCAATAGCAAAAGCCTAAGCAAAACAAAGTAATTTTATTTTGGCAAATGATAAAATTCACAATAAAGACATAATATTGCTGATAAAAAACTATTGGTGATAGAGAATTATGCCCAAAAAGCAAATGCAAAAATTGTTAGGCGCGTAGGACAAAATGGACAGAACCAAACAAAGCCCTAAATCTCTTTTCTATCTTTTGAATATCAAAAAAGATGAAACTCATTTTTAATAAGAGGCCAATTAGACAGCTGCTATAGTTTGTGTGTATCTCCTCAAAATTTAAGTGTTGAAAGTTGATAGGCTATTGTGAGGGTAGAAACTTAATCAACTAAGGTGTTGAAAAGTAGGGCTTTTGAGAAGTGATTGGGATTAGATGAGGCCATCAGGATAGAACCCCTGTGACTGAATTCTGGTGGTTGAAGAAGATGAAGAGGAAGAAGAAAAAGAAGAGAAGAAGAAAAGAAGAAAGACTAGAGACATAGAGACACATACAAACTTGGCTCTTTCATCATGTGATGTTGTGCATGGCCTTGGAACCCAGCAGAGTCCCCACCAACAAGAAGTCCCTCACTAGATGCAGCCCCTTGACCTTGGACTTGCAAAACTTTGAACCAACTAAACTTCTTCTTTTTTTTTTTTTTTTAAATAAATCTCCCAGACTCAGCAGGTATTTCTGTTATTAGCAAGATAATAGCTCAAATAACAACTAATCAGACCTAATCTATTGTGAGGCTATTGATGATCTTATCTCATTTAGTGTGAATATTTGTGTATTTTACTAAATAAATAATACTGGATTTGATTTTGAAGTCATGTCTCTGATTTGTCTAAGAATTTTACATAAAACAACTTATATTACCTTCCTAAAAGTTATTAAGTTCTGAGTTTTGAAATATAGCTTCCTCTAGTGGGTTTGGATAAGTGTTTGTAGACCTGTTATAAAGAATTCAATATGCTTCTCTCAGTCTTTGACCTATGAAACAGGCAAAATACAGTGCATACAACACAATTATAATTAATAAACATCTTTAAGGGAGTGGATGTGCATATGTGTGTGTGAATCTTGTACCCTATAAATTGAGAATGCTCATTTTCTGACCCTTCTGTAACACTTTTATGTTTAAATCACACTTGAGGATTATAGTGCAATAAAATTAAAAGCGTATACCCCAACCACATGTTTTTCCCATTTATTTATTTATCTTTACATTTTCCCACAAACATTTACTTTACATATCAAAAAAATTTTTGCTCATACCCCATAGTTTTTGACAGTTAATAAACAACTTTCAAAATTTAAAAATACTGAATTTTAAAGATAATGTTCAAAATATTTCTTATAATTTTGTATAATTTTGTTTGTGACTCTCAACAAAGACAGTATGGTTTTAAATATTTTTGAGAAAATATTTACATGCCAACTACTCAAATTGTTGAAAAGCAAATGCACAGCACACAAGTCACACATAGACCTTCTCAATTCAGTCCTGCCTACCAAGTATTCCGTGATATACTATCTGCTAGCAAAGATCAGTCTATTTTTCTTCCTTCATAGTCTTTCTCAAGATAAGCCTCTGGTGTGGTTGCTCTTTTGCAATCTCTACTGATTACAATGCTGGGCTGGAAAAGTCCAGGTTATTTTATGTTATAAATTCTTTCATATATCTTCTCTAATCCTCTCTGCCAGACAGAACTATTTATGGTGTCAGGCCATCTTTCTAAGAGCTTCTGTTAGCTTACTTGAGATTCACCTTAGTTCCATAGTTTTCTTATATGTCTTCAGATATGACAATTCAGTCAAAGCCCTGTCCAATAATGAGTATTTCCAATTTCTGATTCAATGCAACAAGCATTATTGAACTTATGCAAATAACCCTTCTGCCACAAAATAAGAATACTTCCAAATAGCTTCCAATTCTAGAGGGATTAGGAAGGAAGAAAAGTTTATGTGTCCATTTAAAGAAACAAACAAGAAAAGTATTTTAACTAATTGCTAAACCTATCAACAACAACAGCTCAAAAAAAGTAAAATGCTTAAATTGGGAAAACAAAGCATAGTAAAAAAAATCAGTAATGTTTCACTCAAAAGTCATAAAATTGTATTTTGTCAGTTCAGTCTTATGTTCAAACTCTCTTCTGTTGAATATGCAGTGTTACTGTGGTTCAATCTTTCCGTTTAAATTCTGGAAGTTGACATTCAACGATATTATTGATATTTCTTGTCCCTAGCATTAAGTTGGTCATTTTCTTGGTTGCCTTTTGTTCTCTTATTTCTGTATGTGTCTTTAGTTTTCCTGGTAGAGCACTCCTTTCAGAACATCTTGAAGAGTGGGTCTACTATTGGCAAATTCTTTCAGGTCTTGTTTATTTGAGAATGTTTTTATCCTTTCTTTCCATATGAAAGATAATCTTGCCAGGTATAGTATTCTTGGTTGAAACTGTTTTTCACTTAACACTTTGAATGTATTTTCCCATTTTTTCCTTACTTGCATTGTTTCTGATGAGAGGTCTGAGGTTAGCCTGATTGGATAACCTTTATAAGTAACTTGATGTTTCTCTCTTGCCAATTTTAGTATCTTGTCTTTGTCTGTAGATTTGGCCAATCTGGCTATAATGTGCCTTGGAGAAGATCTTCTTGGGTTGATTCTATTAGGGGTCCTATGTATTTCTTGGGTCTGGATATTTGAATGCCTCTCTAGATTTGGAAAGTTTTCTTCCAAAATTTCATGGAATAGATTATCAATGCCCTTAGTAGTTTCTTCACCTTCTGGGATACCGATTATCTGGATGTTTGGGCGCTTAATGCTGTCTAGTATTTCTCATATAGTATTCTCAATTTTTTTGGTTATTTTCTGTTTTTATTTATTTTATTTTATTTTATTTTTCTAGATCAGAGGTTTTGCCTTCAACACCTGAGATTCAATTTTCTGCATGGACTAATCTGCTTTTAATACTTTCAAGGGTGGTTTTGATTTCCTAAATGGCAGCCTTCTTCTCTAATTGCTCCATTTGATTATTTTTAATGGTATGTATTTCCTCTTTCAGGTCATAGAAGAATTTCAACACCTCCTGGAACTCATCTCTTGTCTCCTGCATCTTCTGGAGTTCATTATCTCTCAGCTCTTGTGTCTTGTTTAGTTTTGTCACTATGGATATTCTGAATTCTCTATCAGACATTTCCACGAGTTCTACTGTACTGTTTGTGGGTGATGAGGGATTGTTCTTTTCCCTTAGGGGAGAGATGTTTTCTTGTTTTCTCATGTTTCTTGTGCCTCTGCAGTGGTTTCTGGTCATTCTGTGACAAAATCTCTCCTCTACTTGCTTGAATATTTTGGGAGTCTAGAAGATGGAGTTTAGAGCATAGCTTCCCTGAACAGGCCAGGACACACCTCAGCTTTGAAATGGCTTCTTGTCTGAATATTTTGGGGGTCTACCCAACCTCATGATTTTTAAAAAACACTCTTCTAAATTAGGTCCAAGCAGAAGTAAAAACTGAAATCACAGATAATAAGATTTATGGGATGTGGTCAAGGTTGCATTGAGAGACATACTAAATGCTTTCATTATTAAGGAATAAAAAAGGAGAACAAATCAGAATGAGAGCAAGGACATGGCCACGGAGCTGGGCGATTCACACGGTTCGAGAGAAGGCGATGTGAGACTCTCAGCCATACACCGCTCATGCTTACTGGGTGCTGCTGCCCAGGAATATAGAATGGCAAATTATTGACTTAGGAAGGGGTTGAAAACATGAAATGACAAATACCTATAAGAGAAATGAAAAAATTCCTAAAGAATTGCCTTCCAGAAAGGTTGAATTTCATCAAATTTCCAGGTGACAGTTTATCCCTATACCATCTAGACCATATTTACTTAAAAAAGGGATAAAAAGTTTTCCTATTCACATAAATGAAAACCAGAGACATATCTAATTTGTAAACATAGGTTCATACATCCATAAATTAAGATTCTAAATAACAAAACGACAAACCAAGGGCAACAAAACATTTTCAAGCATACAACATAATCAGGTAGATTTTTATGTCAAGAAAGGAAGCAGGGCTCAGGTGGTTAAGGTGCTGGATCACACAGGGCCTAGTCTGCAGTTCGAGTTCTGGACCTGGCAGCTTGAAAATCACACCAGGTACATGTGTGTGTGTGTGTTTGTGTGTGTGTGTGTGCGCGTGTATGCCCAAAATCCCAAGAGGAAAATGAAGGAGAAGGGATTGTTGTGTGGCCATCCCCTGGGGGGATGACTTCTTAACTTTCCCTCTCTTTTTGTTTCTGTCTCTAATGAGTACATGTGTTTGTGACAAAAGTCTAAAAACAAAATGAAACAGTCCTGGGGGCAGCAGGTGGCATGGTGGTTAAGGTGCTGGCATCCTACAAGGCCAACCACAGTTTGAGTCCATGACCTGGTGATTTGAAAATCAAAACAAACAAATAAATAAATGTTACAAACAAAAACAAAACCAAACCAGTCCCTTTGATTAAGCCAGCCCTGTAACATGAGAGTTAAGTGCTGTGTAGAGAAGAAACCAGATCCTACCTGACAAACAAGGGTTTGAATCCAGACTCTGGTGGCAACATACCTGGCACATGTGGATACCCAAGATCCTGATCAGATGGAGAATTAGAAGAAGTGCTGCAGTGGGATGAGGCCCTGTTGGGGCATTCTCCCTTTCTCTCTGTCTCTTTCTTTCTGTCTCTCTCATGCATGTATTCTGTCACAAATAAGGAAATAAAAAGTTTTAAATGTCCCTTAGAAACTTATAGCCACCTTGACTGAAGTAGACACATTTCCACTGGGGCCAAGGACAGGTCAGATGCCCCATTATTTCCTCTACTGTTCAATATCGTCCTGAAAATCCCTTCAGAGGTGTCTGTTGGATGAGGAGGAGATAAAAATGTAGTTGTAATATAATACGATGGTCTACCTATAAACCCCAGAACTTGTATAGAAGAACTGCTAGACTCCAATGTAGATTAATTCAGAAGGTGGCTAGTTAGAAGGAATCTCATAGAAACCAGTAGCTTTCTTATATACCAGTAATAGCCAAGTAGGAAATACAATAAAAGTAAAACCTCATTCAAAGTAGCAACCCAAATTGTAAAATTCCTAGTAATAAGTTAAACAATGTGATGGTTAACTTTAGGTGTCAATTTGACTGGATTAAAGAATATTCCAATAACAGGCAAAGCATCGTTTCCAGAGTATGTCTGTGAAGAGATTAGCGTTTGAATCAGGGAACTGAGTAAGGGAGATCTGCCCTAACCCAATGTAGGGGGTGCCATCTAATCCACTGAGGATGTGGAGAGAACAAAAAGGCAGAAGAATGGTGACCTGGGGAAAACGCGCTTTCTTCTGAAGCTAGGACACCCATCTTCTGCCTTTGGACATCAGAGGTCCTAGTTCTTGGCCCTTTGGACTCTAGGATTTGTGCTAGTGACCCTCCAGGTTTTCTGGATTAGACTTTGCACTGAGAGTTACCCCATGAACTTCCCTGGTTCTGAGGCCTTTGGACATAGACTGAGCTACATTAAGGCCTTCCTTGATTCTCCAGCTTGAAGACCACCTGTGGTAGGACTTCCCACTGTCCATCACCTCCAGAGCCAATCCCCACAGCAAACCCTCTCTCTCCGTCCTATCATTTCTGTCTCTCTAAAGAACCTGGACTGAAACAGATTTTGGTACCAGGAATAGTCCCAGTGGAACAGACTTTTTTTTTTTCCTGGAGAGGTTTTTGCTATAGGGCGTGTGTGCTCGCCAGACAGACAGAGAGAGACAGAGAGACAGAAAGCGAGAAATCACCCCCCAGAGAGGATGGCCACTCCACAATCCCTTCTCCTCCATTCTCCTCTCATGATCTTGGACACGCACACACACGTTCCCGGCGTGAGTTTTAAAGCACCGGGTCCGGGACGTGAACCGTGGTCGACTACGTGGGAGTCCAGTGACATAGCCATTATGCTAACTGCTGGTCCTGTCAGTGGAACAGACTTTTATGAATGAGTTTCCTGAGCTGGTTTTGGGAATTAGTTTTCTCATCTAATTAAGTTTTCAAATGTTCAGGACTCTACTTCCACCAGCTCAAGAGCACTGTTAGTTCGTGGCATGAACTGTACAGAGATTTGCAAAATATCTGTACTGGAGACTCCCAATCAACCACTTCTAAGAGGCAAGGAGCTTAGTCATTCCATACATGATACCTTTAAACATTTGTGGAAAACTAAGGAATATTGGTTTGTTGTTCTTAATGGCACTACACAAAGTGAGGAAAGAAAAGAATAAACTTAGAGATCAGAATTCCTAGTTTAAGAAGGCATATATGACCTAAAAATATTCTAGGTGTGATCTGAGGGGAAATCTTATCTCTCCTGTAGCCACAGGGCTGAAATTACCGAAAATCAAACACAAGTATGCATCATGTGATTGACTGAATTACAATGAAAGTTGAACTACCAGCTTTGCAGTGTCTACTGTTAAAGTGACAATGTCTATAGGGAAAGAATGGAATAGAAGAAATGTATTTTGTGTGTAAGGAGGACATGCATTCTGGGAGCCAGGGGAAGAATGCTATGATCCCACACAGCTGACAGCACGATTCAAGTCCCGGACTCAGCGTGTGTGTGTGTATGTGCTCAAAAACCCTAAGAGGAGACTAGAAGAGATGGGACTGAGGTGTGGTCCCTAGGAAGTGATTTTTCACTTTTCCTCTCTCTTTGTCTCTCTTCTGCAAGTGCACGTGCCTTCTAGCAAATTAAAAAAATACATATGTATAATAATAAATACACACACACACACACATATATGTATGTATGTATATGTATATATATCACCTAAATCCCCCCAAATTTACATTCAAGTTTTTCAAAACAGTGGAGTCAGCCATTCTTGGCAAATGCTTGTTGAGGGCAGTCAATCCCTATAGACTCCCCTTCCATTTATCCTCGTTACCAAGCACAGTTCAAGTGAGCCAAGCAAGGTCTTGTCCTCAGCCTTTGGTGGCTAGCATCTTTCTGGTTCACCCTGAATCTTTATCTTGTGGTTCGATGCCTCCCAGGTAAATAGTGACTAGGCAATTTCAGTCCCCAGAGCATTAAAATCCCATCTGTTATGTCGACCCCAATGTCAGGGAGTCATTCCTGCCATAGCCAATGGGGTCTATTCTCTTGGAGGAGCTGGAGTTGTTTCAGGAGGATGGATTTGCTTTTCTTTTCTAACTCTTCACAGGACATGGGTTCCACTTCCATCTGCTTCTCCCATCTTTTGCAGTAGTCATAAAACAGAGAGGCAGATTAGGCCAGTTAACTTGGTCTCTTGTGGGTGGGTCTCTGGGGGTACAAGTGCTATACTTTGCTGTTTAAAAGGGAGTTCTAGCCATCATCTTCTGAAAAGGAGACACATGCCTCTTTCCAGGGTCTAAATGAACTTAAATACTGTGAAGTCTAGCTCTCTTCACAATGGCCTATGACTTACTATTTGTCATCTTTTTTTAATTTTAATTTTTAAATTTGCTACAGGGTGCACACATGCACCAGAGAGAAACAGAGAGAAAGAGAAAGAGAGAAAGAGAGAGAGAGAGAGAGAGAGAGAGGGAAAGTGAGAGGTCACCCCCACTCTCCCTCCAGAGGGATGGCTATGCTGCAGTCCTTTCTCCTTATTCTTCTCTTGGGATTTTGGGGACACATGTCCATGTACCCAGGGTATTTTTCAAGCCACCAGGCTTGGGACTTGCACTGCAGGGTCAGCTATGTGGGATCTGGCTGCCTTAGCCACCATGCCACAAGCTGGCTCCCTAAATTCTCTTCTTACACCAACATCAAAAGCAACTCCCCCCAGAAAAAAAACCCAAACCATCAAAGAACAAACTATAAAAAGCCCCTGAAAACCTTTAAAAATATTCAAAACAAAAATTGTTTTGTAACAAAACTTAGTTATTTCAATATGAGTGCCTATCTGAAATATAGCAATCAAAAATAGTTAAACCAACTTGGCTTAAGTACCTAAAGTTAAAGTTTTGTTTTTGTTTTTGTTTTTTTAAGAATTATTTTATTTAACTTTATTTATTTATTTATTTATTTATTTATTTATTTATTTTAATTTGACCAGAGAGGGACAGAGTGAGAGAGAAAGCAAGCCACCAGGTCCAGGACTCGAATCATGGTTGGCCATGTGAGTCCAGCGCCCTTAACCACCATGCCACCTGCTGGCCCTAGGTTATAGTTTTTATGGAAAGAAAAACCAATTGAGTCACACACATTTAAATAAAGGAATAAAATATTACAGGGGAACATTTTGCTATATCCTTATATCACCTAAATCCCCCCCAAATTTACATTCAAGTTGTTCAAAACATCTTACCCATCTGTGTTACTTTCCTGGGACAGCCTTACCAAATTACCATAAACTCAGTAGCTTAAAACAACAAAAATTTGGGGCCAGCAGGTGGCATAGTGGTTAATGTGCTGGATTCCCACATGGTCAACCATGG
The DNA here is from genome assembly GCA_026018925.1 of Tupaia tana. Lineage (NCBI taxonomy): Eukaryota > Metazoa > Chordata > Mammalia > Scandentia > Tupaiidae > Tupaia > Tupaia tana. The sequence continues at coordinate 37,490,172 of JAKSZU010000012.1, forward strand.
TTTGAGTCTGACATCTGATAGCTTGAAACTCACGCTGGGCATGTGTGCGTATGCCTGAAATCCCAAGAAGAGAATGGAAAAGAAGGAATTGTGGCATGGCCACTTCCCCCGAGGGGGAGGGTGATTTCTTACTTTCCCTCTCACTGTCTTTCTCTGTCTCTCTGGTGAGCACATGTGATCTATGGCAAAAATTTTAAATTTTTTGTTTTTCATTCTCTCATGGTTCTGCAGACTGGAAGTCTGAAATCAAGGGTCAACAGGACTGTGCACTTTTGGAAGATTCTAGGGGTGAGTCCTTCCTTGCCTCTTTCAGCTCCTGGTGGTCCCTGACAATCCTTGGCTTATGAACACATACACCGATCTCTGTCTCTGCCTTCAAGTGGTCTTTTTCCCTCCATGCTTGTGTGTTTTCTCTTCTTAGAACTGACACCAGTCATTGGATTAGGGTCCACCCTAACCCATCTTAATTTAAGTAACGACATATACAAAGACCCTATTTCTAAATAAGATCTCCTTCACAAGGATGAGAACTTCAGCATGTCTTTTTGGGGGACAAAATTCAGCCCACATAATCACCTAAATAACAAATCACTTCTCCACTTACATTTTTCACATGTGGTAAGTGTGGTCGTGTTGTGTGGACAGAGCACAGGTTGCTACTGAAGACACAACCTTCCTTTGGAAAGACTTAAATGAAAGGCGCTGTTGCCGAGGTGTTCAGGTGCACACTGCTAAGGTACTGCTGTTCAGGAGGCAGAGGGTGCATTGGAAGCCCAGGTTCAGTTCCTGGTCCAACCTAAAAACAGGCCAGGTGCAGTGGCATGCACCTGTGGTCCTAGCTGGTCAGAGGCTACAGCAGGCTGATCACAACACGGTGAGCCCCTGCCAAAAATCAATCTCTCCGGCAGGTCCTGTAGCACAGCGGTTAAGGGAGTTGTAAAAAAAATCCTGGCCCTGAAGATTTAGAAAAACATATGTGACCACATACCATTGGGTCTGCTTCTCCTTCCCCTGCTCCCTACCATTTCTCTCTGGCAAGCATGGCAATTAAAACACACACACACACACACACACACACACACACACACTAAATAAATAAACTTGAGAAAAAAATGAAGAAAAAAAATGGTCTTGGAAGATCTTCAGTAGTCCAAGATTCTATGACTCTGTGAAAATGAGCTCACGGTCAGGGGACAGTAGGTGGAATATTGAGAGTTTATTAAAAATGAGCACCCTGTCCTCAGTATCAGCCATTAGGAGCCTCAGGAAGGCTGACTGGGCTGGGTCTACTCTGGTTCAAAGGCCCCATTCCCAAGAGGTCCAGAGGTCAGCTCTGTGGTGGTGCTGGAGCTAAGGCTGGCACCCAAAGCACACATTATTAATATAATGCTATGGCAGCTTGTGGCCTTTGATGCCCAGAGAGCTAGGTCTGAGTTACCTGAGCCCTTTCAGAGCTGCTTCAGGCAGTGGCCAGTGGTCCCTCTGTGAAAGGCCCATGGATGATCCATGGATGACCCATTGGTGACAAGGGTCAAGTTAAAACCCAAGGGTGGAGGAGATGCACAAACTCAGGCCCATTCTGAGATGGCTATAAAAATTCAGCTGTGAAATATTGCTTTCAGGGGCTAAAAATGAAGATTTTCTGCCAAAACTTCTCCCTCTAGATTCATTTCTCGATTGGAGAGACACAAACCCAGGCCCATTCTGAGATGTCTACTGAAATTCAGCTGTGAAATATTGCTTTCAAGAACTAAAAGTGAAGATTTTCTACTGAGACTTCTCCCTCCAGATTTTTTTCTAGAATGAGTCAGACTATTCTTCAATTTCCACTGAATTTGATGGGCAGAGTGAAAAATAGAATGGAAGAGAGGTTGCAGATCACCTCCTCCAGCACACCTCTGAACACTCAGATTGAACTTCAAGAATTAGAAAGAAATGCACAACCCATCAGCTGACTAGAAATCACCACAAGGTCACAAGGAATATGAGAAAGCAAGAAAATACCTCTACTCCAAGGGAAAAGAATAACTCCTCTTCATCCAGACAGTACAACGGAACTCATAGAAATGTCAGATAAAGAATTTAGAATATTCATAGCAACAAAGCTAACAGAGATGCAAGGGAATAGAGACAATGAACTTCAGAAATCACAGGAGAAAAGAGCCGGTGATTTCCAGGAGGCGAGGAAGTTTCTGCGCCATCTGAAAAAGGAAATACACACCATAAAGAAGAATCAAATGGAGCTGTTAGAGATGAAGGCTGCAATACAGGAAATCAAAACCTCCCTCGAAAGTATTAAAAGCAGACCAGATCATACAGAAAATAGAATCTCAGATGTAGAAGACAGAATCATTGGCTTAGAAAAATCTACCATGAAGACTGAGAAAATAGCCACCCCCAAATGAGAATAATATATGTGAAATATTAGATTCCATTAAATGTCCAAACATCTGGATAATCAGTGTCCCAGAAGGTGAAGAGACTAATAAGGGCATTGTTAATCTATTCCATGAAATTCTGGAAGAAAACTTTCCAAACCTAGAGAGGCATTCAAAGATCCGGTCCCAAGAAATACAAAGGACCCCAAATAGAATAAACCCAAGAAGATCTTCTCCAAGACACATTATAGCCAGATTGACCAAAACCACAAAGACAATAGACTGAGATTGGCAAGAGAGAATGTCAAGTTACCTACAAAAAATATCCCATCAGGCTAACAGCAGACCTCTCATCAGAAACAATGCGAACAAGGAAAGAATGGGAAAATATATCCAAAGTGTTAAGGGAAAAACAATTTCAACCAAGAATACTGTACCCAGCAAAATTATCCTCCATATGGAAAAAAAAAAAAAAAAAAAAGACCAGAACATTCACAGATAAATAAAACCTAAAAGAATTTACCAACACCAGATCAGCTTGCCAAGAAGTTTTGAAGGGAGTGCTATACCAGGAAAACTAAATGCAGACACACAGAAATAAGTGTTCAATAACAAGTAAGAAAATGGCCAGCTTAATGTTAGGGACAAGTCTAGAGCTGAATGTTACATTCTAGAATTTAAATGGGAAGGTCGGACCACAACAGAAGGTAGATTAAGTACATGAGACTAAACTGGTGAAATAGAAGCTTATACACCCTCATTCCCAAAACAGATAATGATATGACAAAAAGGAAAACTACAGACCTATATCTCTGATGAATATAGATGCAAAAATTCTCAACAAGATACTTGCTAATTGTATTCAATAGCATATAAAAATATTATTCATCATGACCAGGTAGGCTTTATTCCAGGGATGCAAGGGTGGTTCAACATATGCAAAACCATAAATGTAATACATATGAACAGAAAGAAAGATAAAAACCATATGATTATTTCAATTGATGCGGAAAGAGCATTTGACAAAATACAACATTCCTTCATGATTAAGACTCTCAGTAAAATCAGCATGGAAGGATTGTTTCTCAGCATAATAAAAACCATCTATGAAAAACCTATAGCTAACATACTGAATGGGAAAAGTTAAAAGCTTTTCCCCCAAAATCTGGTACAAGACAAGGTTGCCCACTTTCTCTACTCCTATTCAATATAGTACTGGAAGTCCTAGCTAATATGATCAGACAAGAGAATGAAATAAAAGGCAATCCAATAGGGAAGGAAGAATTGAAATTATCTTTGTTTGCAGATGACATGATTGCATACATAGAAGGCCCACTATTATCCACAAAGAAACTTCTCGAAGTAATAAATATATACAGTAAAGAGGCAGGGTACAAAATTAACTTACAAAAATCTTTAGCATTTCTATATACAAACAACAAGCAGATAGAGACAGAACTGAAGAAAGTAATCCCATTTACCATAGCCACCAAAAATATAAGATACCTAGGAACAAATCTAACCAAGGAAGTTAAGGACCTCTATAAGGAAAACTATGAAAATATTAAAAAAAGAAATCAAAAAGGATACAAAAAAGTGGAAGAACGTCCCATGTTCCTGGATTGGGAGAATTAATATAATCAAAATGACAATTCTACCCAAATTAATCTACATATTTAATGCAATCCCTATAAAATTACAAGGGATATTCTTCACAGATCTAGAAAAGACAATCATAGAATTTGTCTGGAATCATAAAAGACCCAAAATAAACAGGTGGGATTACATCAGATTAAGAAGTTTCTGCACAACAAAGGACACAGTAATTAGTGTGAATGGACAACCCTCGGAATAGGAGAGAATTTTTGTTAACTATGCCTCAGATAAGGGGCTAATAATTAGAATACACAGGGAGCTCAAGTAGCTTATCTGAAAGAAAATGATTAACTCAATTAAAAGGTGGGAAAATGAGCTGAATAAACAACTCTCTAAGGAAGACGTATGAACAACCAAAAAACATATGAAAAAATGCTCAACATCCTTCATTATAAGGAAGATGCAGATCAAAACCACAATGAGATACCACCTAACCCCAGTCAGAATGGCGAAGATTAAAAAAAACAAAAAATGATAAGTGCTGGCGGGCGTGTGGTGAAAGGAGAACTCTCCTACACTGCTGACAGGAATGTAAATTGGTCCAGTTGCTGTGGAGAACAATATGGAGATTCCTCAGGGACTTTCAAATAGAACTACCATATGATCCAGCAATTCTGCTCCTAGATATCTACCCAAAGGACAGGAGAATGTTGTCAGAAAAGCGCTTGCACAGTTATATTTATTGAGGCATTATTCACAATAGCTAAGACATGGAACCAACCCAAATGTTCACAAACGGATGAATAGATTGAAAAAGTGTGGCACATATACTCCATGGAATACTATTCAGCCATAAAAAACAACAAGACCCTGGCCTTTGATAGAAAGTGGACAAACGTGGAAGATCTATTGCTGAAGAAGCAAGTTAGGCTATGAAACAGACATTGTATGTCTCCACTTAACACATACTGATTGTCTACACTTTATGGTAGAGACTGAAAGACTAGAGGACATAAAAGGATTAAAAATTATTATGGACACTGGGGACAAAGTGGAAGGAGATTGGGAGAGGGGAAGAGTGCAGGAAGGGAAATTTAGGAAAATATGGAGAAGTAAGACATTTGTGTTACACAGATATGGTTTGTTTCCTCTTGGTGATGACGTGTATCAACTACTGTATTAACTCACCTGCTGTGTGCTGTATATTATATTGTGTAAAATCTCTTTATAAACTAAAAAATATATATATAATCTTATGACTTTTGACTAAAACATTACTGATTTTCTTCTATGCTTTGTTTTCCAGATTTAAGGGTTTTTGTCTTGTCTTGAGCTACCAATAGGTTCATATACTTACTATTTGAACAGAATCCTGAACTGTTTCCTGGCTTTAAGTTTTAAGTAAAGTTCTCTTAGCCTTTTTTAAATTTTGATTTATTAAAGTTAAAACTGCTTTTCTTGATATTAAAAAATATATTAAAAAATACCTATTTAATGACCTCAGTAAGCTACATAGCATCAGTTAGGTGCTACTTTATAGTATATTTATTCTGTTCAGAGCTTCATGCCTAAGGTCAGACATGTGTTCACAGATATGTATATATCAGCTTAACTTGTTATTAAAAGTAGATTAATTAAGATATTTTGTGAATCAATAAAATGTATGTGTGTGGGGAGGAGGAATGGAAAGCAACTGTAGACACCTGAGACAGTGTGGGAGGAGGGTGAGAAATGACAGAGGATTTTATACACACACACACACACACACACACACACAAGAAATGGAAAATTATTTGTCGATGATAACATGTATGGTTAAGCCACTATCCAGTGTATTCTGGATGGGAAATCACATTTTGTATGCTGTGATGATGCTCAGTGAATGAATGTAAAATAAATAAATAGCCAAATTTAGCATAAACTCCACATGATTCAAATATATCAATGACACTAACATAAAAGCAAGTTTATTCATTTATTCAACCAAACAAGTCTTTGCAGTCTTAGGAATACACAGCTTTCTCGTAAGTCAGTCATTGCCCAGACTTACTGAATGTGCTGGTCATTCCAATAAGATGGTGGGTGGTGGGCCACCATTTTCCCAAAGAAAAGATTGAAAAAGAGTTACTTTTAATGAGTTTGGACTTAATAACTTTTAGGAATATAAATAAAATTATGAAGCATCTTATTAGTTTAACTTTGACCTAGCTTCACATTCATACACATTTAAAATTACGCATTACAGGGGTCAGCAGGTGGCATGGTGATTAGGGTGCTGGACTCCCAGGTGGTTGACATGGTTTGAATCCTGGACCTGGCAGCTTGCTTTCTCACTTTCTCTCTCTCTCTTGCTGTCTCTCTCTGGTGAGCTCACATGTGCTATAGTAAATTAAAATAATATTAACAAATAAACAAAATTAAACAATTCTTTAAAAATTTACATATTTTAAAAAATGCTTCAATGCAGAAATAATAGTTTTTCCTAGTTTCACATGTTATGATGTATTTCATTGCGAGTCCTTGCACTGTTCTGAAAGTGTGTCCTCTTCCCTGTCTAGGATGGATGGCACCAGTTCACCCACTTAAGGTGTCATTCATATGGCCATGGGACAGGTACGCTCTCCTTTTTTTGGTAGATCTGTAGTGGAGATTCCATGACCAAAGAGTTTTAAAAGATGTGGGCCTCCCACACTGCATGTTCCGAGGCCATGGTCACAGGAAGAATTTTAAATCTCCACTCTCCTCTTCCCGCTACCTTTTATAGGCACTGGAAGTCTCAGAGATTAAGATTGTTTCTGCTTCTGCATCTCTTTCAGATACAAGTACATTTGACCGCATATAATAGAAATCCTAAACACAGGTGTCTTTTCCAGCATTGAAGTTTATTTTTCTTTCCCATAAAAGAAGTCTGGAACTAAAAAGTCTAAGGCTGCCATGAGACCTTCGCAGTCACCGGAAACCTTGTTCCTTCTTCAGTCTTTCTGTTCTACCTTCCTAGTCCTTTTCTGTTCTTAAGGACACCTCGTGGTCTAACATGGCTGCTGGAGTTCAGCCATGCATCCAAGTTCTAGAAAGCAGAAGAAAAGACAGGCAGAGGGAACATAGTTCCCAGACTTTAAAGTGTCCCTGGAACTCCATCTAGAACTTGTGCTTCTGGATCACTGGCTCAAACCTAATAGGTGGCCATATATCTAGCCAAAAGAGAGGCTAGGAAAATAATAGTCTTACAGCAGGATAAGAGGTTACTCTGAATAAAATTAGGTTTATTTTTTTATAATTAAAAAATATTTTGGGGGGACCAGCAGTTAGTGTAATGGCTATGTCGCTAGACTCCCATGTAGTTGGCTGCGGTTCAAGTCCCGGACCTGGTGGCTTGAACTCATGCCGGGCGCATGTGCGTGTGTGCCTAAGATCCCGAGAGGAGAATGGAGGAGAAGGAATTGCAGCGTGGCCATTCCCCCGGGGGGTGATTTCTCAGTTTCTGTTTCTCTGTCTCTCTGTCTTTCTGGCAAGCGCACGTGCCCTATAGCAAAAATCTCTCCAAAAAAAAAAATTCTTTTTAGAGAGAGATTTTTGCTATAGGGCACATGTGCTCACTGGAGAGACAGAGACAGAGAGACAGAAAGCGAGAAATCACCCCCATGGGATTGGCCATACCACAATCCTTTCTCTTTATTCTCCTTTCAGGATCTTGGGCATGCACGCACATGCACCCGGGGTGAGGTTTAAGCCACCAGGTCCGGGACTCGAACCATGTTCGACTCTGTGGGAAGCCAGCAACATAACTATGCCATCTGCTGGTTTCCAAAACAGGTTTCTTTTGCTCCAGAGTTAAGAAAGAATAGATCCCGGGGTTGGCAGGCAACTAGTATCTTTACCCAGTGTCCTGATCAAATGGTGATGTTTTTGTTTTTGTTTTTAATTGAATATCACTAAAGAATATATAGAGATGGTAATTTTTTAAAAAAGATAATCAACATTATATGTCATTAGAGAATTGCAAATTAAAACAGTAAAATACCACTATACACCTATCAGAATGGTTAAAATCTAAAACATCAAATACTAGCCAGGATATGGAGCAACAGGAACTCTTATCATTGCTAGTGGGAATATAAAATGGTATTGCCACTTTGGAAGACAGCTTGGTGATTTGTTTGTTTGTTTTGGGAGGGGGGGCGGCTCACCAGAGAGAGACAGAGAGAGATAGAAGGAAAGGGAGAAATCACACCCGAGGGTGGATGATCACACCGCAATACCTTCTCCTCCATTCTCCTCTTGGCATTATGAACACACATGCCCACAATCCTGGTGTGATTTTCAGGTCATTGAGTTGGGGATTCTGATCACCATGGGCCATGTGAGAGTCCAGTGACATAACCACTATACCACCTTCTGGCCCCACTTGGTGGCTTCTTATAAAACTAAACATACTTTTAAGTAATCCAGCAATCTTATTCATTGGCATTTATCTAAAGGAGTTAAAAACTTATATCCTTATGACCAGTGGATATATATTTTTAAAAGAATTATTTATTTTATTTATTATTATTATTCAATGTGACTAGAGAGAGAGAGAAAGAGACAGTGAGAAAGCAAGCTGCCAGGTCTGGGACTTGAACCATGGTCAACCATGTGGGAGTGCAGCACCTTAACCACCACACCACCTGCCAGCCCCAACAGGTGGATATTTTTAACAGCATTATTCACAGTCACCAAAAACCGGAAGCAACTAAAGAGTCCTTCAGTAGTAAATAAATGGATAAACTGGTACATCCAGACAATGGAATACTATCTAGTGATAAATAACAAGGCACTGTCGAGATACAAAAAGATCTGGTTCTGGGACCAGCAGGTGGTATGGTGGTTAAGGCACTGGACTCCCACATGACTGACTCAGTTCAAGTCCTGAACCTGGTGATTGGCTTTCTCACTTTCTCTCTCTCTCTCTGATAGGCTCATATGCCCTGTAGCAAGTGAAAAAAATAAATAAATTAAATTAAATTAAATAAATAATTCTAAACAAACAAAAAGACCTGGCGGAACTGCAAATGCATATTGCAAAGTAAAAGAAGGCAATCTGAAAAGGCCACATACTGTATGATTCAGCCATATGATGTTCTTGAAAAAGCAAAACCAAAAAGATCAATGGTGGGCCTGCAGGTGCCATGGAGGTTAGGGCAACTAGATCCCAAATGGCTGACTGCACTGGTTCGTGTCTGGACTTAGAGGCTTGAAAATCATGCCGGGCACATGTGCATGCGTGCCCCAAACCCTGTGAGGAGAGTGGAGGAGAAGGGATTGCAGCATGGCTGTCCCCCTGCGGGTAATTTCTCACTTTTCCTCTCTCTCTCTCTGGCAAGCAACATGCTATATAGCAAAACTAAACAACAAACAAACAAACAAAACAAAACAAAACAAAAGACTAGTGGTCGCCAGAGGTTGGCGGGGGGAGGATGAACAGGTGGAGCAGAGAGGACTTTAAAGTCAGTGAAACTATTCTGTATGACACCAGCTGATGGGTATATGACGTTATGCCGTTGCCAGAGCCATAGAATACACAACAGCAGGAATGAACCCTACTGTAAGAATGGACTTTAGCTAATAGTGCATTACTACTGATTGACCAGTCGCAACAACCATGCCACACAATGTGAGATATTAATCGTAGGGGAAACTGGAGAGAATGGGAATTCTCCATACCTTCCGTTCGATTTTTCTGTAAACCTAAAACTGCTCAAAAAATGAAGTCTATAAATTTTAAAACAAACTATTGAGAGAGAAGCTTGGGGCATGGGAGGTTTGGGATTGGAGGAAGACTTTAATATAAAATGAGTCTCTTTCTTTAAGAAAATTATGTGTACTTGCCGGAGAAACAGAGAGAGAGAGAAAGTGAGTAATTACTCCCCAGGGGGGATGGCCAAGCCACAATCCCCTCTCCTCCACTCTCCTCCGAGGATCCTGGGCACGCACCCACACACAACCAGCATGAGGCAAGCCACCAGGTCTGGTACTGGAACCAGAACTATGGCCGACCACGTGGGAATCCAGCTACTTAAACATTACGCCATTCACTGGTCCTGAGTCTCTTTTCTTTCTTTCTTTCTTTCTTTCTTTCTTTTTTTTAAAAATTATTTATTTATTTTACATTCTTTCACTGAAGATCATCACAGCATACAAAATGTGATTTCCCATCCAGAATACACTGTAAAATGGCTTAATCATATATGCTATCATCAACAAATAGTTTTTCATGCCTTGTTTCTTGTATATATTTTCTGAGGGAAGAGGCTGGGATCATGACACTTCCTTGTATGGGGACATACACAGTGGCTGGGAATCTTCTGGAGTGGCAGCTGTTTTAAGGCTAGATCTGCAGCAGTCTAGATCTGGTGGAGAGGGGGTTATCGAGCTGAGTGGGGGAGCTTCTTTTGATCAAAGCCGATGTGTGATAACATATCATGGGAATTATTTCCTGGCAGGGTCAAACCATTCTAGAGGAATGCCCAGACTGTTCTGAGCCAAGATCGGCATCGGGAGTCTCTAAAGGCATTCTTTGCGGAGTAAGTTTTAGCCTGTTTGCTGCAGGGCCACTCCTGCAGTGCTGTGTCTCACACTCGGTGTGGCCTTCTTCTTCTAAGATTCTACAACTGTCCCACCAGCCAAAGATGGGGTTATTTGCAAACAGCAATTGGACTGAAGCTGCTCCAGGCTCAGCCTCTCCCAGGTCCTTCTGAGGCCAATGGCAAATGCCTGGAGATGGCTGAGCCAGGCAGGCAGTCCAGGACGGCCTCAGGGCGTCTTGGTCAGCCACCGGGCCTGTTCAAAGACTCCAGACCAGTTTTGCATTTTGAAACTTTTGCAAGCAGAGCTGACTGTCTGGTTCTGGAACTTGTAGGTGAGCAGACCTCCCCTATTCTGCCTGAAAATGGAGAGGGCAGCAAAATGAAGGCTTGTGTTTGGGGCTCAGAGCCTCCCTGTAATCAGTCCAGTAAGGACAAGAAGCAGAGTAGCTAGAAGGGTCCCTGGAGCCCTTCTGCCCATCAGCTCCTTTCCTGATGAGGAAACAAAGGCCTGGGATGTGCGGAGACTGGCCCAGGGTCACACGTCCAGGAGAACTTGGCACTGGCAGCCCGTGAACCCACTGACCCCCCCGCTCCCCGGGCAGTCCTGCAGCTGACCGGCTGCTGCCCACTCAAGCAAAACAGTTCCATGTGCTCATGCAAGCCCTCTTTCTACCTCCCAAATACCTGGAAACTGGGCGGCCACTTAGTGCCTTGAGCAGTCTCACAAATTCTTTCCTTCTCTGCTGCCACCGCTTCTCCTGGGCCTGAGAGCCCTCTCGGCGGTGCTGAAGTCCATCCCACATATCTTAGAGACCTTCGGGCAGGTAGGGAGGAGGGCCAGGCTGGATGAAGGTCTCAGAGCTCAGGCAGTGTGGGAAGAGGGAACAGAGAGACAGAGAGAGAGGGAAAGAAAGAGGAAAACAGACAAACAGCAACAGACAATAACAGAGAGACAGAAAGGGAGAGACAGAGACTGAAAAAGAGCATGAACTCTCAGGGTGTCAAGAAAGAGACCTCAGAAACCCAGCTCCCCGGGCAGGTTGTTGATGGGGGCCTCTCCCGGGTCTCCACTTCAAGCACCAGGGGATATAGACACATTTAAGACCTGTCCCCAACTTCAGGTGGTTTTGATCAGGTCAAGGCCAAGGAGACACAGAGCAATGAACAGGTAAGAAACATCTCTCCCTGGGAAAATGGCCTCCCTCAGACCTGTAGAGGGAAGAACTCGGTGGGAAGAGGAGAGCCCCAGGCTGGTGAAGGAGGCCCTGAGTCCTTGTCCTCTCTCTGTGACCTCCCTGGGCCCTGGGGGGCCTTGGTGGGAGAGACATGAGGCTGTTGGCCAGGGGACTGCATGGCACAGCCGGGAAAAGGCTGACTCACATGGGGAGCAAGGAATAAGCAAAGGAAGATAACCGGTGGGGGAGGTAGGGAGACAGAAGTTCAGGCTGGGAGCAAGAGGGGGGCAACCAGAGCTGGGGATGCCTGTGGGTGATGGGAGATGGCTGGACCCTAAGCAGATGGCAGGAGGAGGACTGGGCAATTCTGTCCTCTGTCCATGTGCCTCTCAGCTCTGAGCACGTGTACACCTCTGCAGCCTCGTGAGCCTGTGCAAACCCTGGGAGGCGGGGGTGGCACAGAGGAGGCCAGAGCAGCTGTCTGCCCCCTGGGGACAACCCAAGCCCAGAAGCAGGGCCTGTCAGCCCCACAGACTTATGGCTTCCCTTCTCTGATCTGGGCTGGGCTCGGCGGGTATTCACTCGGCTCAGCTGGGAAGGCCCAGATCCACGGGAGTGGTTGGAGGCATGTAACATTGGACTTGCAGTCAAAAACAGCTAAGAAATTCCAACAGGTTTTCCTAGACCTTGCCTCTGAATCTCCATGGTATTTTTCTTTTTCCAAGAGTAGCCAAGTCCATGGATCTTGCTTCTAGCATCTATATTCTCCCCAAGGTGCTCTGAAACCATCTCACTAATCATCCTTCCTAGGGCTGGCAGTGGCTCTGCCCACATGAGCTCAGCCACCCAAGTGACCCTTGACCCTGGCTGATGCTGCTGCATTCCAGAGCTGACAGGAGGTCTCTGGGTCATTTCCCACTTCCTCTCTAGTTGCAAATACCAGCATGGCTAGGACCCAGAACTTTACTGTCTGGCTGGTGACGAAGACCTGGCAAAGTCTTTGAAGGAGAAGATACACTATAAATCACTGTTGATGTCAGAGCCTTTGTAGGGAACAGAGCCACAGCCTAAGACAATAAAAACATATCCCGTTCACCTCCAAGGCCTCTTTTCATTGGATATTGTGGAGAACTCCTTTACTGTCTGCCCATGTTTTCTCCATTATTCAGTATTTAGGCAGTTATTATCAACAAAACACTAGAGTTTCAGGGGCAGGCCCCACCTTAGGACTGGAAGACTCAAAGAAGCGAAACAGAGTGAAAGCTGAGCTCCGTTGGTTGGGGTCCTCCCTGGGCCCTCAGTCACCCAGTAAAAGCCCATGAGTGACAAGTGTCAAATTCCATTTGAAACATGAGACTGGAGAGCAGATTGCATAATCAGTGTGATCATGTCCTTCCCTGGTGTTTCGCTGGCCTTGAGCTAAAATTCAAACTCAAAAGATGTCAGGGATGAAAGGCCAGCAGGCTTGAATGCCCTGAAGTGGGGACAAACTTGGCACCTTAGGCGTGTGGGTACAGAAGGTTGGAGAGCTGGCAGGAGCCAGATGGGCATGCTAGCTTTCTGCCTGGTTCCTGGGCCTTGGACTGTGTGAGGCTGTGGTGCCCACCCAGATCCCTTAATGGGTGGGGGTCCCCACCCACCAGCTGATGGAAGTCCTGGGTGCTAATGATTGGTGCTGCCTCTTTGGCTGATGCTGCTGGGAGCTGCCCTGTCCTTTATCCTTTAAATCTGCCTCCCTGAAATTCATGTGTTGAGGTTTAATTGTGATGAGATTAAGAGGGTGAAAACTTAATCTGGCTATGGCATTGAAATGGAATGTTTGGGAGTAGATTAGGGCTAGGATCATCAGGACAGTGACCCTATGATTGACTCTTGGTGAGTTTAAAAGGAGAGGGAATATAGGGCTGGCCTTGCAGCCTAATGGTTAAGAGAGCTTGATCCTACATGGCCAAGGGTGGTTGGAATCCCAGCCCCGAAGGCTTGAAACACATGCCAGGTGTAATGTGCATGCATGCCCCATCCTGACAGGATGGAGAAATAAGCGAAAAGGGATTTCAGCATAACCATGCCCTACGTTGTGTGTGTGTTTGGGGGGGATGCCTTCTCCTTCCCTCACTCTATCTGCCTGTGTCTCTCTGAGGAGCACATGCACCCTCTGGCAATCAAACAATAAAAAAAGAGGATGTGGGACAAGAGCAGAGACGTTTGGACCCTGGACACAGATATGTGAGCTCCTGGCCTCCACCACATTGTAATGTGGTCAGAAGACCTCAGCAGTTGTAGCCCCTCAGCCTTGGACCTGCAAACCATGCCCTCCATCAACCTCTATTTTTATAAATTACCCAGACTTGGGTATTTTCTGTAATTGCAACAGAATGGACTAGAACACTGCCCTCTCCCCCAAGGGACAGCCCATACCAATGACTGACTGATAAGTTGTCCAAAGGGCCAGCCTAAGCCTTAGAAAGCACTAATGGCACAGATTAATTTGTACCCCGAAGCTTCCCTAAGCAACAAACAGGGCCAGAGTTTCACTGAGACCACAGCTCAGTGCTTTTCCTTGCCCTGCCAGGCTCCCCTTTCTCCTTGGCTGGCTTCTCCTGAGAGCCCAGGTTCAATAACTTACAGGTGCCGTGACCCTTGCCTCAGGCTCAGGCTCAGGCTCTGCACTGAGAGAATCTTCCCTACCCAGGCCACATGTGGCCCATACCAGGTCTGACTTCCCACCATTCCTGACAACTGAGCCTGGTGCAGACCAAGTAGCTGAGTGGAGTGGCCATCACGGTGCTTCCTGTGGCCACCGTCCACCCTTCCATCTGGACAGGCCATCAGAACATGCAGCCTATTCCCAGAAGCAGCCAGACTGTGGTATTAAAAAGAGCCATTTCAAAAATTGTAAACAACCTAAATGCCCATCAGCTAGTGAATGAGTAATCAAAAAGGTGGTCTGTCCATCCAAGGGGATGCTGTCCAGCGATAAGCAGGAACATATGATGGGAACACGCCACACCACGGCAGACCTTGAATCATGGTACTAGGGTAACACAGAGTCATGAGAGACCACATGTTGTAGGATTCCATGACAAGTCCAGAAAAAGTAAATCTATAGAGACGGAAAGCAGAGTAGTGGTTGCCTGGGCAAAGGTGGGTTGGGGTGCATGGGAATTAGTAAATGGGCACGAGGAGTCTCCTTGCGTTGGTGAAAACGTTTGACAGCTGACTTCCATTGGAGATCGCACCACTCAGCACATTCCCTAGGACATCAGTGAGCGGCTCACTCAGCGAATCATCTGATATGTAAAATAAAGCTATAGAATTCTCCTCCCACCTAATGGTGTTTATTCCTGCATAAAGGATTTTTTCTGGATGTGAGTCTATGAACAAGATCACCACAGTCCCTTTATTTTTATTTTCTTCAGGAAGAGTCAGGTACAATCCTCAGCATCAAATATCTGGTTTGCAAAAGCATGATGAGGTTTTGGAAATTAATCATACAAAACAAAAGGGCCTTGTTGTTTGTTGCTTCTTTGACTAAGACCTACAGCCCAAACGCTAAACATAACCGAGACGTTTGTACCACTGGTAAGGACAGATCCTTTGGGAACATGATTTGTTTAAAGACCCCAAGGATTATTAGAATTTATTTCTCAGAATAGAAGAGATATCCACACATCCTGGATCAAAACCACTTGGGAAACTTGTTTAAAATGCAGATTCCAGACTGGCCCTGTGGCATAGGGTTACATGCTGTGCTATCTGACATGACCAATCAGGATCTGAGTCCTGGTCCTGGTGGCTTGAAAATACACCACGTTCATGTGTGTACCCAGAAGGGTAACAGGGTGGAGAACTGGAAGAAGGATTGTGGTGTAATCAGGCCCTGTGTGGGGGTGCTTGCTCTTTCTCTCTGTCTCTTGTCCTACTGCACATGCCCTCTGGCATTAAAAAAATGCAGATTCCTGGTGCCTGTTTAGATATGGTGGATTAGAACCTGAAGTCTAAGAGCACCGCTCCTGTGATAGAACATGAAAATTCCAGGTCGTAGAAACTTTGACCTAACTGCAAAACAAGTCTGGCTGCAGCTGTTGGAGCTGACTACAGAACAACCCCCTCCAAATTGCCAAGTCACCACTGAAAAAGCAAATTTGTTCCAGGGAGCACATTCCAGGTGAGGGATTGGAAACGCGTGGACCCTGTGCGCTAAATCCAGGAATACCAGAGGCATGGCTTCTGAAGATACTTTGCACCATCACCCTGATCCCAGGTCAGCTGACTTTAAAGTGCAAACTCTACCCACCCACCCCCAGCCACTGGGCCCAGGGACATGAGAAGGAGCACTCAGTTAAGTTTTGACCAGTTCTTCGGCAGCCAGGCTGCTGAACCATAGAGCAATGGACTGATTCTTAAGGCAACTGGAGCTCGTCCTGGTGAAATGATCACAGAAAGTCCCACTTACAAAAGGCACAGGTGAAATGGGAAATCCAGACCCCAGTGGGGAGGGGAAACCCTCCCCAGACAGCCACTACATGCTCTCCTTGGGAGTTAGTGGACAACTGGAAAAAAGGCTTTTTCATAGATGAGGGTTGGTGAGGAGTGAGTATTTTTTTTTTTTTCCTAAGAATGACAGCATATGAAGAGGTGCCCCTCAGGAGGGGCAGATACCCCAAAGTTAAAGACTAGCAGTGCTATAAACCAGGAGCAGCAGGGCCATGCTATTATCTCTGGCCACTGAACTCTAGTACTGGACAGTCGTTCTTAGAGTTGGGTAAGAGATTAGGTGGATGGGGGAGAGTAGAATTCTCCAGTGATCTTTCTGCTGCCCTCCAAAGGGTGATCAGGAGCCCTGCCTGAGACAGCCCCTCTGTGAGCAGGAGATGCGTGGGCACGGTCCTGCTGAGGCCTGGATCTTGGCCTCTGTCCCTACCTTGGCATGGTTCCTGGGCAGCCCCTGCTCCATTGCAACCCTTCATGAGGTAGGAGGTGAACCCAGCGCCCACGACCAAGAAGGCCTGGAAATGAGGGTGCACTTGAAGAGTGTCATAGTAAGGACACCACAGTATGGGCTGTGTCCACGTCACCCCGCCTCCGCCCCGGCCTCCAGGAGAGGCTGTGTGCACTGGCCAAGGAGAATGCCAGAAAGCCAGAGCTATGCCAACCCTGGTGCAGAGAACAAGGGAGAGGTGGTTTCTGCTGCTCCCAACCCCATACGCCAAGTGGGAAGAAAGAACATCGATGGGGCAATCCCAAGCTGCAGTGGTATGTTTTGTGCTGGGACGGAGACGGAGAACCTCAGGTGCTACAGCTAGCATCAACTCCTAAGAAAACCTGCGTCAAGATCACACGGAAAGCACAAGTGGAGGTGTCTGCATGGTGTGTCTGCAGTTGGGCAGTATACAGCTTTCCGTGGTGTTGTAACAAATGAGCACAGACTGGGCGACTTAAAACAACACATACGTGCCCTCTCACAGTTCTGGAGGCCAGAAATCTGAGAGCAAGCACAGCAGGGCCCGCTCCCTCCCAAGGCTCTAGAGGAGCCTTCTCTGCCTCTTCCAGCTTCTGGTGGTCTCTGCCAGTCCTCGGCATGCTGTGGCTTACAGCCGTGCCCCTCTGCTTTCTGCCTCTGGCCTCACGTGGCAGTCTTCCCTCTGTGGGTGTCTGTGGCTCAGTGTCCACATTTCCATCTTAAAAGGACCAGTTGTTGGATTTAAGGCCTACCCGGACTCAGTATGATCTCATTTTAACTTGACTACATCCACAAAGACCCTGTTTTACATTCGCTGGTCCCAGGGACCTGTCAATTTACCCTACAATGGTTGGATACAGGTTGCAGCTAAGGAAATGGAAGTGCAGAGAAGCTTTGCAGTGGCTCGTGTTTCTCATCCAGCCAGTTGTCAGGGCTGACTCTCTCGGCCTCTCTGCTCACAGCCTCCACCTTTGACCCAACACGGCTCTGGCGGGTTCTCAGTTGAAGCTGGGAAGCTTTATCCTATTGACCTGAGAGTGCTAGACACTGATATCCCAAGACTTTAACTTTCCTGGCTGCTAGAACTTAAAATGAGCAGTGTGGATTGTCTACGGACTAAGCTTTTAGCTAAGCTAGTGGTCAAACCCATAGTTCTTTTCCTTTCTCTTTCCGTCAGAAGTGAGAGATGTCCCAGAGAAGGTGCCCAGTCCTGTGCTCAGCTTCTCCAGAGAATACAACAGGACTTGAGAGGGGCCCCTACCTTCAAGTAGCTTGCAACACATTCCTGGGGTGAGACAGACACATGACATAGCACCAAATGTCGAGCTCAAGCTAAAGACACTGTCCCAGTTCATCAGAGAAGACCCAAGAGACAACGTAGTCAGGAGAGGCTTCACAGAGGAAGGGTCCTGGAGAGGAGCCCTGGGGACATGTAGGCTATATCAAAACCCAAGGGGAATGATGGGACACCTCAAACCTGGGGAAAGGCAGGGAGCAGGGAGGTTGAAAAGACCAGAAGAAGGAAAAGGTAGGACAGGGATCCAGCAAGCAGGAGTCCAGGGAGAAAGGCTGGTGTGGATGCATGTGTGAGGCATGCAGCACTGCAGAGAGGGGGCACAGTGTGGAGAAACTCACATCCCAGGAGGCAGGCAGCGACCTGGGGCTCGTGGCAGTCACCCCCTAACCCGTGCACCATGATCACTCTGGCTGGGGAATAAAGGTTGAAGACATCAATGAGATATTCTGTTCAGCAATTTGCATTTAGTCCTCACCCTAATTGTGAAGAAACCCCGTTCCCACTTTTTGAATGAGAGAAGCAGGGCTTGGAGAGGGTCTGCAGATTTATCTGCACACCTGCAGCTGTTGGCTAGGTGGCTCCATCCAGCACCTCCTTCCCTCTGCTCCACAGCTGAGGCCGGGGTTCAGAGGGCACTGACAAACAGGAACCCCACAGCCTGAAGGTTTCTCTTCCCTGGAACATGGGCAGGAGGAGCTGGGGATGGGAGTCGTCCCTGATCCCCCCCCCAGTGACTCTCACTGTTCGTGATTTTCTATTTGTCTGTCCCCTTCCCTGGGCTAGGAGTTCTTTGTGAACATCGCCTTGTGTTTTAATACTCCTCACCCCTGCAGCAACCAGTCTGGTGGCCCGCACCAAGAACCGGCTCAGAGACGTGTGCTCAGGGGCGAGTTAATCGTTGCTGAAGCCAGCAGGAGGGATCTCTCTTACAGGCCCATGGTCCTTCTAAAGTGTCCCCAACAGCTCAGACACTTCCTACTCATTCATTCACTCATTCATCCATTCCACCATGTTTATTGAGTTCCTGCTGTGGGATGGCCTCACGGACAGAGCTGGCTGAGAGTTGCATGTGGGTGTGAGAGAAAGAGAACTCAGAGAGGGCCCCAGGGTTCTAGGCCCGAGCATGGGGAGAGCCAAGATGCTGCCATTAGCCGATTGGAGGAGACCGTGGGGGAGCAGACACGGAAGGGGAAGGAGAAACTCTGTCTCATCTGTCCGTCTCTGGGACATCTGTCCCGGGACATTCTAGGGGAGATGCAGACCCAGCCCATGGGAAGAGGAGGGCTGGACAGAGTGGGAGTCAGTGGCCTCTGGATGACACGCAAAGCAATTCCCATGTCAGCCTGTCCTTGGGGTTATAAAACAGTGACTGTGCCTCTGTATCCTGTCCCTGCTCCAGGAAGGAAGACAAGGGACAGAGACAAAGGCTAAAGTGACAGGCTAGGTGGTTCTTTCCTTTTTCCAAACTTCCCTGAGAATCCCACCCAGTGGCTCCCACTTTCCTGGCTTTGTTCGGAACAGGCTCCTGCAGCCACAGCTTACCTGCAGGTAGTAGGGACTGTGAGCATTTGCATGAAGTCCCCTGAGAATAACCCGCCAAGAGGACTGTCAAAGATCCTGAAAAGGTAGCCAACTCATGCCTATGGAATGAAGGGGTGAAGGATGCAGGAGACTGGGGAGGGGGGTGCCTTCAGGGATTCCATGTGCAGCGGGCAGGGCCTTACAGAAAATTAGCAGCAAAGAAATGCTCTAACCCCAGGACCACAGAAATCAGCGTTATGAATCTCTGGAGCAGGAGTGTCAACATCTGCACTGTTGACGTTTGTGACTACACAGTTCTTTGTGGTGGGGCCTTCTGGGGCCCTCTAGGATGGTTAGCATCCTCCCTCACCTCCACCCACGATGCCAGTGGCAGCCCCCACCTCCAGCGTGGGACAACCCAACTGTTTCCTTATATTACCAAATATCCCCTGAATGCTCTTAGTCCTGACTGAGAGCCACTGCTCTGATCAGAAGGAATAGTCAATCAAGTTTTGTAAGCTAAAAACAATGAAGTATTTTCACATATGTCCATCATTTACTTAGGAGACAGGGTTCTGCTGTCACAATCCCTCTGCCTCAGCCTCCCAGCTGGGACTCCAGGCACATGGCATCACTCCCCGCTGTCTTTTGAACAGAGTCTCACTACAGTCCCAGGCCAGCTTCAAGCTCACAATCTTCCTGCCTCAGCCTTCTGAGTCTCTGGGATTACAGGTGTACCACCCTGTATCTGGCTTTTAGGTTGGACTAGAAATGGAACTCGGGCCCCTCCTGTGGTCCCAGCCTACAGGGCAATGTTGTAGCAGGGTACACCACTGCGGCTGCACCCCAACATAGTCTGCTTTGGTCCTTTCTACAGAGTGGAGAAGAGGTATGGCCACACCATAGAAGAATATCTATCCTAGAAATACCTTTCAAAGAAAAATTTACACACACACACACATACACACTCACAAACTGAGACATATGAGGGGTCTTCAAAAGGTTTGTGAGAAATGTGTTCTGTAAAAAAATCTGTTCATGGGGGCCAGCAGGTGGCATAGTGGTTAAGGTGCTGGACTCCCATGTGGACGAACACGATTGGAGTCCTGGACCCAGCAGCCTGAAACTCACACAGGGTATGTGTGCATGCATACCTGAAATCCCAAGAGGAGAATGAGGAAGAGACTGTGGCATGGCCATCCCCTCTGGTGATTTCTCATTTTCTGTCTCTCTGTCTGTCTAGCCAGTGAGTGCATACACCCTATAGCAAAATCTTTCTCTCTCTCAAAGAACAAAACAAACTAATAAAAACTATACATGGAATTCAAAGGTATTTTTGCATCAAAATAAACTTATACTTTGATTCCATTTTCCCATGAACTTTTTGTAGTTCCCTCATACATGCAATGTATACATAGGCATACACATTTCAAACTATGGCATGTGAAGGAATTGTTTTTTCTTATCTAAATCCTTTGTTTGCTCTTAGCCAGTGGTTCTGCAAACACCTCCACCATTGGCACCAGCTAGCCACACTGGATGGTTTCAGCCAATGGACTTGGCCCGCTATCCTCAGGGAAGTGTGTGGGCAGTGGGACTTGCTTCCCGCCGTGTCTATTGTGATGTGCTGTCTGGGTATGGCCAAGCAGAGGCGATTTTGTGATGGGGCAAGGTCTACCAGGAGGACATGACTGCAGCCTTGGGGGCTGGGGCTGCTGCCTAAGGTTACTAGGGCCCTCCAGGAAGGGTGAGGGGAAAAGAAACTGGATTATCTGCAAACCACAGGGACAGGCAGACATTCTTGACATTTGCAAAAGTTGCACAAATCTCGAGCAGCCAAAAGCTGGAAATGAAGGCTAGGGGTAGGTGTTGGGAGCTGAGACTGGAAGCAGCTCTGCCTGGGGCTCGGTATTGGGCCCAGAGTCTCCCATCTTCAGGATGTGAGTCTTGTCCCTGGTAGCCTAAGAATGTAGCCACTCTCCTTGTTTTTAAGAACTTACATAGTCAAATCATTTTATCCATGCACACGTTATAGAAGTTAAACATTTTATAGAATTAATCAAAATAAAATTATTATCCATGTAGTCCCTATTTGTCTCAAAATATCAGAGAATAAAATGAAGTAGAATGACTACCTTCTGGAATCCCAGCTTCCAGAGAGGGGCTCCCTTAATGTGAGGTACAGACTTCTGGAACCTATGTACAGAGGTTAGGAGTCTGAAAAGTGTCATTCTGTACATACCCTTTTGTAAGTTGCATTTTTTTTTAATGAATAGATTTTGTTTTAGAACTTTCTTTCTAAAAAATTTTGCTAGAGGGTGTGTGCCCTTACTGAAGAGAGACAGAGAGAGGGAAAGAAGAAATCATGCTCCATAGGGGATGGCCACGCTGCGATCTCTTCTCCATTCTCCTCTTGGGATTTTGGGCATGCACACACACATGGGTCCATCATGTTTCTCAAGCCACTGTGTCTGGGACTCAAACCACACAGCTGGCCATGTGGGATCCAGCTGCCTTAACCACCATGCTGAACATTTTTTATTTTGTTACTAACATTTTAAAACTTTTATTTTTAATTGACAAATAATAGTCATATATATATATATATATATATATATATATATATATATATATATATCTGGGGTCCAATGTATGCTTACAATGTGGAATGATTAAATCAGTCTAATTAACAAATCTATCACCTTACGTACTTGTTTGTGTGTGTGTGTGTGTATGGTGAAAATATTTAAAATCTCATTTAGCAGTTTTGAAACACACACTGTATAATTATTTACTCTGGTCATAGCACAGAGCCGTAGATCACCAGAACTTATTCCTCAAATCTAACTAAAACAGTGTGCCCTTTGACCAGCATCTCCCCTTTCCTCATTTACCCCCAGCTCCTTCCCTAGCCTCCAGTAACCAGCATCCTTCTCCCCACTTCTATGGATTCAAGTATTTTGGGTTCACCCGTGAGTGAGATTATGCAGTATTTGTCTTTATGTGCCTGGCCTATTTCATTTAGCATAAATGGTTTATCCATGTTGCCATAAATAACAGGATTTTCCCCAACCACATTTTCTCTACCCATCATCTGATGATGAACACCTGGTTGCTTCCATACCTTGGCTATTGTGGATAATGCTACAATGAAAACAGAAGAGTGTGTAATCTCTTCAGCTCATTGATTTCAATTCCTTTGGATACGTACCTAGAAGTGGGATTGTTGGGGCACATGGAAATTCTATGTTTAGTTTTCTGAAGTGCCTTTAAACTGTCTCCCACAGTGGCTGTGCTAATTAATATTCCCACCAAAAGTGTACAAAAATTCCCTCTTAAAACTATTTGCCAGAGGGCCTGTGCATTCACCAAAGAGAGAGAGAGAGAAAGTGAGAAAGCACCACCCTCACCCTCCTCCCCGTGGGGTATGGTCACGCCTAAAGTCCTTCTCTATTTCTCTCTCCTTTTCAGATTTCGGGCATGCACGCACATGTGCCTGGTGTGTTTTTCAAGCTACCAGATCCCAGACTTGAACTGCTTAGCTGGTCATGTGAGATCCAGCCTCCTTAACCATCACGCCACCAGCTGGCCACAGTTGCCATTGTTTTCTGTTTTAACAACCTTGCTATGACAACCTTGTGCCTACATCTTTGCACACTCATTTGCTGATTTCATCAGGATAATAAATTCCTAGAAAGGGAAGTTTTAGGTGAAAGGAAAGACCTGCATGATTGAGAGTTTTGGGTGGAGATTATCCAGTGGTCTCAGTGTGCCCTCATAGACACGGCTTGTGTCTGCTCCAGTGTGTGTCTGTGTTGTATGAAGTGTATTTTGAACCCTAGGGTAGTGTATTCATTTCCTAGTACTATCTTTTAAAAATATATATATATATTTCTTTAATTCCATTTGTTATTTTAAAATTCGACCAGAGAGAGACAGGGAGAGAGAGAAAGGGAAAGGAAGAAGGTAAGCTGCCAGGTCTGGGACTTGAACCACAGTGAGCCATGTGGGAGTCTAGCACCTTTAACCACCACGCCATCTACTGGTCTCTTTGTTACCATCTTAAGAAATAATCAAGGCTTGGTGCCTTAAAACAACAGAAAGTTAGGGTCTAGGAGAGGACTCATTTTACATTTTCCCCTGGATTCTCATGGCTGCAACCCTTGGCATTCCTTGGCTTACAGCACATCACTCCAATCGCTGCCTCCTTCTTCACATGACCTTCCTTCTGTGTTTCTTTTCTCCTTATAAATACACTTGTCCTTGGGTTAAGCCAGGATAATCTCTTCTGAAAACCCTTCCCTTTGAGGCTGGAAGACAGCACAGCAGTAAAATGCAATGCTCTGCAAGCTGGCCCATAGAAGTTTCCATGTTAGCATCAGGAAACATCCCCAGGTATGTTGGGAACAAGTATATCCGTGATCCAGAGCTGGCTGAAGTTGGGAGTGGATCGCAGTGTCAAAATCATCTTGGGAGTGTCTTCTCTCTAAGAGAAATAAATAAAAATAAACGTAAAAATCCTTAATTATAGAGGGGCCAGCAGATAGCATGGTGGTTGGGGTGTTGGACTTCCACATGACTGGCCGTGGTTTGTGACCCGGACCTGGTAGCTTGGCAATCCCACTGGGTGTATGTGCATGTGTGCCCAGAATCCCAGGAGGAGAGTGGAGGAGAGGGGATTGCAGCATAGCCATCTCACCTGGGGGATAATTTCTCGCTTTCCCTTTTGCTGTCTCTTTACGGCAAGTGCATGCTCCTTATGTTGGGAACCTTAATAAGGGAAAGGGGAAAGAAAAAGAAAACAAACCGTAGTTACATCTTCAGAGATCTTTTCTCCAAATAAGATCACTTTGCAGTAGTTAGGACATGGACATAGCTTTAGGAGGGGATCATAATTCAATCTGCTACACATCTCCTTTCTACAGAGGAGGAACTGGTGGTTTAGACAAGGGTAAAAGACTTCTCCCTGAGGCTCCACTCCCTAAGAGGGAAGATGGACTCTACACTCTGGTTCTGGACATCTGATGAGCAATCTGTCTGACTTTACCTCCCATCACGTTTTCACATCACAGAGTACAGCACAGGACCTCAGGAAACTAACCTCAGCAGCTTTGTTTCCTAGACCCCCCTAGTCTTTATGCAAACACTTCAGGAAATGCTGACAAATCGATTCTCCTATTCTCCTTATTCTTATTTCTTTAAAGAACTTTTTAAATTCAACATTATTATTATTATTTTCCAGTTTGATCAGATAGAGACAGAGAGAGAGAGAAAAGGAAAGTGAGAAAGCAAGCCACCAGGCTCGGGACTTGAACCACGGTTAGCCATGTGGGAATCCAGAACCTTTAACCACCATGCCACCTGCTGACCCCATCCTTACTCCTATTTTAACAGTGATCTATGACACCAATCACCAGCCTTTTGAAAGATTGAATTGGGTTTGTTCAAAGGTTGGACTGTCATCAGATGGTCAATGGTGGAAAGGTCCCAAGAATCACTTTGGACCACTATAGAGCAGCAAGGCCTGGTGGTTAAGCTTTTGTGCTCCATGCGATCTTGGGCATGAAGTTTAACTTCTTCTTTTTTTTTTTTTGAATTATTTATTTATTTGTATTTGTTGTTATAGTTATTTTAAATTGGTTATAGGGTATGTGTATGCTCACCAGAGAGAAAGGAAGGGAAAGTGAGAAAGCAAGATGCCAGGTCTGGGACTCAAACCACAGTCGGCCATATGGGAGTCCAGCACCTTAACCATCATGCCACCTGCTGGCCCCAGAAGGTTGAACTCTTTAAGCCTCAGTTTCTTCATCTGTATGACAAGGATAATATGTGCCTGCTGGGTTAATGAGGAATTTGACCCAAGGCCCGCAGCGATCTTGGCCTAGTGTCTCCTACAGAGTGAAGGCTCAGAAAACATTGGCTACAGGCGAAGGTGACTGTCGGGGCGTTTTCTGCATTCTCTAACGTATTTGTCCTTTTGAACAATTTCTGAGTGCTGATGGCCACTTCCCTCTTCTCGCGTGTCCTCTTGCCAGTGCAACATGGGGTAGGCCTTCTAGCCATCCCCAACTTTGAACACCCAACCCCAGTCCATCACTCTGCACTTCTTGGTCACGCTAAGCCCTTGGGCAATTGGTGGTGTGTCTAGAGGTAGACATGATGTGTGACATTCCAACTGCTTCTCTTTTCTGCCCCTCCTGGAGCTGTTGGCCGTGGTGGTAGTTCAGAGTTCTTTCAGCACTCATGCCACCCCAGCTTAAGTCTTTCTTTCCCATGGTGACTGCGCTCATTTGCCAGCCAAGAGTTCATTCTTTGAAGGAAAAATGTGTTCAGGTCCATGGACTCCAGGCCTGTTGATGTCCGCAGTCCTCTTCAGCCCCAGATAACAAAGTCGGTGAAGAGACAGTCCTCCAAAGGACACACGGCACTCTAGCTTCGACCAGGGAGGTTTCCAGTGATGAAATTTTTCTCTGCTCTAAGGGCCATCACTACAGGCCTTGAGTGTGGGTAGAGGCGGCAACTGTTCAGGGTTGTGATCCGCAAGGACAGCAGGTCTGGTGACTCCCTGGGCTTGGCCTGACCTGACCTCTCCCAATGAAAGGCAAGAGACCTAAGAGAGGACGCCATTACGGCCTCACCAGCCGCAGCTCCTCCACACACCCAGGAGGAACCTGCGCTTTCCTTCATAGCAACAGTGGCTCTAGCATCCTTGAGTTTTAGGTGGGAACTCCCACCCTCATGGAGGTACAAATGACACAGTTAGACCCACTGAAAGTATGCCAAGTTTACCTCATTGGAGAAGAAACATCTCAACATTTTTGGGAACTGCCAAAAAAGCAGAGAAAAAGAAAACAGAGACAAAACAGAGTTAAACATTAAATAACTATACGACCCCGCAATACCGTTCCTAGGCATATAATCAGAGTGGGTCCCGCAGTGCAGGGGTTCAGTGCTGTACATGGAAAGCGGGACCCCACGTGACTGACTGATGTTCAAATACCAGCCCCACT
This sequence comes from Tupaia tana, assembly GCA_026018925.1. Lineage (NCBI taxonomy): Eukaryota > Metazoa > Chordata > Mammalia > Scandentia > Tupaiidae > Tupaia > Tupaia tana. The sequence continues at coordinate 37,516,678 of JAKSZU010000012.1, forward strand.
GTTTGAAAACACACCAGGCACTTGTGTGTGCATGTCTAAAATCCTGATGGGATGGAGAAACAGAAGAAAAGGGTTGTGTTATGACCGTGCTCCACTGGGTGGAGCTTTCTCTCCTCTCTCCCTCTCTGGCTAGTGCCTATGCCTACTGGCAATAAAAACAAAACAAAAACAAATGACAAACAAAAACCTTGTTCACAAATGTGTACAGCAGTTCTTGGGACCAGCAGATGGCGTAGTGATTGCATCACTGGACTCCCACATAGTTGCCTATGGTTCGAGTCCCGAACTTGGCAGCTTGAAACTCAGGACGGGCATGTGTGCATGCGTGCCCAAAATTCTGAGAGGAGAGTGGAGAAGAAGGGATTTTGGTGTGGCCATCCTTTCCCCCAGCCCCAGATCACTGGGGGCAGTGATTTCTCGCTTTCTGTCTCTCTCTGTCTCTCCAGCGACCACACACACCCTATAGGAAAAATCTCTCTCTTAAAAAAAACAAAAAAAAAACAAAACAACAACAACAACAACAAAAATGTGCCCAGCAGTTCTAGTCATAATGGCCAAAGGGTAGATATAAGTCAAGTGGCCATCTGCAGATGAATGGATAAACAGAACACACGTGTATTCATATATGGCCATACGATGGAATACTATTCAGCCACGAACAGGAACGAAGTGCCAACACAGGCTATGATGTAGACGGGACATGAAAACATAAATGAAAGAACTCAAACCCCAAAGGCCACACATTGCATGATTTCATTTCTATGAAATGCCCAGAAAAAGCCATTCCATGGAGACAGGAAGTGGGGTAGTGTCTCCAGGGACTGGGGGAGGGGTCTGGAGAGTGCCCGTTGACAGGCACGGGTTTTACTGGAGAGGGTGAAGAAAATGCATTTGAACTAAATAGAGGTAATGAACTGTTTACTTCAAAATGGTTAATTTTATGTAAAGTGAATTTCACCAGAATGAAACAACATCCACCCAGAGCCACAGCATCAGAAGAGAAGTTAGGGAAGCTCTCCTGGGCTGCACTGCCTCTTTCTGTCAGTTTTGGGGGGCGTGTGAAGCAGGACCCCTAGGAATAGTACCTGAGTAGCTGCCGAGACCTACCGATGGGAAACTTTCTTTGGAGGGAACCCAAAGAAGCCTGTCTGTCCCTTCTGCAGGCTCCAATGTCCCTCGGTTCTCAACCCTGGGCTGTTTCTCTAGTGAATGTTCTCTTCCCGGGACTGGGGATGTGACAAAGGCCCACTCTCGGGGACTGCTGTGTGCACCCTTTATCTCCCCTTTGTGTGTCTGCCTAGCCTTCCTAAAAAGCCTGCGGCCACTTCCTGCTCAGGTTAATAATTTTTGACCAGACATATCAACAGATTAAAAAAAAAAAAAACAAAACCCCGAAGCTTTAGATATGCTAATGGCTGCCTACCCACTCTGGCTGGCATTTCAATACTCCATTACAGCATCTGAGAACTGAGTCTTCTTTTGTTCAGTTTTTCATGTAAATGGGCACATTTCCCATTCCACCCCCTCTACTCCTGAGCAGCGACCCAGGCTAATCTGAGAGGGACTCAGAAGGAGAAAGACCCCCCCCAGCATCCTCTCTAAGATTGAACGTCACATGTGAGGCACAGAAGACATTTTTTAAAATCAAATTTCTTGTACGGCACCCCATAAACTCACTATAAGAGAACCTTTATTCTTACCATGTAATTTGTGGATCAAAAGCATCCTACGACTTGGATGATATGACAGACAGATGTCATGGCGAAGAGGCTGTAGGCCTAGCCCCCCAAGTAGGAGAGAAAGTAGAAAAAAAAAGGGAGTGCTTTGCTTGTCTGGGCTGTCACTTAACAAACAGAAAAATGCCCAGATGGCTTTAGTGTCTTCATAGGATGAGGTCAGGTTAAAAGGAAAGAAATCAATGTGAAAAAGCCACGGGAGGGGTTTCCACTGAACCCACAAGACCAAAGAAGAAAGCATGAGGTGAAGTGGTCAAATCAATGTTTGAAGTGTCTCTACTGACCAGAACGAACGAGTCCTTCCCTGGGTGACCCGTGGAAGACAGGTGATCAAAGGAACTTAGAGGACAACTTATCAGTGTATGATTAACTGTTCCTCAAGACTCCTGAGGAAGGACAAGTTACATGGGAGCCAAACAAATGAACAAGCTAAAACTGCAACTCAGTGAACTTCATAAGCTTTGTCTACATAGTGCATATAGTAAGGAGAACTCACATTCATCTAAATATTTTCTTATTTCTTTAATGCTAGAAAACATATATGCACATGTGTGAGAGATAGAGACAGAGACAGAGATAGAGAAAGAAGCACTCCTCAATATGGGGCATAGTCACACCACGATCTTTTTCCCTCCACTTCCCCATCCTGTTGGGATTCTGGGCACCCATACACTGGCGTCCAGCATGTTTCTCAAGCCTCCAGGACTGGGACTTGACCCACAGTCAACCATATGGGATCCATCACTTTATATACAGAGCTGAACTGCTGCACCAGGGGGCTAAAACATTTTTTTTTCTTTCCTATTCTAATTTTGTTTTATTTTATTTATTTTAATTGCCAGAGGGTGTGTGCATGCACTAGAGCGTTAGAGAGAGAAGGCACCTCCCATTAGAGCATGGTCATGTTTGACTGGAGACGAGGATCTTAGTTCTTGTCCTGTTGGAAGTAAGAATTAAACCAAGAGACAGAAATATAGTGAGACAGCAGTTTCATAGCAGGGTAAAGAGACGGAAATATAGTGAGACAGCAGTTTTATAGTAGGGTAAAATGGAAGTACAAGGCAAGGTAAAAACGAAAGTGAGAGGGCCAGCAAGTGGTGTTGTGGTTAAGGTGTTAGATTCCCACACAGCCGACCGCAGTTTGAATCACAGACTCAGCAACTTGAAAATCACAACAAATACATGGATAAATAATAAAAAAAATTACATGTAAATAAAAGGAAGAAAGAAAGTGAAACTACACTCCTGAGAGGTAGGTTGACCAGAGTGGATACCAGTCTAAAATATTTCCTTTATGCTAAATAGTTTCCTGAGAATTTTTTATGTATTAACTAACTTAATCCACTAGGCAGCCCTAGGAGATGGGTAGTTGCATTATCTACATTTCACAGACTGAGAGACAGAGAGGTTATGTAACTTGCCTTAGGTTACGGTGGGAAAGGAGCTGAGCTGTGATAAATGTGCAAATCAATGAGAAAAATCATATTATGTAACAATTTCCAAATAATTCCCTAAATGAGCACCTAATAAGAATGATACTAGCGGGACCAGCAGATGGCATAATGGTTATGTTGCTGGAATACCACATAGTCGACTGTGGTTTGAGTCCCGGACCCGGCAGCTTAAAACTCATGCCAGGCACATGTGCGTGCATGCCCAAGATTCTGAGAGTAGAATAGGGGAGAAGGGATCGTGATGTGGCCATCTCCCTGGGGAGTGATTTCTTGCTTTCTGTCTCATATCTCTCTGTCTCTCTGGTGAGTGCACGCGCTCTATTGCAAAAATCTCTCTCTCAAAAAAACAAAACAAAACAAAACAACAACAACTAAAACCAAAATGATACTGGCAATAGCAGCCAGCATGCACTTAGCCCTTGTTATGCCCGGGTACTTTGCAGCTGACTCTCATTTAATGGGCTTCAAAGAAGGTAGGTAGGAATAGAGGCTTCCGAGCAGGTGGACCTGGGACTTAACGCCTGTATTAGTGGCCCTGCAACCTGCACCCTGGGATCTGTTCTGTTGGCTTTGAGGTATCAGTAGATCCCTCAACTGGGTTTAGGGTCATTTCTTAGAGCACATGACTCCTCTGGAATCTAACGTAGAGAGGCACGGAGGCGGAAGCAGCATGATTCTCCTGGCTGGCTGGGCCTTGGACAGATGATGTTTCACGGGACACCAACTCCTGCATGATTCAACTGCCTTAGGGCTGCCTTACCACTTCCCTGAGCTGATGTCGCCAGCGTGAAATTCTGAATTTCATTTTGAACTTTCTAGTTAGATTTTAATAAGGTTTGCCAGGCCCCTGAGTACTACTGAGCATCGTCTTCATGTGCTTGTTGGCTATTTGTACATTTGCTTTGGAAAAGAACAAATTTCTGTTCAGATCTTTTGCCAGTTTTTAAATTAGATTTTTTAATTATTATTATGATAATTCTTTATATATTCTAGGTACAAGTCCCTTGTCAGATACATAATTAACAAATATTTTCTTTCATTCTGTGAGTTGTCTTTTCACTTTCTTAATGGTGTTCTTTTTGAAGCATGTAGGTTTTTTTATTCAATGCAGTTAAACTTTTTTTTTCTTTCTTTTTCTTTTGTGGCTTGTGTTCTTGGGAAGATTTTTGACTGAAAATTATTCCTTGACTGAAAACAGGTTTGAAAACAACTGGCTTTGTAGGGGATGAGGACTGTCCTCAGCCTGATAGCCAAGTTCCTCTGCTCTGAATAAAGGCCCTATCTCTCAGCCTGGCCCTGCCTGAGCAGTGTGCCCCTGTCATCTAGCTCAGTCTTGCCACCTTAGTGTGGGCAGAGGAGGTTGTCTCCTCTGGCTCCCCCTGGGAAAGGAGCAGTAAAGTAGCAGGGTGCAGAGGTTGGGGGTACTGGGAAAAGTAGTGGACAGGGAGTCAGGCACCCCCACTTGTAGGCATTCCTCACCCACTACTGCAGCATCTTGGGCCTCTTCTAACACTGGAGGATGACCCATCCTTTTCTGCCAATGTCTGTTCAAAGGCCCAGGAGAAACCAACATCAGATATTACTGTCTGTGTTCAAAGGGACACAGCTGCTCTGGTCTAGGCCCACCATGAAGGCCCTCACTCCACATGGAAGGTCAAACTTTGGTCTTGGTTAAATCTCTGTAATGATACCTGTGGTGTATGTGGTTAGGGTAGCTGGATCCCAGATGGTGGAACGTACAGTTAGAGTACAGGACTATGATGCTTGAATAACCCAGCAGCATGTGAGTGTGCCCAAAATCTCCAAAGGAGGGAGAAATGGAGGAGAAGGGATTGTAACATGACCATTTTCCTTGGGGAACCAGGGTGCTTTCTCACTTTCCCTCTCTTCCTGTCTCTCTGGTGAGGGTCTGTGCCCCCTGGGGGAGAACAATAATCTTCGTGCCATGTGGTTAAGTGACTACCAGTTCTGCTTGTTTCTATCATGACAGAAGACAGAACTTCACCCAGAGGGGCGGCCTGGTGAGTGTGCGATGGAACACATGTTGGGGGATGCCACTTGAACCTGGAGGGACAAAAGAAGGGGACCCCTGATCCAGGCCCATATGTGGCTCCTTGGACCATGGCCTCCTGTTTCTGGCTCCCAGGCCAAGTAAGAGGCCATCAGAGGCCCAGGGCCTTGAAGTGAAGCCTGGGAGAGGAGTGCCGGGGAGAGGAGTGCCGGGGAAGGAGGGACCAATCAGTGGCAAAAGAGACAAAAGAGCCTGAACTGTTTTTTCTCTTGAGGTTAATACAACAGAGCTGTCTGGGGCCGGCTGCGGCTGCGAGTGGAACTGTCTGGGGTGGGGCTATCTGGGGTGGGGTCATCTGGGGCAGAGTAGTCTGGGGTATCTGGGGGTGGAGCTGTCTGGGGGGTGGGGTGGGGGTCCATCAAGGGATGGAGCTGTCTGGGACCAGGCCGTCTGGGGCGGGACTATCTGGGGGCAGAGCTCTCTGGGGTGGGGCTATGAAGGTAAGTCATGGAGGGTCGGTTTCCACTTTCTCTGACCAGGTCTGGTGTCCAGACGAATCCTGTAAAGTCAGGGTAGGAGAGAAGGCCCTCGTGGCTGTACCCTCATTGCCTCTTCCTGTTTTTGGAGCTCAAAGCCTAGGGAGCAGTGCCCAGGACCATGTCTGATGTTGACTGACTCCTGGATAACACTGGTCTAGGAATGAGGGCTGATCTTGGGGCTTTCTGGGGTCAATGCCCTCAGCCTTTAGTACCTTGAATCAGATCCTGGCCTTTGCTCCCTCCTCGTGCTCCTGGTCCGCATATCGTTATTCAGTCACTCAACAAACACTTGTGGATGTGGATGCTGGAGAGACAGCTCTGAACAGGACAGACTCAGCCTTGGCTTTGGGCTCTTCCCTTCCGGGGGGAGGTGACAATAAGCAAGAATCCCTGGCACAGGAAGAGACTTGTCAGGGAGGGGACGTGCTCTGAGGAGATCAAGTTGGCCTGAGGCCTGTGGGCAGGTGTGCTCTCTTGCAGACAGACAGACAGACTGGTGACATTCCCAGGGACTGAGCAGAAGGTGGAGCTCCCCTAGGATTGCAGACATGCACACCTTGCTGAGAAGCTCCCGGATACCCTGGACCCAGGACTGAGTATGTTCCTTCACTCCAGGAAGCAAACGATCACTTCCTGCCAGAGGATTTAGGAGACAAAGCAGGAGCATTTACCAATGTTCTTTCTCATCGTTGGTCTCATTTTGTTTCTCAAGCAGATCAAGTCTGACTCCATATAGTCTGACTCCTCAGTCCCAAAAGAGCCCACATGGCTGTCTGTGTCTCTTGATGGGTAGGGGGAGCATGGCTGTACCTGGAGGCCCTTCTCGGATACAGCAGGTGGCCTAGCCTTCCTTCCAATGCATCTCCTGTGTTTCCACCCGAGATCTGACACCGGCATTCAAAGGATTTTAAGAAGGCTGGCCAAGAATGAAGGGTTTTAAGAAGAAGCACAGGCTCTCCTGGCCATCACCTGACAAAGTTCATTTCATTTTCAGTTGTGACTTCCTCTTGCGTCTCTTTCAACTCCGTGCTCAGCCAGGCATCACACGCAAGGGCTTCCAGGCTGAATAAAATGCAGCCTTTAGTCTGGAGCAGTGACTTGGTCCAGGGTAGGGGACAAACAGATGAAGAGATCATACTGTGTCCCCTGCTAGGGACAAGGCCATGTGGAAATTGTCTCATCTGGAAGTTCAGGAATACACCTTGGAAGAACTGATACTTGTTCTAAAGCTTCACGAACAATCAAGAGTTCGTCAGGTGTGAAAGATGGAAAAGCATTTTAAACCAAGCAAACACCAGGAGCAAACATAGAGGTATTGAAATAGCATTATAGGGCCAACAGGTGGTGTGGTGGTTGGTGTGTTGGATTCACACATGGCTAACCACAGTTTGAGTCCCAGACCAGGACTCAAGTGCAAGTGCACTTTCCCTCACTGTCCCTCTCGCTCTGGTAATTAAAAACACATTAATAATGGGGACCAGCAAGTGGCGTGGTGGTTAAGGCGCTGGACACTCCCACAAGTCCTGGACCTGGTGGCTTGCTTTCTCACTTTCTCTCTCTCTCTCTGCCTCTCTCTGATCAAATTAAAATAAATGAATGAATAAATAATATTTAAAAAGTACATTAATAATAATAATAAATAAAATTTAAAAAGAAAATCACAACAAATAAATAAATGTGTGTGTTTGTGTGTGTGTGTGTATTTAAAGAAACAGAATTACAGTCCATGTGTCACATGCTCACACAGCATGAGAAGCAGGACAGGTGAGAACAGGTGAGCAAGAAAGCCTTAGGCACCTGCTACGGGGCAGTCCCTCCGCTGCTACTGCCAGTTTGCCATGTGGGAATTTGGCTGGTGTTCATCTGTCTTCAGATTTTTCAAGAGAAACTAGAAATCTGGATATGTATATGGAGTCTCCAGACTTTCAACCGTTAGGCAACAATGAAGATTTTTAAAAGTGCAGGCCAAACAAAACATGTCTTCAGATGAAACGTAAAGAGCTTGGGCAGCTTTGCGTCTTGGATCTTGTCTTCGCATTTAGAATTATAATTATAGTACATGTGCAATTTTTTCCCACTTAACATGTCATGAATATTTTCCATATTTAGGTAATCCTTTAAAAGCTATTTACAATGATTACATAATGTTTGGGACATGTCATGATTTGCTATACATTTTGCCTCCTGTTAGATGCTAAGGTGGTTGGGTGGAGTCTTAGACCCACCCCAACCTGATTTATCGCTTCGTTTCCCTCAGGAGGAGCCATGCACAAGTGTCACATGTACTTTACCTACCTTCCCTCTGGGAGAGTCTCCAAGATCTTAGGATTTCAGCGTGGGAAGGGACTTCATGGGTCATCTGTTCCCATCCTTTCCTTGTTCAGCTGAGGTAGCTCAGACCTTGTCCAAGATCACAAGGCAAATACTGTATCTCCTTATGGTGAAGAGGATAGAACTAAAAGACATTGAACCTTTTTTTCTGGGGTGAGGGGTACTGGAATTGCACTGAATCTATATACAATTTGGGTCAGAATCAACACCTTTATGATATTGCGTCTTTTTTTTTTTAATTTGCTAGAGGATGTGTATGCTTGTGAGAGAGAGAGAGAAAGTGAGAAAGCAACTCCCCCCCCCCCACACACACACACGGAATGGCCACCATAATTCCTTCTCCTCCATTTCTCCCTCTTTTCAGGATTTTGGGCATGCACACACACACATACGTGACCGGCATGTGCACAAACACACATAAGCCATTGGGTCCAGGACTTGAACCATGTCGTTGGCCATGTGGGTCTAGCCTTAACCACCACACTATGGGCTGGCTTAACACTGAATTTATTCACAAACATGTTACACCTGGATACCTTTTTATTAGATTTACTCCTAGGTTATTTATGTATATATACTTATCATATGGTAGTCCCCTCTTATTCTGATTTTGCTTTCCATAGTTTCAGTTACCTGCGATCAACTGCAGTTTGAAAATAGGTGAGTATGGTGCAGTAAAATAGATTCTGGGAGAGAGAGACCTTATTTATATAGCCTTTTTTATAGTATATTATTCTATTTTATTATTAGTTATTGTTAATCTCTTGGTGTGTTTAATTTATAAATTAAATTTGATCAGATGTATGTATGAGGGGACTTCAGAAAGTTCATGAATAATGGGACCAGCAGTTAGCGTAATGGCTATGTCGCTGGGCTCCCACATAGTCGACTGCGGTTCGAGTCCCAGACCTGGTGGCTTAAACTCACGCCGGGCGCGTGTGCGTGCGTGCCCAAGATCCCGAGAGGAGAATGGAGGAGAAGGGATTGCGGCGTGGCCATCCCCCCTGGGGGGTGATTTCTTGCTTTCTGTCTCTCTGTCTCTCTCTGTCTGTCTGGCGAGCACACGCGCCCTATAGCAAAAACCTCTCAAAAAAAAAAAAAAAAAAAAGAAAGAAAGAAAGTTCATGAATAAAAATGGAATTAAAGTACAAGTTCATTTTGGTGCAAAAATTTTTGAAATCTATGCATAGTATTTTTAAGAATTATTTATGTAATATTATTTACTGTTATTATTATTTTAAAAATTTGCTACATGACACTTGCACTCACCAGAGAGAGACAGAGAGAGAGAGGGAAAGAGAGAGAGAGAAAGTGAGAAAGCAAGCCGTCAGGTCTGGGATTTGAACTGTGGTCAGCCATGTGGGAGTCCAGCACCTTAACCACCACGCCACCGGCTGGCCCCCATAGTTCTTCCATAATACACATTTCTGTGAACTTTTTAAAGGCCCTGTACATATAGGGAAAATATAGTATATATAGAGGTCAGTATTATTTGAGATTTCAGGCATCCACTGGGGGTCTTGCAACAGTTCCCCATGAAGAAGGGGGAGCTACCGTATTATTTGTTGTTCTTAATATTGTAAATGGCATCCTTTTAACACTTCTGGTTTTTTCTTTAATCATTTCTTATTCACATTTAATTGTTGTACATCTAGCACACTGTGCTTTCTAATTGTTGCTGCTTTACAGAAATGCAACTGAGTTTTCTAGACTGGTTTTGTATCCACTCACCTTATTTAATTCTCTTATTAATAATTTTTCATAAGTTTTCGGATTTCTATATAGACAAATACATACATCTTCATCTAGCAAGTTTTCCCTGCACATTTTTTTCTTTTTAAAAATAATTATTTATTTTATTTTATTTGTTATTATTTTGATTATTTTAATTTGCCATAGGGCAAATTAAGAGAGAAACAGAGAGAGAGAGAGAAAGTGAGAAAGGAAGCCACCAGACTGGGACTTGAACTGTGGTTGGCCATGTGGGAGTTCAGCACCTTAACCACCATGCTACCTGGTGGTCTCCATAGTGGAATTTTATAACTATCTAGAACTGAGTGATTAAAAAGGAGATTGGTGTGCTGGTTAGGGCACTGGACTCCCACATGGCCAACTGCGGTTTAAGTCTTGAAACTGGTGTCTTGCTTTCTCACTTTCTCTCTCTCTCTCTCTCTCTCTCTGTCTCTCCTTCTCCCTCTCCCTCTCTCTTTCTCTCTAGTTAGCACACACACCCTATAGCAAATTAAAAATAATTATAATAATAATACTTTTTTCTTAAAAGATCTAATGCACAATAAGTGAAAGGAAATTTAAAGTCCTAAGTAATGAGTAATAAAGCACATCCCAGTTGGGTTAATCCCAGGAATATAAAATTCATTTAGAAAACCTATTCACATCATTTACCACAATAACAGATTAAAGGAGAAAAACTAAATGATTGTCCATACCCAAAAGAAGTATTCAATAATATTCTAATATTCCATATCTAATGATAGTTTGAACTACAGTGGAATAGTGGTGTGACTATAGCCCATTGTGGAGATGCTCTCTCCCCTCTCTCTGTCCCTCTCTGGCAAGTACACAAGCCCTCTCCAAAATTAGAAAGTAATAATAAAAAAAATTGGAGATTCTAGCTCATATGTGAAGCCAAGTCCCATGGCTTGCTTTCTCACTCTCTCTCTCTCTCTCTCTCTCTCTCTGTGTGTCTCTCTGGTCAAATTAAAATAAATGATTATATAAAATTAAATAAAGTAATTTAAAAAAAAAGAAAAAGAAAATTCCACTATGATTTTTTTCCTCTACCCATGAGTCCTTTAGAAGAACAGTCGTGTGCATGTGTTCACAGATATGTATACATCAGCTGCACTTGCTATTCAAAGTATTTAGATTACTTAAGATCTTTTGTGAATCAATAAAACATGGAAAAAAAAAAAGGCATGGAAAGCAACTGTAGATACCAGAGACAGTGTGGACAGAGGGTGGGAATTGGCAGAGAGTGAGAGGAAGGGAATCAAGGGGGGAAAAAAAGAAGCAAAATATAGAAGTACAGTCATGTGCCAAATAACAATGTTTTGATCAACAACAAATGACAAATACAACAGTGGTCCTGTAAGGTTATAAGAACTTAAACTATATAAAGGGACTTCAAAAATTCCTAGAAAAATGGAATTAAAGTACAAGTTGATTTTGGTGCAAAACAACTTTTGAAATCTAAGCATAGTTTTTTCATAATGCATATTTTCTATACCAGCTCCATAGCACAGTGATAATGTGCTGCTGAGGAGAAGTTAGATTCCAATTGCCACTATAGTTCAAATCCCTGGCCAGATCAGCCCAAAACATGCCAGATATATACACAAATGCACAGGATCTGACAGACTGAAGGAATGGAGGAAGGGGACTGTGGCATGATCAGACTCCTCAGATTCTGTGGAGGGTGTTTATCTCTCTCTCTTACGCATGCACACATGGTCTGTCATGAATAAAGAAAAAAATATGTATTATTTGTGAACTTTATGATGTCTCCTCATATAGTCTGGGTGTTTAGTAGGCTGTACCATCTAGGCTTGTGTAAGTACATTCTATGACGTTGGCACAATGACAAAAATCACCTAATAACACATTTCTCAGAATGTCTCTTTTACTCACAGATGACTAAGTATTTTTTAATTTGCAAAGGGCGCTTCACTCAATTTTAATCATGTCTTCTAATTTATGTGCTGTTGCTGTACAGTGCTTAGTTTTATTTTGTTTCACCCCTTTGCCCCCATTAGGTGATGTTATTGCTTTAATGTAGTCCATGTTTGTTTAAATTTCCTCATATATTTATTAGTATATTTGCTCAACATTTCTTATTGTCTCTTAAATATTACTTCTGTAATAATTTCTTTTCTATTTTAAGAAAATTATCCTTCAGAATTTCTTTCAATAAGGGTATCTTGGTTTTAATCTCTTGGTTTTTGATTGCTTGAAAACGTCTTTACTTAGTTCACATCTTTGTAAGATAGTTTTTCTGGGTATATAATTCTAGGTTTGACATTTATATTCTCTTAATATAGTGACGACATTAGAATTAGTTTCCTTTAGCTGCTGTAAATTGTCTTAGTGGCTAGAAACAGCACACATTTATTCTCTTATAGTCCTGGAGGTCAGATGCATGAAATGGGGCTTCCTGGTTTCCAATCGACATGTCAGCAGGACTGCCTGCCTCTGGAGGCTCTACGGGAAATCTCATTCCTCATCTTTCCCAGCTTCTAGAGGCTACTAATATTTCCTGACTTGTGGTCACATCATTTGACTCTCTACTTCTGTCATCACATTACCTTATTTTCTTTAGTAGTCATACATGGGGAGTAGGGTGTTCATGAAAAATGCTTATTATGAAAAAACTATGCATGGATTTCAAGGATTTTTTATTTTGGCACCAAAATAAATTCTTTCATTGATTTTTCTCTGAACTTTTTGAAGTTCTCTTGTATCTTCCTTTCCCTCCCTCTTATAAGAACATGTTTGACTACATTGGGCCAGCACAGAATGTTTAGGTTAGTCTCCCCATCTCAATATCTTTAGCTGAATCACATCTTGCAACATCCCTTTTACCACATAAGGTGACATATTCATGGATTTTGGGAACTCAGACTTTCACTCCTTCAGGACAGTTATTCAGCTTATTACATTGTTTTACTCCTTTACTTTTCATAGTGGCTGTATCATTTTGGATTCCCACCAGCAATGTTTGAAAGTTTTAGTTGTTTCCCATCCTTGTTAGCACTTAGTATTGTGATCTTATTTTAGCTCTTCTAGTTGATAAGTGGTAGGTCTCTCATGGTTTAAATTTGCATTTCCTTAATAACAATGATGTTGAACAATTTTCATGAGCTCACTTGCTCTCCATATATCTTCTTTGATAAAGGGACTGTTCCAGTTTTTCACATATTTTTAATTGGGTTGTTTTTTTACTTTTTTTTTTTTTTCCAAGAGGTTTTTGCCTTAGGGCACGTGCACTCACTAGAGAGAGAGAGACAGACAGACACAGTGAAAGGAAAAGTGAGAAATCACCACCTCCCCGGCCCCCGTTGCAATGGCCATACTGCAATCCCTTCTCCATTCTCCTCTCAGGATCTTGGGCTCACATGCACTTGTGCCCAGCATGATTTTCAAGCCACTGGGTGTGGGACTGAAACTATGGCTGGCCGTGTGGGAGTCTAGCAACAACATAACTGCTACACCATCTGCTGGCCCCAAGGGTTGTTATCTTACTGTAGAATGTTGAGACTTTAATTTCTTTGTTGGACTTATACCTAGAAAACATAAAGAAGTTTGTGCCTTTTGTTGGATACCTGACTTGTAAATACTTTTTCTCAGTCTATGCCTTATCTTTTAATTATTTTAACTATGTCATTCTCAGAGCATATGTATTTACTTTTATTGAAGTCCAATTTATCAAAAATGTTCTTTTATGGATTATACTTTCGGTGTTATGTCCAAGAACTCTTTGTTTAGTCCCAGGGAATAAAGATGTCCTCATAAATTTTCTTATAAAAGTTTTATAGTTTTATGTATTACATTTAGAGCCATGATCTACTTTGAGACTTTATCTTGATTCATTGATTATTTCAAAGTGTCTTTTCAAATTTCCAAGTATTTAGATAGTTTGTCTATCCTTCTGTTTTTAATTTATAATTTAATTGCATGGTAGGGATATTTTTGTATGACTTAAATTCTTTTAACTTTATTAAGGTTTGTTCCATGACCCAGGATAGAGTCTAATTTAATGACTAGTTCATGTCCACTTGAAATTAATATATTTTCTTTCTTTCTTTTTTTTTTTTTTTTTTTTTTGGTAGAATGTGTTCTAAATCTAGATTTGGGTGTTAGTGGTATTGTTCAGTTCTTTATCTTTGTTGATTTTCTGTTAGTTTTATTATTGAAAAGAGAGTATTAAAGTCTCCAACTGTAATTGTGGGTTTATCTGTTTTTCTTTCCAGTTGTATACTTTTTTAAAGAATTATTTATTTTAATTTTATTTATTTCTTCATAAATTTGACCAGAGAGAGAGAGAGAATGAGAAAGCAAACCACCAGGTCCAGGACTCAAACCGCTATCAGTCATGTGGGAGTGTCTAGCGCCTTAACCACCATGCTACCTGCCGGCCCCTAGTTGTGTAAGTTTTTACTTCATGTGTTTTGAAGCACCACTCAAACATTAGAGGTTGTTGTGTTAGTGGTGAATTGATCCTTTTAATCATAAAATATAGTGCTTCTTCTTATTCTGAAGATTTTCTTTGCTCTGAAGTCTATTTTGTCTGAAATTAATATATTTCCTCAGCATTCAGTGAGTTTTATTTTAAATGCCTGAGGTTGTGTACAAAAAGGAGGGAGAGAGAGAGAAGGGAGAGAAAAGAAGGAGAAGAGAGGAAAGAGAAGAGAAGAGAGGAAAGGAGAGAAGAGAAGAGGAAGGAGAAGAAGAAGAGAAAAACAGCAAGAAAGCATTCTTTGACAGGGCCTGGTCACACTGCAGTCTTTTCCCTACAAATTTCCATCCTTTCTAGATACTGACCATGCATGCCCATGCATACCCAGTGTATTTTTTCAAGCCTGACCGACCAGGACTCAAACCGTGGTTGGTCATTGGGTTCCAGCTTCCTCTGTGTAGCACTAAACTACTTAACTGTTTTTAACTTTAGTAATTATATTTTCATTTCTAGAAATCTCATGTCATTTTTTTTTTCAAATCATCTTGGTCATTATTTGTAAATTGTCCTTTTGATAAAGTTTCAAACTTTAATTTCTTTAAACATATTAAACATTTAGTCATTTTAAAAATATTTATTCATTCATTCACTTATTTGTTGTAATTTTCAAGCTGCTGGGTCTGGGACTCAAACTGATGTTGACCATGTGGAAATCCAGCGCCTTAACAATCATGCAACCTGGTGACCCCCATTTATGTAATTCTTATGTTTGATTGTTTTGATTTTGAAATCTTTGTGGGTTTGATTCTGCTGTCTGCCATTTCTGCTGGCAGTTAGTGTAGTGTTTTATCATTTTAAATTGTGAGCTACTAGTTATTTTTTGAAACTTAATCTGTAGGAATTTTGGGGGATTGAGTTTGAAGTCGCATCTTCTTTGGTCTCCTCTTCCCCCTAACATCTGTGTTTAAGTAGGTATCACTTCCATTTTACAGTTACGGAAACTAAAACTCAGAAAGGCTACATACATGACTTGGCCCAGTCTTGGTGGCACAGAAGGCACTGTATTGATCTGTAGTGCTAGAAGTCACATAGCCGACTCAGTTCAGATCCTGAGTCAACCGGAAACACGCTGGGCTTGCATGTGTGCGCTCAGGATCTTGACTGAAAGAAACAAAAGGAATAACCTTTTTTTTTTTAATAAGGAAAGTCTCCCAGGTTCCCCAGGCAGGATGTAGCAGACTGAGGACTCAAACCAAGGGCTGCTGACTCCAAAGGCTATGTCCTTCCCCTCGTTTAACACAGCAAGTTACTTCATATCCACAGGAATCCTGCCTCCACTCCCGCCTCAGTCCTCCTTCAGGCTTCTCTTCCTGCCCTTTGATTTAGAGGGGTGTGGGGACTCCTGAGCCACAATCCTATGACACGAAAGTTACCGGTAATATCCTGTCACTCACAAGTGCCGTTGTGGAGCACTTTCCTCTCAATTGCAAAGACAGTTCTTTTCTCCCCTGGGCCTTCCTCAGGGTGGATCGTTTCTTTGCTATGGGTTGATATACATGCTCCTGTATACCCAAGCCTTGCCAGACCTTCTACAAAGCCAGTGCAATTTTCAGAGAGAATAATAAAGCTATTAAGAAAAGTAACACTCAAATGCAGGGTGATTATTTGCTTTCTTGGACCCCACCTCCTCCCTTCTCTCTTCCTGAATACCCAGACACCACAGTGACACCATATAAGGTCTGATATTTTGGGGCTTACTCAGAACACAGAAGAGGTTAATATCCCACAGGTAAACTTTTCTTTTAAAATTGAGGTGAGATTTATATAATATAAAAAGAACCATCTTTAAGTAACCAGTTCAGTGACATTTACTGCATTTGGAATGTTCTGGAGCCCTCTGTTGCCACAGGTTCTAAAACACCGTCATTGCGAACAGAAACCGTGACCCGTGGAGTAGTTACTCCCCACCCTCTCCCACTCCCCACTACGGGGCAGTCTTCTACCAGTGGGTGTTGAGAGACCGCGGCCAGGCTGATCTCCTTTCCCCTTCCTTTTTCTTCCCGAGCCACCTCAGGGTGTGGGTCCTGCTCAGACATTTGGCCTGTTTCTTCACAGAGGCCCTGCCATTCCTGGGCATCTGCCATGCTACTCTTCTTCCTTCCTACCTGGATCTCACCTCCCTCATAAAGGATTAGGCTCCTCAGTCATGACTGAGCAGAGGACGCTATGGTTGGAGTGCATCCCCCCAAATGTAGGTGTTGATTGGATGGTGGAGGTACTAAGAGGGTGATAACTTAATTTGACCATGGGATTAAGAGGTGGAGCCTTTGGGAGGTGATTGGGATTAGATAAGGCCATCCTTATCTAATGGGGCTCCTATCCTAGGGTCCCGGTGGGCTAAGGAGAGAGAGTGAGACCAGAACAGAAGTGGACACAGACATGTGATGGCCTGTGCTGCCTCCGAACTCTGTGGAGAGTCCCCACCAACAAGAAGAACCCTTGACAAATACGGCCCCTGGAGCTAACTGAAGCTCTACTCGTTATAAATGACCTAGTGTGGTTCCATTTTAGTGACAGAAAAGTGGACTAAGACAGAAATCCCTGGGCGTCTTGTCACATGCAGATTCTGACTCACTGGGTCCAGGTGGGACAATTCTGGGTGATGTCAAAATGGTTGGTGACCACATTTCAAGTGGCCTTGGGGCCTCTGAAGCCAGGTCAAAAAGAGGCATGGGATGGGAGAGCTTGAGGCGATCTCTGGGATGATGCTGAACAGTGGCATCATCTTCGTCTTGTAAAGGACCGTCCTGGGGCTTGTGTTAGTTTCCTGGGGCTGCTGCAACCAGTGCCACAGTGCTGGGGACTTAAAGCTCTCAGACTCAGGTGGCCGGATATTCAAAATCAAGGTGTAGGCCTGGCTGGTTCCTAATCCATTACACCTGCAAAGACCCTGTTTTCACGTGATAGCACACCCACAGCCCAGGTTAGGACGTGCTTGCAGTTTGTCTGGACGACACAATGCAGCCTCCTCCAGGGCCCGAGGTCGTGCTGCCGGTTAAGAGCAGAGCCGAGGTAAAAACGTCACGGCTGTCATCCCTTTCACTCTGCCTACTGCTGCTCTGGGTGAAGCAGGTCCCGCTTTGGGTGCTGGAGGCTCAGGAGAGGAAACGGAAAACTACCCGAGCAGAGAGTTGCACACAGAGCATGCTGACCTCTCCCCTGAATGACCAAACTTTGGGCACATCTGGACGCTCCTAGTCATCCTTCAAAACCTGACTCAGAAATCCCTTCCCTTAATCTCTACTCAGGTAGGATTCCTCAGTTTCCACTGTGACTAAGGAGCATTAAAAATTCTTTTTTTAATTGCCAGAGGGCACATGCACTTGCTTGCCAGAGAGAGACGGAGCCACGTACAGAGGGAGGGGGAAAAGCACTCCCCAGTAAGAGGTGGTCACACTGCAACCCCTTCTCCATTTCTCTCCCTTTGAGATTTGGGACACACACACATGTGCCCAGTGTGTTTCTCAAGAGGATGGGATGGGATTCGAACCTCAGTTAGCTATGTAGAATCTGGCTTTCTTAACCATTAGGCTCTGGGGCTGGCTCTACTGAGCATTTTATGTTCGGTTTTATTACCCTTCCATCAGGCCCGCCATTTAGCAGGTGCTCTACCAAGAACCTTTCAGTTGGCTGTGACGTGTCCCTTTCAGTACCTCAAGGAAGCCTGTTGGAAAGACTCTGACCTACACCCAGAATCCAGCACTTCTCCCCCTTCTGCCTCGCACCCTGTCTGGGCCACCAGCCTCTCTTATGACTGTCCTTCCTGCTTCCTTCCTGCTCCCTCAGCTGACTCTCCCCATAGAGGCCAGAGCAGGCCTGGCACAGAATCATCAGACCAGGCCACTTCCCTTTTAAAACTCCCTAGGGGCTCCCCCAAACCCGCAGTTCTACTCCCAAGTCATTAGCATGGTCAGACGTGGCTCTGGAACTTGGTGATGGCCTGCCTGCCTCCCTTCCTCCTCGGTGCCCTCCACTGCAGCTGCTTCACCCACTTGCTGGCTTTTGGGGGATCTGGGCACACTCCTGATTTAAGTAGGCTGCACCAGCTGCTCCAAGCAGCACCCCCGATGGCCACACCACTCTCCCATGCAGTTGTCATCACCTCCAAAAAGCTTTCCTGGGTTGCTCTCCAGACAATGGCCACCCCATCACCCTGGAGCCCTCTCTTCATAATGCATATGTTCACCATACATTTTATTAGGTGTTTATTTATGAATTTAAAACCCATCTTCCTTACCAGAATGCAAGAGCCAGGAAGACAGGGACCAGAACACTGCCTGCTCCTAGAACATGCTTTTAGGGTTGGATAGTGTCTCCACAAAACAGATACCCTTCCCAGATCCTCTGAATGTGACCTCATTTGGAAATAGGGTTGTTGCAGATCTAACAAGATGCAATAAATCAAGGTCATAATGGGCTGGGGTGGGCCCTGAGTCCAATGTGTATTTGTAAGAAGAGAGACATTTGGTCACAGAGATGTGGGGAGAAGGTCATGTGACTGGAGATGGAAAGTGGAGGGATATGGCCACAAATCAAGGAACACCAAGGATTTTTGGCATCCACCAGAAGGTGGAAGAAGCAAGGAAAGATTCTTCCCTGAACCCTTGCAGAGAGCATGGGCCCTGTTGACATTTCTTTTCTTTTTTAATTGCCAGGGGTATGTTTGCTTACACCCCCAATGGGGCATGGTCATGCCACAATCCCTTTCCTCTATTTCTCTATCCTGCTGAGATTTGTGGCATACGTGTGCACATGTTCAGTGTAGTCTTCATACCAGTAGGCCTGAGATTTAAACCGTGGGTTGCCATGTGGTATCTGGCTCCTTTAACCACTAGGCTATGGGGCTGGCCCCTGCTGACATCTTAATTATGGACTTCTGTCTAGAACTTGAGAAAACACACTTCCATCGTTTCAAGCCATCCAGTTTGTGGTACTTTTGTACAGCCCCCACAGGAAACCAGTCCACTCTTTGATACATATTTGTTGAATGAATGAATGGCGGGTGAAGAGTGGAGGATGTGCCAGAGAGCACACTCCATTTCCTGCGGTGGCTTGCACTGATCTGTTGATGTGCCCCCTTCTCGTGACTTGCTCATGGCCACAGGCTGTGTCTTCTCTGTCCAGGCACCTTCTACACATAGGAGGCTCTGACGCACTTCCGAGCGGATCCTGTGGGAATCTGGATGAGCGGTGCTGGTGACGAGCAGCTGCCTTACAAAGTGTGGCAGAAATCTCACCCTGAGCCCAGAGGCCCCGCAGGGAAGGAGTGTGGGAAGTTGTTCAGACCCTCCCTGGCTCCCTGTAGGCAGGGGAGAGGTGAGACTCCAGGGAACGAGGTTTGGAGCAAAGATACACAGCCTGTCAATGACCAATGACCAATGACATGCAGTGTCACCTTTGCCTCAGAAATGGGACCAGACCAGCTCTTCTTCTCCTGGTTATAGATGCTGGTGGGGATTTCCTGGAAGCCATTGTGATATTTCAGATGGTGCCTCAGGGTCTTCTTGGAACCCTTATGACAATCAAGGGCAGCCTCACACATACAATGATTGCACTGTTGCTGGTGAAGCTCCTTCTGTTGCTGTCCCTTCGAATCAAAAGCCTTCTGGTTTTTTTTTTTTTTTTTTTTTTTTTTTTTTTTTTGGAGAGGTTATTGCTATAGGGTGCACATGTTCACCAGAAAGACAGAGAGAGACAGAGAGACAGAAAGCGAGAAATCACCCCCCAGGGGGGATGGCCACACCGCAATCCCCTCTCCTCCATTCTCCTCTCAGAATCCTGGGCATGCACGCACATGTGCCTTGCATGAGTTTAAGCCACCAGGTCTGGGACTCGAACTGTGGTCAACTACATGGGAGTCCAGCAACATAGCCATTATGCTAACTGCTGGTCCCAAAAGCCTTCTGGTTTTGAGAGTAATTGAATCATCCCAAATATTTTTTTCAAATTCCCCCAGGAGCCAGCTCCCCACTGGATGCCATTGAAGAACCAGAGAATCAAGACATTATCCCAGTGAAAATATTGGGGTGTTTGAGAAAACCTCCTCTGCACTCCCCAGGTGAACTTGATTCCTAGATGTTCGAGGGGAGGGCAAACTCTTTGAAAGCAGTGGGCCCTGTGGGTTTCCAGCACGTGGCCTCCAATTGTTCAATGCCTCTGCGGCCCTTTCAAAGAAGATGGGCCCTGCCCAGGGATGGGATTAGTTAAACATTTTCAAACGTTTTGGGTTCAGCGAAACCCCACATCTAGTTGCCAAGTTATTGCTCATTTAATTATTAAGCCTGGGTGTATTCCAAAGGAAATGGAAGCCTCATGTTTCGGACGCAGCAAGACTTAATTCCTCAACATGTTGGTGTCGGAGATGCCTGCAGAATCTCTAGGAGGCTTTCCTCAGTCCCCTCCCCACGCACCCCTGTAAAAAGGAAGTTGACTTTTGCCAGTTTTAAGAGAGCTTGAACACCACAAGGACCGAGCTCAGCTTGCAATTCCGAAGCCTGGAATTTTGAAAGGGCTCTCAGGGTGTCCAAACATCCTCTCCCCTGCTGTTATAAGCAATCTCCACTGTAGACCAACAACCGCGTGGAAAAAAACAGAACATCAGCAGACCAGTATCTGCACTCTAGAAAAAGGAGTCAATGGGGGCTGAGGTCTCTTGGTTCTGAAGGCATCAGAGGGCCACGCCAGCTTCCGGGGGCAGGTGCATGTGACCAGTCCAGTAGCCTTGCCTCCTGCTTGGAGTATGGATCTGAAGTTTAGATGTGTGGGGGAAAAAATGATGATTCCAGTAATTTTCTGCTCGGAGGACTGAGCAGGCTCTCAGAGGCTTCCCCACATCCCTTCTCAAATTGACTCCCCTCCCTTGTGGCCTGGACACTCTGTATCCATTATGGCTTGGATGGCACCCTCCATTCATGTGCTGAAATTTAACTGTGATGGTATTAAGAAGGTAGAAACTTAATCTGACTCTGAGATTAGAGGTGGAGCCTGTGGCTGTGGGAGGTGATGAGGATTAGTAAGGTCATCAGGGTGGAGTGCCCGTAATTGAACCCTGCTGGGTTTGTAAAGAGGGAGTGAGTAGAAATGACCGTCTTGCCACGTGATGTGCTGCGCCATCTCAGGACAGCATAGAGAATCCTTGCCAACAAGCAGACCCTCATCAGATGTGGTCCCTTGACTTTGAACTGGTGAAATCATAAGCTAAATAAACCTCTCTCCTTTATAAATTACCCATTCTCTGGTGTTCAGCTGTTAGTGGCTGACAATAGACTTATACAGCCTCCTCTCCCACCTCTGGCTGGCGTTTCTGATTTGGGGCAGCTGCCAGCAGACCAGGCCTTGGGAGAGCTGGGTCCCTTGTCTGCCTCCCACTCGCTCCACCCTGATGGTCTCTGAGGTCTTGTCTGTTGTAATTGTTCCATGAATCTAAAATAGAATATTCTGGTCCAAGTTGAGGCCCTGGCAAAGCTGCCTTTCCTATCACTAATTATGTGGCTCCATGACTCACTTATTGTAAACCCAAGTCCCTGAGAGATGTTTAAGGACATGGGTGGTTCTCAAAATGAACCCCCCGACCCATTGTGTCCCATGCTGGAACAAGACACCTTGTTCCTGTCACATTGGGGGTACATTTGATATTAAGAACATGACTGAGATTTTCTTCTCTGGTATTTCAGCAGGGCTTGGCTGGGCACGGCCCCCTCCTGTTAAGTCAGCTAGTGCTTCGGTCTGTGGTGTCCTCTGCAGCTCTTCTGCTCCCCTGTGGAAGCCCCAGGCTGATGGCGCAGGCCTCTGTGTGTGGGAACAGCACAGAAAGTTTCCCAAGACTCTGACCCATTCTTCAAGCCCGGCCGCCAGCCTATTCTCTCGGGGCTGCAGAAGTGCTCATGGCATGGTGGCACCGGCTTAGAGAAGGCTGCAGCGGCCCTCTGGAGTGTGCATGTATTTGGGGGAAAGTGAAGAGAGGAGGGGCGCAAGTGGGGGGTGAGCACAATGTAAGGGTGGGGGCTGGGCCCCAAAGCCCTCTCTGCTATATATGCAAAGTATTGCATCGCAAGAGCGGTATTCTTTCTATTTGCAGGCCAAGTGAGTTTGCCCTGGGAGCCTGATCTGGGTTATCCCAAGGGGATAGTCGATGGGAAAGAGAGAAGCCTGCCCCGCACCCAGTGGCCGCTTCCTGTGGTGTGCTCTGGCCCCAGGGAATTCCCACGGAGCTGCCCAGGACGAGCTGGGCCAGCGGGCAGCAGGGCCTTCCTGCCAGGCCAGCACAGGAGTGAGTTCCGGTGCCTGTTTCGCTCTCCCAGGGCCTTTGTCCTTTCTGGGTGAGCTGCTGTGTTCCCGGGAAGGGGGCCCGCTCCTTGGAAAGGGGGAGGAAGATGAGGGAGAAAAGGAAGAGAAACTGGCCTTCAGCAAGAAAGACTTCTCTCCTATCGTTTCTTTTTATTTATTTTCTGCTTTAAGCAGAACTGGGGAGGAGGCGTGGAGGGGTGGGTTATGCTGATTTTCAATTCCTTCTGTGAGATTCCGGTCAGGTGATGCTCAAAAGGAAACTTCTCCCTTCAGAGACAGGGAAGTCTGCCTGGGGGCAGGGGTCTCCATCTTGGGGACCTGGTGTACTGAGGAGTTTTGTCCTCAGATGGAGGGTGGAGGCATGGAGGGTGGCCCCCAAAGACACAGCCCACCTGCTCAGCTGCAGCATCCTTGCCCAAGGGGCCTCCAGGCCTGTGGGAGCAAATTTTACAAGTTTGTAAATTTAAATTTTTTTAATTTTTTGAGAGGTGTTTGCTATAGGGCGCGTGCACTTGCCAGAAAGACAGAGAAAGACAGAGAGATAGAAAGCAAGAACTCACCCCCTGGGGAGATGGCCACGCTGCAATCCCTTCTCCTCCATTCTCCTCTCGGGATCTTGGGCACGTACGCATACGCGCCCAGCATGAGTTTAAGCCACCGGGTCCGGGACTGGAACCGCGGTCAACTGCAAGGGAGTCCAGTGACAGCCATTACGCCAACTGCTGGTCCCATAAGTTTGAGTTTTTGATGGGTGATGCCTTCCACAAGGTTACAAGATCTAAAAACAGGCAATGAGAAGAGCCTCAACCCCCCGGGACCACTATTCCCACTCCGCACATGACCACTCCTTTCTCTGGGTTCCCTGAGGCTGTGCACATGCGCCAGCTGTTCCCCAGCCTTGGCAAGTACTACATCATGGGGGAGCGCGTTAGCAGGAGTCCCGAGTCCCGAGTCCCAGACCGCTGTGGCCGGCAGCTGGTTCCGACGGTGCATTCCAGTGGAAGCAGATGCTTGAGCTGGACCAGGCCAGAGGCGTCCCCCTCGTCTTCCTGCGGAGGCTGGTCCCTGGCCCCTGGCTTCAGTCCTGCACCATTCTCTCAGCGGGTGGCCTGTGAATCAGCTTCCCTGCCACTATTCCAGTTGCTGGTGAAAGTGAAAGTCTGGTTCCTGGGGCCACCGCAGCCTTGGAGACTCTGGGTCCTCACCCGAGGCCTCAGTCCCCAAGCCCAGCCCATGGGCAGGAATCCTGCCACTCTGGAATTTCCTGCTGAAAGCTGTGCCCTAACCAAGCCCGCCCCTTCATCCCACATTCTCTTACTTGATTGCTCTCCTCTACTCAAGCAGGGCTGGGTGCATTCTGCTCCAGGCTTCCCAGGGTACCCACTCCAGCCCTGCTGCTGGGCTGATCCCCAGGAAGCCTGTCCACAGCCTGGCTGTGGTGAGATGGGTGGAGGGGGCAGCCTTTCCTGCATGGCAGTCACATTCTCCAGCTCCCAGGGCTGTGCTGCGGCTCTGAGCACCATGGCGCATCCCTGGTCACCCCATACTGACATGCCTTTCAGAGCCCTGCTCTGAGCCGTCAGTCATGTGTGGGCAGAGGATGGCACATGGGCTGTGCCCTATGAACCACGGTGCCACACTGGGCAAGTGCCTTTGGGCACTGGGGTTCTCTCTCATGGACTGGGCTTCTCTCACATGGACTGGGGTTCTCTCCCCTGGACTAGGGTTCTCTCCCCTGAACTAGGATTCTCGTCCATGGACTGGTGTTCTCTCCCGTGGACTGGCATTCTCTCCCATGGACTGG
Organism: Tupaia tana; assembly: GCA_026018925.1. Classification (NCBI taxonomy): domain Eukaryota; kingdom Metazoa; phylum Chordata; class Mammalia; order Scandentia; family Tupaiidae; genus Tupaia; species Tupaia tana. The sequence continues at coordinate 37,541,092 of JAKSZU010000012.1, forward strand.
CGTTCTCTCCTGAGGAATGGGGTTCTCTGGAGTGTACCTGGCTACCATTTATCTTCTCAAGGGAATGAGATGTTAAGATTGTCTCTTCTGGGCAGGAAATAGACTTTGCCTTTCGATTCTGAAACGGAGCACTCAGTACATGTGTGGACTTCAGCTTTGAAGGAAGCCCAGTATCCATGAATTTCATGGTGTGCGAAGGCCTTCTCTATCACCGCACACGCCCTCCATCTTCCCCTAGAAAGTCTAGTATCCTTTCTCTATCTTGGATACCTTTAAGAACAGAAGCATTTCATTACTCGCTTGTTCTCTTCTTCTTCCCTCCTGCCCTCCCTCCGTTCCTGCTTTGAACTAATTAGTGCTGAGTGGCTCCACTGAGTCAGTACCTGAGAAACACAGTGAGGCCGGTGGCGTGTCACCCATCCCGAGGGAGGACCATGTGAAGGGGAGTGACCACTGTGCCAGCTGTCAGTGATGGGACAGGGACAGGTACAGGAGAGATATTTCACCCTCAGCTCTGTGCCATGGACAGACACAAGAAAATAGCCTGGAAAGGGTGCAGGGCAGGGTCAGGAGAGGCAGTGTTCTCCTAAGAGTGACAGAAATGATGACCAACTCAATCTGTGTACAGCCTCAGGGTTTTGAAGCTCCAAGGCTCTCCCAGCAGCCCTGCCCATGGCTCTAGGCCCTGGTCATCACTGCTTGAGAGCCAAGGCCACTGGAGCATGAGTGGGTGGTGAGCCAGCCAGAGGGCCCAGAGCCAGCTTTGGCCAGGGTCCCCCAAGCCAGGCCTTGGGTCCAGGACTCCTGACTGCAGCCGGAACTCAATTCGGGCCCCATCACTTTGCCTGCTGCTCCTTTGTCAGTGCTCACGCTTTAAGACCCACTGGCCAAGAACAGCATGTTTGCTGGCAACACGCCCCAAAGGACGACTGTGCTGAGGCCCCGCTCTGTAGGAGTTGGGACCATCAAGGTCGAGGAAGGAGGAAATGACTTGTTGGTGGCCTCAAAGATGAAATCGGTATCTGGAGACACAGGAGGGTTTCTTTCGAGGAGCAGGAAGGAGGAAGGAGCGAGAGATGCAGGTTTGCAAGCCTAGGAATCAAGGAGCCCTGTTGGACACTGGGGGCTCTGGAATGGGGGCTCGGATGATGCAGGTCTCCCCAGCGGCCAGCCTCCGGCTGAGATGGGGCCAAGCCCTCCTGGGGCTCACCGGTTCATTCTGAACCTTCGGAATTACTCGTCAAGTGCCCACTGGATGGGGGGCCAGGGTCATCAAGTTCTAGAACCTTGTGGGGGGCGTCTTTAGCTGGCCCCTCATAATCTCTTCTACACAGCCATCTCAATTTTTTAAAAAAAGAATGATTTTATTTAACTTTATTTATTTTAATTTGACCAGAGAGGGACAGAGCCAGAGAGAGAGAGAGAGAGAAAGTGAGAAAGCAAGCCGCCAGGTCTGAGACCCAAACCGTGGTCAGCCATGTGAGAGTCCAGTGCCCCCAACCACCATGCCATCTGCCCGCCCCAGCCCCTTCAAATTTAAATGAAACATTCGGCGTGGATAACCTTATGTAACACTGGAAGAAAGCACTCCAGACATTTTTCATTTTATCTAGTGATTTGCAGCATTCAAAGGGAACGTAGTGTGTCTTTGTGGCCTCGGGCTTCCTGCAGTCATCGGCACACCCCGAGGGCCCCTCCGATCCTGGGGACTCAGTGGTGCAGTGCTGAAGGTGGATAGAGGTGGGAGATGTTCTTGTGTGCAAGGCTGGACTGGATGTGATTTCTGATACATGCAGCACTTCCCAAGCTGCCTGGGACATTTCAGTAGAGACACGCCTGGGAAATTGTCACAGGCCCAGTCCGAGACCCTGGACAGTGTTTCATGGCCTGCATAGTGACCCCGAACTCACTTTCTCAGGCATGTCACCAGCTCCCTTGGCCTCCTGCCCTCGGTTGATAGACACGACCATCCTCTTCTGCCTGGCCTGGGGGCTCTCCCTTCCGTCGGCCCGAGACCCAGCTCCTGGCTACCTTCTGCATGTGTTTACCGCTGACTCCGACAGACACCCTCGTGGCTTACTTTGCAAGTGGGTGTCTGGTCTTGTCCTGGATGGGAGCTGATCAAGGACAGGGGCACCCCCCACTTCTTACCACCATCACGTCCCCAAAGCTCAGGAAGCCACCTTTTATATGCCAGGTACTTGGAATAGGTTTTTAAATATTAGGAACAATTATTTCCTGGTTATAATCATCCAAACTCATCTGGACAAGTTGGAGAATTTGGGGATATAAAGCAAAGCAAGTAAAAAATTATTCACATACTGGGGGGCCAGCAGTTAGCGTAATGGCTATGTCACTGGACTCCCACGTAGTTGATTGCGGTTTGCGTCCTGGACCCGGTGGCTTAAAACTCACTCCGGGAGCGTGTGCGTGCGTGCCCAAGATCCCGAGAGGAGAATGGAGGAGAAGGGATTGCAGCATGACCATCCTCCCTGGGGGGGTGATTTCTCGCTTTCTGTCTCTATGTCTCTCTCTGTCTGTCTGGCGAGCACACACGCCCTATAGCGAAAAACCTCTCCCCCCAAAAAAAAATTCACATATTTAGAAACGTCAGATGAACACTGCCTGGCAATTGCTGATTTTTTTTTTTTCACTGATAGGTTTTTTTGGGGTATTCTTTTCTGTATTTACATATATGTATAATTGTGTTATTGTAGACATGGATGTTGCTTTCATATAACTAGCACCATAGTAAACAGCGTTGACTACCATCATTTAAAAAATGGCAACCTGTGTGTTTTATAATGCATTTTTCCTTTTCTCATTCTTTATTTTTTTTTTTTAAATTTTGCTGTAGGGCATGTGTGCTCACTGGGGAAAGACAGAGAGATTGAGACAGAGAGAGAGTGGGGGAAAGTGAGAAAGCACCCCCTAGGAGGGATGGTCACACAGCAATCTCTTCTTTTCCTCTCTCTTCTTGGGATTTTGGGCAAGTGGTATTAAAGCCACTGGGTCCGGGACTCAAACCACTCAGTGGGCCATGTGGGATCCAACTGCCTTGCCACCTACTGCCTTTTTTTCTTTATTCACGATAGAACATGTATGCACGCATGTATGGGAGGGAGAGAGAGAAATCCCAACAGGCTCTTCACGCCCACAATCGTGCCTGGAGTGTTTAGGGAGGTCTCTGGACACGAACCTAGAATCTTCTCATGTGAGTCAGCCTCACAGAGCCTTGTGTTACCACTGTGTCTAGCCTCATTATTTTTTTTTTATTGCAGTAAAAGTTTGGTGTTTTAACCATTTCTTAAACATTTTTAAAGAATTTTTCCATTGTAAGCATTTTTAAGAGCACAGTTCAATCCGTTTACGTACATGCATGTTATTCTGTGTAGCCATCCTCCCTGTTCATCTCCCAGACTTTTTCATCTCCTACAAAAGAAAACTCTGTCCCCATGAAGCACTAACTCCCCACTCCCTCTCCTGGTCCCAGGCAGCCTCCAGTCTCCTTTCGGTATCTCGGAGTCTGTGGACCTTAGGGACCACACGTAAGTGAGATGGTGCAGTATTTGTCCTTTGGAGCATGCTTACTTTACTTGGCAAAATGTCCTCGGGTCCATCCATGTTGCAGCCTGAGTAATTTTTCAGACTCTCAATACAGGTCCTCCCAGTAGAACAGTTACACTGAAGAGCAGGGGCCTAGAACCTTTCCCAGTTAGGACCTCCCTCCCCTCCACAGCGAGTCCCTGGGGTACCTTCACAGAGCCTCATGGCTCCAGGAAGCTGGACTAGAGATGGGGCCTGGGCCAGGGCAGGCCGGGGCAGGAGAACAGAGCCTGGGAAGGCTGTGCACTCCCCGAGGGTAACCTGAGCGGCTCTGATAAGCCTCCACAAAGCCGGGCTGGTGGCTGATAACAGAGTGGCATGTCCCTTGGGTCAGGTCACTGACGGCTTGCATTTGAACAGAGAGGTTGGGGCGGTGGCTACACATTTCATCTGAATATCACTCAGTCTCAGAAAGACCCCGTGAAAGGGGAGCTTCTGTACATACTCTAGGGTGTGTGTAAGTATATATGTATGTTAGAAAAAATGTTTTAATTAATTTTTTTCTTTGTTCATGATAGAGCTCACATGTGCACATGCGAGAGTGAGTGAGAGACAGAGAGGAGCTCCCTCCACAGGGTGTGGGCACGCTGCAACCCTGTCCTCTAGTCCCGCAGCCTGTTGGATCTTGGACACTCACGTGTGCTCAGCAAGTTTCAGATTGACCAGGTCAGGGGTCTGGCTTCTCTAGAGAGTGCATTACCACTGCACCATGGAGCTGGTCCTGGGCTTCTTGGTCTTATTTCCACATCAGATGGACGGAGACAAAACATGATCGTCAGTCGTGGCCCAGAGACAGATGGTGGAATGGGGTCCTTTCAGGTGGGGGCAGTTGGGAAACTTGCTGGGTTCACAGCCTTACCTTTGGGGTTGGCCACAGCATCTGGGCCAAATATTGAGCTGGTGACTACCATGACCACCCTGAGTACTGTAAGCCCTCCTCCAAACAGGGGTTCCAGGAAAGGCAGCTGGCAGATGCAAGCTCTGTTTCTTTTCTTTTTTTCTTTTAAAATATTTATTTATTTAATTTTATTTATTAATATTATTATTATTATTTAAAGAATTATTTTATTTAACTTTATTTTATTTATTTATTTATTTATTTATTTAAACTTGATCAGAGAAAGGAAGAGAGAGAGAGAAGAAAACTGCCAGGTCTGAGACTTGAACCACAGTCAACCATGTGGGAGTCCAGTGCCCTTAACCACCATGCCACCTGCTATCCCCCATTATAATAATAATAATTATTATTATTTAAATTCGACCAGAGAGAGAGACAGAAAGTGAGAAAGCAGGCCTCCAAGTCTGAACTTGCACCGTAATTGGCTATGTGGAGTTCAAAACCTCGACCACCACAGCTTCTTTCTATCTTCTCTAGCAGTCCCTGGAGTTGTCTGAGGTACTCAGTGGAGCGGGGGAGATGTTGGCTAACCAGAGGGTTAAGATGTCTCTGCAGGGTTCAATACCAGTTGTAGTTACCACCAATAGTGTGGGTCGTACAAAGTCAGGTTTTAATGCTCGTGGAGGTTGAGGTGCTAGGTCTCACGTGATCAACTGTGGTTTGAGTCCCAGTCCCAGCGACTTGATGATCAAGCTGGGTGTGTGTATGTGCGTGCCCAAAATCCTGGGAGAAGCTTGGAAGAGAAGGGATTGTGGTGGTATGACCATCTTCCCTGGAGGTGGGGGTGATTTTTCTGGCAAGAGAGAGAAAGTAAGAAATCACTTGAGGCTAGTGTATGTGCCCTATAGCAACAACAAACAAAACAAACACAAAAAAGTAATGGATTTTCTTTTGTAGAGCAGTTTTAGGTTTACAGAAATATTGAACAGAAGGTACAGAGTTCCCACATCCTACCTTCCTAAACACACACACACACACACACACACACACACGTTTCCCCTATTACTAACATCTTGCGTTAGTGTGGCACATTTTTACGAGTGAGTCAATATTCATATGTTACTATTCAAAGTCCATAATTCACATATGGTTCATGCTTGGTGGTGTGTCTTCTAAGGGTTTGGCTAAATGTGTAGTGACATGTGTCCATCATTACAGTGTCACACAGAGCAGTTTCAGAGCCCTCAAAGCTCCCGGCTCCACCTGCTCCTTCCCCCCTTCTGAACCCCTGGTAACTGCTCATGGCTTTACCTTCCCCATAGTTTAGTTTTGGCCAGAATGTCACAGAGCTGGGGTCACACAGCACGCAGCTTTCCCGGATTCCCTTCTTCCCCTTAGCCATAGGCACCTGCAGTTCCACCGTGTCTTCTGCCCTCGTGGCTCATTGCGATTTATTACTCAATGGTATTCCACTGTCCAGATGGGCGACAGTTTCTCCTTTCCTTTACCCACTCACAGACTGAAGGACCTCTCGGTTTCTTCCATGTTTTGGCGATTATGAATAAAGCTTTTGTAGACATCTGTGCGCAGGTTTCTGTGTGGACAGGAGTTCTCAACACCTTCGGGTGAATACTAAGGAGTTTATTTTAAAAACATTTCATAGAAATGATTGTGTTTCTCCTGATTATGATTTTTTAGAAAATACAAAAAATTACCGGGAAACAAATAAACATTGCTCATAACAGAAATGCCCATGGGTATTTTCAAGTTAAGAAACACAATGAATGCTAGTGAATACGGGGGAAGTGGTTGGTAGAGAGTGGGTGGTGGGTGGGGGGTGAGGGTGAGAAAAAAAAGAAAGAAAAAAATGTAGGAAAGTTAAGAAAGTTCAGGTGCAGGGGACCAGCAGTTAGCGTAATGGCTATGTCGCTGAACTCCCATGTAGTCTACCACGGTTTGAGTCCCGGACCTGGGGGCTTAAACTCATGCCGGGCGCATGTGCGTGCATGCCCAAGATCCCGAGAGGAGAATGGAGAAGGGATTGCGGCGTGACCATCCCCCCTGGGGGGCAACTTCTTGCTTTCTGTCTCTCTATCCCTCTCTGTCTTTCTGACAAGTGCTCATGCCCTATAGCAAAAACCTCTCAAAAAATTATAATTTCAGGTTCAAATAATTTTTGATGACTATAGATGAAAAAAACTCAAGTTTACAAGAGAAAAACAAATCAAAACTTTTTTTTGTACTGTCTGGAATAGTTTACAATAGCGTATCTGTTAATTTATCTGTCACCAAAAGAACACTTTATAAAAAACATAAAAAAAGAAAAGCCATATTGTATCCTGTAAAGATGTGCAATAAATAAATGTAAATAAAAACTATGCCATTTTTAAAAAGGAGTACTTTGCCTAAAAGGAAGTACTGACTTGAGTGCCAATGTTTACAATCTTTTGTGAAATTGTAGTTTATCATTCATTTGTATCTGTAAGTTAGTGTGATAAATATCATCTGTATTTTGGGTACATGTGAAATTGCAACAGAAATTTATTTTGCCAGTGTTTTCTGAATGAACAGAATAAAGTTCTTGTTGAAAAAAAAAAGATAGCTAAAACAATTGAAGAATAATTGGTGAAATAGGATTTTCAGCCTTTCAATTTTCCAATAGAGGCTAGTAAAATTTTATCTAATTTTTGCTACTTTTGGTATGTATTTTTTTAAAAAGAAAGTAATTTGCACTACACTTAAATATTGCATTGGCTTTATCTGCATGCATATCTAAGAACAGTGTATCTGTGGCCCATCCTCGTGGCACTGCGCTGCAGGGCCGGAGCCACACTGAGTTCTCGAGTCCGTTCCTGCATCAACATACAGCAGGCTGGGGTGTGCTGTGCACTTGTAATCTCAGCTCTCTGGAGGTTGGAGCAGGTCGTTGGTTGGCACAGCAAGACTGTCAAAAGTATCTGTTTTCTAGCACATACCACTCTGTGTTAGGGTTTAAAAGCATTTGCTCTTAAAAAAAATAGGGACTGGAAGGTGGCATAATGGTTGGGGTGTTGTATTCCCACATGGGATTCCCAAATGGTTTACCACAGTTCGAGTCCTGGACCTGGCAGCTTGGTTTCTCATTTTCCCTTTCTGTTCAAATTTAAATAAATAAATAAATAAAATAATTCTTAAAAAAATAAAGTTTATACACACACACACACAAAAGAAAAAGAAAGAAACACAATGGCACCTGAGTTCTCTTCAAGAGAACACGGGCCCTGACATCAGATAAACATTTCTAAAGGTAACAGCCAGCACGTCCCTGAGGGTCTGGGGGCCCTCGGAGTGTCTTCTTTTTCACTCCAAGTGGAGACACAGGCTGCACTCACTCAGGCCCTGGCCTGGTCCCACCTGCTCACACTCCTGGCCTCTTTCCTCCCACAAGGCTTGTGCACAGGTGTCTGTGTCCCCCTTTCTGCTCTCGGTCCCTCTGGGCTCGCATTGGCCTTGGGCTCTTCCTGGCCCTTCCTGTCTCAATCCCACGTGTCCGCATGCGCTCCCACCTGACTGCCCTGCAGCCTGGAATGTGGAGCTGTGCACACAGTAGGCTCAGAAAAGGCGAGCTGAGACAGATGTTTGTCCATGCGTTCAATACACCACCAGTGTCTGTGTGTGCTGGGCACCGTCCCTGGCACAAGGGACAGCGGAGATCAAGACCTGGCCGGCATGGGCTCTCCTAGCTGGAGAAAGACTACGAAGGTAACCCAAAAGTAGGGCGTGCAAATCTGAGTACTGAGAAGGAGGGAGAAATGAGATGGGGTCGGAGGTGCAGGGAGTTCTGGAGGTGGGGGCTAGTGCTGCTCTTGGGTACAGGTCAGAGCAGGGTGCCTCCCTCACCCCACAATGTGGTGATGCAGAACAGCGCTGAGGAGCCTTGGGAGGAGGGCTTGTTTTGGCAACAACTGCAGGTGCAAAGGCCCTGGGGCAGGATTGTGCTTGGCTTTTCCGAGGAACAGCAAGGAGACCCTAGGCCGGAGAGGCAGAGTGGGAAGGTTCTGGAAGGCTGCACTGTGGAGGGCATGGCGGACCCAGCAGGAACCATGGGTTCTACTGTAACTGGGGGCGAAGTTCGAAATATCTACCAGTATAGGGCAGGACCGGCCCGATTCCGGAGGCGGGAAGCATGTAGGGCACACAGCATGTGGGGAATAGCTCCTGCCCTCTGCCCTGGGACAGGGCAGCCAGAAATGATGGCAGAGGGCAGGCCCAGTGGGTGGGTCCCAGCCATGACCCTCCAGGGTGCCTTTCTGCCTGCGCTCCTCAGGGCCCAGAGGGTATCTGGAAGCAGCCCATCCTCTGGGGCTGTCTCCTGGCAGCACCGGCCCTGCCTGCCCAGCCCCCAGCTCACAAGTCTGCAGCCTCCATCGTATCTCCCAGGGATGAGAATTCTCCTTCATGAGATTTTGCTGTCATTGGCCGAATGGGCCATTGGTTCCCAGGGGTCATATGCTCTGGGGCTTACACGACAGTAGCGACAGACCCGGTTTCCACTGTCGGCTCTGTCACTGGCTGGCTGAGACCTACTCCAGTCGCCTCTTTATTTTGGTCTCTGTTTTCTTTTTTTTTCTTTTTTGGAGAGGATTTTGCTATAGGGCGCGTGTGTTTGCCAGACAGACAGAGAGAGAGACAGAAAGCGAGAAATCACCCCCCTGGGGGATGGCCACGCCACAATCCCTTCTCCTCCATTCTCCTCTCAGGATCTTGGGCACGCATGCACATGCGCCCGGCGTGAGATCAAGCCACCGGGTCCGGGACTAGAACCGCGGTTGACTACGTGGGAGTCCAGCGACATAGCCATTATGCTAACTGCTGTCCCGGTCTCTGTTTTCTTATCTGAACACGAGGGTGCTGCCTGCCTGTTTCATGAGTTACTGCGAAGACAGATCATGGGCTGGCGTGTAGTGAGTGTACAGGACAATGGTGGCTGGTGGTCGTGTTCTCACCATCCCCTCTCCCCACCACGTTAGCAAGAAGATTGCAGCTGTTGGGGGAGACCCAAGCCTCCTCCAGGCCCTGAGGGTGGGGGCGGCATTCCCGGACGAGGCCGGGCTTTATTATCTATTATCTATTTACCCAGCCACACATCTATTCATGTTCAACTCTAACATCATCTCATTAGGGAGGCACCAAGCAGGAAAAAAAAGTGAAATTGATATAGGGTTCTTTTTAAGTGGGGAGCTGGCTGCCTGCGGCCTCGGGAGGGAGGCTACTTTCTGATCTCCTTCCAGTGTCTGGGTGCCCTGAGGCTTCTGCGGAGTGTTCTCTAAGATCCCGCTCCATACCAGGCCAGCCACCTCCGTCCTTTACCACATCAGGGGAAGGCTGCACGCCGCTTCAAAGTCCCAGCGATGCTCTGCAATTGGAAACATGCATGTTTTGCAAAGTAGCAATTTAGCAGCTAGTTCAATTGGCTAGGCCGGGCAGGCCAGCTGGCCAAATTTCTGTTCAGGAATGTCATGTGGCCTGGAGTCCAGAAGGCCCAGGTTCGAGTCCTGGACTTGGACTCCTCTGGGCCCGGAGAAGCACAGGCAGAAAGGCATCCTGGGGGATCCACACTAACAAATTGGGTGACTTTGAGAAAGTTCATGCCCTCCTGGTTTCCTGCTTCAGCTGACAGTTTATGGAAAACCACGCGGGAGTCATTGTTTGGTTGGTTAGACCATATGGCACACCCTGAAGAAAGGGGGTTTCCAAGATTTTTCTTGAGACTCCAGGTAGACAGGACGCATTATGCATTAGTAGGCACGGCAGAACTGGCAGGAAACCTATTTTGGGATTCTCTATCATCTTAGCTCTTCTGTTGGAGGAGCCACAAAATCCAACTTAACATGGCTCGACACTGGAAAGTTTGCCAACAGGTAGGCATCAGATGCAGTTTATCCAGGGTTCTGGCTGCCCAGTGCAGCAATTCTCTTGCTCTGCTGGCCTCTTTGTCTTGGTGCTATCATCAGGTTGGATTGCCTCATGGCAACAAAATAACTGCAAGAGTTCCAGGCTTTGCATCTGTATCCCTCACTGGTCAAAGCAAGAGAGAAATCTTAAACAGGAGTTTTGAGCCTTGCTCTGGTTGGACCGACAAGGCTAATCAGTGTGGCCAGGGAAATGCCGTGGGCTAATTGAGTTATTTTTCATCCTTAAAGACATCACTCTGGCAGGGAGGTTGAGAGGACCATGCCTGGCTTAGACCAATCAAAGCCCATTCCTAGACCTCGGGGTGGGGAGCAGTTAATCCCACACAAAGCACACAGCTGTCACACGTAGGTGGTCTGGGGAGGCCTCCTGTTCTACTGAGACTCAAACCAGCCACAGGCCCAGCTCCTGCCTGGCTCTAGGCTGAGGTTATCCATTTGGCCTCCCCTCTGGGACAGCCTGGAGCCTGGGCTCCTGAATGCAGCTCAAGTGGCAGGGCCTGTCCATCACGACTTTGAGGGAGACAAAGGAATGCACAGTCATTGATCTCCCACCACGTGCTCACCTCTATTCCTGTGTCACCTCATTTGTCCTTATGGCTGCCTGTAACGTGGGCCACGACACCCTTTTGCAAGTCAGGAAACAGGCACGGTGAGCTCCGGTAACTTGCCCAGCGTCCTCAGGGAATGGCTGCAGAGAGCCCTCCCAGCCTCCCGGTTAGCCTTTGACTTCAAGGGGGCAGAGAACCGCGGAGCTGGGATTGGGCTAGGAACCCCGTAAGATCAGGGGACAGTGGGTTATGCTGAAGACAGAGTCCTTCCAGACTGCAGGCACCCCAGCGAGGTTTGACGTAGACATGCCAAACCTGGATTTAGGTCCTGCAGCCACCACGTACGACCTAGAGACTCACCTTGGACGTGCCAAGTTCCACCAGGAATGGGAGCAATGGTCCCTGGCAAGTCCTGCAGCACTTTCTACTGGAAGGACCCAGAAGCTGTGGGAGACACATCCCCTGTCCCCCAACCCCCCAGCCACTTGATGTGACCCTCACAAATTCTTCTAGAAAGATCCAGTTAAGGCATCAGATGGCACACACACAGCCGTCCTCTTCACAGCATCCACGAAGCAGCAAGAGAAATGGAGAGAATGTGTCATCGTACTTCAGATCCCCGTTAGTGAGCCGAACACGTCAGGGGTTCCTGAAAGGCGAAAGTGAGGGGAAGCACTGCTAGGAGTCTCTGGGAGTGCAGGGGAGCCAGGACGGGGACAAGGGCTGAGGAGTGGGAGGGTGGAGCACGGCCAGCAGGGTGGTGTGCCCTGTCCCCCAGCACATGGCACTCTTCTGGCAGCGAGCAGCAGCCCCACCAGGGAGGAGGGGGCTCTGCCTCCGGGCCTCCCACCCCCTGTCTGTGGGGGTCAGGCTTCACAACTGGAGGGGACAGAGGGACAGGCTATCCGAGCTACGACACTGACCAGGCACTCGAAGATCCCGGGCCTCTGAGTTAGGAGAACACCAGCCCTGGCCCACAGAAAAATGGACCCCTCGGAAATGACCGGGCAGGCCGAGGAGCATTTTAAAGACTCATGTACACGCAGATATGCACCAGCTTCAGTCCGTGCAGCATGCTAGCCAAGAAAGAAGCACCCGGAGAGCTCGGGACGTCCATGTTTGATCATCAGGAGGAAAAACTCAACGCGACAGCAGTGAGCAGCTAAACCGTCCCGTGGACCTAGCCGAGAATGCATTCATGGACTGGAATTCAAACTGAAGAAATTGTTCCAGAATCCGGAACAAGAGGACCAGCAGAGAGAGCCAGATGTCCCGACATTGTGTATGGAGCTTTCAGATGGAGCTGCAAGAGCAAAGATGCGGTAAGGGTGGGAGGAATCGTGGAGGACGTTTTCTCAAGTGGGGGCGAGATACGCATCTTCAGAGGGCAGGAGGCTGGTCAGTGCCGGCGGGAGGTGGGGGGAAGGAAAAGCATTGCTGAAAGAAAACTAAAGGATGATTCACATGAAAGAATGTTTAAAGGGACCAGCAGTTAGCGTAATGGCTATGCCGTTGGACTCCCACATAGTCGACCGCAGTTCGAGTCCCGGACCCAGTGGCTTAAAACTCACGCCAGGCGCGTGTGCGTGCGTGCCCAAGATCCTGAGAGGAGAATGGAGGAGAAGGGATTGCGGCGTGACCATCTCCCCTGGGGGGTGATTTCTCACTTTCTCTGTCTCTGTCTCTCTCTCTCTGTCTGGCGAGCGCACGTGCCCTATAGCGAAAACCTCTCCAAAAAAAAATGTTTAAAAATTTATTATATAAATTTAACATGTATAACATGATGCTTTAATGTATATGTGAGAGGCCAAATATGTATTGTGAAAAAATAGACATGGCTTTCCAAATACTTTTTTGCACCAAAATAAACGCGTGAAGTAAAAGTAAAACCCCCAAACAAAAGAAACTTACACTTCTATTCCACTTTCCAATACATGATTTTTATTATTTACTTGTTATTATTATTTTTAAGTTTGCTATGGGGCACAGGCACTCACCAGAGAGAGACAGAGAGAGAGAGGAGAGGGAAAGTGAGAAAGCAAACCACCAGGTCTGGGACTCAAACCATGGTCGACCATGTGGGAGTCCAGCACCTTAACCACCACACCACCTGATGCTGACTCCATAAACTTTTTGAAGTCCCCACATACACAGCCAAAGAATTCCCACGAGTAGCAATTTAACACACCCCTCATCGCACATCGTGACGACATATGTGCGGCGGTTGGGAGTAAGACCACCTCCTCTCTTAGAAATCTACTCTTAGAAAATTCCCATTATACGATTCTATATTATTCACTGTTCTGTAGAGCTCTGAATTAACTTCTCCTGTATAACTGTAACTTTGCACCCTTTCCTCCCTGCCCACACCTTAAAGATTTACCTGAGTGGAATTTCAGGACAGAGGGGATATAAATGTCTGAAAACTTTCAATGGTGAAAATAGGTCACGTTTGAGGAAATGAGAATCTTACCGACATCACTGTCCCGTCAGCTGCACTAGGCCCAGGAAGACGTCAGGGGGGACCAACAGTTAGCGTAACGGCTATGTCGCTGAACTCCCATGTAGTCGACTGCGGTTCAAGTCCTGGACCCGGTGGCTTAAACTCACGCCGGGTGTGTGTGCGTGGGTGCCCAAGATCCCGAGAGGAGAATGGAGGAGAAGGGATTGCGGCGTGGCCATCCCCCTAGGGGGTGATTTCTCAATTTCTGTCTCTCTCTGTCTCTCTCTATCTTTCTGGTGAGCACACAGTAACTGCAGTTTTTAGATCAATTGGATCCCCAAGGGCCCAGGCTGTGTTCGGCTCAGGGCATCGGCACAGACCTCACACAGGAGCTGCCTGATTCCCGTAGTGCCCTCTCTGGTACCATGGCAGGGTGCCTGCCTGGGTTGTCTGGGGCTGTGGGGTTGAGACCCAACTTCTAGGCCCAGCTCCACTGCTGCCGGCTATGTGCCCTTAGGCAATTGTTTCTCTGCATGCTGAGCAGCAGGGCCCTGACATGCTTCTTCTAAGGGCTCCCTTGATTGCCTGTGGGGTGCTGATACCCCACCTTTAACTCCTGCAGTTGCCATGCACTCCCCACCAAAGCCCTGGTCACGCTGCACTTTCAACCCCAGCTGAAGACAGCTGCATCCAGTGGGCCCAAGTGTAAGGGAGGGAACGAGTTATAGTTATATAACCGATAGTTTTATCAGTTTTTACTGATACTGTCTTGACCTAGCCCCCTTTCTGCTGAGACGTTTCTCAATTCCTGAGTCTTGGTGGGACTTGGAGGCAGCAGCTGGTGATGCAGAGAAGCAGGGGGCTTGGGGAAGAGCGTGGCAGAGGTGAGGGGAGCCGCTTCTCCTTCCTGAGACCTCTCAGCTTCTCTGAACGTGTAAGAGGTCGGGCCTGTCCACTGTGCCACGTCTGGATGGAGCGCCAACCGGCCCCCGTTGGGAAGGTGTCTATTCCATAGTTCCTGACTTCTGACTGTTCTAGAATGTCTGTGACTTCTCATGCTGTTGGCAGACATCCGGGGTTGGCATGGAGGCTGGAGACCAGCCACCCTGGAGGCTAGGAGCTGAGGGAGCTGAGGGAGAGGCTGGCTCCATGGTCTGCCCAGCCCCTCTGCCGACCCCAGAAGGTTCGGGGACAATGGTCCAGGAAGGGCTTGTCACCAGCATGGAGAGGCCTCCAGTTGCTTCCAAAGACTGGGTCAGTGTCTTGGGTCTTATTCTGAGCTTCATGGAATTCAGCCTGACTTGGAGTTGAAACATGCACCCATCATGGGTGTGTTAGGTGGGTGTGTTTCATCCTAAAGGCAAAAGGGTCCCAGTCCACAGCAGGACACCGTCACTGGCACTGTCTGGCACAGATGCTGGAGAGTGTCCCATTTGGGACCAAGTCACCCCAAAACTCCGTATCTAATTCCCTGAGGCCCTCAAATCTATCTCTGCGATTCAATGTGGTGTCAGGGGTCTCTTAGCCCTGCCTTTATGATGGCTTCTGGGACCCTCAGGGTATCTGGGAGTCCACCTGAGCAGACTAAAGACATTTTGTTTTTAAAAAAGTTTATTTAGCTTTATTCACAATAGAGAGCATGTGTACAGACACTAGACAGAGAGAGAGAGGGAGGGGGAGAGGAGGGAAGAGAGAGAGGGAAGAAAAAGAGAAAGGGGGAGAGAGAGGGAGGGAGGGGGAAGAGGAAGGGAGAGAGTGAGGAAGAGAGAGAGTTGGGGGAAGGGAGAGTGAGACAGAGAGGGAGAGAGTGGGAGAGAGGGAGGGAGGGGAAGAGAAAGAGGGAGAGGGAGAGAGCAGCACCTGCAAGATCTCACCATGCCGGTCCCCTTCCGGAAGCTCCTCAGCTTGTCAGGGTTTCCTGGACTCATGAACACGTACCCAGTGTGCTCTCAGGCTGAGCTGGGATCCGAACCCACGGTCAGCCATGTGGTTCCCAGTGCTACCGACTGCCACCTGGCTGGACCGACATCCTGTCTGACTACCCGTGGCTATTGGAGAGCACCCCATCAGGCACCAGCTGTCACCCTGGGGGTCTGGCTCCTATCAGCGCTGACTGGGGTGCACACCTGTGCACGTGACTATCCATGTGGGCGGTCACGCTCCAAACTTGACCCGAGGAGAACATGCACAGGATGCTTTGAAGGCACCTCTGCCTCCCCCTTTGTGGGTCTGGATGGATCCCAAACACTCCATTCTGGGAAGCAGAGCCCAGGCTGAGAAGGCAGCGACCCCATGGCCCCACCCTGGCCCACCTGTCCTCAAGCAGCGGAACAGCCTGGCCCGGGCAGCTTGGAGAGCGGAGGCCCCTCCCATAGGTCCCCAGGCCTCTGACTTGTGGGACCTCCATTTGTTGGACTCAAGGTGACCAGCGAATGTCCGAGGTGTGGCTTTAGAGTTGGACAGGCCGGCAAGCATCTTCACTTTGAGACTTGTTGATCTCAAGGACAAGTTAGCTGGTGGTGCTTAGCATCCCTGTCCTCTTGACATGACCCTTGGAAAATCAGTGAAACTGGGGGGTGGTCGGACGCCGCAGGGATTTCCGTGGGGCCTTGGAAAGCTCGGAGGAAAGCAAGTGCTTCCTCAGGAGGTTACTTGGGTGACATTCAGGCCCCCTAGGGTGACGACCAGGCCCCCTGCACGCCCCCCACAACGGGATGGCGATGACGTGCTGTTTCCAAACACACGTGTCACTCCTCTGCATTCGGCTTTCTCATCTGGAGCACTGAGCGGTTATAAATAACCCCATGGCTGCCGAGAGAGGCCTCCGTCACTGATCTCATTAGGCTGCCTGGCAAGGAGCAGATGGAAGACCTCAGTGATTATTCTCCCAGCCACATGAGATATAAATAAGTCCAACCTCAGGAGGCTGGCTGAGAATATGGAGTAACGACACTAGTTTGCTGTCATTTCAACTGTATGCTGCCACAACCGTTTAGAATTACGGTAGCACCCATGTGTGCTTGAGATATTTCCACCAGACCATCCCCTGAGGGGTTGGAGCTCTTCTCTGTGTAAAAGGAGACAGGTACCCACCTCCACCCAGTGTCCTGTATTATGTGCACGATGTCCCTTGGAGGAAGGCCAGAAAACCAAACTAGGTGGGTTCTGGCCCCTGTGCTGCGTTGGCTCACTCTTGACTTGGACGCATAACTTCTCTGGGCCTCCAAGAGGTGTGTTGAGACACTGTCCCTGTCTGGGAATAGAGCAATGACTTTCGTGTGTTCTGCCTTGGCTCCTCCATAAGAGTGCTGATTCTGAAGCACCAGAGAAGTCTCCATTTCTCGTGGCTGAGCCACTTCTGGTCACTGCTTGTCCCTGAGGATTCCTTGGTCACTATGAACACAGGATGGCCATTTCGTGATGGCTGAGCTGCATCCAGGTGGTACGGGCCTGGTGGAAGACACTGGAGACAGCCCCATATAATGCCGGGTTCTCAGTAGACAGAGGTGAGTCTTCAGAGTTGTCACACCCAGACCTCTAGGAAAGCCAGGCCAGAAACAGGTGTAGGCTGGAGCTACTGGCCAGCCCTGTCTGGCTCTGTCTGACTGATGTAGCAGTCACAAGCCAGGTTCAACAGAGCCTACTCAAGGTGGTAGGGACCTAGACAGACTGGAGCTTGGGTCGTGGCCTCTTTAGGGGATTCATGCACACCCATCCAGGGAAGAGGCTCCTGCCTCCCTCTGAGGCTTGTTGGTGGTAAGGTGTGCAGGATCAAAGTGACTGTGCATTTCTGGAAGATCTCACTATCTGGCAGAAGTGTGCACCTTCTGAAAGAGCCCCCAGGCCTGGGTCTGCCAGTCAAAGGCAGGGGCACAGGAGACAAAGGCCAGCCCTCCTGCCTCTCTGGACCCTTCCCGCAGTGTGTTGCCAGCGAGCTCCCACAGGAAGGGGTGAGGACCTCTGACTCAGAAGAAGGTGTGGCTCATGGGGGTGTGGCTCAAGCCTCAGACCCAGCAGGGGCCATGAAGATCCCTGGGCTCAGCAAGCAGCCCTGGCTTATGGGCCTCCGCAGGCTGCTGCCCTTCTCTGCAGCCTCAGCTTCCCCCCCTGTAAAAAGGGTTAGTTGGCTTGATCCCGGGTATCTGTCAGGTCCCCATGCGCTGATCTTCACTACAAGGGGACTTCAAAATTTGTGGACAAGTAGAATTAAAGTATAGGTTTATTTTGATGCAAAAATTTTTTTTGAAATTCATGCGTAGTTAAATTTTTTTTTTTTTTTTTTTTTTTTTTTTTTTTTTTTTTTTTTTTTTGTGCATCATCCATGAACGTTTGAAGACTCCATATACCTTCTGATGAAAGTAGCTGGGTCTTGGCTTGAAGACCCGTACAGGGAAAGAAGAGCAGGATTCCCATCCCAGTCCGGGGAGGACAAGCCTGCTACAGGTGCTCAGAGGAGGAGGTCAAATCCTTGTAAAACAAAATGGACTCTCCCATTTGGATATTTTGAGCTGTGCGACACCCTAGGCGTGGGCTCCTTGAAAAGGTGGCCTGCCTGGCTGTTAGAGTTCCCTCAGAAGTGGGCAGATGGGGTCACTGGAGACCTGACACAGCTCCCTGTCGATCATCCCTGCAAGACTCGGCATGCTGGCAGGACTTCACCAGGGACTGTCCTCTGTGGCTCCCGAGGGTGCCTGGCCTGGGGCCAACTCTGAACATGCAGGGCCTGAACAAATATATGAGTGGACCGATGCTGGTGCATTGAACGGGCCAGGCTCTGGTCGAATTCTCGGAAATTTTGTGCAGAAACTTGCTCCATCCACAGCATTCGTGTGTTGAAGGCCTGATCCTGTCAGTCTGGCCTGAAGTGGACACAGTTGTCCCAGGAAGGAGGAGTAAGGCCACTTTAAGTGCCAAATCATTAAAGAGAGAAAGAGCCACACCACCTCAGCTGCTCCCAAGACACTCACTGCTGCAGAGCTCTCTGCCCTGCGTCTGTCTGCAGGCAGCCCTCAGCCAGGTCTTGATGTCAGGGGTGCTCCCTGGGTAGGTCGGCCGGATGGCATCAGCTTGTCTCTTTCGAGAACTTGAACTCCAGGGTCCTTCCTGTCCAGGAACCGGGCCTGGTTTCTGCAGGTGCCCGCTGAGGGCTACTTCCATTCCAGGGTCTGAGCCTGGGTCCTGTGAAGACTCAGCTGGCACCACATCTGGGCCCCGCCCTCCCAGCATGGTCTGAGTACCAGGTGCACAGAGGGGGCAAGACTGGCCACTCGGAGTGAGTGTAGACCTGAATAGACTTGCCAGATTGAGCACATAGAAATACAGGGTACTGGTTACGTTTAAATTTCATTTAAATTCCATGAGATTAACTTTCACTTAAATTTCAGATAAACAATAAAGACTATATTGGTTTCTGTTTGTTTGTTTTTAATTTGCTGGGGGATATGTGCGTGTGTCAAAGGGGAGAGAGAGAGAGAGAGGAATGAGAGAGAGAGAGAGAAATCACCCTCCATGGGGGATGAAACTGCTGCCATCTCTTCTCCATTTCTCCCTCCTTTTGGGGTTTTGGGCATGCGCACACATGTTCCCAGAGTGTTTCTCGAGCTGCTGGGTCCAGGGCTCACATTGTACTATTGGCCGTTGGGATCCAACCACCATGCCACTGGCTGGCACTAAGTTAATCAATCAATCGATCAATTTATTTATTTCTTTTTTTTTTTTTTCTTTTTTTTTTTCGGAGAGGTTTTTGCTATAGGGCGCGTGCGCTCGCCAGACAGACAGAGAGAGACAGAGAGATAGAAAGCGAGAAATCACCCCCCAGGGGGGATGGCCACGCCGCAATCCCTTCTCCTCCATTCTCCTCTCGGGATCTTGGGCACGCACGCACACACACCCGGCGTGAGTTTAAGCCGCCGGGTCCGGGACTCGAACCGCGGTCGACTACGTGGGAGTCCAGCGACATAGCCATTACGCCAACTGCTGGTCCCTCGATCAATTTATTTTTATGAGAGAGAGAAAGAACTTGTGGGGTAAGAGAGGAAGGGGGAGACAGGTATTTTTGCTAAGGTCTCACCTGCAGTCCTCCTGCCCTGGCCTCCCAGTTAGCTAGGTCCATAGGCCTGGCCTGTTTAGTTGGGCCGGGAACTGAACTTGGGCCTCCTATATGGCCCCATCCTCATGCACAGCCCTTCCCCGCTTGTGCCACCACAACTGGGCCAACGATGACTGATATCATAGCGTCAGTATGTCTTATGCAGTATTGGGGGACACATACTGGGAAATACTCATACTGAAGACTTACCTGTTGTTCATGTGGTGTCCTGTATTTTACCTGGCACCTCCAGCCCTGTGGGCTCCACACTTGCACACACAAGTAGTTTTCATTCATGGTCACCTCCCCCTCCCCCCTCAAATAACCATTGTCTTCCTTCCGCAGGAGTCCTCAGATTTATACATCACGTCTCCCATTGTTAGGAATCTTCTGGCCACATGCCCCTAATAGCAGACTACATTATATTTATGGTTTGTGTCCACACGCTAATGTATTAATGTATTTCATTTTATTATTATTTCTAGAGTATTACTTCATTGATTTTACTCTGGACATGAATGGTCTTAATTTAATTTCTTTCTTCACCCTCTCCTACCTCTACTGAGGTATAATTGACAAATTAAAGTTGTATATATGCAAGGTGTACGATGTCATGATTTGACATACATCAGGAAATGATGACCACAATCAAATTAATTAACACATACTTCATCTCACATGGCTACTATTTTGTGTTTATGTGTGTGTATGTATGTTGTGAGCAACTAATGGATTAAAACACATATGCAGAAATTAGCTTCTAATGGAGTTAACACATGCCCACCTCTAACTCAGCTATTCCACTTCCAGGTATACACCCAAGAGAAGTGAGTGTATATGGGTATAGCAAGACACCTGCCGGAACACACAGAGTTATTTACACAGCCTCAAACTGGAAACCGCTCACAGGTCCGTCGACGGGAGCACAGATACAGACTGTGGGACTACGGAATAGTCTTCAGCAATACGAAAGAACAGTTGTGGTAGGTGCAATAATAGGATGGATCTCTAAAATATTAGAATGTGGGGGTCAGTAAGTGGCTTGGTAGTTGGGGCACTGAACTCCCACATAGACAACGTCAGTTCAAGTCCCAGACCTAGAGTCTTGCTTTCCTCACTCTCTTTCTCTGATGAGTGCATTTGCCCTATAGAAAGTCAAAATAATAACAATAATAATAATAAAAAATAAATTAAGTAGATAATTTTTTTAAAAAATTAGGACAAGACACAAAGGCCATGCTTTATGATTTCAGCCACAGAAACTCAGGGACAGGCCAGCTCACCTGTGATAAAGGAGCTCAATAATGATAGGATACAAGATGCCGGTTATACTTCAGATTTCAGATAAACCATGAAGAATAATTTTGCGAATAAGTATGTTCCAAATATTTAATGGGTCATATATACACATAAAGCATGTCTATAAAACCTTCTATACATAAAAATTTATGTATATTAAATTCAGAAGTAACTGGGCATCTTGTTTGTTTCTTTGGCTAAATTTTGCAAACCTAATAAGGGGATAAGCAGATTTTCTAGGGAGATGGAAGAAATGTTTGGTCTTGATCGTAGTTACATGGGAGTATGTATGTTTGGTAAGTTTAAGGTTTGTTTATACACTTAAGATTTCACTGTATACAGAATATACCTCAATAAAAATATGTGGGGAAGGTGCTTCCACAACCCAAGAAAGGGCATCAAAAAGAACCAAAAACCACATAAAAGAACCCGATAACTAACATCATAATTAAAACTAAATGCTTTCCCCCTAAGATCGAGAACATGGTTAAGATTTCCACTTTTTACCATTTCTTCTTTTTTTAAAAAAGGAAATGAATTTTATTTATTAACATTTATTTATTTACCTACTTAATTGCTGTGATTTTTAGACTGCCAGGTCTAGGACTTGAACCATAGTCAGCCATATGGGAGTCCAGCACCTCAATCACCATGCCACCTGCTGGCCCCAACACCACTTCTAATTTAACATTATACTGGATATTCTAACCAGGGCAATAGACAAAGCAAACAAATAAAAATAATGAAAAAACCCATTAAGATTGGAAAGGGAGAAGTAAAACTACCTCAAGTTGCAGATGATCTGACTTGTAGATAATCCTAATGAACTCACTAAAATTCTATTAGAATTAGTAAAAGTGTTCAACAAGGTTGTGGGATACAAAGTCAATATATGAAAGTCAGCTGTGTTTCTGTACGCCAGCAGTGAGCAGTCCAAATGTAAGCCCATGTGTCTGTGGTCAATTGATTTTTAAGGATGGTGTTAAGACCATTCAATGAGGAACAAATAGTCTTTTATATTTCTCTCTCTCTTTTTCTCCCTCTCTCTCTCTCTCTCTCATTTTTGGAGAGATCTTTGCTATCTATCTATTTTTAAAAGTGTTTTTGTCATAGGGCACGTGCACTCGCCAGAGAGACAGAGATGGAGAGAAAGTGAGCAATCACCCCCTCAGGGGAAATGGCCATGCTGCAATTCCTTCTCCTCCATTCTCCTGGGATTTTAGGCACGCAAGCAGATGCGCCCAGCATGAGTTTCAAGCCACCACGTCCAGGACTAGAATTGTGGTTGGCCATATGAGAGTCCAGCACCCAACCACCATGCCACCAGCTGGCCCCCAAATAGCCTTTTCAACAAATAGTGCTAGAACAACTGGGTATCCACAGAAAAGAATGAATTTGGACCTCTATCTCACATCACATATAAAAATTAATTCAAAATAGATCAAAGACCTAAATGCAAGAAATGAAACTGTAAAAATCTTGGAAGAAAACATAGATTTAAATCTTTATGATCTTGGATTTTTACATATAACATCAAAACCACAAATGATCAAAGGAAAAAATGGATGAATTAGGCTTTACTGAAATTTAAAATCTTGGGTGTATCAAAGAGACTATCAAGAAAGTAAAAAGATAACACACAGGATGGGGGAAATATCCAGAATATATTTTAAAAAACCTCTTATGGTTGAATAATAAATAACCTAATTAAGAAATGGAAAGAGCTAGCTTATGGCCTGGTGATTAAGGTGGCTGGATCCCACATGACCAAACATGTAGTTTGAGTCCCGGACCTGGCGGCTTGAGAAACACATCAGGCACATGTGTGTGCATGCCTAACATCCCGAAAGAAGGGAGAAATGAAAAGAGATTCTTGCATGACTATTCCCTGTAAGGGGTGCTTTCTTGCTTTCTCTCTCTGTCTCTCTCTGGTGAGCACATGTGCCCTCTGGCAAATTAAAGAGGAGAAAGGCACAAAGGACCTGAATAGACTTTCCTCCAAAAGAAAATATAAAAATGGCCAATAATTGCATGAAAAAATTCTGAACATTGTTAGTCACTATGGAGTTGCAAATCAAAAATACAATGAGATACCACTCCACAGTCAATAGTCATTAGGATAGCTAAGCTAAGAAGATGATAACAAGTGTTGGATTAAGCGATGGAGAAATCAAGACCCTCATTGGTTGCTGGTAGGAATGTAATAAGGTGCAACCACTTTGGAAAACAGTTTGGTTTTCTTAACTCTTGTTACATACAGAATTACCGTATGGCCCAGCAACTCCAGTCCTAGGTATATGCCCAAGAGAAATTAAAGCACACGTCCACACAAAAACTTGTACATGGATGTTTATTGCAGCATAATGGGCCCAAAGTGGAAACAACCCAGAGGCTTGTCAACTGAAGGATGGACCTTAGAGCTATGTGATGGGTTAGCATTCAGCCATGAAAGAACGAAGCACTGATACGTGGGTGAACCTTGAACACATTACGCTAAGTGAAAGAAGCCAGGCACAAAAGACCGTGTATTGTGTGGTTCCATTTATATGAAGTGTCCAGAATAGGCAAATCCCTGAAGATGGGAAGAGATGAGTGGTTGCCGGGGCTGGAGTGGGGAGGCGGATGTGCAGTGGCTGCTCCTGGTATGGGGTGCTGAAAATGTTCTAAGATTAAACTACGGTAATGGTTGCACAACTCTGTGAATTTACTCCGAACCACTGAGTTGTGCACTGTAGGTGGATGGATTGTGTGGTCTGCATGGTCAATAAAGCTGTTGTTTTTAAATAGGTCTGAGAAAATAAGGACAAATGTCTAACATACCTGTCACTCTTGGGCATGTGGCCTGCCACGTAGAGCCCAGAAGGACAAATGTCTAACACACCTGTCACTCTTGGGCATGTGGCCTGCCACGTAGAGCCCAGACTCAGCAGTGCATCAAGGCTCTGGTGATATAGACTCTCCTTCCGTCCCCTTGTGTATGCCATGGGGAGGGACCCCTAGACGTTCTAGACTCTTCCTACCTTGTGCTCCATCTTCATTCAACATCATGCCATGACTCACTCCCATCCATGGCCTCCCCTGTGTTTAAAATGAACAGACCCTCAAAGAAAAGGTTCCTAGGTAGCTGCTCAGACCCCCAAGATCTGACTGGGGCTCACTAGAGGATGAACCAACCAGGCTGCCTGAGGCTACCACTCAGTGGGCAGCTGAAGGGCCGGTGTTTCTAGCAAAGCCTCACCCAGGGCACGTGGCAGAGGTGGTGGGGGACAGGAATTGGCAGCAGTGTCTACTCCCCAGACAAGGGAGGCGCCTGAGAATTGCCCCTGCCTCCTGCCTCTGACACCTGCTGGATTCTTCAAGAGCCCTTACAAGCTCACAAAAATCCAAAGTCTTTCTAACTGGAGAAACGAAAAAGGATGCTTAAGAGAGTTACGTCTGGGGGGCTGAGGGCCTGTTGGCTTCTTTATGTCTCGTAGGAGGAGGTGACTGGCCTGGACTCCATCCTCCTTGGGAAAACCTTCTCAGGAGAGACAGAGGCACGCTGTCACCCTGCAGCAGTGACGGAAAACACCTGACGATGGTATTCAGGCGCACACTGATTTCCGATGATCCAGGCTTCAGCTCTGTGAGGCCACACACTCAGATAATGGAGAATTTCACCTCCCCGACATCCCACGTGACATGGACATGGCCAGAAATATGGAGGAGACTGGTCCTTGGAGTGGGGTCTTCATCTGGACCAGTGCTTCTTCAGCTGTGCTGATTCAGTCCTGCAGGGGACATCTGACACTTCTAAGATACTGTCTTTTGTCACAGCTGGGTCTGAGGGTAGGGCAGAGGCCAAGGTGAGGCTAACCACCCTACTGCACACAGAGCAGCTTCCACGCCTCCCCCAGAAAGGAGCAATTTGGCCTCAACTGTCGACAGCACCAGGCCGAGAAACCCTGATTTACACTGAGTAGGAATAAGGCTCAGGCAGAAGATGCCTGAGCCCGGCGATTCTCCAAATATGCTGACACTGGCTAAAACACATCAGTTTTTCTTTCTGATAATAGAAGGAAGTGACACAGGCTTGTTGGAGAAAATTTGGGCAACGCTGAAAAACACAAAGAAGAAAGTAAGAATCACCTGCCGTCCTAGAAAGTCCCTGGTAACCGTCTTAGGGAGAAGTCACCTCCTTCACCGTGGTTGGGCCAGCAGAAGGCTGGTGAGAGGGACAGGCTGAGACTTGGGCGTGGTTAGCATCCTACTTTAACGCCATAGTGTCCATGTCCAGCCAGTCTGGGTGCTCGCTGCCTGGAGCTCCCTGTCACCCTCCAAGTGCAGAATAACACTT
The DNA here is from genome assembly GCA_026018925.1 of Tupaia tana. NCBI lineage: Eukaryota > Metazoa > Chordata > Mammalia > Scandentia > Tupaiidae > Tupaia > Tupaia tana. The sequence goes on from JAKSZU010000012.1 coordinate 37,566,204, forward strand.
GTTTTCAGTTTCAGCTTCTATAAGGTGAAGTGAAAGCTTAGAGACACCTGACATGATCTGAAGTTAGGATTTTTCTAGAAGCACATGAATGCTCATCACAATTGTTTCCAGCTTCCTCACTCACTACTACAGTACTAAGTTGAGCTTTTTTTTCCCCCCATAGGGTGCATGCACTTACTGGACAGAGATAGAAAGAGACAGAGAGAGAGAGAGAGAGAGAGAGAGAGGTGAGAAATCTACTCCCTAAGGGGATGGCCATGCCACAATTCTCTTCTTCATTCTCTTCCTGAGATTTTGGGTATGCACATCTGGCATGATTCTCAAGTTACTGGGTATAGGACTTGAACTGTAGGTGGCCATGTGAGAGTCCAGCGCCTTAACCACCATATTACCTGCTGGCCCCAGAGCTGTTTTTGTTTTTTGTTTGTTTGGTTGGTTTTGTTTGTTTGTTTTTTCCTAAAGTTACTTATGGGCATCAATCGTTTCTAAAGCACTCAATTTTGTTTTTTATAAAACCTATAATTGTCTTTTTGCACTTGAATTCCATTGGCTTATGGACTAGCTAATCAATCAGTTAAGCTATCCTGGAGAATTGTAATAATTGTGAAGGGCGGAGGCATTTGCAGATGTGCGAACCTGGCTGACCTTGGCAGGCAGGTGCAGGAGCAAGCCAACTGCCTCAGGGACAGGCGCCAGCGGTCAGTGGTCAGCCCGGCAGGGCATCAGTGCAGATATCTACAGCTGCAGTGGGCACTGGGCTGGTTACGTAGACATCAGCTTCACAGAGGTCAGGGAGGCAGGAGCTGGTTAGGAGACAGGCTATCTACGGCCTTCCGGTCTCTGCTTCTTTGCTTGTGGATAGAGTTACAAAATCAGGTTGTTATTTGCACCCTGACAGATGCACTTAATAGTCTATGGACTATTACTATGATTACTATGTTTTGGTATGGCCGGAGAGGAGCACAAAGCTCTCTGTCTCTCAGATTATGGGGGGGCCAAGAAAAGAAGCCCCATGAAGTGGGGGAGGGGCATTAAGGCACAACTGGGGCAAGCGGTCCGGCTGGTGGCCTTGCTGAGTACATTCTTACAGGTCCTGTTGTTTGGGGTACAGTAGACAGATTCCCCACCGCTGTATGTAGACAGGCGGGCAGCATGTTGGACATAGAAACCTCTAGGTAAGGGCAGTTTCAGTGGCCACGCCTGGCCTAAATGGCAAAGAAGGGCCCTGTTTGGGCATGGTGCCTCTCCTGGATGCTGGGGCCAGTTGGCCAAGACAGTCGTCATGTGAGCGGCTAGCCAGAAGGATCGGAAGAAGCTCTCAACTGGACAGGTCACTGCGGCTATTGAAATTCTCCTCCGGCAACTTGTATGTCGTTCTGATTCTTTCTCATTGGGAAAATAGAATAGGCTCTAGAAAAATCCCCAGGATTTGGGTACTTTCCACACTTCGGGGGATTTCAGAAAGCACAGGAACACGGCCTGTCCTTTGGGCCGCACCAACGTTGACAGCATCGAGGGCTGTCAGTGGGGTCTTCACAATAGCGCGCACCTCCCCGTAGTAGGGAACACAGTCAGGGAACACGGACGCCCTGGATTCGGTAGGTGCCCAGAGAACGTCCCATTTGTCAAGGAGGAGGACACAAGTGTGGACGGTTGCTATCCAGCCCTACATTCTCAAACCCAACGATTGCACTGTCTAGCCATAACCACCCCCTCCACCCATGCTTTCATCCTCTTTCTTCCATCTCCCTTTCTTTCATCCTTTTTTCTTCTTCCCCCTCTCTCTCCCTTCTGTCTATCTGTTCTGCCAGCCATCCATCTACCCACCCTCCCTCTCTCCATCCATCCCGGTTCCTCCATCCATTTCCCATCTATCCATTTTTTTTTTAGAAGTTTTTGCTATAGGGCGCGTGCGCTCGCCAGGCGGAGAGAGAGAGAGAGACAGAGAGTTGGAAAGCAAGAAATCACCCCCCAGGGGGGATGGCCACGCCGCAATCCCTTCTCCTCCGTTCTCCTCTCAGGATCTTGGGCATGCATGCGCACGCTCCCGGCGTGAGTTCAAGCCACCAGGTCCGGGACGCAAACCGTGGTTGACTACATGGGAGTCCAGCGACATAGCCATTTTGCTAACTGCTGGCCCCTCCCATCTATCCATTTTTTTACCCTTCTGTTTTCTATCCTCCCTTCCATCCTTCCAGTCTATTGCCTTCCCTCCCTTAATACCTCTCTCTTCTTTCTTTCCACCCAACAGATGATTGTGGGGCTCCCACTGTGTGCCAGGCTGTCAGAACCTGGGGACACCAAGGGCGCCAGCCCTTGCTGTTGATGTGCTTTCAGTCTAGTTGGAGAGATGGACAGGGTGATGCCTGCCAAGGTGCCAGAAGCCCAGAGGAGGGGTGGCTGGCCCAGGTGTGGGTGAGTGGGGACATCGCACCCAGAGTCAGGGAGGACAGGATGAAAGGGGTGGTGTGCACCAAGGAAGTGGAAAGCGAACCACAGGTGGTAAGCAATGAGGAGGTGCACAGGAGGCCCTGGGTGAAGTTCGTCAGGTTGGAGCACTGATCAGAACAGGGCCAGGTGGATGGGTTGGGGATTATGAGGTTGGTCACAGTTCAGGGGTAGATAAGGAGATGCCAGTGCCCCCCCCCCCCCCCCCCCCCCCCCGCCCAACTCCCTATGCAGGAACCAGAAGCATGTGCTCACCGCCCCTGCTGTCCAGCCCATTTGACTGATGCATGCACTGCTTGGGCTCTCTTGGGAGCTGCTCTGGGCCTGGGGCAGGTCTGGGGTAGGCATCTTCCATGTCTGCAGAGATGGGGCCCTGGCTGTGGAAGGACTGGCCCCTGTGCTGGCTGCCTTAGCAATGTGAGCCGTGTGGCCCCAGGTGGTCCGTTCCTCACCTGGGGAGCTGTCATGGCAGGTTGCATGCCTTGGTTGGGAGCACAGGCTTCAAGTTGCAGGTTTAGTCATGCCTGTGACCTTGGACAAGTGACTGGACCCTCTGGTCCTCGGCGCCCTGCCCTATGAAATGGGACAGTGGGCCCAGCTGGGAGGCTGCGTGAGGTAGGCAGGTACTGCTATGTACTGCTGGTGGCAGTAGCTGGCCCGAGCCAGGCCTTAGCAGGACTCTGTGCTGCCCTGGCATGCCCCCTCCTCAGGGCTGCTGTGGAACTGAGGGACAGACATGAGGGGCTGGACAGTGGGCTACACAGTGAAGGCGACGCTCTGTGGGCTGACTCATGTGGGGAGGTCTGGTTTGTGTCTGGAGACCTCCCTGACTATGCCAGGTGTGTGTGGGCCCACGACATGGGGCCGGCTGAGGCTAGGGGTGGATCACAGCATTGAGGCTGGCTGGGGTGCTGTCACTTTGCTTCTTTGTCTCTCTCATTCATGGAGGAAATAAATAAATGAACTTAAAAAAAAATGATCTGGTGTGTTGTGACTCGGTGCTTGGGGGAGGGCAGCTTTTGTTGGGCTCGGGCCTCTCTCAATGTAGGCACAGGAAGGGGCAGGAGAAGGGTGCTGGCACCGACAGGGTGGCTGAGGGAAGCTTCTGGATTCAGCCTCAGTAGTATAGTCCCGGTCACAGGGGTGAAGCAGGTGTGCCTGTACTACAGGCCCACAGGGCCTTCCTGTGTCCCCACGGCAACCCCAAGAAGCAGGTGCCCCATATTAGAGAGGAGACTCCATAGACAGGAAGTGGCAGCCCCACCCTGTATCCAATCCACCACCTTCCCACCATGCACTCCGTGCCCTTTTCCCCCTTAGTCCTCACAATAAGGCATTCACAGTTTCTCCCTCTGCACAAATTCAAATATAGAGGCTGCCTCTGAACTGACGATGCTTGTCCACGTATCCAGGGTGTCAAGGACTGGCCTTACAGTCAGAGCTACTGTCACTGAGCACCCACTCTGCCTCTAGGGGTGAGCCAGGTCCTTAAGGTAGGTGAGTGTTCAATCTATCTCATTTTAATTAACTAATGAATTCATTTAATTGCCAGAGGGCACATACCCTTGACAGAGAAAGAGGGTGACGGAGAGAAAGCACCCACCAATGGGGCCTCGTCACAGAACAATACTTTTTGCCTCTATATCTCCATCTCTCAGGATTTGGGGCATGAGCACGCATGTGCCCAGTGTGTTTTCTAGGTCGCTGGGGCCAGGATTCCAGCCGTGGTTGCTAGTGTGGAATCCAGCTCCCTCTGGCACTTAACCACTGTGCTATGGGGCTGACCCTGTGAGCATATTTTTTTTTATAAAGAATTATATATTTAATTTTATTTGTTATTTTTATTTTTAAATTTGCTATAGGGCACATGCACTCATGGGAGTTGGAGAAGTGAGAAGCAAGCTGCCATGTCTGGGACTCCAACCATGGTGGACCATGTGGGAACCCAGAGCCCTAACCACCACACCAACTACTGGCTCCCCAGCGAGCTTTTAATATGCACATTTAATTTTAGAATAGCTGCACTTTTACAAAAAAGGGGTGGACACAGTACAGAGTCCCACACACCCCACACCCAGTTCCCCCAGTTCAACCTCTGTTGTTGATAGGGCCCGACTGACCTGACTGCACTGCTTCAGTACGTTACGGTTCGTTGACATCTGGGCTTTATTCGGTTATCACAAACTTGCCCTTCTCTTCCAGGACTTCATCTAGGACCCCACGTGCCATTTAATCACCTCCTTGGGCTCCTCTTAGCTCTGGTTTCCCAGACTGTCCTTGTTTTGATGACCTGAGCAGGACTGGTTGGAAATTCTGTAGGAAGTTCCTTAGCTGGCGTTTGTCTGATGTTGATCTTACAGGTAGACCAGGGTCACCAGTTTCGGGAGGAAACCCACAGAGGGAACGTGACCGCCTCATCCCATCCCATCAGGGTCTGTACTGTCAACGTGACATCACTGTCCTGTTGACCTTGGTCTCCTGACCGAAGCACATGTGAATGTCTGTCTGCAGTCCCGTTGCTACAGATGAAGGAAGTGCAGCTCACAGAGGTGCGGTGGTCCCAGGATGCTGCCTGGAGGGTGGAGAGAGGGCCTCAGCATCCGGGTGGTGTACTGGCCTGGGGCTTGCCACCCCTCTGCCTCTATCTGTATCTGTACTTTCCCAGCCACCCTTTGGGACTGGGGTCCTGAGCCCTGATGCTGGGGCTTTGGCATCCTGGGATGACCCCAAACGGTTGACCCCAAACAAACAAAGCAGCCTACTTGCAGACCAGCAGCCCTACTCCAGCAGGTGATTCTGCACCCAGGCTTCTGTATCCATGCCCTCCAGGGGGAAGGACATGCCACCTTGTGGTCTCCCCTTTGGGAGCAGGTCCAACACAACATATGACAGAGTCCTGATATCTGGAGGCTGGTCTAGTCCCTAGGAGTGAGGTCATCGTTATTTATGGGATGGCCAGGCTACCCGGTAGTGTTTGCACACAAAGGCCCTGCTCTGGGGCTGTGCCATGCAGGCCGGCATTCTGGCACATTCCTGCAGCCCGCAGCCCGGCCCTGGACAATAGCTCACCCTTTCTCCTTGGCCGGGCCTTCCTCTGTGAACAGAGCGCTGTTGACAGCCGAGGCTGCTCTCACTCCTGAAGAATTCCAAAAATGGAACAATGTCCGCCTGGCCCGGGACTCTCGGCAGCTGCTCGGAGCAGGGCCCCGGAAGGCTGGAGTCTGGGACTGCCGTGGTAGCTGTCCATGTGGCTGGCATTTCAATGGAAACCTGAGGCAGGGCCGGGTGGCTGGGTAGGGAGGCAGGAAGAAAAGAGCAGAAAGGGAGAACACCCCAAGCACCGGAAACCAGCCCATGCTGCTCTGGCACGTGGTCCCCGTGATGTGGACGGTGCGGTACCAAGTTTAGGTCGCTTGTGCTGTGAGTCCGAGCAGGCACTGACTCTCCTTCAAGGGCCTGTGGGTCTCCAGCTTCTGGGTCGGCTCCTGCCTCAGGCAATGACCGAGAACGTGGGGTTGGGGGAGTGACTCGCCGGAGCAGAGATGGAGAAGGACCCAGGCCTCCTGCCTCTCGGTCCAGGCTTGGGCCACTCCTGCCTCTCACAGGACTCTGTCCTTAGCCCAGGCAGGGGAGCACCCTGCCCCTCAGGACCACTCTCTGGCATCACAGCCTTAGGGACAAACTCAGAAAGCCCAATGCCATGGAAGCGTGACCACACCTGGACGTCCTCATCTATCACACCTAGGGTTCTCCGCCAGAGCACCCCTGTTGCAGGGCCAGGCAACTCCCTCTCATTGGGGCTTGTTCTGTGCCGTTAGGAGATTTCGCAGCCTCCCTTTAGATGCCAGTAGCAACCCACCCCACTTCACGCAGTTGTGTCAAACAAAAATGCAAAAAGTCTCCAAGCATTGCCAGATGTCCCCTGAGGGGTGCAGTCACTTAATAGGATTATTGTATTTGAGCCTGAGGATTTTTTAAAATAATTATTTATTTTATTTATTATTTTTATTATTTAATTTGACTCTTGAGAGACAGGGAAAGTGAGAAAGCAAGCCTTCAGGTCTGGTACTCCAACCACCGTCAGCCATGTGGGAGTCCAGCACCCTAACTACCATACCACCTGCCAGCCTTGGAAGGATGTTTTAAAGCATGCTGAAAATTATTAAGGTTTTTGACATAGGCCACATGAGCTCACCAAAGAGAGACAGAGGCAGAGAGAGAAAGTGAGAATAACCCCCCCTCCCTGGGAGAATGGCCACACCACAATCCCTGCTCCATTCTGGGATTTTGGCCACACATGCACATGTACCCAGCTTGATTTTCAAGCCGCCAGTTCCACACCTGAACCATGGTCAGTCCTGTGGGAATCCAGTGACTTAATGACCCTGCCACCTGCTGGCCCCATAAAAATTCTTTGAGAGGGCCGCCCGTGAGGTCTGTGTCCTCCCCTCTTGCATGTGGGTGGGCTCGTGCCTACTGTGACCGATGAAGGCTGGGGGGGTGGCTCCATGTGATTTCCAGGGCTGGGCTGTAAGAGGCCGTGAGGCTTCTGCTCTGCTCACTCTTGGGGTCCCGAGCTGCTGCGGATGAAATCCAGCTCCCCTAGGCAGCCATGATGTGAGGAAGTCCAAGTCACCAGGAAAGGCCACTTGCAGGTGTTCCTACTACAGCCCCAGCTGAGCCTCTCGGTCACCGCAGCCTGGCACCCATGTGTGAGTGAAAAGATTTGAGACAGCAGGTTCCATACCCACCTGAGGCCCGGACGTCGTGGAACAGAGACAACCACACACTGCTGTGCTCCGTGCTCATTCCTGACCCACAGAATTCATGAGGATAATGACATGGTGGTTGTCCTGTACCACTAAGATGGGGAGGTTTATGACACGGCCGATCTGAATGAGCCTCACAGCAGGCACACGGTGGCCAGAGCAGGACCCATGACCTTTCTTTGGCAGAGACTCAGGAACTGGCCCAGCCTATAGAGACAGAGTCAGACCTGAATCGTCGAACTCTACCTTTCTTCTGGAATGTTCCATCACTGATTGTCTCTTCGCCAAGCTATGGTGATGAACATCTGTGCTGTTGGCCTGTAACATCTGTCCTCCACATTCAAATTTCTTCTGGCCACAGCACCTTGATTTTCCTGGGGGCAGCCAGGCCTCCGCCATACTTCCTACTGGAGTCCAGGGGGGATGACTCTGCCTGTAGTCCCAGAGGTGGACACCTGACTCAACTTAGGGCAGGTAGGGCCAGGGAGGGCCAGCAAGGGTCAACCTTGAGACTTGGGTTCAAAAATTTTAGGAGTGAAAAGCTCCAGTTTGCTGAGATCAGAAGGAAAGGAAGAGGGGGAGAGTATAACTGGGAGTGACACTAACACAGGGGGAAACAGAGTCACAGGTAGAGTCAGGGGGCACCAAGTTCTGATGATGGGCTCCTGGAACCAGCTATGGCTGAAGCTGTTAAACTCCAATAAACTTTCTCCTTTTGGCATAGCCAGTTTGTGCTGGCATTCTGTCACTTGCAGCTGGAAGGTTCTGAACCAGCTTCTCCACCTAACTGCATGTTGCTGTCTCCTCAGCCTCTCTTGGTCAGCCAGGAAATGAGTCAGCTGGACTGCAAAGGCTTGGACTGTCATGGCCTCCCAAACTGGATTAAGTTTGCCGCATATGGTCAGAGCACTGGGGTGAGGGAGAGAGAAGGCATCCGACACCCCCACCCCCCAGGTTTGCATGCCACCAGCGTCATCACCCTAGCTGCTCCTGCCTTCCCCAGGAGTTTCTGTCACCACGTCCTGCCTCCTCTTTTCTTCCCTGAGCCCATGGTATGCCCAAGAGGTGTGGATAGAAGGGCTGGGGCTCAAGCTCACACCTTCGTGCCTGTTTCCTTTCCTGGGAACAGAAGGCCTGTCACTGCTCCTGGCTGTGTGTTCATGCTAACTGTCCTGGTTGCTTCCTGGCAGCCTAGTGGTGACACAGCACCTGGCTGGCTGGCCTATGGAAACATCTGAATGTCACCAGGACCTCAGAGGCTGTCTTTGCAGGCAGGAAAGATGCACAAAGTTCAGCTGGTTCCAGCTGGTCCCCCAAATTCTGTGGTGGGGGTGCACAAGGACACACTCCAGAGAAGGTGTTCCTGAGCAGCTTTTGTGTGTGTGTGTGTGTGTGTGTGTGTGTGTGTATGCATGTGTGTGTATGCACGCGCAGGCATGTGCACGTGTGTGCTTGTGTGTGTATGTGTGCACTTCTGTGGTGAATGTGTGAGTGTCTAGCGCTCACTCAGTGTGGACAGCTTCTTTTACCTTCGGGCTCTGGAGCTGGCTTCCTGGGGTGTCACTATTCCCACCCTCCATACCTCGGCCTTCCTATCCTAGTGCCTGGCTTCTGTAAGCCCCAGGGCCCAAGGGGAATCCCATGTGGTCACAATGATACCCTGGAAAAGCTTCACAGAAGTGCTGTGGGTTGGGTAGCCTTTCCCTGCTGAGGCCCCCGAGGTCCCAGACCTCTGCATTTCCCGTCCATACTTTCCTGGAGGCGAGCAACCCATGGAGCCAGCTCCTCTCTGCCAGGCCCTCCATGAGGCCAGTCACAGTGAGCAGCATCTCCACCAGCCTGGCCGCACACCCGATGCCTGCAGGGACATCCTTATTTGCTCCAAATGGGCCCCTACTTGCCAAGGGTCACTTGTCACCCAGCAAGGCACTTTGGATTTTCTGTCAGGACTTTCCCCTGTTGCTGCAGGTGGGAGGCACTTTGTGGGGCCGTTTCCACATCAGAGCCAGCTCCCCTGATCCCATCGGAAAGCCCCCTGGGCTTGCCCTGAAAGACCAGGTTGAGGTCAAGGTCTTTCTGTATATCTAGCAGTTATGTGGCCCGAGGCCAGGACTCGGCCCTGTGTCTGCAGAACAGCTGGCCCCCCAGCCCCCCATCTCCTCTAGTGGGGGTGGGCCTGGCACGGCCACACCAGAGAGGAACATCAGCGAAGCAGCCGGATGGCGTCGCCGCGCAAGAACAATTGGGTGATGACAATCGAAGGAAGGTGAAGAATCTTGTCTCAGCGCTTCCTGTTTTCATGCGGTTGACTCAGATGCGTGCGGATAATGCTGCCCGAGGGTCCCGCAGTGGGTGAGATGCCGCCCAGGACTGGATGGTTCCACTCTGTGCAGAGCTGTGTTGTCTTCTGTTTCTTCTGCACAGCCAGGGGTCAGAGGGCAAAGCCAACGGGCAGAAGGAGAGGTCGAGGAACACCTGTGCCATCTCAGTGTTCTGTGGGTCTTGGGCTGGTGCTGAAAGAAGGATGAAAGATCCTCGCTGCCTGGCTTTGGGCAGCCTGTCCCAGTGACAGCTATAGCTGGAGAGCAGTGTGTGGGTGGTGGGACCAGCAGGGCGGGTTTCTCTATATGAGAAGCAGTGCAGCCGCACCCTGGTATGTGGGGTCTCCAGCTTCTCCCAAGAGCGGAAAAGCCCTGTCGTGATCCTGCCTGGTTTCCCTAACCTGTGCTCAGGCCTCATGAGAGTGAGATGTCAGGGGATGGCTCCTGGGATGTCCTGAGCTGACCTTGACCCCGCTGCTGAACAGCTCACCTTCCAGAAAGCCCTCCTCCGCTCCCCAGGCACTGGGACCAGCAGTTGGCACAGTGGCTATGTTGCTGGACTCCCACGTAGTAGACCGCAGTTCGGGTTCTGGACCCAGTGGCTTAAACTCATGCTGGGAGCATGTGCATGTGTGCCCAAGATCCCGAGAGGAGAATGGAGGAAAAGGGACTGTGGCGTGGCCATCTGGGGGTGGGGGGGTGATTTCTCGCTTTCTGTCTCTCTGTCTCTCTCTGTCTGTCTGGCGAGTGCACGCGCCCTATAGCAAAAACCTCTTCAGGCACTAGGGACCTCAGAGGCCACCCCACTCCTTTGCGCAAAATGCTTTTGCTGGTTAGTGACGCTCTTCCACACACCACTAGGACAGCGCTTTAGGCATGTTTTAAGCACATTTATAGCCGTTTCATTTATAATTGCAAAAACATGGAAACAACCAAGATGTCCTTCAGGGGGTGATGGGTAGACGAACTCTGGTACACGCAGACAGTAGAATATTATTCCGCACTAAAGGAAAAGAAAAGTGAGGCCCAGTCTAGTGGCACCATCTACCCAACTGCTGTGCTGGAACCCAAGTGACTGACTGCAGGTTTGGATCCTCAGGTTTTGGTCGGCCCGAAAACACGCTGAGCACATGCATGGGTGCATGGGATCCCCAGGAGCTACAGGGTCGGGGAAAGGGAGTTGTAGTGTGATGAGACCCTGTTGTGGGTGCCTCTCTGTCTCTCTTGTGTGTGCTCTCTACCATAAGAAAAAGAAAGAAGAAAAAGTGAGCTGCCAGTCATGGAAAGACAAGGAGAAACCGTAAGTGCATATGTCTAAGTGAAAGAAGCCAGCCCGAAAAGGCCAACTGCCGCACGGCTCCAGCTCTACGACAGTCTGAAAAGGCAGATCTATGGAGAAGGTGAACAGTTCAGTGGTGGCAGGGGTTATGGCGCAGAGAGGGATGAAGCGGAGGGACACCGAACCTGCTCTGCGTGATGCCGTAATAACGGGCACATCTCGCTGCACGTTTGGCCAAACCCACAGAATACACAGCACCAGGAGTGAGCCCTGTGTAACTTATGGACTTCAGTTAATAATAATGTATCTGTATTGGCTCGGCTACACTAATACAGGATGTCAGGAACAAGAAACTGTGCGTGTGTGTGTGTGTGTGTGTGTGTGTGTGTGTGTGTGTCTGTAAGAAGGTGGTCTATGGGAACTCGCTGTGCTTTCTGTTCAATTTGCAGTAAACCTAAAACTGCTCTAAGAAATAGTTGATTGCCCTTTTGGCTCTCTGAGTAGCACCATGGCGGTTGGCAAGAATAAGCGCCTTACAAAAGGCGGCCAAAAGGGAGCCAAGAAGAAAGTGGTTGATCCATTTTCTAAAAAAGATTGGTATGACGTGAAAGCACCTGCTATGTTCAACATAAGATATATCGGGAAAACACTAGTGACCAGGACTCAAGGAACCAAAATTAACGTCTGACTGCCTTAAGGGCCGTGTGTTTGAAGTGAGCCTTGCAGATCTGCAGAATGATGAAGTCGCATTTAGGAAATTCAAGCTAATTACTGAGGATGTTCAGGGCAAAAACTGCCTGACTAACTCCCAGGGCATGGATCTCACCCGTGACAAAATGTGTTCCATGGTCAAAAAATGGCAGACCATGATTGAAGCTCGTGTCGATGTCAAGACTACCGATGGTTATTTGCTTCATCTCTTCTGTGTTGGGTTTACTAAAAAACGTAACCATCAGATATGGAAGACCATTTATGCCCTGCATCAGCAGGTCTGCCAAATCCAGAAGATGATGGAAATCATGACCCTGGAGGTGTAGACAAATGACTTGAAAGAAGTGGTCGATAAACTGATTCCAGACAGCATTGGAAAAGACATAGAAAAGGCCTGCCAATCCATCTACCCTCTCTATGACGTCTTCGTTAGGAAAGTCAAAATGCTGAAGAAGCCCAAGTTTGAATTGGGAAAACTCATGGAGCTTCATGGTGAAGGAAATAGTTCTGGAAAAGCTACTGGGGGTGAGATGGGCGCCAAAGTTGAGCGAGCTGATGGATATGAACCACCAGTCCAAGAATCTGTTTAAAGTTCAGATTTTTAATAGTGACAAATAAAAAGTCCTATTTGTGACAGTTTTTTAAAAAAGAAATAGTTTATTGATTTTAAAAAAAGAGTAAATTTGTGCACACCACATGGCTGTAGGACCGTTCACAATTTCATCACTGACAACAGTATTCCTTAAGCTCGATCTGGTGTGGACGTTTTGGAAAAGAGAAGGTTCTCATGGCTCCCCAAGGTCTGCTAACGTCTTTTATATTCTAGGACCATGAAGGAGAGCCAGCCCAAGGGTAGGATTAGTGCCTCTGCGTACAGCTCCATGGGGATCCAGCTCCCTTAACCACTAGGCTATGGGGCTGGCTATGGGGCTGTGCCCTCATCCCTACTCATAGCCCACAACGGGTCCAGGAAGTGTCTCTGTGTGCACATGAAGGTGACTGAGTGATCCTTGACCCCTTCCGGTTTCCTGCTGCTTCAGTAACAACTTACCACAATGGCGGTGGTGAAACAAGGCTCATTCATTCTCCTACAGTTCTGGAGGTCGGGAGTCTGTCACTGAGCTAAGATGTCAACAGGGCTGGTTCCTTCTGGAGGTTGCAGAGGGAAACACATTTCCTTGCTTCTTCCAGCTTCTAGAGGCTACTTGCATTTCTCAGCTCGTGACCTCTTCCTCCGTCTCAAAGTCAACAAGGCCTCCCTCTGACCTCTGCTTCTATCTTCACATCTCTGACTCTGACCCTCCCCTTCCAAGAACCTCATGATCCCCTGGGCCCACCAGGAGAGTCCAGCATCCTCCTCCCAGCACAAGGGGCTTACCTTCATCACACCTGCAAAGGCCCCTTTGTCATGGGCGGTCACAGTCACAGGTTGCAGGGATTAGCAGGTGATGTCTTTGAGGATGGCATGGTTCTACCAACCCCAGCCCTGCTCTTTCTATCACCCTTCACTTCCAGTCAGCTGAGGAGCCCTGCTAGCTTCACCCTGCTGTCACCACTGTGGACCAAGCCACCGTCACGTCTCCCTGAAGGACGTCACGTCTTCTCTCTGGCCTCCTATCTTCTGTCTTCTCTGACCTGCTGGGTGTCTATCCTAGGCGCTTTCCAATCCATGCTCGACCCAGCAGCCAGGGTGATCCTGTGAAAAGGTGGTAAGTCCTTAATGTCCCTGTCTCACTCAGGGTAAGAGCAAAGTCCTTCAAGGCCCATGAGACCAGACAATTTATGCTCACCTTCCTGATTCCCTCTACTCCATCCCTACCTATGGGCATCCTTGTTGTTCTTCTAACAACCGGACATGCTCCTGCCTTGGGGCCTTTGCACTGGTTATTCCCTCCTCCTGGGCTTCTTTTTTTGGTATCTGCTTGAGTAACTGCCATGAGCCTCTGGATCTCCCCTCCTCTGCTTCTCTTCACTCCATGCCACTGGCTGCTTTTAACAGACCCCTTTGCTAACCTGTTTCTTTTCTTGTCTCCCCACATGAAAGCAGTACCGCAGGGCAGGGGTTTTGCCTGCTTTGGTAACTGACAGAGCGGTGCCCAGCTACGGTGGGCTTGGCAAAGATCTGTGGCACGTAGGCATGAACGAATGAGTGGAGGCTAGCAGAGGTGGCATGGGAGGGGCAGGGACAGAACACGGAGCAGGAGGAGGTTCTCCAGAGCTCTTTGTGCTGGGACCCAGGGCTGACTCCAGGCAGAGCAGGGAGATCCCCACCCCAGCTCAGTGGGAGTCAGAATCCCTTCTCTACTCTTTCATCCCACAGCTTCCCCTGGGCTAGCTCCACTGAGAAGGATTCCTCTGGAGCAAGCCATTCATTCATGCATTCATTCACACAATCATTCATTCATTCACAGCAAATGTTTACCTATCCTAGGCTCTAGGGATGCTGGGAAGCGTAAGATGCTTTCAGGGAGTACAAGGCAAGGTGGAGAGACAGGAAGGAATGATCCTGGCTGCACCACCAGAGCAGTGTTCCCTGCATACCACAGGTGTTTCTGTTCTGCCCTCCACCTGCATTCTGCAGCCGGCTCCTTAGTGACATATCCCTGAACCTCCACCCTTACCCCTCAAGTAATTACCCACACATTCTGGGCCCTCCTCATTCCTACCCTCTGTCTTTAACACTGACCCTCACCAGGACAGGGTGCCTTTCTCAGTATCCCCATTTGGGGACTCCTGGAGGTCATGGCCTGGGGTCCTCAGTGTCTTTAAGCCTCAAGCAGCTGAAACACAGCAGGTGCCTGGAAAATGCAGATGAAAAAAAAAATACAAAAAAAAAACGGATGGCTGCTGGCTGCATAATGAGTTGATAAATGAATGAATTCCAGGGGGAGGCCCCACTGGAGCAGTCACAGGGGTGAGGAGAGGAGGGGTGGTGGAGCAGGAAGAGGCCCCTTGCTCTGAGCCTGAGGAGGGCTGCACAGTCTCCTAATGTCAGTCTAGAAGGGCAGTGGGGATGCAGCAGGGATGCTGGTAGTGCTGGCCCAGGGCTGACTGTTCTGAGGCCTCTACAGGTACCCATCGTTTGAGTCTCCTGGCAACCTTGACCTCCGGGTGCACAGGGGTCGCTGCAGAGCCAAGGATCCCCCCTAGGAAGAGGTGGAGTTGGGCTTTGATACAAATGACCACTACAGGCCTTGAATGGCTGGCCGAGGTTTCGGGACTCAGGCCAGCAGGCTGTGCTCTCCGAGGGCCCACTTGGCAAGTAGTGCTCGAGTTGGTCTCTGGGACCCCATGTCGCCTGTATTAGGGATCTCTCTGCTACCATCTCCTTCGATCTCTTTTGTTTCCAGATGAGTTTTCATCTTGGAGGAAGCAGATTAACCAGCCAAGAGTATTTCTAGCTGCAGGTACTAGGGAGTCATGGAAAGTTTTAGAGTCGGGGAGGAACTGGATGAAATGCCATCCCTGCCAACTTTGACACATCCTCGGCTTTCCAGGATTGTGTGTGTGTGTGTGTGTGTGTGTGTGTGTGTGTGTGTGCCTTTGCTGAGTGCCTTAGCAGTTCTGGCAGCCTTCAAGCCTTCCCCTCCAGAGGCATCAACTTCAGGACAAAAGACACTTGGTAGGGACATCAGTGGGAATCATGGGAGTAAGGTTCAGGACTTGTGATGGAGCCCCCCCTTCCAAGAGATGCCTGGGATGGGAGTGGGGTATCTTCACTCTATCCTGGGGTCTAGACCAAATCCCAGGGAGCATGGATGAGGGACTGGGGGGGGGGGGCTATGCCAGGGACTCTGCAGGTGCAATTCTAGGCCCTGCTGTGACCCTGCCAGGGCGGAACATCTCCTTGGGGCAGAATTATCTGACACTTCTGGGGTGCAGGAGCTGACCTATGCAGCACCAGGCCCTCCTTGGGTGAATGGGAACTGCAACCCTCACTCCCAGGGCTGGAGCCCCAAGGGGCATCATTGTCTTCTCACACTCTGGCTTACCAGCCTGCTCCTGGAATCAAACCCTCATCACCTGCTGAGAGTGTCCCATGGGGCCACAGAAGGCTGAAGTGGAAAGTCAGCTCCAGTTGACTGTGGCCAGGGGCCTCTGGTTTTCTCCATGAGGACAGCCACCCTCTTTACTGGTCATGGCCCTCTGGAGGAATAGTCACAGAAACCATTGCATTTGGTTCTGCACGTGAGGTTTGAACCTGGCCCCTTAGGGGAGGCCATAGTGTGTGGACACCTCTCCACTCCTGCGAGCACCCACTAACCAGCCGTCAAGAACTGCAGCCGCCACCTCCCGCCCATGGCCCCGCACTTTCCCACTGCCGGAGGCTATTCTTAACAAGCCCAGCCTTGGGCTCTGGGGCTAAAAATACCACACTGGGTGGCCTGTGGGAAAGCTGCCCTGGGCTATTTTGATCTGCTTAGTCCTCAAGACTTGGGGTCCCTGAGCGTGGTTAGAGCAGAGCAGACACTGCCCCTGCACTGCCAAGGCCCCTTCGACCCCTGTTGGGGCACTCCAGTCCTTTCCGATGGCACATGGCACCCAACTGCAGTTGCGATTAGTGTTAGGGAGGTTGGAAGAGCCTGGGAGTCTTGAATTCTTTCATTTTGGTTTTGGGAAACTGGCTCCAAGAGGTATCTTGGTGGTGCCCCTGGTGCTCACGGCACCCCTTCTCATGCCCGTCCTCCTGCCCAGGGCCCCCCCGTGCCATGTGACTGATGGGCATTGTGTTCCTAGATGGAGCTCTTGTGCCTCCCGAGGTTCTGGAGGCCTTTGGGGCGGCCAGTGGGTTTACACCCATTAGCCGTGTGCCTGCCAGAGCCTGATGGGTGAGCACGATGATCGCCCCGACAACCAGCACAACGTGCCATTGTGTCGGGCCCACCCTAGGCTGGTTCATTAACGGCCTCTGCCCGGGTGGCCCGGGGGCCCGACGTTGCCACAGACAGCTCTGTGAGTTTGCCGGGCCCATCTACAAGGCTGGACAAAGGCCCCTTCTCTGTGCCCTCCTACTGCCCTGGGAGACACTGTGGTACAATGCCCAGCTGAGGGGCACTGAGAAGTAGCTCTGGAAGCAAGGGGTGGCCCTGGCCAGCTTCCCAACATGGCCTGTGGCAGCCCCATGACCCAAGCCTGGGAGTGAAGACTGGTCCCCATTGCCCAGTGGACAGTGAGCTTAGGCAGTCGGTCAGCCTTGCTGAGTCATGATACGAACTCCCTGTCCTCCAGCCCAGGGGTCCAAGCCCTGTGTTCGCATGCGATCCAGGTGTAGGTATGTCGTGGCTGTGGTCAGAGAAGCCTTGTGTGGCTAGGGTGACAGGGGGCCATAATGTACCATGTTGCTCATGGATGCAGTGTAACAAGCAAAGCTTCCTGAGAGAGGTGGGCTGGGGGTCCCTGCTGTTAGGTCTACCAGAGAGGGACCCGGCCAGGGTAGGGAAGGCCAGAGGCCTGTGCTGTGCTTGCAACAGTAGTAGGGTGGGGATCCAGGAAGCAAGGAGGCCCTCTCTCTGCCACTGGGCTGGGGCTGGAGTCTTGGTCTGGGAGGCCTTGGGCAAATCCCCTCCATGTCTGAGCCTCAGTTTCTCCCTTTGCAGAGTATCTCTAAGTGGTTCTGTCTTGACTCTCACAGGGACCTGGGGGGGCAGGGGATGCAGAGGCCTAGCTCATTTATAGGCTCTCCCTGCAGGGAAGGGGGCTGAGGCTCAAATTTCATGGAGAGAGAGGCCCCTGACAAGTTCTCCTTGGGATCTGGATTTCTGCCCTCAGTTCTGAGCCGTGTGGGTTCCCTGTGGGTGTGTGGGAATTCCACCACCCACGAGAAAACGGCCACAGGGAGACCTGGTGCTGTGCCTGACAGGCAGGGGGACCACCAACACCAGCACTCAGGGTGCCACACGGCCCCTTCCAGAACAAGCAGGGCCTGAGCCCAACCTCCTCCTGTCAGCCGCCATTCGGGCCTTACCCCGAGGACCTCACAACATCACCTCCCATCTGGAGACTAGAGGACGGGGCACAGAGAGGCAGAGTGGCTTCGTCCAGGGCTGGTGGCAGACCTGAGGTTTCTGTCTTCCGGCCACGAGTGACTTTCCGATACCCCCATGGGGGCACGCTTCGCGGGGCTTGCTGTCCTTCCAGTGCCGTCCCTCTCGTGCTGGCTGGTGCCCATGGACTCCTCCGGCTCCTCTCCTCCCCCCTCGGCCCTGCTCGGCCCTCCCACTTTCTCTTCACTGCCAGCTTCTAGCACCGTACCCAAGCCTCAGGGACGGGCGCTCAGCCTCCAGCATTCCTGCCCTGTTTTTATTTAGGGGATGCCCCCAAAATACCCAGCCTGCGGGAGCACGAGGCTGCCTCAGGGCCCCTGGGAATGCACTTGAAAGCCTTGGCTGGGCCTGGGCTGGCAGGAGGGTTCTAGGGATGAAAGCGGCAGGCAGTGCAGAGGCGGCAGAGCAGGAAAGGACCCAGGACCCCCAGTGCGGCTTTTTGGATTAGTGTAAAGAGAGAGGCAAGGCGGCTCCGAGGCCAGGAGGGGACCTCAGGAATGTGGTAGCTCAGCGTTGATGTTCCATTTTCCTGCTTGCCTCGCTCCCAGCTCAGACGACAGCGGGGCAGGACCAGGAGGCAGGCCCAAAGGGCACAGCCTGTCATGGGGTAGGGGACTGGCTGGGAGTTTAGAGCCCTGCCATCCAGCCCCAGGCCTGCGGTTCATGGAGGGGGAACTCCTCGGACAGTCTGGGTCTTGCCTGGGAGTAGCTCCTGTCCCCTGTCTTTGTAGGCCTTGTCCTTTCTTATCTTTACAGATGACACGTCCCTCAGGAAGCCCTCCCAGGAGAGCTGGGGAAGGAAAAGATGCCCCTGAAGGCCTGAAGGGCCTTGTGAGCCTGTCTCCCCCACCCCACCCCAGAGCACACTGGTCGGCCTGGGTCCCCCTCACTGCAGACGTGTGGCCTTCCGGTGCCTTCACCTGGGTCCAGTGCCTTCAACTGCAGGGCAAGCCCCTGGAGGCCATGGGTGTGGGAGGGCACAGCTGTGCTGGCTGGGCTCAGCTGCACTGGGAGGCCAGCTCTCCGACATCCCACTCTCTGATGTCCCCATCCCCCAGGCACCCAAAGCTAGCCCAACATTTGGTGACAAGATGGTCTGAGTGGGGCAGCGGCGGGGGCCCCATGTGGGGCAGATTTCTTCCCCAAGTGGTGTCTCACCTGAGCCATAGGGATGCTGGTCCAGCACTGACCCCAGACCCTGGCAGTGGGGTCATGCTGACCCCGTGGCTATCACGGAAACTCCAAGCCAGGCTAAGAGCTGGACCTTGGCCTGGAAGGTGGGGCTGTGTCACTCTGGGCAGGCTCCTTGTGTCGCTGGGCCTCAGTTTCCTCAAGACTATTGTGTGGAAGGGCCATCTTTGTCCTGCCTGCCTGTCCTGCCTCCTGGCCAGCAAAAGAGCCCCAGGTGAGAGGCCCTGATGCCTGGGGCCCTCAGACAGCACCACCAAGGTGCAGAGGTGCTGCAGAAGCCCCTGCGGGCCCCTATGAGGATGCCCAGTGCTGCCCACCTGGCTAGCTCCATGCTGCAGCAAGGACATGGGCAGAGTAAAAACGGGACCCAAGCTAGATGGGCAGCATGCTGAAATGCAATGCTCTGCCAGGCAGCCCCACGTAGGGAAGTTTTGGGTTCACATCAACAGACCTGTCTGAGGACACCAGGCCTTTATCTGGGGCCAGCTGAAGGCTGGAGGTGGATCAGTGGGAGACCCTGCTGGGGGTGCACTCTCTATGCCCACCTCTGTCTCTCTTGCTCATGGAAGAAATAAATAAGTAATCTTTTAAAAGAAAGAAAAAGAAAGGAAGAAAGAAAGTAGGAAAGGGTAGGTGTCTGACACCCCGTTCCCTGCAGGCTGATCCAGGAGAGCTCCTGGGAGCAGAGTGGCAGTGGAGCCCTGTAGGGGGACCCCGTTGGCCCTGTGGCCTGCTCTCAGACACTGTGCTTGCCTCCTGACCTCAAATATTGGCAGAGGGGGTCAGCGTGCTGGCTAGGCAGGAGGCGCCGGTCAGTCTGTGGCCGTGTCACTGGGAGGAGGTGTGGCCAGGACGATCCCTACCCCTGTGCTTCCCTGGTAAGACAGGACACCTGAAGCAAGCCAGAGTCCATGGAGAATGGTTGCCCCTCCAACTTATGGCCCCTCCTAGGGTCCCCCTGTGAGGGAGCAGGGGCGGAGGGCAGAGCCTGTCCTGGTTCTGCTGATGTCTGGGATAAATATTTGTTGAGCAAGTGTTGCTTAAGTGCAGCAGAGTTAGCAGCAGCAGCCTTGGCTCCCAGGACACCCCGGTGCCCAGCTCGTTCATCCCCTCACCTAGCTGACCCTGGTGGAGGCGCTCAGGGGAGCTTAAGGGCCTGGCTGCAATTCCTGGCTCCATCGAGCTCTGTGTGTCTGGGAGAGGCCCTGCGCCTCTCTGACCTTGTTTCCTGGTCTGTGGACCTGGCACCGTATCACTTACCTGGCTAGAGGTGAAGGAAGATTCAGTGTGCAGTCACTTGACTCAGAGAACCAGTCCAGGTGGGCCTCCCCTTGCCCCTGGCACCTCACTCTCAGCTCAAGACGGGGTGCTGGGGTAGGCTGGGGCCCTTCTGCCAGGCAGTCACAAGAGATGAGATCTGGCCGCATGGAACTGCACATCACATACTGTGAAAGGCTCTTGCTCGCAAAGAACAAGCGAACCAACACTGCCTTCTGTGCAGTGGGCAGCTTCGTGGACGAGGTGATGGCAGGTGGCCCTGAGCGCAACACTTGACCCAGCAGAGAGAGGACAGTGCAAACTGAGGAGGCCCCACAGACCAGGGACCTTACTCTGGACACATCTCTCACAGCGTGGCCCGACTGCTGAGTGCCAGTCATGGTGCAAGCCAGTGTCAGACAGGGCAGAGTTGGAAGGGGGTCTCCTCCTTACAGAAATCCCTGGGCCTTTTCTACTGCCGGACCCATCCATTTCCCACCAGTGAGATTTAACAGCTGTTCCATGAAGAAAAGGCCTTTCTGAAAATACCTTTAGTTTAAATCTCCTTGGGAGGCAGGGTAGCTGTCTAAGGTCGGCTACTCTCAGACCCCAGCCACTCAGACTCCATCAATTCAGACCTCAGCCACTCAGACCTTAACAATTCAGATTTCATCAGGACAAGAGGGCAGATTGATGTTCTATTAATTTACTGATATACTGGTTCATCCATTTATTCATTCATCACTCAGAAAGACTGTGCAGAGAGCAAACCTCTTCTGGAAGTAGGGGCGTGGGGTTCTGAGCCCCGGGGAGAGGTGCAGCCTCAGTGGTGGTGAGAAGCCTGGCCCTCTCTCCAGCCCTGTCCCATCTGCACCAACACTGAGGCCTTGGGCTGATTCCCTCCGTGGAGCCTCTGGGTTCTCATCACCAGCAGAAAGGGTGAGCCTGAGCCTGGGGAGATAGAGAGGCCAGGTCGGGAGGGTGAGCCCCAGGGCCTGCCAGGCTCTTGGCAGATTGGGGTTGTGTCATTCTGAGAGGGCCCTCACTTTCCCAGAGCCAAAACAGGGTCTGCCGCATGCACATGGCCCCCTGGTTTCCGGTTGCTTTGCAGTTGGGAAACTGAGGCCCAGAGAGAGAGGGCTGCTGATGTGGGGTCGCCGAGCGAGTTGGGCATCACCCGGAGCCCCAGCTCTGCCTGCCCCCACAGGGCCCTTGGCTCAGCTGAACCAGACAAAGGCCCTTCTTTGAAGTGTCTCAGACAGAGCCCCTGGTTTCCGGCCTCATCCCACCGGGAGGCACCCGCCGCAGCAGCTGTCTTCATTTGCTGCCGGCCAGCCAGGCCAGCCCGGGCCTTGGTTTATTGTCAGCTTCCTTGCCAGAAATATGCTCGAACAAATGCTGTAAACAAACGGAACAATTGCAGACCATCACGCTTGGATTTCTCTCTAATATGCATAAAATGGGGTGCGGCTGGGGCTGCCTGCTGAGCAGGCTCTGCCAGGCAAAGCCCCCTCTGGATCTCGATCTTTCCTTCCTTGGGAGCCCATAGGCCACAGACAGGACCCAGGGTCCTTCCGTCCCAAGGTGGTTCTGCCTTCAGCCTCTGAGTGCTCCAGGAGAGAGAGGGCTTGAGAACCTTCCCCTGGGAGGGCTTCCTCATTTACTCTGCAAACACTGACCTCATGCTTGCTAGGGCTGCCATGGTTCCAATGCCCGACAAATGCTCCCCCTTTGATCTTCACAGAAACCCTCGAGATAGGGACTATGACTGCCCCATGCTATAGAGAAGGAAACCGGGGCACAGAGAGGTTAGGTAACAGACTCAAGGACACACTGCTGATGAAAATCCGGGATTCATCCCCGGTCATGGGCTGTCGAGTGTGTGCCCTGGCCAGGGAGAAGCTTGGGAAGCAGGGCTGCAGGGCGGGTGATCCGGAGTTCTGATGCATGAATGAAGGGGGCTCCAAACCAAGGCCAAAAAATGGCTAAGTTGGGCAGCGTTTGCTGAGACTCCTGGGAGCGGTGATGGGCCAGTGCTCTCTCCTTCTATGGATCTCAGAAGGATTGTGAGAGCCAAGTGTTATGGGTGGAATCATGTCCCCTTCAAAATTCATCCATCGAAGTCTTAACCCCTCATGGCTCAGAATGTGGCCTTATTGGAGAGTGGGTCTTTGCAGGAGTAGTTGAGATCATTACAGTAGACTCTAATCCAATATGACTGGTCTGCTGTAAGAGGAAGAGATTGGGACACAGACATGGATGGAGGGATGGCCATGTGAGGACACAGGGAGCAGGCGGGCGCCTGCCAGCCAAGGAGAGAGGCCTTGGAGGGAGCCTACCCTGCCCACGTCTTGGTCTCGGACTTCAGCTTCTAGGACTACCAGATAGTAAGTGTCTATAAGTTGGTGCTTTTTGTTATGGAAGCTGAAACTGTCTCGGGCTTCCTAGCTGAGACAGTAAGCCTTGTGCTCCTTTCGAGAACACACTACATTGAGGGGTGAACTCCTGGGGCAGGCAGTCTGCTAATTGCTCGGTGATGGGGCATGTCTTCAGGTGTGCTCAGATGGTCACTGGAATAGACTTTAGTTAAAAACATTTCTCTATATAATGCAAATACTAAAGATGTATAAACAAGTATGACTTTAGTTTGTATGTGTGTGTGTGTGTGTGTGTGTTTTAATTACCAGAGGGTGCAAGTGCTTGCCAGAGAAAGAGAAAGGGAGAAAACACCCTCCCAGTGGGGTGTGGTCAGGCCCTTTTCCTCCATTTCTCCATCCTGGGATTTGGAGCATGCTGGCACACATGCCCTGTGTGTTTTTCAAGCTGCTGAGGCTGGGACTCAAACCAAGTCAATTATGTGGCATCAGGGTCCCTTAACCATGAGGCCACTGGGCTGGTCTGACTTCAGTTCTTTAGACAAAATGCCTGCCTATATTTATATATTTTTTGTTGCAGTTATAACTTGGTAGACACAGGGACTTATCCATTCAATCAAAGTTTATAGAGTAGATACTGTATTTCAAGGATCAGCCACCTTGCCTCTTTTGACAGTGTTCATACTTAAAACGATCTTAATCAACCAGTGTATCTGCCTGCCTTCCTCTCTTCCTTTTTGTCCTCCCTCTCTGCCTTCTTTCCTCCCTCCCTGCCTTCCTTATTTCCTTCCTTCCATCTGTCCATCCATCCATGACCATCCATCCATCATTTATCCTTATTATCCACCTGGTATCCCTCCATTCATCTACCCATTCACCCATCATCACTCTTCGACCCACTCACTTTCCTCCTTTCCTGTCTAGAGTCTCCAAGCTGGCAGGGGCCTTGCTTAATGTGAGTGGTGCCTGGTTAAGCCTTTCCAGCCCAGGGGTCTCCTGTAGGTGTCCCTGGCCTCTGTTGGAGCCCTTCTGCTAAAGGTGCCCAGGACTGCCATGAGCTGCCCTCTGCCCTGCGTGTTCTCCTTTCCTGAACTGGAGTGCTCCCTAGGCTTGCCCCCCACCACGATGGGTGGACTGTGCCCCCAAATATGGGGTACTTCAGTCACAGGACAGGAGTTCCAGAGTTTGCTCCTGCCACCAGCTTCAGAATTTCCTGCGGACTGCACATACCCTCTAACTGTGAGCCCCACAGCCAGCGCAGGGCCTGGTTCCGAGAAGGTCCTTGGCCAGAGTAAGCTGCAGCACCCAGACTGTTAGAGAAGCCCTCTCAGGGAAACCGCTGGGTCCACAGTGTGGAGCGGGAATGGCTGGCCCCTTGCCTAGGAGAGTCGAGGGTGTTTTCAGCCTTGCCGACCTCTCGTCTGAGACATACTCACGAGTCCCAAGGTGAGACCTTGGAATTTCAAGAGGAGGCTCAGAACAGAGAGAGAGGGGAGCCATCACAAACCCCATCCTAAATGGTGGTTTGGTGTGGACAGCCAAATCCTGAAGCTAAGGAGTGGTATAGTTTTGGGTCAGTGACACGGCCCCCTGGTGCCTCAGTTTCCCCACTAGCAAGATGAGAATCAACTAATACTGGTTGCCTCAGTTCTTTAGGATTGGACGAGATAAAGCTGATGACAGGCTTTGAGCTGTGGGCTGTGAGCATACTGTGCATGTTTACAGTGTCTCCAGCACCGTGGCCACCCAGCCCCGAGCCCAGCAGTCAGCAGGCGCCCAGCTCTCAACACATGGCTGCTAGCAGAACGAGAACGTGTGCTTCAGCCCTTCTTCTGGGCTGGGCAGCGCTGAAGCCGGCTCCGGAATCAGCGGGATCAGCGGCCACTCTGGGCTCCTCGCTCATGCTGTGTGGCCCCAAGCCCTTCACAGCCCTGACCTCTCTGAGCCTCAGAGAGTCCCCTGTCCCAAGTTTGCCCTGGTATTCCATCAGAGGTGCTACTACACCCCCACACCAGCTCAGCCAGGCGTCCTCACCAGGCTGACCCAACATCTGGGCAACGACTACTGGTGGCCACTGAGGATTGAGTCAGGGTGATGTGATGATCAGCCTTCTTCTCAAACAATCTCGTAGGAAGCAGATTTAGGGGTGCAGACTGGCCTCAACTCAGTCCAGAGGCTGCGGCTGTCAGAGGGCAACTCTCAGAGGGCCTCTCCATTTCCCCAGAATTCAGAGATTCAGAGAAGATGGAACAACAGCTCTGAGAGGAGCCCTATAGCTTTGTTCAAGGAACCTTTTGCCCAGCATGCCAATGGGACAATGACACTGACTCTGCTGGCTGGAGCTTGGGGTACTCGTGAAGGCCAGAGCTTGGGGTGCTTGTGAAGGCTGGAGCTTGGGGTGCTTGTGAGGCCTGGATCTTGGGGTGCTTGTGAGGCCTGGATCTTGGGGTGCTTGTGAGGGCTGGAGCTTGGGGTGCTTGTGAGGGCTGGAGCTTGGGGTGCTTGTGAGGGCCGGAGCTTGGAGTGCTTGGACGGCTGCAGCTGCACACCCAGGGACCGGAGTGCCTCTTCAGGCCAGCACAGATTCCTGGGAACTTTCCCTGGGAAGCTGACAGGGTCTTGGGACGTGCTCGGGGTCAGGCCTTGCAGAAGGGCTGGAGCTGGCTGTGGGAACGGCCGCTGGTTCCAGCCTGGGCTCACTGTGTGGCCTGGGCACGCCATGTCATCTTCCAGTGGCCTCGTTTGCTGCTCCCCTCCTCTGCCTGTCCCTGGGAGAGAGGGAAGCCAGGAAGCCAGGGGGTGCCTCCTCATCCGGCACCCAGGACAGCAGGTGAAGCGATGATTCAGTCCACGTGAAGCCCAGGCCGCCTTGGCCATTGTCTCCTTGGCCTGAGGGACTGGAGAACGTAGCGTTTACCTGGCCAGTGCAAGCTGAGCTGACAGGTAGCAAGAGGGGCCAGCTGCAGACTGTACCCCCAAAGCCAGGGCAGCCACACCCAGGGCTCCAATCAAGGCAAGAATGAGCAGTTCATCGGAGAGGCCAGAGCAGGTGGCATGGGAACTGGGAGGAAGGCGGGGGACACCCCAGCCAAGGGATCTGAGGAGGCTTCCTGGAAGAGGCAGCTCCTGAGCGGGGCCCACAGGTTAGTAGAATGTGCACGTGCTGATGTGGGCGGGAGAATGGTCAGGTGGGGGTCACAGCACGGGCAAATGTCGGGAAGTGAGAGCTGACCAGGGGGTGGTGGATGTGGGTGTTGGAGAAGGGAAGGCACCCACGTGGAGGCCAGCGTGCAAGCCAGAGACCGTGACTGCTAGACACCGGGCACCCCGACTGGGAGGAGAGGAGAGGAGGCCGCACAGGAGAGAAGCCGCTTCCTCCACCACTGCCTGCTCCTTGCCTCTAGCACTCTCTTCTAATCCCAAATGTGCACAAAAGGGCATTTTCGGATCATAACATAATGCATATGTTTATTGCAGAAACAGTAAGAAGGTAGACGAGTATTATCTGGAGGATCCTTAAGCAATTTACCTAGAGATAATCATTAACACATTTAAAATGTTTATTTATTTCTTTAGAGTGAGAGAGAGAACCTCCATTGGGGTCTTTTTTTGTTTTTTTTTTTTTTTTTTTTTTTTTTTTTTGAGAGATTTTTGCTTTAGGGTGCGTGCACTTGCCGGAGACATAGAGAGAGACAGAGAGACAGGAAATAAGAAATTACCCCCCCACCCCCCAGGAGGATGGCCATGCCGCAATCCCTTCTCATCCAATCTCCTCTCAGGATTTTGGGCACACATGCACACACGCCTGATGTGAGTTTTAAGCCACTGGGTCCAGGACTTGAACTGCAGTTGACTACATGAGAGTCTAGTGACATAGCCATTATACCATCTGCTGGCCCCATCTATTGGGGTCTTGACACCATGATCCTCTCCCTGTCTCTTCCAGTCCTGATCACGGGCACATGTGTGTGCGGCATAATCAGAGAGGTCTCCCGATGTGAACCTGAGACCTCCCTGTGTGGATCAGCCTCTCAAAGCTTCTTGTTTTACCACTGTGCCACCATCCAGCCCCATTGCTGACATTTTTGTGCAGTCCCTTTCACTTTTTTTTCTCTTCTCCCCAGCCCCATGCTTCTCCCCCATTAAAAAAAAATTGTATCACTGTATTATTTTGTAAATTTCATATTTTCACATAAGAACATAATATGATATATTGTCATCAGATTGCTGCTTTCCAAAAGAATATTCCTTTTCAAAATGGAGTGTAAAGGAAAAAGACCCACCTCTGCCCTCAGCTGGCTCACGGTGCTGTGATAAGAGAGACCTGTAGCTGGTAGCCCAGTCCACAGAGCGATGAATCCTGCTCGGCAGGAGAACCAGCCTCTACAAGGGCTCCAGAACGCTAATGGCAGGATGTGGGAACAGCAGGGCAGCCACATCTCTGCCAGGCCCCTGGTCCAAAATGATCAGAGCTTTGAGCCAAGTGCGGGCCCTTCTGAGCACACGGCCAGGTGCCTGCAGAGGGATGGGCTAAGGAAGGGCTCTTCAACACCTGTCTGACCAGCACCTGTCGGCTCCATATGGGACACAGCCCTGGTCAGGGGGGTACAGCTCTGGAAACAACAGGCACGATTCCTCTCCCTGCGGAGCTCTTGGTGGATAGGAGAGGAGGAGGAAGCTGAAAACAAGTAAGAGGGTAATTATGACTCCTGAAACTGCTCCGTAGGAAAGAAACGGAAGGTGAGGTAGGATGTTACTGGGTGATGCTGCTATGGGGGTGGCTGACAATTAGGGTTGCCCAGAGCCAGTCCCTCAGCCCCTTAGCAAGTGTGCAGGGGAGTGCCAGGCTGCTGGCCAGTAGTCAAACCAGATGACGAATGTGTTTTGTAGAATCCAAAGGCCTACATATATTTATCCTGTGACCAGTGCCGTGATCACGTGCGTACCCACATGTATGAGCCCACGTGCATGTGTGTGACACATACTTGGGTTATCTTTGTCCTTTAACATGGACTGGGGTTCCACAGGATGTGAATATGGTGTGAACTGAAGGAGGGGGACTTCTATACTCTGGGATCATGAATGAACTAGATGCCACAGAAACTTCCAGAGCCTCAGTGTACAGTGGGCTGTACACCGGGAGTGAATATCTCCTATCTGCCCACATCCAGGGCATGGGAAGGCTGAAAAGCATTGTGATCTAAAATGCTTTCCAAAGGACTAAGAGTAAAATCCTCTGTATGAGTCAAGAATCCTCACTTGGTTCCCTTTTCTTTCTCCAGAACATTCTTCAGATGGATTGGGGATGCCCAACCATCTTGGTTTCAAGCAAGACCTACACCTCGAGCTTGGGAATGATCTGGCCTCTTCCTCACCGGCCCAGAGCCTGGCCTCATGGGTTCCCAGGCGGGAAGCTGGGACTCCTCTGACATGCCTATGGCGCTATGTGTTTCCTCAAGAAGCACTCGGTGGCCTAATTTGAGAAAACAATGGGCCTCAATCCATATTAATGACCCTCGAGGGACCCGTTGGGCGCTTTGTCTGCGGTGCACAGGCTGTAATCAGCGGGGCTCTGGGGGCTCTGGCCTAATTTGGAGGGACAGGTTTTATCATCACCCTTGATTTGGGTGACCCAATCTGACAGGCCCACGACCCCCTGTATGGCATGCCCACGTCAGAGACGGACTTCTTCCCAGCGGCCCACCCTGGCGATCTGGGGAAGGCGGAGGGCAGGCGGCGGCCATGGGGGGATGTTCGGGGTGAAGAAGGGGCCGTAGCCATTCCCTTGTGCCGGGAGGCCTGATCGGGGTCTAGGGAGGAGCAGAGTATTGATTAGATCAGTGCATAGTGTGGAGATAGCTCCCCCCGGGCACGTGCTCACGACCACCTACCAGCAAGCATCTGCTGCCTGTCAGCACCAGGGCTGAGTGGGGACTCAACGATAGGATGGCCACCAGAAGGGGCCCAGCAGGGACTTAGAGACTGGCTCTGGGCAACCTGATTGTCCAGCAGATCTCAGCCATCCCCCCCACCCCACCCCCCCGTCCCCAGGGAAAGGAGGAGTGAAAGCATTTTGGCGGACTCTTGCCTGGAATCCCGGAGACGTACCGACGTTCAGGCCGTGGCGTGGCACGTGCCAAGGCTTTAGTCCTTCCCTAAACCTCTGGAGGCAGAACCACGAGCCCCACAGTCTAGGTCAGGAGGCTTGCCCAAGGTCACAGGGCTCCTGGGCCCTGACACCTGTCCTGGTGCACCCAGGAGTCCCCTGCTCTCTCTAGAGTTTACCATCTATGGCTACTGTGCTCAGCTGGGTTTTCCTGGATACAGAGCCTGAGACGAGGCTTTGAGTTTAGGATTTGCTATGAACTGAATGTTATATCCCCCTACATTCCCACATCGAAGTCCTACAGCCCATGTGAGGGTACTTGGGGCCACTGGAAGTGATTACATCATGAGGGTGGGGCCCTCACCATGGGACTAGTGCCCTTGTCGGCAGAGACATGAGAGAGCTGGCTCCAACTTGCTCTCCGCCGTGAGAGGACACAGAAGACGCTATCTATAAACCAGGGGGTGTCCCTCTCTAGATGCTGGACCTGCCGGTGCCTGATTTTGGACTTCCAGCTCCCCAGAACTGTGAGGAATAGATGCTTATGCTTAAGCAACGTGAGCTGTGGTACTCCGTGTCAGGAGTCTGAACTGACAGGACAGCGCTAAACTTGGGGAGTGATCTCAGGAAGCAACAGAAGGTGAAAGGGCTGGGGTTCCGTGGAACAGGGCTGGGCTCAGCTCCAAGTCTGAGGTCCCGCTTCCTAAGGCCAGTGGGCCTCCCAAGCACCTTCCTGTGGTGTTGGCAGAGTGTGTCTTCGATCTCTGCCCCAAAGCTCGACCTCAGCGGGGCAGGAGGGATGCTCTGCCCCAGGTGGGGGGCAGGACTGCAGTCAGGTGGCAAAGGGAACAGATCAGGAGGAATAAAGAACTGGAGCCATGATGGGGTGCTGGCAGGTGGTGTGATGGTTAAGGTGCCGGACTCCCCTATGGTCGACTATGGTTTGGGTCCTGGACCTGGCGGCTTGTTTTCTTGCTTTCCCTTTCTCTCTCTCTGGTCAAATTGAAAATAATAGTAATAGTAGTAACAAATGGAATTAAATAAATAAATAAATATCTCAAAAAATATTTTAAAAAGAATTAGAGCCACGGGGCCAATCACCAAGCAGCCTCAGGACAAATTTTTTATTTGCTTTTAGGACAGACTTTGAACTCTTGCATGGGGCAAGGAAGGGCTCCTGTGACTGGCTCGGATTCCTTTCTCCCTCCTCCATCTCATCCCTGCCAGGTGCCCACAGGCAAACTCTGGCTGGGCTCTCCTGACCCACTGGTTCAGGCCTCCGGTTCCCTCGAAGCAGATCCCACCTTTTCCAGCACTGCTCCCCTGCTGTGTCCATCCAGCCGAATCCTACTACCCATCCTGTCCAGAGGTCCCCTCATCCATGAAGCCTTCCTGGACCTCACATCTGGAACACCCTTTAAACCTTCAACATAACTCTGCTCATCTCTCACTCCATATCTACCTTTTAGACATGTGAGGGGTCTTCAAAGATTTATGCAACGTGCCTATTATGAGAAACACCAGGCATGAATTTAAAAATGTTTTGCACCAAAATAAACTTGTGCTTTCATTCTATTTTCCATAAACTTTTTGACACCTACTCAGATTTGTGTTCACCTTGTCTACTAAATGGTGAATTCTTTTTGTTTTTCTTTCATTTCTAGAGTGTGTGTGCTCCCCAGAGAGACGTAGAGAGAAAGCACACCTCAAGGCGGCATGATGGTGCCACAATCCTTTCTCCCCCCGTCCCCATTCTTTGAGATTTGGGGCACACATGTACACACCCCTGGCATGTTTTTCAAGCTCCCAGAGCCAGAATTCAAACCACGGTTGTCCATGTGAGATCTGGTTTCCAATACCTAGGGCTTTACCACCAAGTATAGGACTGGACCTCCATGACGAATTCTTGAAGCTCTGTAACGGTACTTATTTACCTCCTTATCCTTGGGCCCCAGCAAAATTTATGGCACACAGAAGGCACCCCCTGAAATAGACCCTCCAAAACATTGAGGCATCAGGGCAAGCAGGTGGCGTGGTTGTTGCAGTGCTGGACTCCCACATGGCCGACTGTGGTTCAACTCTCAGACAAGGCAATTTACTTTCTCTCTCTCTCTCTCTCTCTCTCTCTTTCTCTCTCTCTGCTCAAATTGGAAGAATAATGATAATGAATAAAATTAAATAATTCTTTTTAAAAATGAGGCATAGATAGATAAAGGGGCTGAGGGGACAATTCTTACTCTGGAGTTTTCTGACTGAGAAGAAAGGTCATCTTTACAAATATGGCCAACCCGTGTCGGCTTTATATCCCAGCCCTCCACTCATCCGAGGTGGAGACCCAGGGAGACCAAAATAGGGTCCCCATCCTGAAGACATCAGAGATTATGCTGTGCTGCCACCAAATGAGAGAGACCAGTGCTATTTATGGATGTTTGATTTAATTCAGTGCGTATTGACTCAGTGCAGTTAATTTAATTCAATGGAGCTCAATCTCCTGCAGCCATCTGTGCAAGTGTTTTCTGAATACCTCTGAGGAGTGGCCTGCTAGCCTGCACCCGGGGGCTGGCCTCAGCCCTGTCTGCAAGGCAGGTTGCAGAGGAAGTGCACCCTCCTTGTCTGCTCTCTGGGCCCTTTCGATGCAGTGGGACCAGAAGACCTCAAGAAGCAGGGAACTGAGAACGGTGAGGCGAGCAGCGGAGCAGTGAGGCTGCAGGCACACAAGCTCGGGTCTTGGCACCATGTTTTCCTGGAGTGGCTTTTGCATTCTTGTGACCTGGCCTTAGTCAAGCAGGGAAGAGACTGTAGTTCTGTCGTCTCTTTGTCTGTCTCTGCATTTGGACTAGAAGCCAGATCCCTGCCCTGCCCTGCCCTCTGGGCCTTGCCTGCACAAATCTCAGGGAATGAGTGAATGATGCCCCAAGTAGGGTTTGCACCTCCCACTTGCCAGGAAAGGCTCCTTCCAGCTCCACCTTCTGCCTTTCCCCTGCAGGCTGGTGTGGTATGAGTACCCGGGGAGGGGAGGAGGGCAGAACACTTGAGCTGAGCCTCTGTGGTGGGAAGAGAATTGAAAAATCAGGGAAGACAACAGTGTGAAAGTGGCCCCCGTCACTATCTGGTGCTATAATGTATGAGGCTGCGTGACAAACCATCCGCAGACACAGGACTATGACCCCTGAGTGTGTGGCTTGGCAGATGAGGTGGGCTCAGCTCGGTGATCTTCTGTTTTGAGCTGGGCTCCCTCATGTGCACAGCGTCCACTGCAGGACTGAGGTGGCTCTCTTGATGCTGTCTGGCCTCTCCCATCTCTGGGCTTTGGCTGCCATATCTGGGCCAACACATTTCTACTCCTCAAGCCCGTCATTCTTTTTCACTAGCTGCCAGGTCCAAGTCAAAAGTGTGAGACTCTGGGCAGCCTAGGAGGCCTGGGCTAGAACTGGCATTCTGACACTTTCAGCCCATTCTGTTGGACAGAGGACGCACAGAGCTGGTCCAGATTTAAGAGCAGGGGAGACACACTCTCCTTGAGGGAGGAGAGTGCAAAGTCCCATTGTGGAGGCATGGAAGAGTATGGTGTTTGCACTCAATCCACCACTTCAATCCTGCTGGGAGGAGGTACTTTTGCAGGGAGCCTCTGCCCTCCCACCTTGCATCTCCCATCTGCACAGCCGCAGCCTCGTAATTTTGGTTCCTGTTTGTTCCCGGCCCACGTGACCAGGCATGAAGCCCTGTGAGATGTAGTGTCCTGGGCCCAAGGCCCTGCACTAGTCAAAGATCTGAGGTGGAGTCTCAGGACCCAGACAGAGGATGCCCCGGCAGGGCAGACCCTCAAGGGCAGGCTCCTCTTATGGAGTCTGGCCAGGACCTGACTGAGTGGCACACTGGCCCAGCTCTTCCTTAGAACGCAGTGAGCGGCACCTGCAGGGGCCTAGTGATCACGTGCACCTCTGTGGCTGAGGCTGCTCTGGGATGAGCAGGAAGAGACTGGGCCTGCTGTCTCACAGCCTGGAGCTGAGGTGCACGAGGGCAGCCAGCTGGCCAAGCAGAGGTGGGAGGCCGACTTCTGGGCCTTGGTTTCCCCATCTAAACAACAGGCAGATGAAGTGGTGATCACGAAGGGCCTCCGCACCATGAGCCCCCAATGAACCCCGCAACCACCAGTGAGCCATTGAAGAGCAGGAACGAGTACTGCAGCGTACTGGGCTGAGCTGGGAGGAGGAGGGCTCCAAGTCATCTGGTTGAACCTCCAGTTTCCCAGAAGGATCAAGTGCGACTGCATGAGTACAGCCTCGGCCAGCCAACAAGAGGGAGCCCGGACCCACTCACGGTCCTGTGACACATGGATGGCCCAGTCCCAGCACGTGGAGGCAGTGGAGAGTGACAGAGAGCAGGGCCAGCATCTCTGACCAGAGAACCTACAGCCCCTGGTCCCAGAAGGCCTCAGCACTTCAATACTTATTGCTCCCATAGAAAACTCTTCAGCAGTTTTGAAAAGGGACTTACATTTTCACTTTGTCCCGGGCCCACACACAATTCTTGTATCCAGACCCGCTTGTGCGCACGTCAGGACCCCAGCTGTGCCCCCTGCCCTGTGCAATCACCTCCTGGAAAGCTCAGGTAGCACACCCTTCCCCACTCGGTAGAGGACTGGGCAGGGCAGGAATGAATGAATGTGTCAGGGAATGACTGAATGGATTTGAGTGGATAACCGCACACTTGGAAGTCAGGAAAGCTGCTCCCCTCCAGGGCTCTGTATTCTAGAACATTCATGGCTGCTTCTTAGACAGGCGCAGGGCTAGGCTGGACCAGGACAGGACCTGGGGCTCCTGAGAGTCCTTGGGTTTCTTCTCCAGCTCCCAGAGGCTGGGCTCCTCCCTACTCTTGGCCTGCCCTGTCCTAGCCCTCCTGCCCCCACTGTCACCCCCAGGAAGACTGGGGACGGAGGGGCCGGCCACCGGCCCTGCTGGCCAAGTTTGCTGCGTCCCTGTGGGCCAGGTGGCACGGTGGCGCAGGCCAGCTTTCATCCCGGACTAGAGGGGCCTGAGAAAGCGTGGGGGCTGCTTTATCCCGACCGAGCGGAGCAGGCTCCTGAGAAGTATTGAAGGGGCATTACTCAGACTGACACATTCCATTTCCCTCAGTGGGGACAATGAGGAAGACCCAGCTCAGGATATGGCGCTGGCCTTGTGCACGGCTGAAGGTTTTTTGAGAAAAATGTAATAGATCACAATAGAGCACTTTGTTGTCCTCGAGGGCATTGGATGGGGCCGGGACGCCGCGGGCTTCATCATTACTATGACGAGAGGAGATTTAGTGCCCTCTTTCTTTACTCTGTCAGGGAGAACAATGTCCGGGCAAAGCGGAGGTTTCCCATTATAAATCACCATAAGCCCCATGGAAATCCCTCCCCACCCTGGGGTTTGAGTGGGCAGACACTAAGCACGGGGGCCTGCAGCCCTGGCTGTCCGCGGCCTGCTCTGGGGCCGCCTGGACGGCAGGCGGGCGCGGGGGCTGGGGGCGCGCGGCCCTGGGCCCGTTCAGCACCCGCTGTGGCCTCCCCCGAGGCCCCCACCCGTGGGAATCGAGCTGCAGAAAGGCTTCTGATCTCAACCTCAAAAAGCAGGAATATGTCATGGAAAATGAGAAAGCTTGCCATCACCCCCGCCTGCCCCAGTCAATGAAAGAATGGGGTGCTTGGAACCTGGGGATCTGAGGGGGTAGGGTCTGAGAAAATGCTGGGTGTCCAAGGAGGCCTGAGTGAGAGAGCCTGCGGGGCTTTGCCTAAGCCCCAAACTTTACCAAGAGAAAAATGGGGTCCAGAGAGGGGCAGAGGCTTGCTCAGGGTCACACAGCAGTTTGATGGTGGATTTGATCAGGACTGAAACCCAACCTGGGTTCACGTCTACTTCTCATGGGCCAGGGAGACCAGCCCTTCCTTAGGGACTCCGGTTCCAGAAATGGGACCCTTACGGCTTCCCTCTGTGCAGCGGTGCTTCGTATCCACCTGCCTTGCAGCCTCACCTAAGGAGGCTCCTTTTCTCCATCCAGAGAAACCTTCCTTCACCAGCTCAAGGCCACGTCCGCAGGGAGTGGCACGACCAGACCTAGAACTGGGGGATCCTGACTCGACTGACAGCAGGGTCTCCGCAGAAGTGCCAATGGCCATGCATTTGCCAAAATACGGGACTTTTTGGATTTTAGAAGGGTCATTGGATGTGAATAACATGTGAGAAGGGACTTTAAGAAGTTCAAGGAGAAACTGAATGAAAGTATGAGTTTATTTTTGGTCCAAAAGAAATAAAATGAGATCCAGCCCCATGGTTTACCTAGTGGATAAAGGAGCCAGACTCCACATGGCCAACCATGAGGTCAAGTGCTGACCCTAGTGCCTTGAAAACCACACTGGGTGCATGTGAATATGTGTCCAAAATTCCAATGGGATGGAGAGATGGAGAAGAGGGGATAGTGGTGTGGCCATGCATCATTGGGAGTGCTTTCTCTCTCTCTCTCCTTCTCTCATCTGTCTCTGGCAAGTGCAGGTACCTTTTATGAGAATTTAAAAAATGAGCTCCATCCATAGTTTTTTCATAATGTACATTTTTCTTTTTAAAATTATTTCATTTCATTCCATTTATTATCATCATTATTATTTGTTTCTAATTTGACCAGAGAGAGACGAGGGGAGAGTAGGGAGAGTGAGAAAGCAAGCCACCAGGGCTGAGACTCAAATCGTGGTCAGCCATATGGGAGTCCAGCGTCTTTAACCTCCACGCCACCTGCTGGTCCCCATAATGTCCATTTTTCATGAACGTTTTGAAGATCTTCCATAATATTGCAATCCTCCCAGTGAGGGCAGCTGTGGTACCCCCCCCACCCCGTTCAAATCTAGGAAACATGTGAACATTCACCCTGAAGGAGACAGAGGAAGATCTGATGGTCCAGGTAAAGTCCTACTGCCCCAGATTCCATGGTGGGTGAGGTTTTGAAGCCAAGTAAGTTACAAGAGAATTCTGGGATTTAGCGCTTTTGGATTTTCGAACCCCGTGGCGCAAACCTCAGTGGCATGTCTGATTTATTCTGCAGTGCTCATACGCTCTGGGTGTGCTTCCTGTCCGTCTGCCCCATTTGTACAGGAGCCTTGAATGCAGGCGCCACGCCTCCTCCCAGCACCCACAGCAGTAATGGTCCCAGTGGACCCTGCGATGTGGGTTTGTATTCTGTCAGCACAGCTTGCCTCGAGTGCTACGTCTCTGTCACCCTTCTGTGTCCCCTGCCTCCCACTCCCTACCCCTTGTCTATTAAACACGTGCAAGACAGCTGCTGTTGTGTTTCCTCAATTTGTTCCTGGTTGCCTAATGAAAAATAAAACCGAGCTTCTGCTAATGACCACCCACGCGGTCTCGCTGGAGCCCTAGCCACTTACCTGCAGCAAGAAGGTGGCCATTGCTCTGACTCACAGGGCTGTTAGAGGAGCATATGAGGGCAGTGCTTGGAACTGGTTCAGGACCCGGCCTGGCATTTACTCAGCCAATGCTATGATATTGTTATCGCTGCCGTTGTTATTACTGTGGCCCCAGGAGGGTCGTAGTTCATCAACCAAGCGGAAGTCTCTTCTCCTGGGTCTTGGAATGGGCCCGACTTATTTCCCAGCTTTCTCTTCCACTTCCCCCTTTCCTACTCTCTGTACTCCACCCAAAGCACTCCTCGTTCTCAGCCCCGGTCTGTGACTTCTTTTTTAAAAAATTTTCTTCTTCTTTTTTATACATTCGATCGCTATACATCATTCAGCTTGCAAAGGGAATTTACCCAACACGAAATACACCCCAGACAATCCAGTTGTGAGTACTACACATG
This sequence comes from Tupaia tana, assembly GCA_026018925.1. Classification (NCBI taxonomy): domain Eukaryota; kingdom Metazoa; phylum Chordata; class Mammalia; order Scandentia; family Tupaiidae; genus Tupaia; species Tupaia tana. The sequence goes on from JAKSZU010000012.1 coordinate 37,602,553, forward strand.
GTATCACCGGCATGTAATAAAGCGTTCCTGTGCTGGTCTGTGATTTCTGCCTCCAGATCTGCGCCCATAGTTCCCTCTAGGCTTGGAATTCTCCTCCTCTATCCTCACACATTTTCGGATTGTCTTTCTTCCCTCAGGAGCAGCTCAGTCGTCCTCCTTGAGGTATCCACAGGGAGTTTCCGTTTCCTGGGGGCGAGCGTGCGTCTGGGTGCTTGTGTTGGGGTCAGATCATGGCCGTGAATGTTGAGAGGTGGTGAGCGTTTAAAGGGGACCCCAAAGCCCCTGCCCAGACCCGCTAGATAGAATCTCTTGAAGGGACCCAGAAACCTGCATTGCACCCCCGTTGCTGGGTGACTGCTAGACATGTCCAAGACCATCTTAAAGCAAACCATGGCCTTGGCCAGACCCTTGCAGCTCCTGTGGTACTTCCTCCACTCCCCTGCAGAAAGGGCATGCCAACGGCACCTCATTTCAAGTGGGAAATGTCAGCCTGCTTCTTGTGGGCTGCCCCTGTCGACGTCATCTCCCTCTTTTCCCTTTCCCACCAGGTTCCAGCCTCCCTGGTCACACTCTGTCCTGCCTTTGGCCTTGGCCACACAGAACCTCTCTGGAAGCTGCCCTGTCACACCTGAGGTCTTGGCCCCAGCTGCAAAGCTTTGTGCTAAGTTTCCAGCAAGGGACTCAGGTCAAATTCCAGCACTACCCCTGACCAGCTGCGGGCCCCTGGGCGTTTCATCGTGGCTCTCTGTGCCTCTGTTTCTTCATCTGTAATGGGGATCATAAACGTGTTTCCCTCTCTGGTGAGACTGAAGATGGCCCACCTGAAGGTTCGAGGTCCTGAGTGTGCACTTAGTAAATGCCGCTCTTCCTCTTTTCCTACCTGTCCTCTGACCCTCAGCTGCGAGTCTTATTCTTCCTATAGTGGCCCCCTCTCTCTGTCGGTGTGCTTCCTGTCTGACTCCCCTGTTTGAACGTGAATCCCGAGTGCAGACGTCTCATCTATTCCTCGCACCTACCATGATGCCTGGTCCAATGTGGACACTCCGAAAACCTGTGTTGACTGACCAAATGAATAAATAAATAAAGAAACGGACAAACCACTTCCCCAGCATCTAGCACAGTGCACGGCCTGTGACCAGTGCCAGTCAGTGCTTGTCAAATGTCACCTGTTGATAAATCCATAAACCTGCTCTTGCCATAGGAGTTCTGTGGCCTTTTTCCTGGCAACTCCCCCGAGCCCCTTCTTGCCGAGATCACTCCTAGTTTGGTCTTTTTGCTCATGTTTCGCTTGACTTGGCTGCCTTTGACCTAAAAGCTGCCACTAGGTTGTGGAAACACCATGTTTTCTTGGCAACACCTTCTCTTCATTCCCCCCTACCTCTGTCTGTTTCTTCTCAGCCTCCTTCTTTGTTCTAAAGAACTTGCACCCTGACCTCATGGTGAGAAGCAAGAGTGAAGAATCACCTTCCCATGGGGCCAATGAAAGTGACCCACCTTTCTCTAACTCATCAACTTCACCGTGAGAGCCAGATGACTCTTCCAGGGTGGCGCAGGCCTTACCCTGTCCCCCAGCCCTCATCCCTCCCTGCACCAAAAGGCTAAGATAAGCGTCTGCCTGAAGGCGAATGGCAAGCTTTATCCACTTTTGCTTTTGCTTTTGCAATCTCCGTTAAGCTATTGCGTGGTGTTCCCGGTTGTTCTGACTTGCATTTGTTTTAGCTGACAATGAGTTCGAGTATTTTTTTCATGGTGCTCGGCTTTGGGGACTATCCGCACAAACATGTGCTCAGTGCTCTTTTTGCGCTGGCCCTGGAAGTTCTGAAACACAAACTCAGTTTCTCCTCTTGGGCTCAGGTAGGATTGCACTCCCTCCTCTGTGGAGACAGGATTTCTTTTGCCCAGTGAGGTGCAGTGGAAGCGAGTGGGTCCTTTCGGTGGAATCTTGACAACTAGCATGCATTCACTCCTTCTGCTATTATGGTGGCCCCAGCAATCCTAGAAGCCTGCTTTGAGACAGCTTCCTGGATTCCTGACTGATTGCTGAGCAGAACTCCTGCTGACCAGAATCCCCTCTCGGGGTAGAGTGTGAGCGAGCAGCAGATGTTCGTAGTTTTAGCCACTTTGGTTTCAGGAGCGTTGTTACTGCAGCACAACCCAGCCTATCCCTCCTGCATCTGGTGGCCACCTGTATTTCCTATTTTTTTCAATTTTTGGTCTGGAAGTCTTTCCCTCCTTCCCATTCACCCTCCCTTTCCTGAAAAAGAGATACACAGAAAAAGAAATATAAAGAGACAGCACCCTAGCAGGGTCTCAACACTGCAATTCAGCTTCAGCCAGCCCCAGATTATGGGCACACACATACCTGGCACGCTCAGGGAGGTCTCTGGATGCAAACCCAGAACCTTCCCACACGTTCAGCCTCACAGAATGTCACATTTACCAGAACACCGCCATCGGGCCTCATCAATTGTCTTTTTTTCTTGTCCCTCGTTATCTTCTGTTGATTTATAGTATTTTTCTTCTTCATTTTTCAGAGCTGTTATGTTAAAATTTTTAACTCATCTAACAATATATTTTGTCACCAGTTTAAAATCTCCTTAAAAGGTGATTGGCTCTAGTACTTAACTACTGCCAGGAAGATGGCATAGATTCAACAATTCCCAAACTCAAATCATCATCTTTAGCATGCCTCTTTCAACATTTAGCTAACAAGGTGTTAGCAGGTCTCACTCAGCCTGTTAGGCTACCTGTGGGTACATGCTCATCATTTCTGACTTTGCTCAAAAAGTTGCAGTGTTCAAAGCTCAGTGCTCTATTTGCGCTGGCCTTGGAAGTTCTTTAATAAATGACTTTTTAAAAATTTTTTTGAGAGGTTTTTGCTATAGGGCGTGTGCACTTGCTAGAAAGACAGAGAGAGACAGACAGAAAGCGAGAAATCACCCCCCAGGGGGAATGGCCACGCCATAATCCCTTCTCCTCCATTTTCCTCTTGGGATCTTGGGCACATACACACACATGTGCCCGGTGTGAATTCAAGCCACTGAATCTGGGACTCGAACTGCGATCAATTACATGGGACTCCAGAGACATAACCATTACACCAACTGCTGGTCCCAATAAATGACTTTTTAAAAAGTTGAATGGACGTGGGGACCAGCAGGTTCATGGAGGTTAAGGCACTGGATCCCACGTGGCCAGCTCCACAATTCAAGTCTCAGACCTGACGTCTTGAAAAGCACTCTGGATACATATGCATGTGTGTGTGTCCAAAATCTTTTTTTTTTTTTTTTTTTTGGAGAGGTTTTTTGCTATAGGGCGCGTGCGCTCGCCAGACAGACAGAGACACAGAGACAGAAAGCGAGAAATCACCCCCCAGGGGGATGGTCACGCTGCAATCCCTTCTCCTCCATTCTCCTCTCGGGATCTTGGGCACGCACGCACGCGCGCTCGGCGTGAGTTTTAAGCCACTGGGTCCAGGACGCAAACCGCGGTCAACTACGTGGGAGTCCAGCGACATAGCCATTACGCTAACTGCTGGTTCCCCGTGTCCAAAATCTTGAGAAGAGAATGGAGAAGGGATTGTAGAATGGCCATCTCCAGGGGGGTGATTTCTCACTTTGCCTTTCTGTCTGCCTCTGGTGAGTGCATACGCCCAATGGCACAAACTTTTAAAAAAAGAACGGATTTGACTGAAATTATTACAGCAGCTTTGTTCTCAATGTGCTATAAAACACAGATCTATAAAACAGGTTCCTGGAGAACACTAGATCTTGAAAATAGGGTTCTGTGTTCAGAGAGTTTGAGGAAAACTGCACGTTCGTTCGGGAAATTGACGCGCTGGTTCTGCACTGCCGACAGTGCTGAGATTGGCGTGGGGAGACCTGCTTACCTTGGGGCACCTTGAGTTCCTTGGCCTCTTTAGCCATGGAATACCTTTCCGTGTACGCCATGTGGAACAACGACCTCTGGGAAAAGTTTACCTGAGGAGTTAAAAGGGTCTTGATCACCCAGTTGACTGGGCCTAGAAACAGAGCCCAGATTATTTTTTGAGGGTTCCCCATGGCCATTGGCTAACCTTCGCTTCAAGGTAGGTGACTTCCCTTCAGGGGCTTCAGGACACCCTCCCTCTCAAGGAGCCACCTGAATTCCTGCTGGACACTCGCGAGCTGTGAGTGAGCTTTGCATGAAGGACAGGTAATGCCGCTCACCTGGAGCCAGGTTTCTCAAACTCAGTTGCACAGGACAATCACGTGGGGCATTTTAGCAGCTCTTCATGCCTGGACCATACCCAGACAGATTAGATCCTGAGCCCAGGACCAGTACTTTGTAAACTCCCAGGTGATTCCAGCATGCAGCAGAGTCTGAGCACCAGGCTCCAAGCCGTGCTGTCGTGAGTTGGTTCCAGCTGTGAGGGGGTGAGGCCTTTATAGAGCCTGTGGGGTGGGGAGCTGCAAGGCTTGTGTTCTGCTCGGCCCCACCCAGAGGAGAAGCCATGCTCAAGCTTCTTCAATTCCAGGCGCCAGATTGTTGCGTGCCTGTCTGCCTCCACTGAGCTCTCGCCGGGGGTCGGAGCCGTACTCCTATTCCCAGGGATGTTGTGAGAAAGGTCAGCCTTCGTACAGGGACGTCATCCAGCTGCTGTCCACGCAGACATCGTCAAGACAATCTTGATAAGAAGTTCCTCTTTTTCAGAAGGAGATACAGTGCAGCAGGATCCAGTAGCTTGTTTGTTTTAGCCTGTGCTCCTCATAAATTCCGAGGCAGGATGTGTTTTTCTTTTTGCATTGGCTGCCAGGGAACTCAGAGTCAGTTTTGCTACAACATCAAACGGCAGGCCTGGAGGACCCTAGGGCTTATATTTTGACTTCTGCTTCATCCTCTGTTTCTTCCCATTTTCTTCATCTACTAAAAATCACATTGCATTGTGATTTCAAATCCTCTTTTTGTGGTAACCCAAGGCTGAAAAGCCACACATACATAAAAGACAGGCTGCTTTTCCTCTGGTTGATCTTGTAAGTGTGAAGTTGCTGGTTTTCCCCCCTTTGGATGGCCCACACACTCCGGCCCCACTGCCGCCTACTCAGGGCTGCCCCTTCCCGGTGGGTGTCCATCAGGATTGCATTTCCCACTGTCCCTGGCTGGGGCCCCCCAGGGTCTGTAGAGCTCAGTCTCAGCACACCGAGGGCTCAGCACTGCTCTCCTCCCCACCGCCTGCTTCCAGGAGCCTATTCTGGTGCTCCTTGTGGCCAGGTATAAACCCTCACACCACACGGAGGACATCGTTTTATGGCTTTGTGGCTACTGGTCCACACAGCTCTCCTCTCCACCAGTCGGTGAGGCCCTACAGGGCAGTGGGTCACTCATGCCTTATTCCATGTGCCCAAGTGGGATGCCCATGGCCTGACCCCCAGAAGTACCAGGGAGGTGTCTGCCAGGCTCTGGAGTAGCTGTGACCTGCAATGTTCTGTTTTGTCCCAGGTGGCATCTGTGGATGAGCTGGGCAACTTCAGGCATCGTGGGATCGAAGGTGCCCTGGGAGACCGTGCACAGGTCAGGGCAGTGTCTACGGTGCCCCTATGAGGGCATCTTTGGCAGCTGGACCTCACTGCTTGGGTGCTGTGTGACTTTGGACAACTTCCTTATCTTCTCTGTGCCTCCCTTTTCTCATGTACTGGGAGAAATGGGTAAAAAGAACAGATGCCTCTTGTGGAGACAAGGAGAAGAGCACGTGTGTAAAGCACAGATTGCTGGGCCCGCAGGCATTGGCTCCTGTTATCCTGAGGAGTTCTCAGGGGGCGAAAGCCCTTCTGCTCCTCGAGGCTGTTTGGCGGCGGCCCAAGGAGCAGGAACCACTGTAGGTGAGAGATGGTCAGGCGCAGGCTCTGGAACCAGACGCCTACTGTGTGCCACCATCAGCCACTGGCTTGCACTGGGCCTGTGTCCTCACTTGCCCAATGGGGCCACGCAAGACTCATCTCAGTGCAGAGGCACAGGTGAGGCGGGATGGGCGGGCGGAACCCTCGGCACTGCGCCAGGGCAGCAGCTGATCGATGTACGATGATTTGGGGGTGGGGTTTCCTCTGCAGATTTCTCACCTCACCCTCCCGGGCCCATAGCCCATGTGTCCAAGACCCCCGGCCGGCCTCTGTGTCATGGAGGACCTCAGCTTGTAGCCTGGAGCCCCCAGAGTCGGAATGGACCCATTTCCTGGAGACAGGGATTGGCCCGGCCCTCTGCTGTCAGCTGCTGGGGCAGCTGGCTCCAGAGGCTGTTGCCATGGAAACCCAGACTGATGTTCTCCTAAACAGCTCAATTATTTGTGGTTTCCCTGTCGAATGTCCCAGCTGAGTGGGCCAGGACGGTGGCTGGGGGTGGGGTGGGGGCTGTCGAGCAGCCTCTGGGAGAGAGTCCCCTTTCAGGGCCCTCAGCTCTGCCTTGGCCTCTCCTCAGGGAAATGGTGCAGACTGAGATTTGGGGAGAGGGAGGAAGGGTGTGTTTGGAAAAAATGTGCTGAGGTCATCGGGTCTGCTTCCAAAACAGCTTCTGTGGGAGGGTATGGGGCCAGCGTGCTCCTAACTGGGAGCTGGGGAAGGTTCCTGCTGGCCATGGTGCCCAAGTCCAGCCCTGCCCGCTGGCATTCTGTGTGCCAGAACTCAGAGGTTCCTTGCGAAGCCTCAGCCCTCATGCTGCCCTTACCAGTTTATCCCAGCCCCGTCTCACTGCCCACGTGACCCGCAATTCTCCAAGGCTTGAGCCTCAGGTTGCTTCTCTGTAAAATGGAAGCAGCGTTCCTTGCCCAGCTTGGGGTCAGGCGAAGAGGACTAAGCATGGGAATTCCAAAAGCCAGAGTAGCTGCTTCCCCTGAGGGTGAAGAATGTCACATGGGGGACTGGGTGTTTGGGGGTCGGGAATAATGCAGCATCCCCAGATCCAGTACACGCAGCTATTGTGCTTTGAAGAAAGTAACTGGACCCACTTATTAAGACCTGGACACCTAGCTCCATGACAGCCCAGCAGGGCTGCTAAGGGCACAGCTGCCAGGACTGAGTGAAATGATGACTCCAGTGGTCTGGGGGCCATGCACCTGCCTTGGAAGATCCCCTGGCCCCCAAGCAGCCAGTGTGGTCTGGAGGGCTGGGAGACAGGCCCTGGTCAGACACCAAGCATCCCAAATAAGCCCTGCCCACCTGCATAGGGTGGTCGTCCACCATGTGGTTGATGGTTAATGGGCACTTGTAGAGATGGGCTTCGGAGTTGTAACATTTCCTGGAAAATCCTTCAGCAGGGAGGGAGGAAGGTGGGGGAGGGAGGAGGCTTTTAAATGGCAGAAAACAAATTCTACAAAGTAGAGACAAGAAGAGCAAATAACACACACGAGACGCCACTCCTCTCCCATGTGCTGGCAGACATCACTAATTGATCACAGCACTCTTTTCCTGCAGAGGCTAGACTGTCCTTCTCAATCACACTCAGCCCAGCAAACCCTGGGGGACACCCATTGACTGGGTTTCCACCTGAGACAAATACTCTGGCTACCCCTGTGTTAGGTGCTGCTGACACACCCATCAGCATCAGTATTCGCAGATGGTACCCAGCTGCTGCTGTGGTACCATCAGCTGGTGCCCACTCTGATTGGCAGCAGCCTTACTGCAGGTTATATGGGCTATGACTGCCCCTGGAGCCGAGTCTTCTTCTGCCTCCCAGCCATCCGAACTTGCCAGCGAGTCAGTGTAGAGCAGCCTTTCTCAGACTCCACAGCGCCTGCCAATCACCCGGGAAATCCTGCAGATTCTGACTCAGCAGGTTTGGAGCTAGCCTTGGATCCTGCCTCTCTAACCCGCTCCCCCGGCTATGCCATGCTGGTTGGAGGACCACACTGGCAGTGGCAAGGGTGCAGACAGCACGTAAAGAGTGAAATGGAGCAAAGACAATGGAAGTGGAAGAATGCACAAAACCAGAGACTTTTGCCAAGGCTCAAATTCTGGTTTGCTGGAAGTAGCTGGGAGGTGTTTTTCCATCTCTGCCGAAGAATGAAGGTTGTGCAGAGAACTGCAGCCTCATTCTCCTTCACCTTTCCAGAAATTTGAAGAAGTTTTCTCCTTCCCTGGATTTCTGAGCTCCATCTGGTGTAAGGGAGAAATAAAGGGTAAAAAAATTCACCTGAAAACATGCACTCCCTTCCAGCGATTTGGGGAGGGGAGGGTCAGCGGAGAGATAGGCCTCGCACTCCTGTCTGGGCAGCAGGGACTGGCTTTCTCCCACAGCTACTCCAGGATCTTTATTCTGAGGACTAGTTCTTTTTTTCCAATGCAGGAAGTGTGACTTGGGGTGTACGTACCTTCTGGGAATCTGCTGCAAACCCATTATTCTAACTATTATGGTTGTATAACAAAGGACCCCAAATGTGGTAAAAAGCCACTCTGTTATGGTCATAGCTTCTGTGGCTCAGGAATCGAGCCAGGGCATGGCAGGGGAGTTTGCTCTGTCACATGTCTGGGACCTGATGCATGCTCTTGACCAAGACCTCAGCTGGGGCTGCTGGCTAAAATACTGATATACGACTGCTTCGTGTAGCTTGGGCTTCCTCACAACATGGTGGCAGGATTCCAAAGGTGAGAGTTGAGAGGAAGTGGAGTAGTGAGCAGGGAGGGAAGGAGAGAGCTAGATTGAGGTACAAGCCACCTTGTTTTTCATGACCTAGCCTTGAAAGTCACTCAACTTCATTTCTGCCATAATGTCTTTACCAAGACAGTCATGAAGTTCTGCCCAGGTTTAAAGGCCGAGAAAATAGACTCTGCCTGTTGACAGGGAGCAGGGTTCTGGAAGAGCACACTGGCCTAGAAATATTGTTCTGGCCACAGTCGGAAAATACAACATGCCACTGGCTGCCCTCTGAATGCCATAATTCACAACCCTCCACCTGCACAATATATTCTTCCTAGCACTTGCAAGGCACCCATTTCTCCCTGACTCTCGCCTCTTCGTGTTGCTAAGCGCAAAGTCCAAGATCTCACCCTCCCCGTCAGTTCCAGGTGAGTGAGGGTCTTCAGATGTGGTTTCTTGAATCTGGCTCCTTTTACAGTTCTCAGGTAGAGTTCTTTTGTTCTGAGCAACTATGAACTAGAAACAAGTTACCTGCCCCTCACACCCAAATGCAGTGGTGCTACCAGCAAAGGTGAGCTGCCATAGACCCTACAATTCAGGATGTGAAACTATGGCGAGTGTACAGGAGTAATTGGTCCATAGCAATTCTGAAATCCAGCCAGCCATGTGTTGCCAGTTCTCTGCCTGGAGCTCAATCCAATTGCCTGTGAATGAGTCACTGTGGCTATTGGCTGTCCTCTGGGCTCTTGGTTCCACCCTCTGAGTCAGCCTTCCTTTCTTATAAAAAGTAGCCCATGTTGGGAGTTGAGTCATTTTCTCAGCCTGCTTCCTGCCCATAGAAGTTTGGGGGGAGCAGAACCAAAGGCTTCTTTTTCTTTTGTACCATCTATGTCTCTTATAGTCCAAACTGATACAATCCCCTTCACACACTTTATTTATTTTAAATGCATCCATCCATAATCTACTCCACTAGATGAGAGCTTGAATCACAAATCTCATCGAGATAAGTTCTCCTTTACTTTGGGCTTGCTGTGAGAATGCTGTGAAAAACTGCCTTGACATTTAGGAGGAGACTCTTATTTAATGGTGAGACCCTGAGAGGCATGTGTTTAAGATCCTTAGAGAACTTGTATTTGCTGGATAGCATTCTATGGTACCACCTTAGAGCTTTCCGAGATCTTAACAAACACTCTTAGAATTTTAGACTGAATTTGATCGTTGCTCTGAAGCCTTTTTTTTTTAAATCTGGGAGTATCAGAGAAGCTGGGAATGAGAACCAGTTTGATGTTCAAACCCAGCAAGGCTTGGCTTCTTAATATTTAACAGTTCTTTCTTTGGCTCGTTTCTGCCCTTTACTTTTATCATAAGCAGCAGGAAGTCTGCCAGTACTCCAACCCTTCATCTCTATAGACCAACTCTCCCACCAGCGTGAACTTCGGTCAAAAATTAAGACTACTCAACGATTCTGAAAAGTTAAAGACATCAGGAGTTTTGTTTTTTTAAATAATTATTTTATTTAACTTTATTTATTTATTTATCTATTTCAATTTGACCGGAGAGGGACAGAGTGAGTGAGAGAGCCACCAGGTCCAGGACTTGAACCATGGTCGGCCACATGGGAGTCCAGTGCCCTTAACCACCAGGCCACCTGCCAGCCCCCATTAGGAGGGTTTTTGAGTGGGCCCAAAATGTAGAGTAGTGATGGTATGGAGGTAGGTTCTTCACTGTTTATGATCTTATCCCCCAAGATGAGCTGCAGCCTCAGAGTAAAGTGGCATGGAATAAGAGGTTAACATGCCAAAAGAATCCCCACCATCCTTCAGGCTGGAGGAACAGGCACAGGTACCCAGGCAGCCATGGCTGCCACTGAAGAGTGAAGAGAAAATCCAGGTGGTAATAAGAGGAGGGAGTCTCCTAATTCCTAAGAGGCACAATACACAAGTCTCAGGCTGACACAGAATCACACACTGCATAGAACTTAAGGCTATATAGCAAGACTTAAAGAACTGAACGGAAGTTTCACTACTACGTACAGACAGTAAGGTTACAAAGTGAGTAACCTATAGTACACATGCCCTATAGCAAAAATCTCTTTAAAAAAAGCATTACAACTATACTTAATAAAGCAAAGAAAAATACACAAAAAAAGTGAATAAAAATTTATGTCTCAGTAGAAAATATATAAGTAATCTACAAGGAAAAACTCAATTGCAATATGGAATACATGCATGTCCCTTGCCTGGCATGTTTTTCAAGCTGCCAGGGCCTGGATTGGAATTGCATGGTTAGCCATGTGGAATCCAGCTTCCTTAATCACTAGGCTAGGCCATGGGGCAAAGGTGACCTTGGCCTCAAAGCAGTCCACTTCCACCACAATCAACACTGACAGTCCTTCAACTGACCTTGAGTGGCCGTACCAGGCCCCTTGTGCTGTGCTTGAAGTTGAGATGTACAAGAACCAACCTGCTCTAAAGGAGTCCATGTACAGGACTCAACCTCTATTCCTAAAGTAGCTGGTGTCCATAGTGTGGGCAAAGTCTTATTTCCACACTTGGCTGCTCAAAGTGGATTCTGGGCCAGCAGTCACCTGGTGTACTTTGGAAACAGACCCCAGACCCACTGCCTCAGTATCTCCAGGTGAATGGCATCCCTGGTAGAGTCCAGTTTGGAGTGGTGCTGTGCAACCTGCTGGCTACTGTCCCCATAAAGTGCCAATAGAGTAAGGAGTCATTACCTCAAGGGACTACAGCATCACAAAGTCTGAAGCCTTGCTGTTACTAATTCAGGCTCACCCACCAGGGCTCAAAGCCTGCAGCCAGTGTGGGCTATAAGTTCCTCTACTCTATTGGTGAAGATCTGTTAAGTAAATCAAGACTGTGTAGACTATAGACTGCAAGGAAAATAGTTAACTCTTCAAGAGAATGCATTCTTAAAGGACTCTGGCAGCATAGTTTGCATGTAAATTACATGCAAATGACATTTCAGAGTCCCTGGCAAAGGAGGCTCAAACTCACTGTAGCAGGTTAGCATTGCTTCATCTTGGTTACAGAGGCATTTGTCCTGGGTGGGACTGAGTTGTCTGAGGGATGTTTATGCACACGTGTATGTGTGTACATATATATTTGGATAAGTGAGTGTGCATGCGCCTGTCTGTGTATGTATGTGTGTATGCATATGCAGGTGAATATAACTTCTGAAGAGTTGTCAGGAAGGAGAGTTGAGTTCCCACCCACTGATTATGAATGTCCAGGGAGAAGACATTCATGCATTAACCAAGTAACTGGACTAGATGTCCTCCAGGGTCACATGAAACTTCGACTCCAATTCTGTGTTTCTGGATTAAACAAGCAGACCTATTGGGTACAGACACTGCATGGGAGGGCCCTTGTTTTGGTCCTTATGTGTCAACTTGGCTAGGCCATGGTACCCAGTGTTTGGTCAAACAGCAGTCTAGAGGACACTGTGAAGGTATTTGTTAGATGGGATCAACATGTAAGCCAATAGACTTTGGGAAAAGCAGAGCACTCTCCACAATGTGTGTGGGCCTCATCCAATCAGCAGCAATCCTTAAGAGAATAGACTAAGGTCTTCCAAATGGAAGGAGGTCTGCCTAGAGATAGCCTTCAGACTCGAGCTGCAGCTTCAACACTTCCCTGGGTTTCCAACCTATCCTGTGGATTTTAGAGTTGTTAAACTGTGTAATTGCATGCATCAGTTCCTTGAAATCTCTGTCTCTCTCTCTCTCCACATACACAATCTATTGGTTCACTAATGCAGCCCCCTCCACCCGACCGTGCTGGCATTGCTGGACTGTCCTCATGGGGCCCTGGTCAAGGACCAACTCTGAAGTTGACAGGGATCGAGGAGCCCATGGGCACAAGGGCCAGAGGGTACAAACCTGGCTCAAGGCCAACCAAAGAGGCCATTTTTGCCATATCCAGTGGGTGAGGGATGACTGGAAACAGAGGAAGGCCAAAGGGCATGTGGAATTCAAAGGTATTAGGTCTATGGACTCCCAGTGGGCATCCCTGTCTCTGGCCTTACCTGTGGAGTCTTGTCAGTCAGGAGAACTGCTGGGGAGAAGGAGCCACCCCTCCTGGCCTGACCTGGGGGACTCTTAATATGTGTTTTGGTTTTTTTATTGATGGTCAAGTCACTTAGAGCTGCACTGAGATGCATTGCACCATGGTGGCTCACACAGGTGGTTTGACCGTCCCCCCATGGCTGGCGATTCAGGGCTGGTGTGGCAGCTCCACTATGCCACCACCAGTCTGGGCTCCTTCTGCCTCTCTGCTTCCTCATCCTTAGCATGTGGTTTTTGTCCTCATGGTTACAAGATGGCTGCTGTGCTTGAGGTGTTATTTCAGCTTTCCCTGCAGGAACAAAAGCTCATACGGAATAAGGAGCAGTGCTAGATGAGGGGTATAAACATTTTAGCAAGAACCCCAACAGACTTCTGCATTTCGTTGGCAAAGCGGAACCTTATCGGCACCATTCCACTGCAAGGGAAGCTAAGAAATATCTTTTGTCATTGTTGTTGTAGAGGTTTTTGCCTTGGGGAGTGTGTGCTCACTGGAGAGTGGGAGAGAGACAGAGAGTGAGAGGGAAAGTGAAAAATCAACCCCCAGGGAGGATGACCACTCTGCAATCCCTTCTCCTCCATTCTGGGATCCTGGGCATATGTGCACATGCACCCGGCATGAGTTTCAAGCCACCAGGTCCAGGACTCAAACTGTGATTGGCCATGTGGGAGTCCAGCAACATAACCACTATGCCATCTACTGGCTCCAGGAAGCTGAAGAATATCAACAGAATGTTTGAGCTGGTTACGGTTCCATCCTGAAAACACCCGTGTTGTTAGTAGAGAGAAGAACAGTTACTGGGTAATTATTAATATCTGCCTCAGTTCCTCGTATGGATTTTATTAGGTAACAAGAAAGAATGACATTGAAGATGACACAGGAAACATCTTCAAAAATCCCTTGAAATAGGCCCCATCCCCTCAATATAATTTCCCTCTCCCTTATTCTCCTCTCTCTCTCTCTGCTCCTCCCAACCCCATCGGCAGCCCCTTCTAGCCTTGGTTCTGTCCTTTTTCTTCTTACATAAATTTTTTCCTGCCTCTGGATTCTCCTTCTGAGTCCAGAAACTCCAGACCCAGACTGACCAGTTTCAATCCCATCTCTGGACTCGCCGGTCACGTGAAGACCTTGCTGGCCCTCACTGTCCTCATCTGGACAATAACAATTACAGAAGGAAATGAGACACCACTTGTAAGGAGCTCAGCCTGGGGTCCGGAAATATGTATTCTGCACATGCCGTGTCTATTATTAACATCATCGTGGGGGTAGTTGTGAGGGGCCCAAGGCTGACTGATCAGCCCTCTGCTGGGAGAGGCTGCAGTAGTCAGAGGGGTCGAGAACACTGGAGTATGATCAGGAGGGGCCTTCCAGGAGGTGGAGGCAGAAAACAGCTACAGGGTCTTCTTTCTGTTTCCCCATGTGGGTCATAATCTGAAAGCCATGGCCTTTCAGGATGGGCCAACCACCAGGTTGCTGGGCAATAGGCTCTCCATCCCGGTGGCTCTCCATCCTGCAGCAATAGATGGTTCTAGAATTTACTGCTACTTAATATGTTTCTTCTTTCTCTCAACAAAGAAAAAAAAAAAGGACCCTACAAAACTAAATATTTAAAACAAATTTCCTTCCTTCCTTTTCTTCTTCCTTCCTTCCTTCCACCCATTTCTCCATCTATCCATCAATCTGCCTATCACTCCATCCATTCATCCATCTCTCCACCCATCCTTCCATCCACCCAACTGCCCATTCCTTCCTTCCTTTTTCACTTGACTCCTGATGTCACAGGCCCTTCCTTGCTGAGCAGTGAGCACTGAAACATGGGGTTCTGTCTACCCAGAACTGGGTTGAGGACATGCTTACCCAGCTCCATGGTGGAAATGCCCCTGATGCTCAGCTTTGGCCTGGCCACAAGGCTCTCGTCCTTTGAAGAGAGGGTTCCAAATGCCCTGTCACTGACATCAGGAGACTTTCCTGGAGTAGGCATCATATTCGTTCCAGAAGCAAGACTGCATAGCCCCTGTTTGGCTGAGCTCAGAGGGCTGACGGAGGCCTTCCAGGGACACTCTCCCCCAAAATAACCTGCACTGACACTAGTTTCATTACCAAGCACTACTTCATTTCCTGACAAATGATCTAGCCCTAAACAAAACTGGTCTTATCTAGTTCCATCTCAGAGAGGCCTGTCAACTCCAGGCATCAGCAGATCTTTCAGGAAATCACCTATTGTGGCTAAAATTTGTCCTCCCAGGCGTGTGTGTTGAGTCGCAGGAAGCAACAGGCCAAGACGGCTGGAGACAGTATAAGCAGGTCCTCCCTGACCATCTGGGGGAGTCTCAGCCCAGAGACACCAACCAAGGGGACTGATTCCAGAAGGAAGTTGCAAATGAATAACCTTTCCAGTTAGAGCTTTTTTTTTTTTTTTTTTTTTTTTTTTTCGGGGTGGGGGGAGGTTTTTTCTATAGGGCACGTGCACTCGCCAGAAAGACAGAGAGAGTACAGAGACAAAAAGCGAGAAATCACCCCCCAGGGAGGGATGGCCATGCTGCAATTCCTTCTCCTCCTTTCTCCTCTGGGGATCTTGGGCACGCTCGCAAGTGTGCCCGGCGTGAGTTTAAGCCACCGGGTCCGGGACTCGAACCGTGGTCGACTACATGGGAGTCCAGAGACATAGCCATTACGCTAACTGCTGGTCCCTCCAGCTAGAGCTTTTATCTATGCTGTGAACTACTCAGCTGTCCCCCTGCTTGCCTGGACACCCCCAGGACTCACTTGCTTTGACTGATCACCTACCAATTTCAGTTGATACTGGCTTCAGAATGGCAGGGTAGATGGGGAAGCCCAGACCTGAAGGGGTGAGTCTAGGCCTTGGGACAGGGTTGGTAACGGAGAGGTGAGGGGGCTATTGCAGAGTGCCATCCTCACCACCCAACCAGACCTCCACCACAGCTCCCCGTAGGACGGATTTGGGGTTGAAACACGCAACTCACATGAAAGGCAAGGCAGAGGCAGCCTCTGCATTAAAGACAGGCTGGCCAGATAACTGACAGCCCTGGGTCCTGCCTGCCCATCCGCCCACAGCAGGACCATGCACTGTCCGTCCGGAATCTTGGAGTGAAAGAAAATAAATAAATAAGACCAAAAGGATCCTATCAGA
Organism: Tupaia tana; assembly: GCA_026018925.1. Taxonomy (NCBI): domain Eukaryota; kingdom Metazoa; phylum Chordata; class Mammalia; order Scandentia; family Tupaiidae; genus Tupaia; species Tupaia tana. The sequence goes on from JAKSZU010000012.1 coordinate 37,618,390, forward strand.
TGCCAAAAATGAAGATAACATGGGAGGAAGTTTATTTTGATGAGGAAATCCCTAAATGCTGTCGAAACTATGCGTGGAATGGCTAATTAGTGCTTGGGGGGCTTTGAAGGAAGCGCACTCTCCCCGTGTGGCCACTCTGCCCGCCAGGTTTTCCTTGCACTTATCGCTTATCTGCAGGAAACCGGCTGGAGCTTCTGAATCCGCAGGGCGCTGCTGACAGCAGAACAGGCTCATGACTCATGCCCATCTGAGCAAGCCTCCATGGTGGGGATGCAGCAGCAGCTAAGGGGATGGTCTTCCTGGGGTGGTGACCCCTGGCTCCATGGCTGGGTTGGGTGACCACAGGCTGCAAGAATAGTGGGAGGAGACAGTTGTGGTAGGTTTGCCTCAGCCACGGCAATGGGCGAGGTGGCCCTAAGATGCATACCTGCCAGGCCCCGGCATGCCACTGGACCTGCCACGACTCAGGCTACAAACAGTAGCATCCTTTGCTCATGAAGGGGACAGGAGTCTGAAGGAAGCAAGGGCCAGATGGCACCCCCCCAGAGCCCCAGTAACACTTGGCTGTGGCCTGTCCATGACTGAGTGGCCTGCTGGGCCTTCCAGATGCTCTGTCCACCTTGGAAACACACGTCTTCCTGCAGGGCCCACGGCAAAGTCCTGGACACGGGAAGAAGGGGCTATTTTGGGAGGCCAGGCTTTGAGGTAGAGCTCAGATGACCCCATCCCATCCTGCCCTCTGACTTGGGCAGGAAGAGCTGTCGGAAACGCCTGGCTTGGAATTGCATAGAATTCTGCCTAATTCTACCTCCACTGGCAGGAGGCCAGGCCTGGGCTCAGAAGCCTACAGCAAAGACCCTCAGTGAACAGGGCAGTCACCTTGGGGTTAGCCATGCATTCTGCCAGACTCAGGGCAGTTTCTCTGCTGCCTGGGATGGACATGTTAAATGATTGGTTGTACTGGAAGCTTTGTGCTAGGCCCAGCACACCCCATCACAGGCTCTGCTGTTCCTGAATGCCACAAGGCCAGTTTGGACAGGCAGGGCTCAGGATGAAGCCTCAGCCTTTTGGAGCTCCAGAAAATGAGAGCAGAGCAACTAGATATTTTTCCTCTAAGTGAAGCTCACCCAGACCCTGTCCTCTTGGCACAGGGGCGGCCAGCACTGCCTGGTCCCCCAGAGGTACAGCTGAGTCCTCTAGAGATGGTACAGCCAGCACCAGCCACTAAGCCACCTGCCTGCTGGCCTGGGGTTTCTGCACTCAGGGGCCCCACAGCTGGTGCACACAGGCCGGCTGGGTAAGGTTGTAATTCCAGAAAAGATCCCTCCACTCCCTGGCCTCCCACATCTCATCTTCTACCCCTTACTCCACCCCAAACTCTGGAAGTCAGGGACAAAAGAGATGAGCTAAAGACGAGGGTGAAATCCACAAGGGTTTAGAATGATGAGGAAGGATTTTCCACTTCCCTACCCCCTGGACTCTGTGTTTAGAGTTCCTACTTTTCACTCACAAAGATTTTCCTTTTTCTAATAGAATGATCCTCTGCAGAGCCAGCAGCAGTGCTGGTTTTCATGTTTTCTCCCATCCTGCCTCCTGAATCCAAATTCCCCTTGTAGAAGATAAATCTCTTCAGACTCAACGAGGGCTCTATCTTTATGGTTTTCTTCCACTTGGAAGTATGCGTTCCTTTTCCTTGATCCTGTTTCTCAGAGGGATTGAGACCTGGCAGCTTCTGCAGAGCACAGCCAGCACTGCAGGAGCCTGCAAGCCTGCAAGGTCAGGGGATTCTCAGTTGGAGGCAAAGGAAGAGGAAGTTCTCTAGGCTTTGCACACCTGAGCAGGCGGCCCTGGGATTTTCTGAGCTGCCATGATGCTTCTAAGGCAGAGGCTGGGCACAGTTATGCCTGGGGCTTGTTCTTTATTTCCTCCTTTGAGAGCTGAATCAGGAGTAACCTGGTGCTGCCTTGCCCAGTGACATAAATTCATTCGGTCAGCAAATACGTATGCAGAACCTACTATGTGCCAGGCAATCATCCAGGTGTAGGAGGGTGACACAGAGAAAACAAAACAGACAAAAACTCCTGCCCTGATGAAGCTTATGGAGAGTAGAGTCGTAATAGTCAAAAGATAATAAGTAAAATCCTAAATTGTTTAGAAGGAGACCAAGCTACAGGGATGAGGACACATGTTGGAGGCAAGGGGATGGCCAGGTAAAGTTGGGGCTGCAATTTTAGAAAGGGTGGTCAGGGAGGCCTCACTGAGAAGGTGACAGCTGACAAAGATCTGAAGTAGGTAAGGGGACGGGCATGAGAGGGAGGGAAAAGAGTATGTCCAGGTCTGGCGGCAGCAAGATATCTGAGCAGTGCCATGACAGGGAGGACATGACCTCAACCAGATTGGATCCCGCCTTGCCCTGTCCATCCTGATAGCCCGAGAGGGCCTGGACAGGTGGCTGGACTAGCCACGCGATTGGCCCATTTTCTTCTAGTCACTCGCTCCTTCATCATTAACCAAACTCCCTGCTTATCTTCCTCACCTGGAGTCTCACCCAGCCCCATCCCAAGCCAAACCTAGGGCCAGCTTCCAAAAGTCCTGCTTGACGGAACCAGCAGTTAGCATAATGACTATGTTGCTGGACTCCCACGTAGTTGACCGCAGTTTGAGTCCTGGACCCGATGGCTTAAACTCACGCCGGGCGCGTGTGCGTGCAAGTCCAAGATCCCGAGAGGAGAATGGAGGAGAAGGGATTGTGGCATGGCCATCAGGGGGAGGGGGGATTTCTCACTTTCTGTCTCTCTGTCTCTCTCTGTCTTTCTGGCAAGCACACGTGCCTTATAGCAAAAAAAACCTCTCCAAAAATATTTAAAAAGTCCTGCTTGACCAGCAGTTGCAATGGATGAGCCCACCACGCCATCCCTCAGGTCACCATTGAATGTGCCTGGAAGAACCTCCAAATGCTGGGTCCTGAGGTGACCTGCCTTGGCCAGAATGACACCTTGCCCTTGTTCCATGGATGAACAGAGGAAAGAAACTCATCCTCCCTGCTAGGACCAGTGGAGTCCACCATGACGGTACTGCTCTCAGGCCTAGAAAAACCCACAGAACATTCTGCTCGATACCTTCTTCTCATAGATGGGGAATGACAAGTCAGTGAGGGGAGAAGAGCTGCTGACGGTCACAAAGCCAGTTGGTGGCAAAGGAAGGAAATGAGGTGTCTTTGCTTGGAAGGCCAGAGACTAAAGGCTGCTTACAAATATTTCCACTTCTGCTGTTGGAGCACAAAAGGACTAGTCTTCTCATCCCCCTTGAAGTTAAATGTGGCCATGTGACCTGCTTGACCAGTGAAATGTGAGTGCCAGAGATTTGGTCACTTGTGAGCAGAAGTTACAAGAACCAGCACTTGAGGCTGGTGATGGTGGAAGCTTGGGTGGAGATGGTGTCTCCATCAACATAGGTCCCTGGGGAACACATTGAACAGGCCCCACTTCTCTTCAGATGTGTGGCATGTTAAAAACGAATCTTTATTACACTAAACCAGGGGTCAGTAAATACCAGCCCTTGGGCCAAATTTGGGCCACATGTTTTTGTAAGTAAAGTTTTGCCGGAACATGACCTATTCATATATCAGCCACGGCTTTTTTCGGGCTGCAGTGACAGAGCTGAAGAGACACAATGGAAGTCATAAGTATTGAGAAACCTAAAATAGTTACTATATGGCCCCTTAAAAAGTTTACTGACTCCGCTTTAAGCTATCAAGATGTGGGGGACTGTTTGTTACGGTAGCCTGGCCTATCTCATTCTGACCGATACACTTTCTGATGATGCCCTTGACTTATGAACATGCCATGTAATTTAACATTTTAATATTTGCATGGTCTGGAAAACTCATCCAACCTGTTTCCCCTGGCTGGTTGCTGAGCCTTCATCATAGTCACCACTTAATGTCTGAGAAAAGGAAGGCCAGGAGAATTTAGTGACCAGTCTGAAGGAGCCTTGGGCTTCTCTATGACTCTGGTCCTATATTAAAATGGGCTAGCGAGTATTTTTATCTGCTTTGTCAAAGCTGGAATGCAGAACCAGACTAGGAAACCCAGGGACCTTCTACAGCTGACAGGTTTAGTGTAAGACAACAGATGAAAAGAGAAGCCAGAGCAGAAGTGAGATGTGGTGAGAGCTAAGCTTCTCCCCCTCAGCTCGGTGCCTCTTTCTGCTTCCTTTATTTGCACTCAGTGAACCCCACCTCCCAGCCTCACATGGTCTTGGGGGGACCAGGTATAGAGGGCAAACGTTGCCCTGTACATCCTCAAGCCTGGTCTCCCTGACCATGTGCATCTCCTCCTACATGGTTGCTTCTGAGCACCCGGGGGTGGGAGCACCCTTCTCTGTTCCACCCCAAATACAGAGATGCTGGGGATGGAATTTGGGGTCCCTCCTGGGCTGTGGTGGCTGGCCTCTCAGAAAGGTCCATGAGGGGGACCCGCCCTCTGCCTTCTTACAGCCTTGTTCCCTTGGCACTCTCTCCCAGCCTTCATACCTCGCATTCCCCAGCGTGGTTCTGACAGGCCCGGGAGTGGGGAGTCCTGGAGGCCTGGGAAGGTGGCTGAAAGTTTGAACAGCTGCAGAGCCTGCCCGCCCACTGTCTCTAGCCACATGCTTTCCTTTCCTTTTCTTTCTTTTTTTCTTTTCTTCTTTTCTTTTCTTTTCTCTTTTTTCTTTTCTTTCTTTTCTTTTCCTTTCTTTTCTCTTTTCTTTTTTTCTTTTCTTCTTTTCTCTTCTTTTTTTTCCCTTTTCTCTTTCTTTTCTTTCTCTCTCTCTCTCTTTCTTTCTTTCTTTCTTTCTTTCTTTCTTTCTTTCTTTCTTTCTTTTACCAGTTTTTTTAGTCTTACGTAACACACTTGGTAGTCAAGAAACTAAGACTCATTATTGACAACCTAGGAAGGGTTTGCAAAAATGCTTGCTTTAAAAAACTCTTTCCGTTGAGAAAAATTCCCCTCATACCTATGTGCCCAGTGGCTCCACGGCACCACTGGGGGTGACAGAGCCTTGGGAAGGGAGTCCTCAGGGCTCCAGAGCCCACCGCTCTGTGCTGACTCTGACTCAGCACTCCTGGCACCTGAAAATGGAACTTGACCCTCTCATTTGACCTCTACATCACTGCTGACTTCACCGCTGCCAACTAATGTTCGTGACAGCGTTTTCTCCATGAGCCGGGGCCCTGAATGGGCTGTTTTACTGGATGCTCACAATGTGCAATTGGCTGAGGCTCCAAGACGGCATTTGACAGAGGAGCCAGGGCACCAGGTAGCATGCTTTTCCCCTGTGGTGCCCTGGGATAAGTGCTAACCCAGGCACCTCCCTTCTCCCCCCCTCCACAGGTACTCCCGACGGGCACTGTGTATGAGTGGGTGTTTTAAGCCACTTTCTGTATCGCAGGAGGAAATGAGGGGCTCCTCCTGCAGGGAGAGGAGGCCAGCATTCCAGTGGCCGTTTCCCTTTTCAGAGAGTACATGGGTGGGGTTCTGAACCTTCCTTGGCCACGCTGTCGCCTGAGGCCCCAGGAATCTGATGAGCTAGGGTTCAGGGACCAGAGGCCAGCAAACAGCCACTTTCGAGGCACCCTGGCTTGGCTAACTTGCTAAAGCCAGCTGACCATCACCCACACAGATGCATCTTTCCCTGGGTCTCTGAAAACAGAGCCCACCCAAACCCAGGAAGGTGAAGTTGTGTGGGTCTGGGCCACAACTCTAGACAGGCTCAGCAGCTGAGGGGCCCCAGCTCAGAGAAACTCAATGAATTTGTCAGGGAACTCAAAACAGATGATTTTAATCAGCAGGGGGAAAAAAATGACTTCATGGCCACAGTTGACTGAAGGAGGCAGCGTTTGGGGGCCAGGCCCTGCCCCGCAGGAGCTTGCCGAATGCCTGACCGGTCCCGCCTCCTTTGGCTGGGGTCTTCCCTGCAAGGGGCCAGCGTGGCGCAGGCCACGAAATAATCAGGACGGAAGGCCAAGTGGCCCTAATGGGCGACCAAGAGGCACAGTGATAACCCAGTGCTTGCCTGTCCCCCGCACTTCCTCTCCGTCTGCTTTCATGAATGGCCCCGCTTCCCAGACAGCGGATTGGCTGAGCTCCTGACCGTGAGAGCCAATCAGCGGCTGCAGCCACCTCGTCTCCGCGTGGGGCCTTAGTCCTGCAGCTATGAATGGTGCAGTCGCGGCTGCCAGCAGCCACCGCCTACCTTGCCGAGCCCCCACCCCTAAGGGAGGAGAAGAAGAGGTTTTTATTTTTATTTTTTTTTAAAGTTCCCCTGACCGGTCAGGGCTCTGGTGCAATTGTGTCATTCTGAGACTTGGCTGCAGTTCTTGACAATAGCCTTTGGGCTTCCCTGTCTGGTCAGGGTTCACATCCAAGGTCTTGGGACGGTGAAAAGGTTTGCGTGGTTAGAAATGCATTTCTTTGCTTATAACCCAAACTGGCCCCAACTTCAGGGAAAAAACTGCAGTCCTCCAGCATTAGCAGACAGCGGCTGCTGGGGACAAAGGCAGGGCCGTGGGAGGAAAGGGGCCCCTTTCTGGCCAGTGCAAGGGGTTCCTGACACGTGCAAACAGCTGGGAACTTCTGCACACCAGAGGGGCTTGGTCACCCCCCCTTAGCCACTGGCCTTGTCCTAGCTTCATATGCGTTGTGCATGTAGGGGCTGGGGCCCTGGTAGGGGAGCCTAGCCATTCAGCTGCATTTCCTGTTAAGTGGGAAAACATGTTCTGTTTGCTGATGTTATAAAGAAGGCATGTGTTTACAAATGCTTGTTGGGGGGAGTGTAGTTAATGGGCCTGCTTCCGGCCTCCCCTCCTCAGATGAAGTGTCTGACAGAGCAGGGCCTGCTCTTAACAGGAAGACCACCTTGTTCGAAAAACTCAGACTCACCCGAATTCAGAACCCACAATCCATACAGAAAGCTCCCTTGCAAGGTGGGCTGAGCCCTGGGTGGAAGGGCCTTGAATGCCAATGTGGGAAGGCATTTAGGTACCCTGAAAAGTCCTGGAAGGCTGGTGAGACGGAGTGTAGTTTTTTGGAGCATTTTGAAGAATTGGCTCTTCCCTGGCAGGGACTTCTCTGCTCACCCACTTACCCTGTACATGGCCATGCAGCTTCTGCATTAGCACACTGCAGACGACGTCCAGCGACTGCCAGTCCCCTGGGTAAGCCTCTGGGATACTACCCCCATTTAAAGATGGGAAATGGACCCAGCCACGAGCAGAAGGGCACCTTTATGTGCTGGGTGAGGCTGCATGGGAGGCCTAGGCTTGGTTCTCACAGGCTGGGTGCAGTGGTCCACCTGTGGGCCTAGCTCCAGGAAAGCTGGGGCAGGAGGACTATAACACGGCAAGACCCTGTCAAAAATGCCCATTCTATCTCTCCCCCCTCCCATGTGTGCTCGCTCCTTCTCATTAAAAACCAAAAAGTTAGGAAAACAAGACTCAGATCGATCTGAAAAGATTTGGGACTGGCAAGCCCAGGACTTGAACCCAGTCTGCCTATGCTGGAAATAAAATGTGTATCCACTACACCACATGATTGTAGGGATTGAAGTAAGGTTTCACTAGTAAAATGCAGGTAGATCACAGGATACCAGGCCAGGCATCAAATCACTGCTGCAGTGGTTAGAATCAGAACCAATGGGAAATTTGTCTGTTTCTCAATTTCATAGGCCCAGACCTTGGCCTCTGGAGCAATTGCATGAGGCCATGAATATGCAGTTAGGGCTGGGCTGGAGAATGTCTTGTAGGTTTCCAGTTGCAGCATCTGTTTCTGCCAATTGTCTGCCCAATATCTGTTCATATCTTCCAGTTCATCAGTTTGTAAAATTTTTGGTCTTGGGACCCATTTGCATCTTAAAAGTTCTTGAGGACCCATGAAGATTCTATTGCTATAGGTTTTACCTACTAATATTTACTGTATTTGAAATGAAAGCATAGAGACCCGTGAAACACACGACACTACAAGCATACCTTCCTTACCCATGAGAGTGACACTGTCATCAGATGGCATATAGCCTCTGGAAAACTCCACCAGGTGCTCACAAGAGAATGAAGTGAAAAAGGCCATTGGTGTCTTTATGCTTTCATGAAAAAAACTTAGACCTCTCAGCCGTCCTGCAACTACACTCGGAGAACTGTCCTGGTCGTCCACAGAGGGAAGTTTGACGGGGCCACTGCTGTCGAGCTACAATGCCATTGCCCTTCCTGTGGCCAGGGCGGGCTACATGACACTGAGCAATGGGCTCCCTTAGAGGTGCTGCAGTCATGTTGTCCACATGAGGCACACACGCATGAAGCTCCGTGCGTATGTGCAGCACGATGCTATATGAGCGGAGGTACGTGTGCAGTCACCATGTCCCGCCTGTAAGCGGCGGCCCTCTTCTGCCTCTCCTGCATCCAATCTGGGGGAAGGGCCAGGGTATTCACACTGCCATCTTAGTCCTAGATTGCCTACCTGGGCTCCTTTGGGAAAGGCAGGTCAGTGACCTGGTTTAAACGACTATATTTCAAGGTCTCTTATCACAGTAGCCTAGTGTGAATCCTGGTCACTCTTATGGACCCGGGCCAGAGCCCTGGGCTTCTTGCTTTTATTATACTTGTAAGAAGTTAGCTGGACTATCCGTACAAGTCCTTGGGAAAGCCCAGCCTTCAGCCGGAAGCACGAGTTGGTAAGGCACCCAATGACGAATGGATTCCTTTAACCTGTGCTTATTGAGACGTCATTGTTGTGAGTCAAGTAAGAGTCCAGGAGAGGACTGTGAAGTCACAGCAGATGGGGAGGTGGAACAGGAGCTCATATAGTGCCTGAGACTGCCGTTCAAATTGCCCCATGCTGGATGGAAATGCACTCTCTCACAGGTCTGGAGGCCAGAAGTTCGAGATCAGGATGTTGGCTGGGTTTGGTCTTTCTGTGGCTGTCAGAGAGACACCTGCCCAAGCCTCACCCCCAGTGTCTGGTGGCTGCCAGAAGTCCCTAGTGTTCCTTAGCTTGTGTCCTCACACTGTCCTCAGCCTGGGCCGTCATACAGCCTGTTCTCTGTGTGTCTGTCTCTGAGGACAGTTAAGAGATGGATACAGTAAGCTCTGGGCCAAGGTCAAACCAAAGGTCAGGTTTAGGGCTGTGGAGCTCTTCCCAGAGCCAGTGGAAATGAGTGACGTCAATGGGTAGGGAGCTGGGGCCTTGGGTGGTCCCTCAGAGGGCCCTGGGGCATCTTGAAACGTCCACGCAGAATGTGGTGTGAAATTTGGTTTGTCTGCAGTGCCGCATTCCCAAAGAAAGAGGCGGCCTCAGGGGTGAGTGGCTTCCTCATACGCAGTGCCTGGTTCACCGGGGCACCAGGGCACCAACCCGGATTTGGGGGCTGACTCGTTTGCATGCTTTGCTTCGTCCCCAGACCTGGCCTACTCTCGGCTGCCAGGACCACCCAAGAGCACCCACACTCTTCATACCTGGCCTGTCCTGAGAGTACCTCTCTGGGACTTAAATACCTGCCCTCTCCACCTCCCAACCTGGCCACCAACTCCTGCTTAGGACAACAGACAATGGGGGCTGTCAAAGTCGTGGGCAGGGACACCCACCATCCAGACCCTCCCGGGGCCTCACCTTGGTCCTGGAGCCAATTTCTGGCTAATCAGGGAACAAGAGGAGCCTTCAGTGCCTCGATCCTGGGAAGACTGAGGTTTTCACACCGGGCCACACCTGAGCCACCGGGAGCCAGGCTGGCTGTCCACTCTGCTGCTGTCTCTCTCTAGTATCGCAGGGCTGACTTAATTCCTCACTCACCCAGGAATGCAGGGCTGTTTGGTACAATTCTAGTTTTGTATTCAGAGCCCCCTCTAAGTGCCAGGTCTCCCCAGGAAGAAGTACTCCTCTACCCCTGTACTGGGGGGCCTGTGGCCACACGTGACTCAGTTCCTCATCTGTGAAATGGCGCTTCCTGGCGCCCTGCAGAGTAGGTGGAAGAAATACGAGAAGTGTGTCCATACGCGTCCAGCCTGTTTGGGGTCCCAGCTGGGACGGACCCTACGTTTGGGCTGTGTCTGTGGCCTGGGAGCCGTCCTCCACACACCATCATTCCCTATGTGAAGTTCTTCCTTGCAATCAGAACTCCCCCACCCCAGCCCAGTGTTTTTCTAGTAGGTCAGGCCATATAATCGGATTTACATGAGAAAGGAGGCCCACTGGACCCCAGTACAGCAGAGGAGGGAGGGAAGAGGTGTTCAGAGGGAAGCTACCTCCACCCCCACTGGCTCTCTGCCTTTGAAGACAGGGTGTGACCCTCACTGCCCCAGACCGACAAGAGGGCCCCTCCAGTTGCAGAGTCTGGAGTCTCCAGCCTTCTTGGCTGGCTCTATCTTCCTGTTTCTGTCTCTCCCAAAACTGACTTGAAGAAACCAGGTATTCGGTCAGCAAAGATTCTGATAAGATGGATTAGGCTGCAGAAATGCAACTGTCTACAGGGGTTTGAGGGGATTATTTACCGAAAACAAAACAAAACAAAACAAAAAACCAGATACTTCTGGGGCCTGGGATCCTCTCTCTCTCCAGCTGGGCTTGAAACTGGATAAAATATCTGGGTTGGAAGGCTCTCTCTGTTTCTGTCTCTCTCTGTCCCTCGGTATGTCACTATCTCTGTCTCTCTGTCCTGTCTTGTTTCTGTTTATTCCTATCTGTCTCTTTGTCTCTTTCTGTCCTTCTGCTCTCTCTCTCTCTCTCTATCTCTGTCTCTTTCTGTCTCTCTGTCTCTCTCTCTCTGTTTCTCTACTTCTGTCTCTTTCTGTCCATTGCCTCTCTCTGTTTCTCTAGTTCTGTCTCTCTGTTTCAGTCTCTGTGTGTGTCTCTCTCTGGCTCTCTCTCACCTTCTCTTTCTATCTTGTCTCCAAGTGCAGAGAGACAGCAGAAGTTCCTTCGAATAGAAGACCTGGGCAGCCAGGCCCCTCAACAACCCCTGGTCTGGGGCTTTCTTCCCCTGGTTAATTAACAGTAACTGCCATGGCCCTCAGATGGGTGTGCTGAGGGGCTTGCAGAAAGGGCAGGGGGGCCCAGGGCAGACATAATGTACTGGTCGGGGTTGGGGTTAGATGATGGTGGCCTATGGCATTCCTGGGCTGCAAGGTCCAGGGGTGGGGGGGCTGGTGCCATCATGTACACCTGCTGGCCCCTCCTTGGCCATGAGAAATGCACTAGGGGCCAGGCAGCTGTGGGGTCATGCTGTGAGCCTATGTGCACCACTCCCTGCCAATGCCATCCTCCCAGCTGAGCCGGTGGCCTGATGGAAGAGGGAAGGACACTGTCCCCAGAGTTCAGCAGGCCCAGGTGCCAGCCTTGGGGCTCGTTTGTGCTAGCAACCTCACCTCTGAGCGCTTGGTTTCTCCCCTGGAAAGGGAAGGCCATAATGCAGGCTGGCTCCCTGAGAAACCACGGGTTGGCTGCTGGGTCCACATGAACGGCTCATTCAGCCACAGCCACGGGCAACTCTGCTCATTTGTTTATTTCTTGAGAGCCAGAGGGGCACCTTCAACAGATCTTCACACTGTAGTTTGCCCTGGCTCCGCTGCCGAGATTACGGGCACTCATGCACCTTGTATGCTCAGGGAGTTCCCCTGTGGTCATGGGACGAGAACCCAGTACCTTTCTCATGGGTGCCACTGCCTGGTCCCTGCCACTCTGCTCTTGATGGCAGCCCTGGGGACATGGGGAACACACTGTTGGATGTGTTGGGCTAGGCCAAAAGGGCATTCGAACCCTGCACCGGTCGTTTCAGAAGCAAATGAAACCCAGGATAGTAGCAAGAGGGCCTGGGCCGTGCTGAGCGGAGAGAGCTGCCACCCACAGAAGGGGAAAAAGCAGCTACAACAGTATCAGTGACCAGAGCCAGGGGACACAGGAACAAAGGCTGGGGCCACCGAAACAAGACGGAGGAACCAGAGAGTAGGGTGGTGAGGGGAAGGGGCTGGTGGTGCTGAGGACGTAGCTCCTTCCCGAGAGGGGCTCTAGCGGCCCCCAGCCCCATGGCTATGAGAGGGCAGGTCTGGTGGAAGAGCGTTGCAGACTTTGAGGGAGGTAAGCTGACTCTACACACACGGGCCGGCTCCAACCCAGGCAGAGTGCGCATGGGCAAAGGTGCCAGGAGGAGGGCAGGGAGGAAGTGGTTTTGAAGACCAAGGACCCCAACCTCCCAGCACGTCCCTCATTGGCACAGCAGGTACTGGCTGCTGATTTCTAGTGACCTCCAGAAGTTACAACAAGCTCTTTATTTGTTGTTGTTCGTTTGTTTTAAAAAGCTAAAAGCTTTGGAAGGGTGGCTCTAGGTCTTGCCAGCTGCATGGCTGATTCTGAGTATCTGGGGGGGGGGGGGGGGGGGGCGGGGGAGTGTCTGCTCCTGGAGCCAGATTCCCCCAGGGGGTCCTATCCGGGCTCCCTACCTGCCTTTGAGCAGCAGGACACTGGCAGGTTGTTCTCCCAAACCTAACCTCAATTTCTTTTCTTTTCTTTTTTGGCATCTGTAAAATGGGGACGAGAGAACAAATCTCATTAGGATGCTGCATCTCTTCACATCATCTTTGCTCTGTGTGTGTCTCTGTGTCCACATGTCCCCTTTTTCATAAGGAACCTGGTGGCATTGTATTAGCCCACACTCATGTCCTCATTTTAACTCGATGAGTTCTGTAAATCCCTGGGAAATACAAATGATTAGAGGCCATTGTTTTGGATGAAGCTCTTGTTCAAGGCCCCAACCAAACCAAAATGTAGTCGCTCTTGCTAAAATGCCACATCCTCAGCTGAAAAATTAAGGAAGCTGAATGATCACAAAACAGACCTGTTTTTTCTAAAAACCCAAGATGCCAGTCGACCCTAGCCAGCGTCCGACCTGTTGCTTTGGGAACACCCTTATTGCCCAAATGCATTCCTCCTTGGCCTCCCATCAGTCACGTCTACTAGTTACAATCCTCGGCGTGTTTCAGCAACAACAAGGTGTCAGACTCACTGTCTCCACACTTAGGTTACCATTAGGCCGAGTGACTCCAGGTGACCATGACAGCATCCTGCCGTGCTTATTCTAGCATCTGGTCCATCACTGCTGTGCAAAGACTCCTCGCTACTCCCCTTGTCCATTTGCAATTTTCGCCTTTGAGATCATCCTGAACTCTGTAAGGCCTTGGCCGGCATTATTCAGGATACCATATCCCTGGGTGACCATCCTCAACCCAGCCCTGGATGTCCTCTTCTGCATGGCGTACTTTGCCTCAGCATTTCTCTGAAGCTGATGGCCACATCGCCACATAAGACCACATTCCAAGATGCTGGAGATGTAAGACTGTTGCACGTGCGTTTTGCCGGGGTGGGATATAATTTAGTTCGCACACCTGCCGTTGCCTTCTGTCCTCCAGCACGTGGCACGCTCTGGCCCTCCGTTATTCCGTACTTGCCTGTCTCCTTGCTAGAATGGAAGCCCTCTTCAGGCAGGGTCTTTGTTCCCTTTGCTGCCTTATCTGTGATTCCTGGAGTGCTGGCTTGTAGGAGATTTAGCAGGTCATTGCTGAATGGCTGACAAATACGTGATAGAATTCGCAGGTGCATAAGGCCAGGCCAGACACAGGGGTGCCACCTGCCAGTCAGTGGCTGGAGCTGGGAAAGCTCCTTGGATGACTTGGCTCCTAGTCTGGCCAAGCTGACCAGCAGCCCAGGCACTTTAAGCAGGACCCAGCTCAGGGTTTCCCAATGCTCTGATCTGGCAGAAGGCTGTCTGGAAGCCCAACAACCCCGTACCTAGAAGAACCCCGAGGTCTCAGGGTACCCAGAAGGCTTGGCCCCACATTCCCATTAGATACACTTGCTGGTTTGGGCTTCTGAGCCCAAAGGTGAGCTCCTGCTCTGCTGGGTGTGATCCGACACTTCTGATAGCCTGAGAGCGTCCATTGCAGGTAGGCAGCCCCAGCCAGCCCCTTCCCAGGGACACCTTCTTCACTCCTTACCTATTTCCCAAATTCATTTCCAGGCCGCCTTTGTCTGGCAGATTGTGGTGGATTATACAAACGGGGCTTACCAAAGTATCTGGGGCTGCTGGAAGATTTCGAAGGCACTGCCTGAGGGACAAAGGCCTTGTCCCTTCCTCAGAATGTGGAGGATCAAATTAAAGTTGGCTGTGTGTTTCCCAACCCTGCGGCCCCAGTGTTTAGCTAATTCTAAGGCCCCAAAGCCTCGGAAGAGCAGCAGAAGAAGAAAGGGACAAACACAAAAGGGGAAGGACAAGGGGGCAGACTGTCAGAAAGACCTTCAAGAATGCAGTTTGCTCCTGGATGGTCCTCCCACCCTGCTGTCCACCCCAGTGGAATTCTGCAAGGGGGGTGGCGGGAGCCAGCCCTGACTGGGCCTGTTGGTCATAATCCCTAACATCTGGCCCAAGATAAGGACCTGGGAGGGTGCCCTTCCTAAGTGTTGAGGGCATTTGCTCCTGGAATCTCCAGTCTGCAGACAGAGCACCTGGGCTCAGAGAGGAGAACTGAGTTGCCTATTGTCACATAGCAGCAGTTGAAGTGCCGGGGTGGTCTAACACCCACAGTCCCTGCTACATCTTAGACAAGCTAGTGAGTCTTCGGATGGAGATCTCTGCCTGGGAAGGTCTCTGGTCTTGCATGGCACCCACTTGACAGGCCCCCACATTCCATGATTTAGTGCAGGGGTCTCAACGTTTAGGGTGGGACCCTGCAACCAGAAAGTTCTGGGCCCTGACCTTTGGGGCAAAGTCTGATTCCCTCCTTCCTGCCCGTTCTTCTGGGGACTGAAGCGAAGGGTGCACTTGGGTCCTGGGGTCCCACAAGGTTGGATGTCTTGGATCTGAGGGCAATGAGGGGAGGGCTGACTCAGGCCCCACCCATTAGGGACCAGTCCAAGCCCCCTCCCTCAGCTTCCCCCCTTCTCCCAGCTTCGCCCCATTCCAGGGCTTCTGCCTCCCGAAGCAGCCTTTGTCTGACCGGGCTTTGGTCTTTTTCTCGCAGGT
Source organism: Tupaia tana (assembly GCA_026018925.1). Classification (NCBI taxonomy): domain Eukaryota; kingdom Metazoa; phylum Chordata; class Mammalia; order Scandentia; family Tupaiidae; genus Tupaia; species Tupaia tana. The sequence goes on from JAKSZU010000012.1 coordinate 37,633,429, forward strand.
CTCAGGTTTCACCTCTTCCTGGGAGGATCCTTCAAATTCATGAACCAGCGACCTCCCAGGAGGGGGATCTTCCCACCCTGCACCACCAGGCCCTAGGAATTCAGTCCTGAGCCCTGCCTCCCCCAGAGCCTGGGGCCTGGAAGTAGAAGGGTCAGACCCAGGGAGTTCCCAGGGCCCCACTACAGTGGGAGCGCGAGGCCTGGGCTGGAATGGGGCACCCACCAGGGCTGAGTGCGAAGACTGGGAGATACAGTTCCCGCAGGGATGTGGACTGCTTTGCAGCTCTTTTGGTTGATCCAAACATTTAACTTTATATTAAAAACAGAAAAAAAAAAATGAGAGAGAGAGAGAATTTCAGACTGTCTTGGCAGATCCTGGCAGTTCTGCAAATGTACTGGGGGTCTAGCTGCTGGGTTGGGCCTCAGCTGCCTGGATGCAAATCTCAGCTTCGTTCATGGGCTGTGTGGCCTGGGCAGCCCCTTTACTGCTCCAGGCTTCAGTCAGTCTCCCCATTTGTCAAATAGGGGTCATGGAGGCAGGTTCAGCCTGGTCTCATCTCTCTGGACTTCCCTGGTGCTCAGACAATCTCCACCCCCTCATTTCCTGAGAACTTCCTTCCCTGGGCCACAAACCCAACCAGTCACCTCCTCCTGGGGGGTCCTATTCATCACCTCTTTGCTGCCCCAGCTAGCCTCCCTCCCCTCGGTCCTAGTATCTACACTCCCTCCCCTCATTCCAGCAAAATTATAGGAGCTGTTTTGGATGAAGCTCCTGCTGTGGGCCCTAACAGACCAGACAAAAATGGAGTCGCTCATGCTAAAATGCTACATCATCAGACCAAAAGTCTAAGGAAGCAGGGACACTCTCCCAGACTGGTTTTTCCTGCTGGTCTACCAGAGTCATTGCTACAAGAAAGTACCCTCTCCCTTAAACCACGCAAGGAAAGTAACTGAAATGACGAATATACTTTGTCCTTTAGTAATACTTTCTTCAGTCCATCTCTAAAACCAACCACTTCTACTCAACTCTTTGGGATGCCTTTTCCTTTTTTTTTTTTTTTTTTTTTTTTTTCTGTTTTATTTACTTATTTCTTGAGAGAGAGAAGACAGCTCCCTCTACAAACAAGGCTTTGAGGCTGTGCTGCACCCCGAGCCTCAGCCAGTCCTGGATCTGGGAGTGTGCGTGCCTTGGATATGCAGGGAGGTCTCCGAACATGAACTTGGAACCCTCTCTGTGAGCCAGCCTCGCTGAGTGTCACGTTTTGCTGCTGTGCCGCCCTCTAGCCCCCTTGGAATCTCTGAATCTCTGTCCTCTACGCTGCAACCTCCAAGATCCCAAGTAAAGCATTTTGTTCCTCACGGAGTTCAATCTGGGAGCTCACTGGTACCCCCCAGCCTGCTCCCTACCTGAACTGCCCAATAACAATCACCCCGTAGTGTCAAACCCAGCTGCCACTGTGTCCCTGCCTCCCTCTCCAAGGAGCCATCGGAGGCCACTCCATCCTTCCAGGGTCTCTTCTCCAGGCTTCTCCAGCTCCCCACACCCATCTTTCCACCTCACAAACTGTCCCTTCAGACCCCTGAGTGCCACTCATTCAGTTGGAAGGATCTGCTGGGTGTTTGTTGCAAGGCAGGCACTGTCACGGGACTGAGGGACACAGAGCTTACAACGCCAGGATCCCTGACCTCCTGGGGCTTCTGGTCTCAAGAGATCAGGGGTTCCTGGCTTCCTGCTCTTCCTCTCTACCCTTCTCCCTGGGTGACTTCACCAGTTCCCATGGATTGGAACACCCTCAAGCTGAGGACTTCCAAATTTGTCTCTCTAGCCATGACCTCTCCTCCGAACTCCAGACCCGCGTATCCGGTCGTCCACTTGACATATCCCTTTGGGGTCTCCCAGACATGCTAGACAGATCATATTCAAGCTGGACTTCTGAATTCCCAAGCCCTCTCCCAGCTCCCCCAGCTCCATAACCCCTCCACAGTCGCCCTCCACTAGCTCCATCCAGAAACGTCTACATTCTCCTTGCATCTCCCCATCCGTACCCATTGTCAGGAATTCCTGGGCGTCCTGTCTCTGCAGCCCCACAGCCTCAGCATGGTCACCACCATGGTCCAGAGAGGCCAGAAAACAAAGCACGATGAGATCACAAGATGAGGCAGGGGTTTGGTGGGAGCCGCTCCACCTTGAGGAAGCAGAGACCCAGGCGATCCAGAGACATGCAGGAAGAAACCATTGCCCCAGCCCCAAGAAGGAGCTCCTGGTTGCTCCCTGAGCCCAGGGCCTCATGTCACCAGGATGAAGCTGGGGTCTTCTGGGAGGCAAAAGGCAAAGGGTGGAAAAGACCATCAAAGAGACAGAGTCAGAGCTAAGACCCTGACTGTGGGATGGTAGCTTCCATATGGGTGGTGTAATGGGAAACATCAGGTCTGTAGGCTCCAACCTTGGACTTCATGGGTGTTTGTGAACAGCTAAGGTCAAACTGTTCTCCCTGCCTCCCTGACAAAAAGTTGTGACTTTGTCCTCCATTTGAGCAGCAAGAGAATGGAGGTGTGGAGTGCCCCAGCTACAAGCAGCAAAGACAGAGGTGGATCAGCCCTGCACACTGCCACACCCTGGCTCCTTCCCAGTCCCCCTTCCTGGCCCTACGGCCCCCCTTCCAGGCAGCTCCCAGCTCTGTAATACAAGTGGACAAGCCGCACTCACTCTGGAAGGACTGCTCAGAAGCTCAGTTGAAGTCCTCCAGGGACCCCATCATACAGAGACTACAAAGCCAGGGCTCCTGTGGGGCTTGCGCAGATTTCCCAGACACCAGCAGTGAGCAAGGGGCTGCCCATCAACCCCCACCAGTCACCAGGCCTAGTTTATTGGGCACACAAAGAACAGCCTGCCTTGGGCTGTAACATGCTCCATTCCCCTGGGCTCTGGGCCCAGAGTGCAGAGACTGAGGTTTTCAGTTCCTTTGCAAAGAATGGGGATGAAATAGAAGCTGAAGTGATGAGGGAGACAGAGCTAGATGGGTGGTTTATCCCAGCTGTGATTTCAGCCTTTAGGTAGTCCTTCTTTCAACAGAATATCTGCTGAGCAGCTACTGCAGGCTACATGCTGCACCAGGCACAGGCCATGGAGCTGGGACTAAGGGTGTGCAGTCCAGTGGGCAAGACAGGTCAGATGGAGCCCTATAGCATGGGCTGCAGGACACCCATTTATTCTCGCAGTGAAACACAGGGATTCCATGAACTTGATTGACTTGCCAAGGGCCACCATGTAAAGGTGGAAAGACCAGGGTTCAAAGCCACTGCCCTCCTTCTTTCCTTTTATCTTACCCTCCCTCTGTCTACTCATTTATTCATTCATTCACTGAGCACCTACTACGTGTTAGGCTCTATGCTAGATTGTGGGAATGAAGCAGAGGAAAACAAACAAACAAACAAAATAAATAAATAAAAACACTCCCTGCTCTCAAAAAAGTCGTGCTATGGTGAGGAGGGAAGAAAAACATCCAGATTCATTAGACAAGCAAGTAATATCAGTACAAGGACCATCAGGAGTCACCTGAAGAGGAGGCACAGACCATATCGGGGCATGCACATGTGTGTACATATATGTACATGTGTGAACATACCTTGGCTGTGTGCCTTGTGCATGAGTATGCACGTATGACTGTATGTGCATAGGTCTCTATGTGCACATACATGTATTTGTGTGAGCACATTCATCTGTGGGGGACATGTGCATGAATGTGTGTACATGTGTGTGCATGTCTGCATATGTGTGTGTGTGTGTCTTTCTGTGCCTGTATATGAGAGGATCTTCCAAGAATTCATGGAAAATGCATTTTATGAAAAAAACTATGCATGAATTTTAATTTTTTGACATCAAAATTAATTTGTAATTTAATTTCATTTTCCCATGAACTTTCGGAAGTCCTCTCATATGTATGTGGGTGTATGTGTGCATGTGTGTGAACATGAGCAGAAGGTCTAAGGCAAGGAAACATGGTGGGACATGCTGTAGGAACAGAGACCTGATGTGCTGGAAGTCAAGAGAGTGGGGTGATCGAGGGGCGGGTAGGAATGGGTGGGTGAGGCCAGGCTGCGTAGACCCTGCATAAACCTGAGCTAGCTTCAGACGCAGAGAGAACTCCTAGAGGGATTTTCCTGCAGTTGCAAAACGTGCAGAGGCAGAGAGCCCAGATAGTGGCTTCACACTGGTGTTGGTGAGGATGTGGGGCCACTGGGATGCTCTCACTGCCCCGCTCAGCTTGCAAAATGGCACAATCTCTTTGGAAAAACTCTTTATCAGATTATTCAAAAGCTAAACATACATCTGCCATGTGCTTCATCCATCCCACTCCTGGGCACTTACAGAAGGGAAATGGAAGTATACGGCCTCCCACGATCTTGTACACAAATGTTCGTGGCAGTTTTATTCATGTTAGCACCAAACTGGAAACCACCTAAACGCCCATCAACAGGTGGTTGGGCAAACACAGACCTTGTGGGGGTGGTGGGGTGTCACTCTCCGGGGAAAGAATGGGGCTTGGGTATTCAGAGACCCAAGTTCTGACCTGGCCTCTGAGCACCTGGGCAATTGGCGTCCCCAGTCTGAGCCTTGGTTTCTTTCTCTGTGAAGTGGGTCTAGGGAGCTTGCCTGACTCTCTAGGCTATGCAAAGGATCATTATGAAATCACTGGGCCAAGCTCTCAGCAAAAGGTGAAGACTCAATGTGGAGGGGTGAAGGTGCCACTCTAAGTGACTGAAGACCTCCCATACTGGTGATATTGGGGTAACTCTTAGTTACTTCTGGTCTGGGAGCCCAGCAGATCATGAGTCAGCTGGACAAGTAGGGAGGCTGCAGAGGGCAGCAGGCCCTGGGGCTGAATCTTCAGCCTGTCCCCGAAAGGGCTCTGCGTGCTAGGTGCAGCAGGCAGGGTCAGGAGTCATGTTTAAAATGTGGAAGAGCCCTGGGTGGTGCCTCCTGGCCACACAGCTTTCCAAGTGGCGTGGGCGGGCGGTCCTTTGGAAGATCTCAGGACAGAATAACAAGGCCCCGGTCATTTACGTGACCAGTCACGCGGGGGCAGTCTGAGAGGACAGAGAGGTAGACTTGACCTTAGGGAGGAGCTGGGACTCCGGATGATTTGGGGGAGGGCCCAAAACTTGAAAGGGAGCTTGGGTGGAGCCATGGATTCCCTGCACATGAGCAGACGTGAGCAGGTGAGAGGCAGCTGTCTAGGCCTCAGCTCCCAGGTCCTGAAGCCTGGTGTCCAGTTCTGAGGGGCCTCCCTAGCCCAGGCAGTGCAGACAAAGCAAGGGTGCTCATGGTCTTCCCAAGAGCCCCCACCCCACACACCATCTGGTACCAGCCTCAGTGGTCTCTGTGCTTGTCCTTAGGACTCCACCACCCACACTCTGAGCTCCTGGGGGTGAGGGCCACATTGGGTCCACTCAGGAGCCCACAAACCCAGCACGTGGCAGAAGCTTCACCACCATGCTCTGGATGAATTGCAAATGGATGTGAATGAATGAACGAAGCATCTCTCTTCTCCTCTAAAGGAAGAGATGCTTCTCCACAAAGAATCTGTGCCTGGCTTCAAAAATGTATTCTCTGTGTTAGTTTTCTGTTACTGCAAAACAGTTCACCACCAACCTAAAAGCTTAAAACAGCAAATTGTCGCTGTTCGAAGTGTGGGCAGGTCAAGAGACAGGACACACCTTACCTAAGACTCTGTCTTCTGAGGCTGCAATCACTGTGCCAGCAGGGCCGGCAATCACTTGACATCGGGGGTCCTCTTCCAAGCTGGCGTGGCTGTGGGAGAGTTCACTTCCTTGCAGCTGCGGGACTCTTGGTTACTGCATCTCTACTGCTAGCAGGAGAGAGCTTCTGACTCACAGACTATTACTAAAGGGCTCACAGATCAGCTTGGGCCCTCGTAAGATAAGTTCCCTTTTAGTCAACTCAGTAGGGACCTTAATTCCATCTGCAGAAGTCCCTCCACCTTTGCCATATGATGCATTCTGATGGGAGTGACCTCCACTAGACCCGCAATCCTGCCCACACTCCAAGGAGGGCAGGTGTGTATGCAGCAGGGGGAGGATGCTGGGCCACATCTCAGACTTCTACCTTGTACACGATTGCTGTCCTTGCCTCTGAGCCTGGCTCCAGCTAGCGAGTTAATTCAACTCTGTGGGATGAGTGAACAAGGGCGTGTGCAGATGAGAGAATGCACGAGTTGGGGCTCTCCCATCAAATCATGACCTTTCTAGGCCCATGTCTGACTCATCTCTGAATCCACCATGGCAATGACCACTCCTGGCTCCCTATGGCTCTTCAAAGCTTGCCTAAGGAGGGGAGGAGTGGTATAGTCTCTCTGCAAGGTCAGAGTCTGTGCTAAACAGCCCCAAAGCTCGTTCCTCTGGCAAGTCCCACGCAGCGGCAGGCGAGCTTTGTCCTCAGGCTGACGCCGTCCACTTGCTGACCCTGAAACGCACACCAGCAGCACCCAGGGCAGCACAGACCTCACAGACACCTGTGGCTCTGGGCTAGGAAACCTTGGTACAGCTCTCTGTCCCAACCCTCTGGGTCCCCACCTGTAAAGTGGGGGCGACATCCAGCTGTAGTGGTACACTGGTAATGCAATGCTTGTGATATTAAGGACATATGAGAAGATCCCAAGTTCAAGTCCTGAGGTTTCACTACGTACACTGGGGAAGTGTGTGCATGCCGGGATCCTGGCTGGCTGAGGCTCGGGGGTGGGTCATGGTGTGAGGACCCTGTTGAGGGAGTTCTCTCTCTTTCTCTCTAGTTTATGGAATAAGTAGATAAACTTTTTAAAAATGTGGGTAACAATACCTGGTTGAGGAGAAGGCCATGACCTGTGCTTAGAACGATGCCCGGTGCCATGCTAGAAGCCAACTTCTATTGTCTCTTTCACTCATACAAGACCATTACAGATGTTATTACGGCTGTTTTATTGCTTGGTGAACTGAGGCGCAGAGAGGTTAAGTAATATGTGCAAAGCTAGGGACTGGACCCAGGCAGCCTGTCTCTACCTATATATGAACAGCTTTTTTCTCCCACCAGGGGAGTCCCTGGGCTAGGAGTGGTGAGTTTAAGATCCGGCCCTCCACAATGTGCTGTGCTTAAGCAAGCCACCAACCCTCTCTGTTTCGGCCATTATGTTGATTTCATGGGGTTGCTATAACAAAATACCACAGATGGTGTGACTTAAACCACAGAAACACATTGCCTTGCGGCTCTGGAGACTAGCAGTCCAAAACTGGGGACAGGCCTCTCTTTGGGCATGTAGATGGCCATCTTCGTGCCTGCATGGCATTATTCCTGTGTGCGGTCTCTCTCCATGTCCAAATCTCCCCTTTTCTAGAAGGACTTGGGTTATAGTGGATTAGGCACCCAACACCCAACAGTCTCTTTTTAACAGCTATCTCCGTAAAGACCATACTCTGAGACACTGTGATTAGGACTCCAGTATATGAATCTGGGGGCCACATTGCGGCCTAGAAAAGCCAGAGCCACCTGGAGCTAATGCCATCCCTGTTCTAACCATCTCCTCAGGAGGGAGCTGGGAGGGACTTGGGACAGTGTCAGTCAGTCCCTTGACAGAGCCGCTTTACTGCTCGGGGCCACAAACCCATGCCCAAACCAGGCTATGCGTTGGCTCCTGGGACACGCTGCCCACACTGTCCTGTGGCCTCGGGGTAAAGTCAGTCTTCGACTCTCTTCGGGATTACAGTTCCATGCATTGATCCCCTTCCCTGGGGTTTATTTTGCTGGGTGTCAGGCAGGAAGAGGGTCAAATTCCAGGGTGTGTGTCTGATGTGCAAACTGGAGCAGCTGGTGTGTGCTGCTTCCACAGCCTCGAGGGGAGCCGTCCAACCCTGAGACCTGGAGCAGGCACCCAGCCACACAGGCCTGAAGCTGCCGTGCACCTCGGAGGCCGCTGAAATCAGCACCGGCCTCAGGAAACGGCTCCTCTGAAAGCAGAACTTGGGGTGATTCTTTCCTCTGAAAGGGGAAAAGAAAGTTCACTCTCAGCATCTCTTCTTGCTGTTTCTCATCTCTGCTGGCCCCAAACCAAAGCACGGTGTCACCCGTTTTACCTTAGCAGGAAAACAGGCACATTACAGTTTGTTTGTTTAAGCTTAAACAAAAATAACCATTTGCTTTTTGGTGAGATATGTTTCCAGTCACACCTCAGTCATTGTGGCTAGCCTGGGTTATAGTCGATTCTGGACGTCCAGAGCAAAAAGAAACACAGGACATCACTGTTTTCCTCAGGTGATGTTTATTATTACTGTTATTATTTTAATTACACAAGTACTATCTGTTCATTGTACCTGTCTTAGAAAGTAGAGATATGACTAAAGGAAAAAAAAAATTATCTGCCATCTACCAACATTTTTATCGTAAAAAAACACTCCGTTGCCTGGATATACCACAATTTGTTTATCCATTCACTTAGTAAACATCTTGGTTGCTCCAAATTTGACAATCACTAACAATGCTTTTATAAACACCTGTGTGTGTGTGGTTTTTTGGGGAGGTGTGGACATACGTTTACTTCTACTCCTTTGGGTCAATATTAAGAAGGAATTGCAGGATCCTATCATATAAGTACATTTACTTCTTTTTTTTTTCCCAGAGAGAGAGATTTTTGCTGTAGGGTATGTGTGCTTGCTGTAGAGACAGAGAGACAAAAAGTGAGAAATCATTCCCCAGGGGGGATGGCCACTCTGCAATCACTTCTCTTCCATTCTCCTTTTGGGATTTTGGGCATGCAGGTACATGTGCCCGGCATGTGTGTGTTTTTTAAGCCACCGGGTCTGGGACTGCGGTCGACTAAGTGGGAGACCAGCGACACAGGCATTATGTCACCTGCTGGTCCCCGTTTACTTCTACAGAGGCCAAATTGCCTCCTCCTGGGATTCTGCCCACCCCCTATCTCAGCCCACTCAGCTGGGTTGGACTGACTCCACCCTGGCTTCAGAGGATCAGCCAATGAGAATGGAGGCCCTCACGGGGCGGGGTGGGGGGGGAAGGGGGGAGCCCCACTTTGGAGGACAGCCCTGGGCTTGCTGTTTTGGGAGTTTTCCCTTTCATAAAGCTGCTTCCTAAATCCTTGCCCAGCCTTATACTGGTGAACCGAATAGTCTTCCCTCACCCCCTACCCCTCCCCCACCCCCACACAGAGCACCAAAAGACATGTTCACAACCTAATCCCTGGGTTAGGGACTTAGGACTGTGACCTTGTTTGAACGAAGGGTTCGTGCAAGTTTAATTTAAGGATTTTAAGATGAGGAGGGCCCTAAAATCAATCAGTGACTGTGTCCTTATAAGAGAAAACAGAAGAGGAGTCAAGACCCAAAAAACCACAGAGGAGAAGCAATGTGAGAACGAAGACAGAGGGAGGATGGAGTGATGCGGCCACAAACCAAGTTATGCTGGAGGCAGGAAGGATGCTCCCCTGCCCCGGGTACTCATGGGAACAGGGCCCTACAGGCATCTCCATGTCAGATTTCAGACTCCGGTGCGTGAAGAAATGCATTTCCATTGTTTCAGCCACCCTGTTTGTGGTCCTTTGTCACACAGCCACAGGGCACTAAGGCCTTTGTTGGGTGCTCAGTGAGGCCGCATGCTTAGTGCTCTGCTACCAAAGGAGTGCTTGTGCTGCACATGCTGGGCTGGAGGTCGCGGGTGTGGCTGCTGCTTGCCTGACCAGGTGCGAGGTGTGCAATGTTAACATGCGGGAAAGGACCCTGTTCTCTTGGGCCTAGCATCTTCCTTTGCAGAAGTCGCCACGCCCACGGAGTGGCCCAGCGTATGTTATTAAGGATCCTACCTGAGTTAGGATCGTATATATCCTTCCCCCAGGGGAAATGGCCACGCCATGATCTCTTCTCCTCCATTCTCCTCTCGGGATCTTGGGCACACACGCACATGCGCCCAGCATGAGTTTAAGCCACCAGGTCTGGGACTTGAACTGCGGTCAGATACATGGGAGTCCTGCAATATAGCCATTATGCCAACTGCTGGTCCCTGTGTGTTCATTCTTGACCAGCGCACCACCTTGGCAACAGAATGACCAGATACTTAAACCAAGATTCTGGTGACAACAGTTCGCTTTCTCTGGTGGATAGGGAAACTGAAGTCCTGGGGGCAGGGACCTGCCTGCGGTCAGACAGTGGGTCAGGGCACAGCTGAGCTGAAGCTGTGGCTCCCAGGCAGCTAGCCTGCCAGCCTTTGATGCATTGCTGGGACGTGGGGCCTGGGCAGTTGCCACTCCCTGCTGGGCCCGGATGCCCACAGGCCTTGGATCTGGTTGCTAGAAGCCTGAGGCTGTGCCCCCAGGTTGGAGCTGGACTGCCCATAGCTGGGCTGCGGCCAGGCCCTTTCTGCTGAGTCACTAACAAGGCTCAGGCCTGACCACAGGACATTTTTGAGATTCCAGGGCTGGCTCCACAGAAGCAGGCACTAGTCCTGTGGCAGATCTGGCTTCAAGGCTTCCCCAGGCCCAGAATCACAGCCTTGCAGAGACAGGGGGCCTGGGGAGCACAGTCTTGGGAAATGAGACCAGGGTGGGGAGTGGGAGAGTGGGTGGGAGAGTGCCCATGGGGTCAGCTCTCTGCCTCCTCCCTCAACAAGGTCAGCACCATGATACCTGGGCCCCAGCTGCAACACTCAGGGGACGACAGGCAAGTTAAGGCAGGACCTTGAGACAAAGGGCTCTGCAGGAGAAGATGGGGCTCTGAGCTTGTCCTTAGATATGCTTTTGAATTTTCTCAGAGAACAGTTTAAAACATTGTAATGTGCAATTATTCACTCACATAGTTTAAAATTCAAAAAAATAGTTTAAAGATAAATAATTTTTAAAAAATCCTTCACCCCAACACTCCAGGCTTCCAGTTTTCTCCCCACAGATAACCAATGTTAGCAGTTTTCTGAATATTCTGCACAATTGTATTTTCTCCATATTTTCTGGAGCAAATCAGCTCCACATATATAGAGAGAGGCACACATACATGCAGATGTGCACGTATATACATAATCAGTACATGTATAAGAAGTCTCCAAAAAGTTCATGGAAATGCATATTATGCAAAAATTATGGATGGGTTTCAAAAAGTTCATGGAAATGCATATTACGCAAAAACTGTGGATGGAGTTCAGCACTAAAATGAACTTGGACTTTCATTCCACTTTTCTGTGAGCATTTTGAAGACCCCCCCTCACGTGTATGCATGTGTGAATTATTTATCCCAAAGAAAGCAGATTGACAAAGAATGTCTTTCAGCTTTAGCTTCTAGAAAGTGCTGCCAATTTTTTGACCAAGGGACAGTGGCTGCTGAGCAGCATGGTTTGGTAAAATGTGGAACACGATCAGGAACCTGGTGCATGGCAAATTCCCCGAAGCCTCTGATAACCTCTCAAAGGTGGGCAGGGCCCTGTGCATTGTAGGATTGTCCTGGCAGATGGGTCCCATCCCTGAAGGTTGTTGTAGGCAGATGATATAGGAGCTGGGCTCTCTGCTGCTCTGCGATCCTGAGAGCCTTGGCATCCATGACTGTGAAGAAGAGACAAAGCCAGTACTTTGGGTACACTTGGGGTACTCTCGGGGTGCTGTGAGCTCTGGTGGAGACAGCACAGGCGCATGGTGTGGACGCTGACGTCAACTGGTGCAGGAAAGACACTCTGACCAAACCCTGTTATCCCGGAGACATCACAAGTCGTACAGGCTCATCACAGAACGGTGGGGCTGAGGGTTCCAGTCCAGGCCAGTGCCCGCTGGGCAGGATGAAGAATCTTTCCCTGGATGTCCTGCATGTATCCGAACATACTGTGGGCCTCGGACGTCTGAGTGGCACGTTAGAGACAGAATGATGCCTGTGGCTTAGGATGGACACAGGGCTGTATCCCTGAACACATAAGGACATCAGACTGTCTCTCTGGTCTAAAGTGACATGATTTTGCCAGGCAAAAAGATTTGCACAGGATTGTGTTCTTTGAACAGAGAATGTGTGTGGAAAGAGTCAACCTGCTTAACATGGATGTGCATATGTAATGCGACCTTGCTTGGACTCTTTTTTTTTTTTTTGGAGAGATTTTGCTATATGGCACTTGGACTTCTTTTTAACCTCCCAAAGCTTAGGAATGGCCTAGTCCTCTCTTTGAGTCTGAGAAATGGTACTGCCAATTTCCACCATCACCTTCTAGATTCTCGTCTGCCTCCTCCAGTAGAAAGGGTTCTGGAAGTTTCCAGAACTGGGGCTCCAGCATGAGGGCTGAGCCTGAGACTTGGCACCAATTCCAGCTGTCACCTGAATGATACCCTCGAAGGGGCCTGGTTTGGGGTTAATGAAAGGAAGAACTTCAACATGGAGAACTGTCTTGGCACCAACTGAAGACCTATTGTGTGCTGAGCTCTGAGTTGCTCCTTTATGCCATAGCAGTGGAAGACCTACTGTGGGCCAAGGATGTGGGTTTGGGTTATTCCTTTATGATGCACCATATGAAGGCCTACTGTGTGTTGGGGCTGAGGATTGCTTCTTTACACTGTATCAGTGGGAGGCCTACTGTGGCCTAGGAATGAGGGTGAAGGTCACTCCTTTATGCTGTACCAGTTGAAAGCATACTGTGTACTGAGGCTATGGGTGAAGGTGGGACATCTTAGGAGCAGACTCTGCCTCAACACTGAAGTGAGTAGCTCAGAAGTGAGTTGACAGAATCGGGGGTAGATGATCTTTCTTACTGAGCCATGAAGGGGATTCTACCCTGGCAATAGGGTAGGACAGCTTCAAAGAGAAGCCCACCATGTCCCTCCTCTCTTTAGGAAACTTACACCCCTGTTTGAGCAAGGGGATAATGCAAAAAAACAGTGCATGAATGGAGCAGTGTGGCTTGGTGGTCAAGCGAAAGCTCAGGCCAGACTGCCTAGGTAAAGATCCTATGATTTTGGGCAAGTCGATTCACCTTAATAAGTCTCAGTCTCCTTGTTTGAAAAATGGGGAGAATAGCAGTATTGGTCTTATTGTTTTGCTGTGCAACTTAACTAAGATAATCCAGGTAGTGTCCAGCCCGGTGCCTGACATGTAGAAAGCGACCAGTGTATGCCAGCCTTCCCCCTCCTCCTCATTTCCTGCAGCAGGCCAGCCTAGCAGGAGCTCCAGCTGCCCTGGAACTTCATCTGTCCCTGCCCTGGTGCTTCCCATAGACCAGCACTGTGTAATAGGAAAGTCATGGTGGCCCCATATAGAATTGTAAACTTTCCAGTGGTCACATTTTAGAAGTAAAAAGAACAGGTAAAGTCATTTTAATAATATATTTTATTTAACTCAATATATCCAATATTTTATAATATGCATCCACCGTGGTGATTAGTAGTGAGATATTTTACGTCCCTTATCTTTCTAGAATCTCAACTTCCAATGCATATTTTGATCTTAAAGCACATCTTGATGCAGATCAGCCATGTTCCAGAAGTTTGGTGGCCACCACACTGGGTGATGAAGCCCTACAGTATCCCCACAGCAAGGACACATGACAATTCTAGCTCAGTGCATTACTGAGTGGCTTCCCACGTCCTCCACACCTCTGCAGGCAGAGGAGAGCGACCAGGTAGCCAGGCATAGGCAGGAGCATCTTTGGAAGAGTTTGACAGGGCCTGCAATTGCTGGCCCAGGTATCAGGGTAGACCTGCGGCCCCCAGAACTCATGCAATGGTGGCTCACATGTTGGCCGAAATGACACTGCTATCCCTCCTACTCCCTACCCACTGTCTTGTTGCCTTCTGTCGGCCAGCAGTCATGCTGTCAGGATCTGCAGGTGGGCTGCGGGGACCCTTCTCAATGGGCTCAGACGTGCTGCCTGGGCAATTCCTCATGAAAGACCTGCCTTGTGAGCCTGGGTGTGCCTGGGCTGCCGGTAACGTCACCCAAAGCCCCTTCTCATAAATTCCAATTCCAAAGTTTGCAGTTATCGGGAGGAAGTTTCCAATTGCTGGTTACATGTGGGAAAATATGTAAGTGACTGAGAGGCCCTTTTGTCTGGGCCTTGGAGGAGGGCAGGGGCTAGGAGGGAGGGTGGCCTGTCTTGGGCAGCCAGTGCAGAGGAAGCGGCTGTGTTCAGGTTTAATGAAGCTCCATGAATCACCACTACCAACAGGCATGGACTCTATAAATTACCTGCAGTGCATTTGGCTCATTCGCTTTTTGTCAAACCAAAGCATTGATCAGGGCAGTGGGTGCCTGGGACAAGCCGGGCCTGAGGAGAAGGGAGGCTGGGAGGGAGATAAGGGGCCCACCCAGGCCTCAGACCTCAGAGCACTACTGAGGTGAAATCAGACCTTGTGCTCTTAACAAACAGGAAAACAAGGCCATAAAAACGGAACTTGTACTAATAAAACCCCCGAGGCCCTGAGGAGGCAAGTTGGTTGTCGCCCTTGTATCTGAAAGGGAGTCTGGGGAAATGCTAATTTTGAACTTTTCATACACCCTTCCTGCTCTGGATGCTGCAGCCTGTCTTGAATTCCTTTGCACAATAAAACGAGGGGAAAAAATCGTATCACTTCAGTGAAATATAAGCTTGATTTTTCCTGATTAGCGGAAAAGTGCGTGCTATTTAAAAAACACGTCAGGTATTTTTTTTTTTTTCTTTTTTAGCATTCCCAAGCAAAAAAAAAAAAAAAAAAAAAGCATTCAGAGAATATAAACTCGGCTCCGCACCTAATTTGGAAGGGTGATGGACTCGGAGAAGCAGGCCTCGGTCAACCAGCCTTGTAAGAAGACAGGATGTACAGGCGTCTTCTCTGGGGGTGGAGGGGGGTCTTTCAAAAACAAAGAGTGCTTCCTGGAGTGTGAGGGGCAGGGCCATGGTTGAGAAACTGAGTTGATCCTCAGGGGTAAAAACCGACCAGGCCTCCTGCCCATTCGCCCTCCCTGGAGGAGGGTTCTGCCCCTTGCTTATTATTACTGGCCGGGGTCATTTTTTTGGAGGGAGGGTCTCTGTGACCTGAAGGTCTGGAGGGCTCTGGTGCACGCTGAGGTGGAGGTGGACATGAGGCTGCTCTAGGACCGTCCCCGGAAATGGTCTCTTGAGTGCCTGTGTTTTTGTTTTTGTTTTTTAAATTTATCAGAGAGCATGTGCACTTGCCTGAGAGAGACAGAGAGAAAGAGTGGGAAAGGGAGGAAGCATCCCCCACAAGGGATGGTGGCATTGCAATCTCCTCTCCTCCATTTCTCTCTCCTTCAGGCTTTTGGGTGTGCACGCAGGTGCGTCCAGTATTTTCTTCAAACTGCCAGGTCCGAGATTCCAACCACTCAGTAGAACATGTGGGATCCAGCTGCCTTAACCACCATGCCACAGGCTGGCCCCTCTGAGTGTGTGCTTTGACAACTCCTTGGTGGGCACTTGTTTTCTTGTCATTTTTCTCTTCCTCCTTGGAGCGAGAGCGTGAAACCAGGGCTGGTTGACTGCGGGCCATGCTCCTGCCATTCAGGAGTCCCTAACTGCAGCCACCAGCACTGCACCAGTGTTAGCCTCAGGCTGCCGGGCAGGAAGGCCGGGGTTGGGTGCTTGTGCGCGAGGTGCTGGGCCCAGGGTTGGCCTCAGGTTCCCGGGGTCCTGCTGCCCCCACCAGGAGGGTGAGCTGTGAAGGAGCGTCAAGCCTGCGCTAGGGCCATACACAAAGGTAGACAGTGAGGGAGACCCACCATAGGCCCCACCCTCTCCAAGGTGAGTAGTGAGCATTAAGGCCCTTGCCTGGAAGAAGCCATGGCCAGTTCCTTTGGGGGCCTTAGTGTCCTGCCAGGCTGCAAGCTGGAAGGGGTTCAGCTCAGCCTGGGAGGCAGCATGTTTCTGACTTCATAAAGGATGACTTTCAAGATGACCTGGGGCGGTCCGTGTCCTGTGGGAATGGTGGCCTTTCTGCCTGGCCCTGGCCCACCTCAACCTGTTTTAGAAACAGGAGAATGGAGGCCAGCAGCAGCAGGGTCAGCCCAGGGGCATGTCTGAGAGTCTCATGAGTGAAAACAAGAAAAGCCTCACCCGCATGGGCCAGTTGCAAGCTTGCTCAGCTACAGGGTCTGGTTGGCACCCTGGGGGATGTGCAGGGTCTAGACCATCACCCCGCACTGTGCACGAAGAGCCTGAGGTTGGGAGAGACAGTGACATCCTTGGATGGCCTGGGGCTAAAGCAGAGCTGAGCCAGGCCCATCTGGTATTTCTCCACTTCTGTTCACGGTCCTGGGCATCCTCTCATGCCGGTTCACCAGGACACACAGAAATTCGCGCATAATTTCAGCAGCACTATGGGATGTGGTGGAGTCTCACAGGTCCCTTGGGTGGGAGTAGGAAGGGTGGAGAGGAAGGGGCATCTGAGCCGGAAAGAGTAAGCCACCCAATGAGCTAGAAATAGTAAGCTACCCAAGGTCTAGTGCGAGGAAATCTGACCCTTAGATCTTTCACATCTTTGTCTCTGGCTGAGCACTGGAGCCTTAGCCAGCTTCTAAGAAACAGAAAAGTGAGGCTCAGAGACTTTGCTTCACTTGTCTGAGGCTGCACAGCAGGTGAAGGGAGCAAGAGGCAGAGCTGGGGCATGAGCCCCGCTGTCTGATATTAACATTAGAGAGGTCTTGCTTTCAGGCCCCTCCTTTGCTGTTGGCCCTGAAGCTTCCACATAACGACCTAGGAGGACCTCGCAGTGGCTCCTCCCAGTATCTGATGCTCTTCCCAAACAAAGCCCTTCCTTGGCAAGGTAACTGTGACCAGCACAATCAGACCGGCTATGGTTTTTTTGTGGGCCTGTGGGCCATGAGGCAGGAGGGTGGTATAGGTGCCAGCCTCACCCTCAGATGCCCCATTCACCATCTGCCAGTGCCTGCAGCCCCACAAGGAAAGCCAGCAGACTCTGGACTTCTGTCCCAAACTGTCACAGCTAAAGTGCCAGAGGCTGACTGAGGTCAAAGCAGGGACGGGGTCTCCCCCTTAACATGCACTCACACCCTCTCACACCTGGGGAGTGAGTGCTTGAGGACCTAGGAAGCCAGCCTGGGCACTAGCATATGAAGTTGCAGAAAGGAAGCAGGGCCAGGCCTCCTGAGAGGAGCAAGAGGAAGCCTGGACTCTGGCTGATGGCTCTAGACTCCCTGGCCTGGTCTCCAGTGTTCCTGGGGACAGGGTGGGACATGGACTCCTCCTCTTCCCTTGAAAATAAGAAGTTTGGGGGATAGTGGTGGGGACAAGAGTAATGAGAGTATAGGAAGGAGCTTCCCTGAAAGAGTCTAAAGTTGGGGGGCACCCACGGGACCTGGGGACACCAAACCATCCAGAAACTCCAGGCCACGGGGCTGCTCTGGAGACCCCAGCCTCAATCCCCAAATCTAGCCCAGCAGCACCAGCTCACTGATATCATAGCAGCTCGGGGGTGGGGAGGGCTTCCCAAGCAAGTCAGAGGAGGTGAGTATGTGACTGGGGAGCTGTAGCACTCAGGCTTTGGAAGCGGACAGACCTAGCTCTATTTACTGTACAACACTGAGAGATTCACTCACCCCCTTTGGGCCTCAGTTTCGCCTCTGTACCTTCCTCAGGAAGTGTCTTCGAGGTGAATGCACTCATCTCTGTAAACCCTTGGCCTGCTGCCTGCACCCCACTGACTGCCCACTGCTCATAGGGAAGCTTTTGGAGACCCCCATAAACACTTTCACTGGGCCTGGCCTCTGGTCACATTTGGGCAAATCAAGGCTCCTAGTGCTGGACTACCGTCAGGAAAATGGGGTGTTGGAAGCTGCTCTCCACAGTTCTGGAGCCCCAGGACACTATCCTTGACCTTCTCCCTTGTCTTCTTTTTTTGCAGCCCTCCACCCCCGGCTTCCTCCCTGGCCTCCAGCCCCTAGCTTCCCTTCCTCACAGGGCAAAAGGAGCAACTGCCTCTCTCTGTGCTTCTATTTCTGCACCTTCCGCTTCCTGGCCAGTGGCTGACTGGCCGCTACAGAAAATTCTGGAATCTGCAAGGCCAGCTGGTCCCAGAGCAGGATGTGGGGGCCTCGGATATCCTCCTCCCTAGCAACTCCACAGGCCTCCCAAGGGCCAGCCCCCAGGGTGCCAGGGACCACCGGCTGATAAGAGAATTAATGACAGTGTGAATGCATGAGAAAGCAAGGGCCAACAGTCATGGCCGCTGGGACTGACTGACACCTCACAGGCAGGCAGGCAAGGGCCTGCTTCTTCTGGTAATTAGTTCATTGGCTGCAAGGATAGGTATTACATGCCTTCTGCATGCCAGGCACTGTTCTAGGTAACTGTGGATACAGTGGTGAATAACACACATTTTGTCCTCTAGTCTTTCCTTTGCAATAGCCCACAAGGTGGGTGCCACCAGTGTCATGGTTTTCAGATGAGAAAATGAGTTTTCAGAGATTAACCAGCAGGTGGCAAAGTGGTTAAGGTGCTCCACTCTCACATGGCCAACCATGGTTTGAATCTTGGACCCAGCAGCTTAAAAATCACACTGGGCACCAGGCCAGCAGGTGTTGTAGTGGTTAAGGTGCCGGAGTCCCACATAGCAGACTGCAGTTCAACTCCAGACCTGGTGGCTTGAAACTCATGCCAGGTGAGTGTGCATACATGTCCAAAATCCCAAGAGAAGAATGGAGTGGAAGGGATTATAGTGTGGCCACTCCCCCAGGGGGTGATTTCTCACTTTTCCTCTCTCTGTCTTTGTCTCTCTCTCTACTGTGAGTACACACGCCCTATGGCAAAAAAAGCTTTCTTTTTGGTCTTATTTATTTATTTACCTATTTATTTATTAAAGTTATTCACTGTACATCAATACAGTATACAAAATGAGATTTCCCATCCAGTATACATTGTATATTGGCTCAGTCAAGGATATTAACATACATGTTATCATCAACAAATAATTTTCTATTTCTTGTTTCTTATATATTTTGCTTTATTTGTCCCCCCTTGATTCCCTACCTCTCGCCCTCTGCCAACTCCCTCCCTTCTCCCACACTGTCTCAGGTATGTACAGTTGTTTCCCAGAACTTTTTTTTCACATTTTATTGATTCACTAAAGATCTTAATTAATTTAAAGACTTTCAATGGCAAGCACAGCTGATATATACTTATCTATGAACACAGGTCTGACTTTAGGCATAAACCTCAGTGAGTAAAGTGAACATACTATAAAGTAGCACCTGACTAGGCCTATATAGCTTACTGCAGTTCTTGGGTATTAATAGGTGTTTTTAATGCATTTTTTAATTTCAAAAAAGTTTCCGTTTTAATAGATCAAAATAAAAAAAACGTTAAGAGAAATTTGCTTAAAATTTAAAGCCAGGAGAAAGGTTAGGATTCAGTTCAAATAGTAGGTAGATGACAGTTCAAGAGAAGACAAAAATCCTTAAATATGGAAATCAAAGCATTGAAGAAAATCAGTAATGTTTTAGTCTAAAATAAAAAAATTCTATTTCACTAGTTCGAACACACGTAATTAATCTCTCTCCTATTGAATTTGCAGTGTTACTGTGGTCTGATCTTTCCATTTAAACTCTGGAAGTTAAGATTCAACTCTGGACTTCTCCCTATCATTAGGCTGACTATTCTCTTGGTTGTTTCTTGTACTCTTATTTCTGTGTGTCCAACTCTAGTTTTCCTGGTATAGCACTCCCTTCAGCACATCTTGGAGAGTTGGTCTGGTGTTGGTAAATTCTTTCAGATTTTTCCATGCATTCAGAATGTTTTTGTCTTTTTTTCCCCCATATTAAAGATAATCTTGCTGGGTATAGTATTCTTGGTTGAAATTGTTTTTCTTTTCTTTTCTTTTTTTTCTTTTGGAGAGGTTTTTGCTATAGGGCGCGTGCGCTCGCCAGACAGAGAGAGACATAGAGACAGAAAGTGAGAAATCACCCCCCCAGGGGGGATGGTCACGCCGCAATCCCTTCTCCTCCATTCTCCTCTTGGGATCTTGGGCACGCACGCACACGCGCCTGGCGTGAGTTTTAAGCCACCGGGTCCGGGACGCAAACCGCGGTCGACTACGTGCGAGTCCAGCAACATAGCCATTACGCTAACTGCTGGTTCCCACACTTAACACTTTGAATGTATTTTCCCATTTTTTTCCTTGCTTGCATTGTTTCTGATGAGAGGTCTGATGTGAGCCTTATGGGATATCCTTTGAAAGTTAACTTGACATTTCTCTCTTGCCAATTTTAGTATCTTGTCTCTGTCTTTGGTTTTGGTCAATCTGGCTGTGATGTATCTTGGGGAAGATCTTCTTGGGTCAATTCTATGTGGGATGCTTTGTATTTCTTGGGTCTGGGTATTTGAATGCCTCTCTAGGTTTGGAAAGTTTCCTTCCAGGATTTCATGGAATAGATTATCAGTGCCCTTATTGGTTTCTTCACTTCCTGGGATACAGATGATCTGGATCTTTGGGCATTTAATGGTATTTAGTATTACTCATATGTTATTCTTTTTTTTTTTTTTTTCGGTTATTTTCTCAGTCTTTTTGGTGAATTTTTCTAGGTCAGAGGTTCTATCGTTTACAGCCGAGATTTGATCTTCTGCATGACCTAATCTACTTTCGATATTTTCAAGAGAAGTTTTGATTTCCTGTGTTACAACCTTCATCTCTAACAATTCCATTAGATTCTTTTTTATAATGTGTGTCTCTTCTTTCTGATCATGAAAGAACTTCTTCACCTCCTGGAACTTGATGTCTTTTTTCTCCTGTATCTTCTGGAGTTTGTTGTCTATATTCTCTTGAATCTCTGTTAACTTTGTCACTATGAATATTTTAAGTTCTTTATCTGACATTTCTGTGAGTTCCCTGGTATTCTTCCCTGGTGGAGGAAGAGGAGTTATTCTTTTCTATTAGAGGAGAGATATTTTCTTCGTTTTTCATATTTCTTGTGCCTCTGCAGCGGTTTCTGGTCATCTGATGGATTATATGTTTTTTCCTGACTCCTGGCTTGACCAGGACCAGAAGGGTGAAGTCTGGGGAGAGGGTCTTCAGTGGTCAAAATCTCTGAATGGGGCCACTCAGAACTCAAATATAGATGGCTGCTGATTGGCTTATCTGGACTCCTGGCTAGACAGGGGACCAGGAGGGTGAATTCTGGATAGAGGGTCTTTGGTGGTCAAAATCTCCCACAAAAAATCTTAAAAAAAGAAGCAAAACAAAACAACAACCCCAGATATTCACCCAAAATCACACAGCTAAGTAACAATTTGGAATTTAAATGCAGGTGTATAGAACTCCAGGGTATGTGCCTTTAACCAACTTCTCGAATAAGTGGATGATTCTGTGTCAGGGGTGAGGGGGGCATGAGGAGGTGCAGGGAGAGAGAGAGAAAAAAAAATCAAGGTGTAGTCACCAGAAGTCTGAACTGCAGAATGCCTTTTCGTAAAAAAAAGTCAGCATTCCAGAATCCAGGTGTGAATTTGTTACATCACACCATGATATGAGAAGACTTCAAAAAGTTCATGGAAAAAATGGAATGAAAACAGGCATTTATTTTGGTGCAAAAAAATGCTGAAATCCATGCATAATTTTTTCATAATATGAACGTTCCATGAGCTTTTTTTTTTTACTTTTTTTTTTTTTGGAGAGGTTTTTGCTATAGGGAGCGTGCGCTCGTCAGACAGACAGAGAGAGACAGAGAGACAGAAAGCGAGAAATCACCCCCCAGGGGGGATGGTCACGCCGCAATCCCTTCTCCTCCATTCTCCTGTCAGGATCTTGGGCACGCACGCACGCACGCACACGCGCCCGGCATGAGTTTTAAGCCACTGGGTCCGGGATATGAACCGCGGTCGACTACGTGGGAGTCCAGTGACATAGCCATGACGCTAACTGCTGGTCCCTCCATGAGCTTTTTGAAGACCCCTCATGCACATAGGCTGTTTTAAAAATGGGATTGTTGGGGCCAGCAGGTGGTGTAGTGGACCACCATGGCTGGATTCCCATGCAGTTGACCCCAGGTCCAAGTCCCAGACGCAGCAACTTGAAACTCACACTGAGCATGTGTGCCCAAAATCTTGGAGAGGAGATGTGATTGTGACATGGTCCTGGGGGGTGAGTCCTCACTTTTTCTCTCTCTGTCTCTCTCTGTGTGTCGCCAGTGAGCATATACACCCTATAGAAAAAATCACTCTCTCAAAAATAAATAGATAAATAAAATGGGATTGTTGGGGCTAGCCAGAATGGCATAGTGGTGAAGTGGCTGGATCCCACATGGCCAAATGTGCAGTTCAAGTCCAGTGTGGTTAAGTGCACATGCAGGCACAGAATCCTAAGAAGAGAGTGGAGAAGGGATTGTGGTGTGGCCATCCCTCCTGAGGTGGAGAGAGTCTGACTTTTTCTGTCTCTATCTCTCTCCAGCAAGTGCACACACCCTATAGCAAAACAAAACAAACAAACAAAAAAAAAGCAACAAAAAAAATCTTTAAAAAAATGGGAGTGTTCTAGCCATGCTTTTCTATAACCTGTTTTCCCACAAAAGTAAGAGCATCTTTGCATGTCAGTAAATGCATAAGGATTGTCAGCATTATTTTAATTGCCTCATAGCATCCATTGGGTGGTTGTATCATAATTTTATGAGCAATTCCCTTGTTGATGGATGTGAATGTTATTTCCAATAGTCATACTATAAACAATCCTGTGTGGAACAACCCATTAACAATTTTTTTTTTTTTTTTTTTCTTTTTTTGGAGAGGTTTTTGCTATAGGGCGCGTGCGCTCGCCAGACAGACAGAGAGAGACAGAGAGATAGAAAGCAGGAAATCACCCCCCAGGGGGGATGGCCACGCCGCAATCCCTTCTCCTCCATTCTCCTCTCGGGATCTTGGGCACGCACGCACACGCGCCCGGCGTGAGTTTAAGCCGCCGGGTCCGGGACTCGAACCGCGGTCGACTACGTGGGAGTCCAGCGACATAGCCATTACGCTAACTGCTGGTACCCAACCCATTAACAATTTTATGTGAAAAGCTCCGTAGGGCAAATTCCTGGAGGTAGGATTTCTGGGTTAAAGGGTTTGCAAATATTACTTGCTGATACCATATATGTATTTCTGAGCAAGACAGGAGGGTGGACCCTTAGTGTCGCACACCAAGGTTATTGAGATCAGTAAGCACCTTGTTCCTTATTTAAAATATTCTTTGTTTAATTGATTATAAAAATAATGTATTTCAATGTATCGGATCACCGGAAAAGTCATGACATATTGTTCTACGTTTTTCTATGCAAAAATACATCATGACTTTTCTGACTACCCAGTAGAAAATACAAAAAGTATAGAAAAGTACAATAAAGAAAACTAAATGGCCTGTTACTTCACATGGCGATAACCTCTCTATCTAGCAACTGGTTGATCTATGATCTATTTATCTAGCAAATGAATGCACTTGTTTCATTCAACATTGTAAGTCTAGCCTTATGGTGTTAAATGGCCTTTGAAAAGACAGCAAACGCAAATCTTTTTATTGTAATTTGTGCTTATTGTAGAAAACTTGGAAAATTTGGAGGCCATTAAAAACACACCCCAACTCGGTGTCCCTGTTAACGAGCTGGAATGTCTCACCCCCATGTATTTGCTAGGCATATGTAGACATTTCATTTTACATAATTAATATCAGATTGCGCTTCCAGTTTTGTCTCTTGCATTTTCACTTAACAGATCATGATTATTCCCCCACGCTGTTAATAAGTTTCTGAAACACGGCTTTTAATGACTGAATAATATTTTATAAAGCAGATCCATTTTTGCTGTTTCCAGCTTCCAGGTATCCTGCTGTCAAGTTCATCCGCGTGCGTAAGTCTTTGCACAAAAGGAAGAGTTTTCTTAGGGCATATTCCTAGAGCTAGATATGAAGGCTAGCTACAGATTGCCAAATTGTCCCCCAGAAAGCTGGTAGCAATTATATTCCCACCAGCGTTGTAAGAGAAGACCGCCACCAATACTGCAGAGGAACATATTTTTTGTCTGTGCTGGCTGCAAATGGCATTTCTTTGCTTAATATTGAGAATAAATGCTTTTTATACAGTCAAGGGCCATTTGTATTTTGCTCACAAAATTCCTATTTGTCTTTAAGCCAGTGATTTAGTGGCTTGTTGATCTTATTGATTTGTAAGAGCTTTTTGTATATTAAGAACATACTAAAAAAAAGAACATGTTAGTCTTTCGTTTTATACGTTGTAATAGTTTATCAGTGTCTTTGAAATAATTCAATCTTTCCCCTTAATATAAAGGACTTTATATGTGATCTAATGTCTTGAACTTCTTTATAGTCATTTAGTCACTATCTTTTTTTCTTTTTTAAATTCAGGATTTTTTAAAATTTTTTATTTTTTAAATTTTTGTGGTAGGGCATGTGTGCTTGCTGAAGACACAGAGAGAGAAAGTGAGAAATCACCCCCCGGGAGAGATGGCCATGCTGCAATTCCTTCTCCTCCAGTCTACTCTTGGGATTTTAGGCATGCATACCTATATGCCCTGCCTGAGTTTCAAGCCTCTGGGTCCAGGACTGAAGGTCAAACATGTAGGAGTCCAGTGCCTTAAGTGCTACTTCACCTGCTGGTCCCCAAGAAGGTCTTTCTTAACTATACATTTATCTTTCTGAGTGGGGGCCCAGGAACCATTGAACTAGAATTCAAAGCTCTTCAAGGTAAGGACAAGTGGTTCATCTCTTGCCTCCAGGCACAGATCTCTTAACTGGGGAGAGGTCTGCTGTGAGTGGATATCTAGGAACAGAATCAGCTTGTTGGCTGTGTCAGCTGTCTCTACACTGAGCTGGCACCAGAGCCTGCAGAGAGAGGGTGCTCTTCTCATTTCTACGGTGACCCATCTCAACAGACGCTGCATGGATACCATGGCCTGATAGTCCAGAGGGCTCTGGGTCACCACTTGGAGAGAGAACGCTACAGCCCCTGGCGGTGTCCAGAGAATCAACTGCCACAGTAGACCCAGAGAGCACTTAATAGGAAGTGGGAGAGATGCCCAGGGGCTGGAGGTTTTGAAGAATGGGAGGGCTGGTGGGCTGAGGGGTGTCTGGCAGAGGAATTTGGGTGGCCTCATTCGTATCTGTAAACAGGTGAGCCATGGGAACACCCGAGGGCATCTCTTCAAGCTCTTATATGGCTCTATGTTTTAAATCATTTATGAGTCCCTGTGTTTGTTCATTCATTCAGTCAGTCATAGTGCCAGGACTAGAGATTCAGTAATGGATGAACTCTGGGGTCAGTGAAGAAACAACCAACCTCGCGAATATGACAAAGCCTCAGTCAGTGAGGAAGAAGTTGAAGCCAGGCTGGGCACAGCACTGAGTGGGGCAGGATGCAGGACATTTTAGATATGGAGGTAGGAGGAAAAGGAAGGCCTCTTCAAGCAGAGACATTTGAGGAGGGGTCTGGCTAGAGTAATCAAGTGTGCAATGGGTGGGGCATGGGTCCCAGCAGGGGTCTTCGTGTGGAGACAATCTATTCTGGAATCATTGTTGAGGCTTGGACTTTGCTTTAATGGATTCCAGCCATCTTTTTAAATCATTCCACCACCCCTATGGATTTGAAATGGTGTCTTCATAACACACTAAGCTATGGGGCTATCAGAAAAGTCATGATGTATTTTTCTATGCAAAACTGCATCATGACTACCACCGACCCAATAGTGTATTTGTATAGCAGGTATTATTTTGTTGGGTCCACAGGAGAGTCCACTGAAGGTGCCATGGTGGGGAGGGGAGTGATGGGCTCTATATGGGCCCTAGGGGACATATAGAGCAATGAAATTGAATAGAAAGCCCAGGATAAACCTTCACATACTTGGTCAGTATGATTTTTGACAAGAATGACAAGACCAGTCAGTGGGGAAAAGAGTCTTTTTAATAAATGGTACTGGGAAAACTGGATACTAATATATGAAAAAAATTAAGCTGGACCTTTACCTTACACTAGATACAAAAGTTAACTTAAGGGACCAGCAGTTAGCGTAATGGCTATGTCGCTGGACTCCCCACGTAGTCGACTGCGGTTTGTGTCCTGGATCCGGTGGCTTAAAACTCACGCCGGGCGTGTGTGCGTGTGTGCTCAAGATCCCGAGAGGAGAATGGAGGAGAAGGGATTGCGGCATGGCCATCCCCCCTGGGGGGTGATTTCTCGCTTTCTATCTCTCTCTCTCTCTGTCTGTCTGGTGAGCGCACGCGCCCTATGGCAAAAACCTCTCCAAAAAAAAAAAAAAAAAAGAAAAGAAAAAAATAAAAGTTAACTTAAAATGGATTGAAACCTAAACTTAAACACTAAAAGTTTGAAACAGAAGAATAATAATTGTGAAAATCTTGATAACATTGGCTTTCACAAAGATTTCAAGGATATGATATTAAAAGCATAGACAACAAAAGAAACAAAATAAATTGAACTTTATAAATATTAAGGTTTTTTTCCTATATAAAAGGACATTATTAAAAAAGGAAAAAGGCATACAGAATGGGAGAAAATATTGGGTTGTCAGAAAAGTCATGATGCATTTTTCTATTTTTCTATGCAAAAATGCATCATGACTTTTCCAACCACCCAATGTTTGCAAATCGTGTACCTGACAAAAGTCCAATACCCAGAATATACAGGACCCCTGCCATTCAACAACAATAAAAACAAACAACACAATTTAAAAATGGGCAAAGGGCAGGTATAGACAATTATCTTAAAAAAAGTTACGAATGATCAGCAAGTACAAGAAAGCTATACATCATCATTAGTTATTAGGGAAATGCAAATCAAAACTACAGTGAGAAACCATCTCATATCTGCTAAGATGACTATTATTTAAAAAAAAAAAGAAAAAGGAGGAGGAGAAGGGGGCACAGCCGCATGGTGTAGTGGTTGTATGCTCTTCAGAGAAAGCTGAATTCTACGTGACTGGCCAAGATTCGAGTCCCAGTAGCCTGGGTGGTTTGAAAAAACACACCAAGCATATGCATGCATGCCCAGTACCCTGACAAGATGGAGAACTGGGGGGAAAAGGATTGCAGCATGACCAGGCCTCCTTGGGTGATGCTTTTTTTTCTCTCTCTCCTGTGCATATACATGCCCTCTGGCATTACAAAAGAGAACAAGAAGAAAGAGAGAAAGGAAAAATAACAAAATAAAAGTGTTGGCCAGGATGTTGAGAAACTGGAACTCCTATTCATTGTTCGTGGGAATATAAGATGGTATAGCCACTACGTAAAATAGTTTGGTGGGGGGCCAGCAGATGGCATGGTGGTTAAGGGTGCTGGATTCCCACATGGTCAACGGCAGGTCAAGTCCCAGATCTGGCGACTTGCTTTCTCCCTTTCCCTTTCTCTCTCAAATTAAAAAAAATAATAATAATAACAAAATGGAATTAAATAAATAATTCTTTAAAAAAACCCATTTTGGTGTTTCCTCAAAAATGTAGACATAAAACTACATATGATTCAGCAATTTCACTCTTAGATATATACTCAAAAGAATTGAAAGTAGGGACTCAAACAGACATCTCTACACCATACATCAATCTTTATAGCAGCCTATTCACAATAGCCAAAAGGAGGACACACCGAAGTATCCATCCACAGATGAATGGATTAGCAAAATACGGTGTATACGTACAATGGACTATTACTCAGCTATTAAAAATAAATGAAATTTTTGGTTCAACTGAGGTGGTGTGGCAGTGGCATGCTGTTCTGAGACGCTGAAGACCACGTGGGAGACCAGGGTTTTGTTGACCTGT
Source organism: Tupaia tana (assembly GCA_026018925.1). Lineage (NCBI taxonomy): Eukaryota > Metazoa > Chordata > Mammalia > Scandentia > Tupaiidae > Tupaia > Tupaia tana. Next base: position 37,661,197 of record JAKSZU010000012.1, read on the forward strand.
CACGTGCCAGACGTGCACGTGTATGTATATCCATGATTCTGGGTGACTAGAAGAACTGGGGGTAGACCACAGTGTGAGAACCTGTTGAGAGTGCTTGTCTTCCTCTCTCTGTTTCTCTCAGTAAATAAATGAACTTTATGAAAAGTGACATTTCGATACATGCTAAAACATGGATAGCCCTTGAAAACATTATGCTCAGTGGAATAAGCCAGTCACAGAAGGATAGATGCTGTCTGATCTCATGTATATGAGGTATTGAGAATAAACAAATTGATAGACTCAGAAAGTGGAATGGTGGCGAGAGGTCTTGGGGGAGGGGGAAATGCAGACTTAGTGTTTAATAGGAGCGATGTATCAGTTTAGGAAGCTGAAAAAGTTCTGCAGATGGGTAGCTGGTAAGGGTAATTCAGCAATGTGAATGTACTTAATGCCACTGAGCTGTACACATAAAAATGATTAAAATAATAAGAATAATTTTGTGTATATTTTACCACAATAAGAAAAGCAGTGGATGGTTACAAGGATGGGGGAAATAAGGAAGCTGCTGGCCCAGCCACCTTGTTCACACCTTCTGTCTCAGGTATGTGCTTTCAGCATCCAAAGATTAAGAACCAGCAGGTTCGAGGAGATGTCTAAGCACAGGACACAGAATGTACCGGATGTGCAGAGAGAGGAAGACGATCTCCTTGTGATAAAAACAGTGATTAGCAGAGAGGCCAGGCAGACTCAGACCCAGAGCCACCTGGACCCTGAGGCTCTGCTGCCTGGACTGAACAGTCCGGGTTTCTTGCTACATGACAAAGACCTCATAGCAGAAAGTGCAGGTTAAGGAGAACTAAATCCTTGTATAGCACTTGGGCTTAGGGGAAGCCTTGAATGTTCACAGCCCCCTTTAGCCTCACATGCAACTGAAGTTTACCTCCACCATCCATACAGGGCTTCTGTCTGGAAAGTTCTGCAGGCCAGAAACTTCTGTTATTTCCTGAAGTTGGTCTCTTTGCTGCGTCCCACCCACTGGTTGCACCTGCTACTCTTAATTCTCTTCCTTGGAGTTGCAAAGGCCGAGCTGAATGTCCCTCCACTCACCTGGAGGTTAACGACCTTCAGATGTGCAGAAACAGTATGACCTCCCCATGAAAGGCCTTACCCCCAGGCCAGATGCCCCCTGTTCCTCCAAAGATTCCTCAGGGCTCCCGTTCTGTTAGTTATACAGTGTGTGCTTTACTGAAGTGTTTGCACACACATAGAAAAGTGCACAAATCAGAGGTGTACAACTCAAAACAGTCATTGGGCAACACCTTCCTTACAAACCCAAAGTCCCTTCCAGTCATCACATCCCCTAAGGGAGACACCAGCCTGGTTTTTGCCCATGTAACTGCATTTTTCCTGTTTTGAGTTAGACATTATGGAATCACAAAGAACTGTTTTATCAAATCTGGTTTCTTTCTATTTTTTTTTAAGAATTATTTTATTTAATTTTATTCACCATTCTTCTTATTATTATTTTTATTTGACCAGAGAGAGACAGAAGGAAAGTGAGAAAGTAAGCTGTCAGATCCACGACTCGAACCATGGTTGGCCATGTGGGAGTCCAGCATCTTAACCACCACACCACTGGCCAGCTCCTGTGCCTGGCTTCTTTCTCTAAACATTACATTGGTGAGATTCCTCAACATTGTCTCACCTAAGGAGCACTGCTTGCCATTGCTGAATAATACTCCATTGTGGGAAGATACCACCACATATCCATCCCACTGCTGATGGGCTTGTGGGTGATTTTTGGTCTTGGCCCATTCAAATTATGACACTGGGACACTCTTGTACATGTCTTTTGGGGAACCTATATGTGAGTTTCTTTAGGCGCTTGCTGAGGGGTGGAGTAGCTAGGATGTGGGATCGGCATCTTGCAGCTTCATGAGCTACCATCAAACTTCTAGAGCTAGTGTTCATTCCATGCTCTCTCACAGCTGTGGGCAGGGAAAGCAACCAAGGGAAGTGGGGGGTAGGGAAAAGGGAAACCAGGGTAGGGATTGGGAGGAGTCAGTGTACATGTGCATAGATATATAGGTGAGGGGACAATGGCTCCAGAGTCCCATCAACAGGGCTCTGTGCCGAGGTAGCAGGTGCAGTGCTGGGTACCTCTGCCCCCATCTTTGAGAAAAACAGCAAAATTGCTGGCTCTTTTCTTCTTACATGGAGTGAGCTCCTAACCATGTTATGAGGATTTAGAAAGTTCTCAGATTCTAGGTTTTCCCTCAAAATGAAAATAAGGCAAATTCCCCAGATGGATCTACTTTTTCTTCTTGCCATTTATTCTCTTCCTCAGAGAGCCTAGTGGGTACAGTCTGTCTGGAACTACCTCTAACACACCACTTTATTCCTCCTGCCATCATATACCCTTGTCCATCCATCCCACTCACCCATCCATCCATTCATCCCACCAACCATTCACCTACCCATCCACTTATCTATCCATATTCATCTACCCACCCATCTGTGTATCCACCCAACTATCTATCTGTTCACCCACCCACCCAGCCATTCATCCACTTACCCACCCATGTATTCATTCAGTAACCCAAACACTTATTCACTCATCCACCTGCCCACCCACCCATCCTTCATCTGTTCATCTAACTATCTACTCATCCACCCACCCATCCATCCAACCATCCACCCATCCATCTGCTCATCTACCCACACATTTATCCAACCACCTAGCCATCTGCCATCCTCCCACATACCCATATACCGACCCATTTATCCATCAACCTACCATCTACCATCCACCCACATATTCTTCTACTCACCCATTTATCCATCCACCTACCATCTACCATCCTCCACATACTCATCTACCCACCCATTTATCCATCTGCCTGCCATCTACCTTGTACCCACATACTTACCTACCCATCCATTTATCCATCCACCTACCATCTACCATCCTCCACATACTTGTCTACCCACCCATTTATCCATCTACCTAGCATCTACCTTGCACCCACATACTCATCTACCCACCCATTTACTTATCCACCTACCATCTACCATCTACCCACATACCCCTCTACCCACCCATTTATCCATCCACCTACCATCCACCACACACTCACTACTCACCCATTTATCCATCCACTTACCTTCTACCATCCACTCACATGCTCATATATGCACCCATTTATTCATCCACCTACCATCTACTATCCGCCCACATAGTCATTCATCCATCCACCCATCCATTCACCTCTCCATCCATGCATCTACTTTTCCATTCTCCCACTCATCCTTCTCCCATCCCCTACTCATTTATCTCCCTACTCACCCATCCATGACACCTAACTACCCATCTAACCAGCCACATTCATTCTCACCTTTATCCACCCATTCTCTTATCCACCCACCCACCTGTGATGGTTAGTTTTATGTGTCAACTTAACAAGGTCATGGGGTGCCCAGATATTTGGTAAACAGTATTCTGGGTTTGCATGTGCAGATGTTTCTGGATGAGATTAACACCTGAACTATAGACTGAACATCCAGTCATTCAAAGGTCTAAATAGAGCAAAAAGGCTGACTCTCCTCCAAGTAGGAGAAAATTCTTCCACCTGACTGCCTGGAGCTGGGATGTTAGTCTTTTTCTGTCTTCAGACTCACACAGAAACATTGGCTCTTCCTAGGTCACGAGCTGGCTTCAGGGTTGGAACTGCACCATCACCTCACCTGAGTCCTTAGCTTGCCAGCTGCTGACCTTGGGACTTGCCAGTCTGCATAACCTTGTGAGCATGTTTCTTACAATAAATCTCTTTCTATATAAAAACAGTCTGTTGTACACATCCTGTTGGTTCTGTTTCTCTGAAAAATTCTGACTAATACATCATCCATCCCTCCATATCCTTAACTCTGTGCCCATCTGTGTGCTGGGTCCTGTGTTATATGCTGGGATTGTGGCTAACATAGGGCAATTTTTCAAATATATTCATAAAATCATATGAAAACACACCCTCAGGGACCAGCAGTTAGCGTAATGGCTATGTTGCTGGACTCCCACGTAGTCGACCACAGTTCAAGTCCCGGACCCGGTGGCTTAAACTCAAGCTGGGCACGTGTGCATGCGTGCCCAAAATCCCGAGAGGAGAATGGAGGAGAAGGGATTGTGGCGTGGCCATCCCCCCGGGGAGTGATTTATCCCCCTCTATCTCTCTGTCTCTCTCTGTCTGTCTGGTGAGCTCACACGCCCTATAGCAAAAACCTCTCAAAAAAATAAAACACACCCTCAAGTGTATGCATGCCTAGACACAGCATACAGACGCACCCAGGCCCCCACACCCACACACAAGTGCATTGATAGGACACAGGCACATGTTGCCTGCTGAGAGACACGTGCACACATGTATGTTTCCAGATATGCAAAGAGATACCTATGCAATAGCAGGTGTCCAGGCCTGTGAGCTCAGACCCACACCAAGCCAGAACTACAGAGACTGTAAACCCAGGCACACACTGATGTATATGCACAGATGTGTGCGAGTTCACATGCACATGTTCACATTCATGAACTTACACGACACCCTTGGCTAACACACGTGGCTGCATAGGCAGACCCACAGGCACAAATACACCCACATACACATGGACACATACTTTTGTACACCCACATGCACACGCACTTTGCCCCAAAGCGATCCACGGTGGTGAATAGTTTCCACGTTTCTTGCTGCTAACCAAAGTCGCCAGTTGGAACTTGTTTAATTGCCGCTAAAGAAAAAGAACCGTCAGCAGTTTCAGGCTCATGCCAACACTCAGGGTGGGTGCCCTCCAGTCCTTGGCTGCCCGGTAACCAAAACCCAGGCCCCGCCTCAGGAATGCTGGGCAGTGGGAGGGAAAAGGGAAACATGCCTTCACCCCATAATTTAAACATCTGAGCCTGGTGCACAGGCCCAGCTCAGAGCTGCCGTCCTGTGCCTCCTGTGGGCACGTGAAGGGCAGGCGGGGCTTGGCTGTCTGCATAGCTGTCAGTGCAGAGGCCTCCCCCAGCAGCATCTGCTCCCCGCAGCCCAACACCTTCTGCCCGGTCACCTCAATGGCCTCTTGCTCCCTCACATCTTAGCCCCTGCCTAGGCCCTACTGAGCTCCCAAGTGTCGAGACCCACCCTACCACTCCCTGTTCTCTCCCCTCCCACCACCTCACATAGACATGCTCCTTGGGGGCTCTCTAGGCTACCCCGGGCATCCTACATCCAAGCTAGGGCCAAGGACAATGAACTATCCCCTGACTCATCCAGGGCTTTGGTCCTCTTCTCAGCTCCACAGGCCCCTCAGTCTTGGCTGTCCTGGGCTAGACTCAGCATCTACCCGGCAGGGGGCCCTCTCACTGGCCCCGCATTTCTTCCTCCTCCCTATCCTCCATGCCTTCAAACGGGGCTGTTGTCCTCATGACTCGCATGTCCTTTTAAGCCAGACCTGGTACGGGGGTGCAGATGAGGCCGACGGGCCTGGCCAACATTCCGAGAAGGAGTTCTGAGCAGGGATTCTGAGGAATAAATTCCAAGAGGGAATTCTGAGGAGGGGTCCTGGGGAGAGATCCTGCAGAGGGACTTAGGAGTGATGCTGAAGGTGGTTCTGAGCAGAGATCCTGGGGAAGGCTCCTGAGGAGGGAATTCCGAGGAAGGATTAAGTCTCCACCCTCCTAATCCCATCACACCAAATTTCATCACAGGAATGTGGGGGACATGTATTCAAGTCACAGCACCCTAGAAGGGCCAGAAGAGGCTGCACGCCACAGGGGAGGAGGAGGTGGAGGCGTGCTGAGGCCTCATGTTTCCTGAGACATCTATGCAGGCTGTGGAGATACCACGTGTGCAACACAGAAGGGGCTGGACCCTCGCTGCAGGTGGAAGAGGAGGATTGAGGATCTCACCTTCACCCCTGCTCCCACAAGGCCTCTGCCCTCCTGCCTGCCCACATGGTGACCACCACATTTTCTGGATCCTGGCTTCTGCTGCACAGAGGGGCACCCAGTCTTTTCTCCTGTCCATCAGAAAGACAGAGACCCCTGTCCCTAGAGAGTTTCTAGTCTAGAGGGAGCAATAGGCAAGAAATCGGGGGCGGAGAGAATGCACAATTCCAGATGGAACCAGGGCCACACCCACTGCTGGGCTTCTCAAGGTTGCCCGGGAAAAGCATCCCTTTGAGGGGTGGAGGGAGCTGGACCTACATCTGACTCGTCCCTGCATCTCTCTGTGGCCTGAGCAGGTCCCTGTCCCCTTTGTGCCTCAGGCTCAGAGGCCTGAGCCCGGCCACTCTGCCGGAGCTTTTCCAGCCATGGAGGGTCCTGGGACAGGACGTGGAAGGCTCCCAATTCCAGGCCCGCTCCCAGGGGCCGTGGCTCAGAGGCAATGCGATGTCTTCATCTAGTGCAGGAGGTTATGGGGACCCGGTCAGAGCCTGGGACTCCCTCTTTCCCACGGCGCCCCTCCCCTGGCCCTCCCAGCCCTCAGGGGAGGGGAAAGAAGCCATGGGTTTCCCAGGCCCAAGGAAGGGAAGAGGCAACAGGCGGGCCTGGCCGTGGACCGTCTGCCAGTCTCTACTTCCACGGTTTGAGAGGACGGCCCAGACAGCCAGCCAGGGGAGGTGGGTAAGGTCATCCCGCGGTGGATTTCTTCAGCAACCATTGTCACCTGGAAGTCCACCCTCCTTCCATGGTACTCTGGCCTCTCCAGCCCCTTCTTCCCGCTCAGATCCCCCAGTGAGCCATGCTCTGGCTACTCCAGGGCCTTTTCACAGCTTCTTCTGCCCCTCAGCTGCCTCCTGTTTTGCACTTCCCCTTCAGGCCTCTCCCTGACTGGGTCAGACTGGGCCCACGGGCTCCCATGCCCTCTTCAGAGACATGCAGTAACTTCACCTGTAGCCACCACGTTGTGCCCTACCAGCCAGCGGGTCCCTTGAGGGAGGGCGGGAGGGAGCTGTTCCATCACGCTGGCCCCATAGACTGCTTCTGTGGGGTAGAGGGGAGCTCTGGCCTGCTCAGGCTCAGTGCAGGATGTATGACAGGCCTGGACACCCTCATCTTTAACTGTCCCGTGTCTCTTCAGGAGGCCACCTTACTTACTACAAGTTAGTGCTTGGGTCCTCACCACTCCCTTGGTCACACTGCTATGGATTTGACCAGCAGTCCAGGGCCAGCAGACTTCTTGCTGTGGAAATGGCATCCTTGTCACCTCCAGGTGCCTGGAGTTCTGGGGACAGATTAGCTTTCAAAGTTTTAGGTGGCTGGCATGGACCACAGCCCTACCTGCTGCATGGCCATGCCATGGGCCTTCAGCAGGGCCTGGTAGAGTTGGGCTCTCTCTGGGTCCCTACTGGTCCATGGGTGCATGTCTGTCTGTGTCCCCCACGAGAGCCTGACAGCATATGGTGGGCCTTGGGAACCTCCCTAAGCACAGAGACAGTGAGACACACCCTCCTGGACACACGGAGGAGACCTGACCATGCCTGTGAGCCTCAGAAAACTGCAAATCCAGCCTGGGCACTGGCACAGCAAGGGCTACGGATTGACCAGGCAGGTCTGTGTGTGTCAACTGAGAGCCAAGCACTTCACAGACACCGTCTCACCTTGCAGGAAAAGAGGCACAGGGAGGGGGAGTAACTTGCCTTGGGTAACCCAGTACACGATGACAACTGAATCTTAGTTTCTCCCGATGCCATAAGCTGGCATCATCTTATCTTCCCATCAGAATTAACTTACTCTTCTATCTTTCTTTCTTTCTCTCTCTCTTCTTCTCTTCTCTCTCTCTCTCTCTCTCCTTCTTTCTTTCTTTCTTTCTTTCTTTCCTTCCTTCCTTCCTTCCTTCCTTCCTTCCTTCCTTCCTTCCTTCCTTCTTTTTCTTTCTTTCTTTCTTTCTTTCTTTCTTTCTTTCCTTTCTTTCTTTCTTTCCTTCTTCTTTCTCCTTTCTCTTTCTTTCTTCTTTTTTTTATTTGGATACAAATTACATGCAGAGAAACAACTGGATTTTATGTGACAACTCAATGAGGACTTCTGTGTGCATTCACTTATGTAACCACCACCCGGCCCAAGATATAGAAGGTTTCCATCACCCCTAAAAGTTCCCTCGTGCTTCCTCCTCGTCAGTACTTTGGTCACCATGCATGAGTTTACCTGTGCTTGAACTTGGCATAAATGGAATCACACAGCACCATTCCTTTGTGCCTAACTGCATTGTTCAATATGACATCTTGAGTCTCAGTGCTGCTGCGTCTATCTGGCTTGTCACTCTCCCCGTCTGAGCAGCATTCCACCATCTAGGTCTACACTTTGCTGATGGGCTCGTGGAGGAGTCCAGTTTGAGGCGGTGATGAAGAAAGCTGTTGGGGGCTCTTTGTAAGAAGTTCTGTGTAGACAGTTGCACATATTCCTCCTGGGTGAAGATTCTGGAGTGGATTTGCTGGGCCTTAGGGTAGACAAGTGTAGCTTTAGAAGAAACTGATTCGAATATCTTCTAAAAATTGCGAACATGTACGGAAGTAGAAAGAGAAGAGTAGAAGGAACTCTGGAAAGCCACCCCAACCCTGATATTTGAAAGCAAATGCCTAGGGTCAGTTCAGAGGCCAGCGTTTCAGTATGTGTGGCAGAAGTCACTTTGCAGGTAGAGCCTTTGGGGGCTGGCTGCCTCCAGGGGTGGCCAGGGGGTCTGCAGAGGCACCCATCTACTGGGGAGTACCCAGAAGGAGAGCAGGAGTGTTGGGTGCTTGACATGGTGCTGGGTGAGTATGACTGAGAGGGCCTCCCCGCTACGGTCTCAGAGGTCTGGCTTGTGCCCTAGTCCCGCCCAGATCTGTGTTCCTGCTCATCTGCCCTCTAGAACAGCTCCTACTTGCTGATCTAGGACAGCCCCATTTTCCAGGCACTCTAGGTTTGTTGTTTTTGGCTTTTCTTTGGGGGGTGTGCACATCTGCACACTCAAGGCATGCTGCTCTCAACTCTCCTGTCTGTCCCAGCTGGGCATCTACTCAGCCTCCATCCCAGCCCCGGAGGCTTCTGGGTATGCCTGGCCGCCCATGTGTTTTTGCAGTTCTTTAAAATCAGTTTAATAAGGAACCCAGGGCTGAGCCTTCAAAGGCCGCTCCTCAAAAGACATCGTTTTCATTCAATCTCCCTTCTAAAGACAGTGGCTCAAGTTTTGCAGATTAATCAACAGGGCTGCCGCAGCCGAGTGCACACAGCCTCCATCACCATGCTTTGTGTGGCCCCCGGCCCCAGCCGCCAAGCCAGGACCCCGGCTCCCCAACAATGTCCGCCCGGCCTGGGTGGCACTGTGCGATCCCACTTGAAAAGGCCTTTCGCTGGGGCTGCCTTTTAAGAGGGGACAATTGGCAAGAGGCCTGGCGCTTATTCATGCAGAACAGCAGTGAAAAGTGCTCGCAGCCAGTGTCAGGGTGGGCAGTGCCCAGAGCAAGGGGCCTGTGTAAGGCCCGGGGAAGGCAGTCGCTAGGAGACAGCCCACCAGGCATCCCCCCCCACAGCCCTTTGGGGTTCACTCCGTACCCCATCCTAGCCCCACTAAGTCCCTGGGTATTAGCCACAAGCCTTTCCCGAAGCTCAGCCTAAATGTGCTGGGACGCATGAACAGTTGTGCACCCTCTCTGGGCCTCCTTTATCAATGGGTTGCTCAGGACTTTCCTAGCACCCTTGCAGCTCTGAGATGGGTTCCCATCTCCACAGCCCTCCCTGGCCCCTCCGCCACTGAACCCCTCTCCTCCGTCTTCCCAAGAAGGGTTGCCGTCAAACAATCCCTTTGTTTCACTCCATCGCACTTCACCTTCCACTCCTGTCTCCCTTTGGAGCTTGCCCCGTCTACCCCCAATATAGAAGGAGGTGGAGGGGGCAGGAAGAGAGGGGTCTGGGGTCTGGCCTGCAAGACGCCTCCGGTTGCTAGAATCATCACTCCCAGCACATGGTTTCATTCCTGCATTCCAGATGCCTGGCTCCTTCCTCCTTCCCCAAAGTCTTGAGAAACTCACATTCCACTCTTCTCTGGAGATTTAGCTTTAGGGTGGGTCTCTAGCATTGGGGAGTACCCTGGGTAGGGGCTTCCACCTTCTTTCTGTCCGGTGTTGGTTCTGGGTTGTTTGTCTGCCTGCTGCAAACACTATGCTCCTGGTACCCTCCACCTTCCCCTTCCTCACTCCCCACCTCTCTTTCCATGTCCTTTCTTCTTCGCCCTTCCCCCTCCCTCCCTCCCTCCCTCTCTCTCTATCCTGACCTGGTCTGGCCCTGTGCCCCTTCCCCTTCACACTTGTGTGGCCATTGCTGTCCTGTCCCTGTGTGCAGTGGGAGAAGGATGCCAGCTTGACCCTCTTCCCAGCCACTGTGGATTCAGCAGGGGAAGGGACTGTTGCCCACACTGAAGGGAGAAAGAAGTTGAGACTCCATGGGGGTCCAGAGCTAGAGGACAGCCCAGAGAGGAGGGTTGCCTACCTGCATTGTCTTACTTTCTCACAGGCCCAGACCTGCCATAGCTCTCCCTGTGGCTCTGGCAAGCACTTCTCTGGCCTCCGTTTCTTCATTAGGAACACAGGCTGCCACATCCACCGTTCCCTGAATTGATTAGCTAGTGAGAGGGAGAAGGTCACAGCATGTACCCACCTTTGCCCCAGCAGATTGAACTAAGGAAGTAGAAGAGCATTGAATAGTTGGATTAAAGTGAATTAATAGAGACCCGGACGAGATCAGTTCTACCCAGTGGGGTGTGCTTGTTCTTGCTCCCGACAGTCTACTCCTAAGTTTTCAGGAATTCTGTAAGCAGGCTATTAACTGTGGTTACCATCGAAAAGTCAATGATACAAAGTTACAGTTACATAAATCAGATTAAAAATAAATGTAATAAGTACCAAAAATGATTACTTCCTAATTACTTTGCTACATTTTGTTATTATCTACACTCTGAGATTATTTTATCTATTGTATTTATATGGTGGAAATATTCAGTGGCATGCTACCATGGATCTCTTCCCAGCTCTGTATTCAGTGACCTGGGTAGCTGGTGATGGACCATTGCAAGAGTGTTTGCACCATGGAAATTGGCAAACACTCATTGATTGCTTTGTTGACTGTCTGGACTTAAGCAAGTGCTGGAAAAAACAATAAGGCAGATTAAATTTGAAAATGTGTTATTCTGTAGTAATTGTATCACACATAGCATAGAAAACTGAAGACATATTCTCCCAATATTTAAGAATCATTACCCAATTCCACACACACATACACACACAAAAAAACCTATCTTCCATTCTTGACAAAAGAGTAAAATTTTAACATTACTACTTTGTTATTTTATGTAGGTGTTACTCTTTATAGTAAAGAAAAATGGCAACCCATAGAATGACTCTTGTTCATGAATTACATCTGTAAGTTGGCTATGGATACAAGGTATGCAAAATCAACAAAAACATTCAGTGGGAATCAAATAGCTGTATATTTTATTATTATATGTAAATTGGGTTTGGGCTTTAGGGAGGGCTTCCTGGCCGAACTGGTTGAAACCTAACAGATAACCCAGGAGCATTCTAACTCATGCTTCAGAAAAGTGAGAAGTCCTGAGTGCACACCATGATGAATCTGTGCCAGCCAGTTACATGTACTAGCCCTCAGACCAAGAAACAAACACTGCTAGAGCTCTGACACCGCCTGCCCTTCCGGTCACCCCTTACCCCTAGGGGTAAATGCCCTCTTGACTTGGAATCCTGTGGATGAGTTTCACCTGTTTTGATATAGCGTGTCCACTCCTTTTTTTTTTTTTTTTTTTTTTTTTTGGAGAGGTTTTAGCTATAGGGCGTGTGCACTTGCCAGAAAGACAGAGAGAGACAGAGAGATAGAAAGTGAGAAATCACCCCCCAGGGGGGATGGCCACGCCACAATCCCTTCTCCTCCATTCTCCTCTCGGGATCTTGGGCACACACACACGCACCCAGCATGAGTTTAAGCCACCGGGTCTGGGACTCAAACCATTGTCGACTACATGAGAGTTCAGCAACATAGCCATAGCTTACTGCTGGTCCCAGCGTATCCGTTCTTTGGTGCTGACTTCTCTCACGTATTGTGTAGGTAAGTTCACCCATTTTGTTGCGAGTTACTGTGATCGTCAACGGTCATCACTGCATAGTATTCAGGCTGTATCCCACAGTTTATTTATTCACTCTATTTTTGGTGGACATTTGGATCGTTTTCAGTTTGAGGGTACTATATATTCATGATTTTGCTATGAATAATCTTGTATGCCTTCTTCTGAACAAAAGTAAATATTTATTCAGAGTATAGCTACAGGAGGAGAATTTCTGGGTCTCAGCTTTGGTAGAGTCTGCAAAACAGCATCCAAAGTGGTTGTCCCATAATATCCTCCAACACTGTGTGAACACTCTAGGTGCTTCATGCTAATGTCTTTCTCTTATTTTACTTTTGCCTGTTCTGATGAGTATACTTGGTATTTCATCGTGGTTTACATTTCCCTGAGGACTAATGACATTGAAAAGTACCTGTTCAAGCCTATTGCTCTGCATGGCTTTTAAAAATGTTTATTATATTTCTTCCACTAGAAAAGGAGCTCATGTATGTGTACACAGAGAAGGAGAGAGAGACATGCAGGTACTCTCAACATGGTCTCATTGTACCACAGTCCTTGTCCTAGCTCTCCAGCTAGTAAGAAGCTTATACTCATCAAACATGTGCTTATCTGGCATGTTCACCTGGTCTCCTGGGTATCTGAGCTGACAGTTGACCGTATGGCTTCCAGCACTGCAGATCAATATGCTTTTTCTTCTTTTTTCTTTTTCTTTTGAGAGATTCTTGCTATCAGGCGTGTGCACTCACTCAAGAGACAGAGAGACAGAAAGCAAGAAATCACCCCCCAGGGAGAATGGCCACGCTGAAATCCCTTCTTCTCCATTCTCCTCTTGGGATTTTGGGCATGCATGCACACACACCTGGCATGAGTTTTAAGCTGCCAGGTCTGGAACTCGAACCACAGTCAACTATATGGGAGTCCAGTGAAGTTACCATTACATCATATGCTGGTCCCTAGATCAATATGCTATCATCTGTGCCACAAAGGCTGTGTAAAGGAGTTCTTAATAAATTCTATATATCTAGAGCAGGGGTTCCTGACCCCAGGCCGTGGACCAGTGCCAGTATGTGGCTTGTTGGGGCCATGCTCTGGCTGTGCAGCAGGGCTGGGAACAGTGGACAAGCACATGAGGCTTCATCTATATCCACAGCTTCTCTCCATGGCTCACGTTGCTGCCTGGACCGTTTCACCTCCTGCTGGGCTAGTTACAGTACTGGATTCTTACAGGAGCATGGGCCCTATTGTTGTATGATTGTTTCTTTGTATACTGCAATGTGGTCGTGATGGAAATGGGGTTCTTGGTGGATGTGGTGCCTTTGGTCATCTGGGACCAACTTCCCATGCCTCCTGTTCACGGGTTATCTTCCATGAGGCTAGGAAAGCTAGAGACCACTGTTCTAGAATGTCAGACATCTGTATTACACATAACTTCTTCCACTCTTTTGACTGCATTTTCACTTTCTTTTATTTTTTTTTAAGAGACAGACTTTTGCTATCAGGTGTGCATGCTCACCGGACAGACACACACACATAGAGAGAGAGAGAGAGACAGAAAGTGAAAAATCACCCTCCAAGGGGGATGGCCACACCACAATCTCTTCTCCATTCTCCTCTTGGGATCTTGGGCATGCACACAGACATGCCCAGCGTGAGTTTCAAGTTGTATGTCTGGGACTCGAACCATGGTTGAATATGTGGGCGTCCAGCAAAGTAACTGCTATGCCGTCTGCTGGTCCCTGCATTTTCATTTTCTTAGTCAGGTCATTTGATAAACAGAATTTCTTAATAATCTTGATAGTCTTTCTTTTAGGATTGGTACTTCCTATACCCTGTTTAAGAAATCATTTTCTGCTCTAGCACTATGAAGATGTTCCCTTATGTTTTTTGCCTAAACCTTCACATTTCAATACATAATCCATTAGCCATAGCGTTATAGGGTAAGGGTCAAGATATGTTTTTCCCATTGACTCGAACCCATTTCCTGACAAGGTCTTGCAGTGGTTCCTTTGCTGCAGCACTGACCCTGTGTCTGTGGATCTCTGCTCCATTGATGCATCTGCCTGCTTGGGTCAAGGCTGCACCCTCTGAGTTCCTATCGCTCTGCGGTTGCTTATGGTATCTGCGATCTGCCCTTTGTTTTTTCTTCTTCTTCATGATAGCCTGGCTATTCTTGGCCCTTTGCAATTTCCCATGAATTTTGGAATCTGCTTGTTAAGGTTTAACAAGCGGGACGTTGCCAGGAAAATATGGGGGTGAAGCAAAGCACATTCCAGGAAAGGGAAATCACTTCGTTTAGTCATTTTTCCATGCGTTGAGCACCTCCTTTGTTCTAGGCACTGGGAATCCAGAGCTGCATAGATTAGCACCATGCAACAGCCTGGGAAGGAGGTCCTGCATTTATTTACATTTACTGACGAGGTACTTGCGATCTACGGTAAAAAACCTACTGACTGAAGTTCACCAAGTAAGTAAAGTGTGAATGTACAGCCAGGCCTAGGTGGGTTCATTCATTCATTTATTCATTCTGCAAGTACTAACAAAACACCTGCTATGTGCCAGACACTGTGCTAAGTGCTGGGGCTACAGCTGCCACAGTCCTTGTTCCTAACCTCTTGCATCTGTCCAGGAAGCCAAATAGACTGAAGTTTGCAAGATGAAGAAAGGGGAGACATTCCAAGACAAAGGAAGAGAATGTGCCATTCTCATCCTAGTGGAGGTGATGGTGGTTGGCATCAAGAAGGAGGGTGAGGGACTGGAGAGAGACCACAGGGGCACAGGTAGAAGAATGCAAAGAAGAGCAGGAGGGTCAGAGCCAGAAAGCAGCAGGTAGGTCATAGGAGGCAGAAGAAGTAGGGCTGGAAGACAACAGACTGCCCCGGCACCTTGAAGGCCAGGCTCAGAGTCTGCACATACAGTTCAATCGGCAGAGGGAGGCAGGGTTGTATGGTCCAATTCCTGGGCCTTGAAGCCTAATCAGCCTGAAGCAGAGTGAGGAAAGCTTCTGTGTTAGGTAGGGGTTCAGGGTCAGTGACCTTCTTAGGCACCTCTGCCTGAAGTTCTGCGACTTAGCACAATCTCTTGCACACAACGTGTGTTTAATGAATGAATGAATGTATGAGACACTGTCTGCAAGCACTGAGTCATGTTTATTCCCAAAACACTTTCTGTTATTTCACTTCTTCCCTCAATAACCCTGGAAAACATAATCTCAGAGAGAGGACTGATGATCCATGGCTAAAACCTCCCTTATGGTTGCCCAGTCCCAAGATCAGAGCAGCACTTCTTGGTCCAGCCTGTTCCACAGCAAATAAACATCTTTGAGTGGAGTTATTCCTGCTGACCGAGAGGTGCTGGGCCAGCCCCTGAGCATCCTAGGGGCCAGGCCCCTCCATTCAGCTGCCATGCTCAGCCAAGATGGGGTAGAGGCTAGCCTTAGGGTCAGCAAGCATAGTGGACAGTCCTACCCCACCCTCTGCCTACCATCCTGTTATTCACAATAGAAAGAACAGAGGCCCAGGGAGAGAAGGGCTTGCCCAAGGTCCCAGCTCACCCTCTTCCCAGCTCCCTGAGCAGGGGAGGACTGCATGCAGCTAGACAGGGCCTCATTTAGAAGGGCCTTGCACAGTTTTATGCCCTGGGCTGCTGTCTTGAAATTCTTACTCACTTTGGAACCAGGGCACTGCCTTTCATTGTACACTCGGCTCACATATTTTTACCTGGTCAGTCCTGACCCTGCCACCTCCTCCTTCCAGGGCAGCAGAGCTAAGCTTTTCCCTAGGGATGCTTGTCCATTGCAGGACACAATTGCTCTGATTATATGTCAGGAAGCACATTATAAAAAGGGCAGGAAGAAAAGGAACATTCAAACCCTTCCTGGTGAAAACAGAGGCTCATTTTAGCTTCAACATCAGAGCATCTATGTGCCATGGCCAACCCAGAGGGAAATGAAACCGCACGGGTCATGGTGAGGAGCTCTGACAGTGACCCCCTGGAACCTGTTGCCTGTGGACTGTGCTCAGGACTGCCCAGGGAGCAGGCCAGGATGCTGCCCTCACACCCTTAGGCAGGATGGCATGGCACCTGGAGCCTCAGGAACACTGTCCTGGCTGGCAGGCTTCTGGAAAAGATGCACTGGGCTGGGCCTCCGTCTCTCCCCCATGAGCAGTATCTCCAGAGGACCAGCCTGTCAGAGGCTGGTACAGTTTTCATGGAATAGCTGAATCAAGTATAAGAAGCCCTTTCCACAGTGCCAGGCTTAGGTACACACTCAATAAAAGAGAGCTTGTTGGAGTATTAGCACCCAGAGGTCCCCATGGAGTATACCACCCCAAGGGGCTGCTCTGGAGAAAGCAACTAGGGTGAGGAGAGTAGCACTAGGCAGGAAGAGGTCATACCATGATGCCTCCACAATGGCCCCTGAAGAAACGTCTGAAGCTGGCATTCCCCATAGATGCCTCAGTTGGGCAAAGAAAGAGAAGTTTTTTTTCTTTTTTTGAGAGGTTTTCGCTATAGGGCGCATGCACTCACCACAAAAACAGAGAGAGACAGAGAGACAGAAAGTGAGAAATCACCCCCCTTGGGGATGGCCATACCACAATCCATTCTCCTTCATTCTTCTCTTGGGATCTTGGGCATGCACGTACATGTGCCCAGTGTGAGTTTAAGCCACGGGTCCAGGACACGAACCACGGTCAATTACATAGGAGTCCAGAGACATAGCCATTACGCCAACTGCTAGTCCCCATTTTTTTTTAAACTTTTTCATCCATAGTCTTTGGATGTGAATCATCCCAGAAAGAGTGGGACCTCTGGCAAGGCAACCGTCTACAGCTGAGACAAAACCTCAGGGAGACTGGCAGCCCAGGCTGTGCTCCCAGCAGGCCAGTTTGTGGCTCTTTCAAGCCAGCAGTTCTGGGGGGAGTAGTTGTGGTGTGCTCAGTGGATCACAGTGCCATGGCCTTCTCCCGTACCTCCTTGCTGTAAAGTGGGTCCCTTGGTATCTTGTGAGGCTATGTGAGCTCCTAGGTGAGTGGATCAAACACTTGGTAAGCCCTCAACACTGATGCTGTCGGAGGCCCTGGGGGCAGGGAAGGCAAACTTGGATCTGGAAACGTGTCAGTTCCTATTAAGATGAGACTCTGGCTAAATACAACTCACTGGCCACCAAGTGGCTCGCTGGTCTCTGTGAGAGAGGAACCTCGTCAGGGACATCTGGCAGAAGCAGGAGCTAGATCAGCCTGGTAAGTGGAGCCCCTGCTGAAAGACCCCCTCAGAGCCTTCATCCCTGTATCATGGCTACTCTCTTCAACAGCCCATTATGCCAGCACTGGAATGGCCAATGTTAGAGGTGGCTCATGTCAACAGGCTGGCCCAGTTCTCCTGCTCAACCATGTGTGCTCCCTGGCGGGAGTTAGCGCACAGCAAGGACCTTCATCCTTCACTCCTACTCCTGGATGTCCATCCCTCTGCCTCTATGCCCCAGCTCTCCTTGTCTCTTGTCTTCCTACCTTTCTCCTTCTGGGCCCCTGGGAAGCTGGCCAAGCCACTCAAATATAGAGACTCAAACATAGAGACCGCATCTCAGTCCCTACAGGCTGAGTTCAGGCTGCTTCTCTTTCTACACAAAGTCGATAGCCAGGTGTGTCACGCTAAGCTCTGCCCAGCAGGATTTTTCTTTCTGTAAGGTCTTCCATATTTCAAGGTCATCCCTGAATGAAGCCAGAGTTCAGCAATGATCTGAACTTTGAGCTTTATTCTCCTGTGTCCTCTGCCCCCAGGGATCTTGCAAACACCCCTGGAGATGAGCTGAAGGGGGCACTGATGAATGAGGTGGAGGGCGGGCATATTTGCTTATGCTCTCTGGTCTCTAGTTCAGTTATCAATGCCCATCTTCTTATGATGCATTCTTTCTGGGTGCACTCAACCTCATGAGTTGGTGAGTCTGATTGAACCCAGTTTATGATGGGCAGTTTGGGCCACATGGTTCCCAACCCTAAAGAAGGAGGAAACTGGAACATGGATCTGGACGGCAAATAAGGCCATGGCCTCTCGGAAGGGGAGACTGAGGCAAGCACTGGCTCTCAGGACTGTGGGGTTGTGTGCAGGAGTGCTCTGTCCTCACATCATCCATTCACCTAATAGCTCTTGATGCCCACTCTGTGACAGAGTTTGAACAGGGCCCTGGGACACAGAAATCCAGCAAAATCTGACTTACAACGAGCAATAGACAGTGAAAGTCACACAGTGAGAAACATCTTGTAGAAAGAGAATTCTGTGGAGTGAAGCCTCCTGGGCATATTCAGCTTCTAAAGAGCGTGCATTCCCTCACAAGGTCCACAGTCTGGAAGACTTCCTGGAGGAGGGAGTAGTTTCAAAGCCTCCCAAAACCCTGATGAGAAGCCCCTTCTAGATGGACTATAAATTAAGATGCTACCTGCTGAGCACTCATGCTAAACTATTGACGCCTGTTTCCTGATTCAGTCCTCACAAGAGTTCAGCTGGGTGGCTATGTTATACTCCTGTTCCAGCTAAGAAATGTGAAGCTTAGAGGTAAGGTGTCTTACTCAAAATCATCCAGGGTTGAGATTCGACCTAAGTCTGCTTGTCCCAAAGCCCATGTCTTTAACATGTGGTGCTTTTTGGTGCTGTTTACCAAATTCTCCTGGTTTTCATCTCAGGGACCCAGGCAGGCACACTTCCTAACTCTCTGTTATTGGGAGAAGTCACAAGACTAGAGCTGGCCAATGAGTTTCAAGTAACAGTGATGCTACCTTACGTCCTGGCTGGAGCATTGACTTGCCAGAGCATGATTTTCCTGCTCTGCATTTTGGAAAGGTGGTTATCCTGTCAGCGAAGGTTAACACAGGGCTGTGAGGGACATGCTGTGTGAATGAGGAATCAGCTTCTGTTGTTTCCAGCTGTAAAGATTTGGTGTCACTTGTTACTGTAGCATAACCTACCGGGCCTGACTGATACATGATCCAACTTGACTATATTGTGATGGGACCAAGTGAACTCAGGGTGTGACTGTCTGTTTACTTGAAAACAGAGCCTGGAGGTTTTGAGATGAACCAGACAGGTCTATGCTAGGTGGCCTCTGCTCCTCTTCTGATCTGACAATGAGCTCTGACCATCTGCAATTTCCCGAACATTTGTCTTCAGCATCACTTGTCTTTCTTCCCTCTTGCTCTCCCTCCATCATTTCCAGCATGCTGCTGGTGGCTTCCCCCAATCCTGGCCCCAGCACAGCAGCTCTACTATGAGATTCCAAGAGCATCAGGTAAGCAGACCCTCTTGAGGTACTGGGCAGTTAAGTATCCCACTGTGCAGACAGTGATTTGGTGGGCAGCCATGGACATGTCTCCTTTGGCATGAGCAGATCTCTGGCTACTGCCATGCCCACAAGCCCACTGGTCTGCTGGCTTCTCCATCTTCCTTGTAAACCAACCACATGGGAGTCCTCTGTGTGCTCCAGCACATCCCAGTTCTGGGCCCTTTTGGGATAAACCTTAGGAACTCGGAATGAATGAGGTACTCCATGCCTGGAGTTCTCCCACTGTCTCAGAGACCTCTGACAGGGGTCCTTAGGATTGGCGTCAACTTCTTGGTGCAAATAAGTCTGGTGGTTGTTTTAGGCAGGACTAATACAAAGTAGTCCCATGCCAGGAACCCAAAGCCTCTCCATCCCAGAGCCCAGTGACTTATATCTGTGGCCACTGGTGCCCCTAAGTCCTGTGGCTGAGATTCCAAAATGGCAGCCGAGCATCTGTGGCTCTGGCACAGCCACCCCTCACTAGGTGGCTCTCCTTGGGGTCTGAATCTTAATGTCATCAGGCCAAGGCATGCCAGTGGCCAGAATCTCTGGGCATCCTGACTGGCCCTAATACTACTGGCCTAACCAGCTGCTGGGGTAAGCCTGGCTGCCTAAGTCCTCTGTGCTCCTCCTAGGGGGTCCAATTCCCATGGGAGAGAGTGATCTTGTTCTCCTGGCTCTGAGAAGGTTGCTCTGAGAGCCAGAGGTTACAAAGCTGGGAAGGTGCCCCAGAAATGTGTCCCAGAGAATGTCTAGCCTTCCCAGTCTTCACCCCCAAGTGACCAGTCCAGGGCGGGGAGGAGCCAAAGCCTGCAACCTGGTCTGTAGCCCTGAATGTGGTCTGGCTCCCCGACTGACCTAGGCTGGTCCCCACGGGGCCTCAGATTCCAGGCAGTACCACCCAGGGCCCCTTCATGGGCTCTGGAATGATAAACAAACAGGCATAAGCAGTGGAAACATCTCTGACTCTCCAGGTTAAGACAGACTGGGCTGGGATGGAGAGAGACCCTAGAGGGGCCACCTCGGAGGCAAACAAGCTGCAGCCTGTGTGCAGGGAGCTGACCAGATGCCCTTCAGCTGCCTGGGAGCCAGCATAGACAGATGGCGTCTATGCTTAATGGGACAGAGAAGGGGCAGAGGCATCCTCAGCAGCCCACCCAGCTACGCGCCCACCCAAGGACTCTGGGCCTGCCATGCCAGTTGGGAGAGGAGAGCCAGGAGGAGTAAGACCTGCCCACCTGGCACACCAAGTGACCTAGCCAGATCTCTCCCCTCTGGGAGCCAGGGTCCTTGTTGTGCAGGCAACAGTGGGCAGTTTTTGGACAAAGGAATGACCAAGGCACCCTGCATAGGCCTCCCTGGTGTGGGAAAGGGAGGCAAGCAGGTTCTGGTTGGCATCTGGCCTCTTGCTCTGGATCCTTGGAGGACGAAGATAGTAACAGCCAGAGTTGTCATGAGAGCTAATACTGGCACCTGCGTGTCGGAACAGCTCAGGGCTTCGCCTGCCATACCATGCTCCTGACCCTCAGCAACCAATGATGCCTTAGGCCCAGTGATTGCTCCTGTGTTTGGATGAGGAGCCGGGAGCCCAGCTGAGTCCCAAGACAGAGGAAAATCATGTCTCTTGTCTCCCCTTTCTATCTCTGCAATGGCCTCACTGAGCCCTTTCAGGGATGGCTCTATCCAAGGAGTTTTTTGTTTATTTGTTTATTTTATTTCTCAACGTTATGGTTCGAGAGGAAAGAAAGAGAGCTTCATAAAAAGTTAGAATGGGGAACCAGCAGTTAGCGTAATGGCTATGTCGCTGGACTCCCACGTAGTTGACCACGGTTAGCGTCCCGGACCCGGTGGCTTAAAACTCATGCTGGGCGCATGTGCATGCGTGCCCAAGATCCCGAGAGGAGAATGGAGGAGAAGGGATTGTGGGGTGACCATCCCCCCTGGGAGGTGACTTCTCGCTTTCTGTCTCTATGTCTCTCTCTGTCTGTCTGGCGAGCGTACGTGCCCTGTAGCGAAAACATCTCAAAAAAAAAAAAAAGTTAGAATGGAATATATTTGTTGAACACCTCCTGTGTGCTACTCAAGGATTCTCCTCCTCTGTCTGCCCCTTCCCCACCTCTAGCATTGCCATCTGCTTCATGGGCATCAGCGTTAGTACCAGCATCACTATTATCATCACCAGCATCACAGCATCACTAACTTCACCAGCATCACAGTATCACCACCAGCACCACCACGGGAACCATCAGCATCAGCATCACAGATGTCACCAGCACCACCAGCACTACCATCGGAACCATCAGCATCAGCATCGCGGGTGTCACCAGCACCACCAGCACTAGCACCAGAACCGTCAGCATCAGCATCGCGGGTGTCACCAGCACCACCAGCACTAGCACCAGAACCGTCAGCATCAGCATCACAGGCGTCACCAGCACCATCAGCACCACCACCGGAACCATCAGCATCAGCATCACAGATGTCACCAGCACCATCAGCACCACCACTGGAACTGTCAACATCAGCATCACAGATGTCACCAGCACCACCAGCACCACCACCGGAACCATCAGCATCAGCATCGCGGGTGTCACCAGCACCACCAGCACCAGCACCAGAACTGTCAGCATCAGCATCACAGGCGTCACCAGCACCATCAGCACCACCACCGGAACCATCAACATCAGCATCACAGGTGTCACCAGCACCACCAGCACCACCACCGGAACCGTCAGCATCAGCATCATGGGTGTCACCAGCACCATCAGCACCACCACCAGAACTGTCAGCATCAGCATCGCGGGTGTCACCAGCACCACCAGCACTAGCACCAGAACCGTCAGCATCAGCATCACAGGCGTCACCAGCACCATCAGCACCACCACCGGAACCGTCAGCATCAGCATCACAGGTGTCACCAGCACCATCAGCACCACCACTGGAACCGTCAACATCAGCATCACAGGTGTCACCAGCACCATCAGCACCACCACCGGAACCGTCAGCATCAGCATTGCGGGCATCACCAGCACCACCAGCACCACCACCAGAACCGTCAGCATCAGCATCACAGGTGTCACCAGCACCATCAGCCCACCACCGGAACCATCAGCATCAGCATCGTGGGCATCACCAGCACCACCAGCACCACCACCAGAACCATCAGCATCAGCATCGCAGGCGTCACCAGCACCACCAGTACCAGCACCACCAGCACCAGCACCAGCACCAGCACCAGCACCACCAGCACAAGCATCAGCACCAGTGTGACCAGCAGCATCAGTCTCATCCCAGATCCTGTTTACTGGAGACCTACTTTGTACAGGATGTGAACCATATGTTTTTTAGAAATGTTAAGGAGAGAGTATTGTTTCATTTTTACAGACAAAGAGAGAGACAGGAGAGAGAGAGTGATCGAAAGATGCTACCTATCTTTGAAGATAGAGGAAGGGGTTGAGATCTGTGGAATTCAGGCAGCCTCTATAAGCTATAAAAAGTAACTGAATGCTCTCCTAGAGCCTCCAAAGGAAGACACCCCTGCCTCCTTGTCCTTAGACCATTGAGCTCAGAGCTGTCATTTTAAGTCACCAAGTTTGTGGGCCTTTATTGCAGCACTCGTAGAAACGCGTACACTGGATTTAGGGTGTCCACTCACAGGATGTCTCCTCTGAAAACAGAGCAGCCATTCTGCACCCCCTTCTCATGAAATGTCCCCAGAGCACACACTGCTGGGTCGCTTTATTTCCGTTATAATACTTATTTGTACCTGTCCTTTCCTGCCCGGATGGCATCTCCATGGGGCAGGGACCTCTTCTCTGGCTCACTGCTGCATCTAGACACAGCTGTCAGTCTCCACGGGCTGCTGTGACAAAATACCACAGAGCGGGGGTTCAAACAACAGAGATCTCTTCTCTCACAGTTCTGGAGGCCAGAAGACTAAAACCAAAGTCCCAATATCATCATTTTCTGATGAAGGCCCTCTTCGGAATTGCAGGTGGCTGCTGTCTTGCTGTGTCTTCAAATGGGAGAGAAAGGGAGAGAGAGAGAAAAAAAAAAGTGCATGGCAACCTCTCTGCTGTCTGTTCTTTCTGGGCGCCAATCCGATCACAGGGCTCCACCCTCAGGATCTCGTCTCACCCTAATTACCTTTCAAAGGCTACATACTCAAATACCATCACATTGACAGGTATGTAGCCTTCAACATATGAATGGGGAGAGGAGTACAATCCAGTTCAGAGGGAGGGCTTCACCAGTGGGAACACAGAGCAAGTATTTATTTGCTAAATGAGTGAATGACTGAGTGGTTGTATTCACCAGTAAAAGGCAGCCTTCCCCCAGCCCCATTCTTCAGAAAATGATGCCCACAGGGCATTCAGAGTCCCTAAGTGGGTGAGCACCCAGGGCTGCAGCCCCATATCCCTCTCTCCACTTTGTAGGCCCCTGAGCAGAATCCTGGGCTGGGACACAGGCCAGGGCTCAGCCACAGCCACAACTCGGCATGGGAACCAGCAGGGGCAGATCCTGCCTCACACCTGGTGGCACTGCTGCCTCCACGCCTCTCTCCTCTCCCCTTTTCTCCGTAGGTCTCTCTGGGTCAGAGACCGCATTTGTCTCAGCTCAGATTCCTCCTTGGAAGGCTTCTGAGGCCCCAGGTGCTCACAGAGCACTCACAGACCCAGCCTGCTTGGAGAGCTTTCATGCAGCTGTTTATAGGAGGGAGCCGGACTCCAGTACTCAAAGAATAAGGGGTGAGCGAGAGAATGAATGCAAGGCCTTTACAGGAGGAAGGGGCTTTGGCTGGGGAGTCAGGCAACCTGGGGTCAGTCTCGCCTCTGTTTTGGGCTGTCGCTGTGTCCTTGGGCACATTCCTACCACACTCAGACCTCAGTTTCTCAAAGGCTCAGCACCATCATTCTCAGCTCCTCGGCTACAGACCCTGAATCCCTCCCACATGAGTTCTGGGGTCATCAAAAGTGGGCTAGGCTAAGGGGTCGGCAGGTGGCACAGTGGTTAAGGGCACTGGACTCCCACATGTTTGACCATGGTTCAAGTCCTCGACCTGGCAGCTTACTTTCTCACTTTCCCTCTCTCTCTTCCTCTGTCTCTCTCTCTCTCTCTCTCTCTCACTCTCTCCATCTCTGGTCAAATTCAAATAAATAAATAAAGTTAAATAAAAATTATTCTAAAAAGAAAAAATGTGGGCTTAGGAAGTCAGAGGCCCCTTGGTAGGAGCTCAGAGCAGAGTGTGACCCAGCAGGCGCTGGGGGCCCTGTAGGTAGGGGCTGGGCTAGAGCCTGGGGACTTGGTTGGGCAAATTTCAAAGTCTCAGGAAAATGGGTCTGACAGTTTCAAACAAAAGCCCCTTTCCCACTTTGGTTCTGAAACAGGGCAGGGAGTCAGAGCAAGTTTTAAGATTCAGTGCCCAGTGCTGTATCTCAGCAGGTGGACAGACCTGGGGGCCATCACTGGGGGGAGTAAAGGAGCCAGAGTGTACCAGGACAGGACACAGCCGGGACGGGAGGAGGTGGGGAAGGCTGTCTGCCCATGAGAACAGTTCTGCACAGCAGGGCCCACCTGCAACCCAGGTTGCCCAGCCCAGGGTCCGAATGCAGAACCCGATGCTGCTGGATGCTCACCTGCCACTGCTCGCACACCTGCCAGGGTAGTGGGAGAACAAGGGAGCTTTCCTTGTCACTGAATTGAGAGTAAGCTTTTCTGGAATGTGAGTCTGCAGGTGTACCCCTGTCAGCATGAAGTGTGGCCTCTTGTGCATGGCCTAGGAGCCCCTAGGACTCCAGGTCTCCTCTGAGCACATTGGAGAAAACAAGTCAAGTGGGACCCTATCTGCCCAAAGTGACTGTAAGTCCTGCCGATGCCTGATGGGCACCATGCTGCTTGGCCCTAACCTGGAATCACCTGATCTATCTCCTCTCTCAAAGGTCTTTAGGAAAAGGCCCAGGCCGTGGGAGTTCCCGCTGGCCGAGGGAGAGCCCCCCGCCCTTTCCGCGTGGCCTCTGCAGGACATTACCTCATCCCTCATGGGGCAGCTCGGCCCCAGGCCAGCAGATTGTGCTGGAATGTGCTTCCTGCTCCTCCAGCTCCGTCTGATGGGGTGTGCAAACCAGCAGAGATGCAGTGCCCGCCCCCTCCCCACCAAGAGCTCAGAGCTTCAGCCCCCAGATCTGTCCTGAGCAGGGGTCCACCTGCCTCAGGGTCCACCTGCTGTGGCCCTGGGGCTCTGGCCCAGCCAGCAGCAAGCAGAGAGCAGGAGTGAATGGAGTTGGCCTCTGGCTGAGCTGTGGGATCGGCAGGAAACAGATGCACGCAGAGGAAGCATCCGTGCGATGAGCAGAGGCTCCCTTTGAAAGCACAGCCCCAACCCACCCCATGCACAGCGGTGCCCAAAGGGGCAGGCTAGGAGGAGCCTCTGTGGCCTGAGGTGCCCTTTCCTGGGCACTGGGGAGGAGCCGCACCACCAGACCTGGTTCCCTCTACAGTCATAAAGTACTGGGGCTCGGGTCACATGAGCAAACAGGTGACAGGTGGAGCTCCCATCCTTCCATAGCATCATCCTGCAGCCACCTCCGGGGCCACAGGAATTTGACAATGGGTGTGGACTCAGGTCAGGTCCTGTCCCAGCTCAATCACCAACTCCCAGGTGCCCTGGCCTGATGTTGCACCCCACAGAGTCTGTTTCCTTGAGTAGCCCGGGTGGGGGCGGAGCATGGCCTGCTCCGTGCTCACCACCTACAATATTCGCTGTATTTTTCTGCTCAGGCTGTCCTAATAAAGCACCCAGACAGGTAAACCACGGACGTTTACTGTCTCAAAGTCATGGAGGCTGGAAGTCCAAGATCAAGGTGTCGGCAGGGTGGGCTCCTTCTGCGGTCTCTCTCCTTGGCTTGTTGATGGTGTCTTCTCCCTGTGTCTCATATAGTTGTCCCTCTGTGTATTATTTGTGCCCTAATGACCCCTTCCTTTAAGGCCCTCAGTCAGATTGGATTAGGGCCTGCCCCAACGACCTCATTTAACTTTACCTCTTTGACCGTCCTGCCTCCAAACAGAGGCACATTCTGAGATGCTGTTTGTCAGGACATCCAAGACTGAATTATGGGGGAAGCATGACTTAGCCCACGACACTCCTCAGGGAAGCAGAACACCACTATTCATTCATTCACTCATTCATTTATTCTGCAGACACTGACTGAGCACCCTCCAGTGCCATGAAAGGTGGGGGGGGGGGGGCACACGGATGGACAAGGTGACAGGAGTGGCCTCCAGGGCTCACAGACTGAGAAGGCAGAAAGCAAAAGTGGAATGAAACAAGGAGACAATACAGTCTTTAGGTGAGAAGTGCCTGGAGTCAACCTTGATATCTTCTCTTACCTCTACATCTAGTAAACCTGGTCAATAGAATCTTCAAGAACCTTCTAGTAAGTCCACCCATAGAACTTCCTAGTAAGCCTACCTTTGGAAACTTCTAGAATCTTCTAGTTAGCCTTTCCTTCAAAACCTGACTGCATCACTACACTGTGATCACTCTGGTCCACCACCCCGGTCCTGCTCATGTCCTTGCCCTCCCTCGGGCCCTTCTCAGCCCAGTGTTGGGGGAAAGGCTGTCAAATCCAGATCAGACTGTGTTCCTTTTCTGCTCAGAATCCACCCATTGTTTCTGGCTTCTATCAGAATAAATACCCAAGACCCCACAACAGCCTATAAGGCCCCACCTAGGGTGGTATTGGGTAGCCATTCCCAATCTCTCTTACAACTCACCCCTTCACTCTGATCCAGCTACCTTGCCTCTCTGCCCCTTCCTCAGTGCCTTTGCACTGGCCATTCCCTCTGCCTGGGCTCTGTTTTAGAATTACTTTGTTACTAATAACAGAAATACCTGGGTCTGATAATTCATTAGGAATAGATATTGATTTAGCTCATAGTTTTGGAGGTCTAAGGTCAAGGGGCCACATCTGGTGAGGGTGTTCTTGTTATTGGATAATGTGGCAGCGGGCATCCCATGGCAAGTGCTTGTGTGTCTATGTCCACATCTCTCTGTCTTGTTCCTTCTATGTATAAACCCACCAGGACTCAATCATGGGGAACTCACCTGGAGGCCTAATCACTTCCCAAAGGCCCCACCATGCAACACCACAATCAAGTTAAATCTCCCTCACTCAACAGTGTTACAGCTCACCCCCTTTTCAACACATGAACATGTGGGAGATATATGCAAATCATAGCAACCCTGCTTTCCTTAGATGCCCATGAATCCTCTCCCCTTTCTCAAGTCTTAAGTGAAACAGCCCCTGACCATCCTGTTTAAATTATCTCCTCACTGGCTCAATTCCCCTTCCTGCTCAGTTCTTATTCCCAACATCACCTGCAAAATGTGCAATTTTTGTTATTTTGCTTGTTTTTCTCCCTCAACTTCACATGACCTTCTTTCCTCTGTCTCTCCCCTATTGTCTGTCTCCTTCCTCTGTGTGTCTGTCTCAAAATCTGGGTCCTCTACAGGACCCACCCTCTGTGGTGCAGCTGTGGAATTGGGAGCCACATGCTGGCTACCATTTGAGTCCTCAGTCCAGTTGGCCTGAAAACATCCCAGGTGCATATGCATGCCTGTGCTCAGGATCCTGGCAGCTGGAGGACTGGAGGAAGGGATTGTGGCATGCCTGAGCCCTGTAGAGGGTGCATGTCTCTCTCTCTCTCTCTCTCTGTCTCTCTCCTCTCTCTTACACATACATGTGCTCTATCATGAATAAAAGAGAGAGAAATCCCTCTACTACTTTCCTGTAAGGACACTTGCCATTGGATTTAGGGCCCACCCAGGTAATCAGGATGATCTTTTCCTCTCAAACTCCTTAACTTCATCAATGTGTCCTCTCTACAAGGGAAACCTCAGAGCTGCTTCTCCGTCTGCTATGACATTAGACAAAGCATCGGCATCTGGTATATATAGCACTTAACAAACAGGAAGGAGGAAAAAAAAAAAAAAAAAAAAACATTGGAAAATGGGGAAAGGGCCAGCAGGTAGTGTGGTGGTTAAGACACTGGATTCCATATGGCCAACTATGTGGTTCCAGTCCTGGACCTGGCAGCTTGAAAAACATGCCAGGTGGGTGTGCACACATGCCCAAAATTCCAAGAAGAGAATGGAGGAGAAGCGATTGCAATGTGCCCATTCCCCCATGGTGTGACTTCTCACATTCTCTCTCTCTCTGTCTCCCTCCAGCGACTGCCCATGCCCTATGACAAAAATCTAAAAACAAAAACAAGAAAAAATTTTAAAAAGAAAAGAAAGAAAGAATAATAGGGGAAACCATGACCAAAGAGGAAATTTAAGGTAGAGGCTTGAGTGTCAAATAACCAGTGAGAAACTGTTCAACTTTACAGGGTAATGAATGTGAATTCAAACAATGTCATTACTTAACACTCCCCTCCTCACCCAAGATATACAAAAATGTGGAAGTCTGATGATAGCAAATGCTTCAGGAATGCGGAAAAACGGGAAGGCATGCTTCACCAGCGTAAACTGGCCAAATCACTTTGGAAAGCAATATGGCCTTTCATGGTAGAGCTGTGCCTAGTTCAGGAACCTGCAATTCTGCTCCTGTGTGCTCACCCATACACACAAAGGGACCTGTACAAGAAAAATTGCTGCAGACTTTTAAAAAGTTTCTTCTATTATTAGTAGCATTACTATTATTATTATTTAGTTTTTGTTATAACCTATGTGCACTTGCTGGAAAGAGACAAAAACAGTAAGAGGGAAAATGAGAAACCACCTCCCGCTGCAGGAGAGGCCACACCACAATCCCTTCTCCTCTTGGAATTTTGAGCACACACACACGCACACACGCACACATACACACACACACCTGGTGTGAATTTTAGAGGATGACACACACCCTCTACCCTGGGTCTGGGACTTGAACCAAGGAGTCAGCCATGTACTAGTCCAGCTGCCTTAACCTCCATGCCACCTGATGGCCCTTTGCAGCATTTTTAATAGCCCATTTGGCAAAAGCCCAATAGTCTATATATTGCACACACACGCGTTGTGGATAAATGTGGGTTGGATAAATTGTGCTGTTTCACGCTATTGAATGCCATGGTACAGTGCACATGATTAAGTGTGCAGGGTGCCTCTGTCGGCATGGGTGAGACTCAGCAACATGATATCGAGACTAAAGAGACAGAACGACCAAATGCAATGTGGCATCCTGAAGTTGCGGGGTACTGGGACAGAAAAGGACATTTCCCCAAAAAAGACTGGGGAAATCCAAACAAAAGTCTGTCATTTATTTAGGGTGGTGCGCCAGTGCAAATCTCATCGTTTTGATGAATGGACTATGGTTCTGTAATATGTTAAGATGAGAGGAAATGGGACCAGCAGTTGGCGTAATGGCTATGTCGCTGGACTCCCATGTAGTCAACTGTGGTTCGAGTCTCGGACCCGGTGGCTTAAACTCACGCCAGGCGTGTGTGCGTGCATGCCCAAGATCCCAAGAGGAGAATGGAAGAGAAGGGATTACGGAGTGGCCATACCCCCTGGGGGTGATTTCTCGCTTTCTGCCTCTCTGTCTTTCTGGTGAGTGCACACGCCCTATAGCAAAAACCTCTCAAAAAATTTTTTTTAAAGATGAGAGGAAGCTGGTAAAGGGCCTATATAGGAACTGTGCAATCTTTGCCACTCTCTTGTAAATCCAACACCATTTCAAAAGGAAAAGGAAAACCAAAAGCAAGTTGCAGGTGACTATATACACTATTAGAGTGCTTATTAAATGGAACACTCGTGGAAAATTGTTTCATATGTTGGTCAAAAGGTAGCAGGTGAAATATCAGAAAATGGGGGACAATAAACAAAAATGTCAATGTTATGCTTTCCCCTGGGGGAGCTTATAGAATCAAGAGCAGGGACAGGAAGGAGGGATTCAGGAAGGTTTTCCATTTTATTTTTTAAACTGTGCAGTGGGTGCTCAGATATTCATTCTCTACATTCAATATGCTTTCAGTATTCTGTTCACAGAATTCTTTAGACTCTTCCTTATCCGTTAGTATATGCATTGCACTTTGGTGCATATGAAACGTGGCATAGTAGGTTTTTAGAATCTCGTCAGTGCTAGGTAGCCTCGACTCTTCAATAGACAGAGAGTGTCAGGTAATCTGCACCAGAAGGGAGCCAGCAACTGCTTTCCAACTTCCAGTTTGAAATCTGTGATCACCACAGTGAACGTCTACCTGGGCAGATTTTCCAGGTGCCTTCAGGAGGTCATAACTGTGCCATTGAGTCCGGGGGAGCCCCGTCGAAGGAGCAACTCCACTCACCCGACTTGCCATGAGCAGGGCCGCAGCCCAGCTCCTTGTCCCTTTTACCCTGACTCAGGACCTTGCCTTTACCTAGCCCCCATATCCTAGCTGTCCTGCCCTGGCCTTGACTCATGCTGCTAAACAAGGGGTAAAGGTGGTGCATGTGTGTGTGGGGGGAGGTGAGGGGCAGGCGCGGGCATCACTGGGACCCTAGGACCCAAAGATGCCTGCTCTATCCCTAGAGGGAGTATGAGACATGAATGAATGGGAGGCGCATATATTTGCATATATTCAGTATATGCTAATTCAAGTAATTTTCATGTCATTTCCCGCTCCCCAACAAGATTTACAAAAATGTGGAAGTGAGACAGTGGCAAGGCTGCAGGAATGCAGAGAAACAGGAAGGCATACTTCACCAGAGTAAACTGGCCGACTTTGGAAAGCTTGGCCTTCCCTGACGAGGAGGCTTTGCAAACATCAATTGTTTCCCCTACTGTTAAAGTCAGGCATCACACTAGAGAAAATCTGAGAAATGCAGAAAGGCAGAAAAACCAAAAACAAATTAGCAATAACCACACATCCATGTGCCTGTCCCCATTACCACAATTACTCATTCCCCGAGTCTTTCCTCTATTTTCTTTCATTGTTGTTTGCGATAGCGTTTGTGCATGTGTGTGAGAGAGCGAGACAGAGATAAAAATTCCCTTCACAGGGCTCAGTCATGGAGAGATCCCTCCTTTCCTCCTATCCTCCAGCTCATCAAGATCTTGAGCGTTCACACATGCACTCAGTTTGTTTCAGGCCTATCGGGCTGGGTATTCGAACCATGGTGGGCATGTGATTTCTGGTCCCACAGTCCAGCACACTACCAACAGTGCCACCAAGGCTAGGCCTTCTCTATTTTCTCAATGTACAGTTACTAGGTCAAAGTGAGTGTGTAATTTTTTATTTATTTATTATTTTTTTAATTTGACCAGAGAGAGAAAGCGAAAGAGAGAGAGAAATGGAAAGTAAGAAAGCAAGCCAGTAGGCCCAGGACCCAAATCACAATCGGCCATGTGGGAGTCCAGTGCCTTAACCACCACACCACCTACTGGCCTCCAAAGTGAGTGTGTAATTAAAGACTCTTAACAGAGACTACCAAAGCCTTGACCATGTATGCATACACACAAGAAAATTTCAAAAAGTTAGCAGAAAAATGGAATTAAAGTATGAGTTTATTTCAGTACAAAACATTTTCGAGGTCCATGCATAGTTTTTCATAGGAGGGAACATTCATTCCATGAACTTTTTGAAGACTCTGTGTGTGTGTGTGTGTGTGTGTGTGTGTGTGTGTGTGTGTGTGTTTGTGTGTGTGTGTGTGTGAGAGAGAGAGAGAGAGAGGGAGAGAGAGAGAGGAGAGAATCTCACATTTCCCTTCTCCTACTGTGGGAAAGGGGATCATTTTTGTAACTCGGTTTTATTTCTCCTAAAGTTCAATTATGTCAACATTTAACACCATTTGACTTGAGTCACTTCATCCAGAAGTTCATCATCAATTCCAGGACTAGAGCTCTGCCAGTCTTCACCTACGAAGAGACAAGTTCTAGCTTAAAGGTAAGAGTTGGTGGATGCCATGTTAGACTTTGCCTTTCCCTGTGCCTGTCACACAGACATGCGCACAGGGTCAACATCTTGACAGCGACCAAGTACCTTTACAGTGGATGGACTATACACTCTGGAGTCATGTTTTCCAGAAGGGACATAGGATCTCATGAGAAGAAGAAATACGTCCATACAAGGACAAAGCATATACAGGTGGGACCCTCAACCTATCAAGGGCTACAGGCTCACCCTGCTCCATTGCAGGCCTGGGGTTATTTTCACAGATCATTTTGCAGGGATGAACTTCACACTGGGGTTTGTTGCATCTGTCAGATAATTTCTGAAGCAAAATCCCCAGCTTAGAGCTGCATTTCATGGTCCTGGAATGTGGAATGTGCAGTTGTTCCCCTGGCAAGGAGCAATAGTAGGAAGGAGGTGTTGGCTGGACTGCCAAAGAGGGTCCTAACATCCCTCTCCAAGCCCAGATTTCCTCATCTGCATAAAGAGGGCAAATAATTCCAACCTCACCCAGCTGTTATGAGAAATTAGTGGGGTAAATATCTGATCAAATGTTTATAGAGGACTTAAATAGCTTAGTCCAAGAATCTCCAAATTTCTTTTGCTATTTTCCATGAGTGGAAAAGAAAATTGAGTCTATACCCGCAATACACTATATATTTTCTTATTATTATTTGTATACATGTACTTCAACCATACCAGTAAGTTATAAAACACATAAAAATATGGAAATTAAATCAATAAGAGTTTTTTTTTAATTCACAATTCAATTTCTTTAAAGGTCAAAGGACTGGTGAGGTTTTCTATTTCTTCTTGAGTCAGTTTTTGGTCATTGTATTTTTGAAAGAAAATTTTGTATTTTTTTTTTCAAAAATTGTATTTTTGAAAGAAAATTTCATTCACATCTTCAAACTTACTGGCATATAGTTTATCTTAGTATGCATCATCTTTTAAATAGTCTCTAAAGTATCTGTTTATTTTCTTTTGCATTTTTTTTTTTTTTTTTTTTTTTTTGCTTTTGGTCCTCTAACTTAATCAGTATTGCCAGAGCTTTGTCTGTTGTCAAAGAACTAGGCATGGGCTTTATTTAGTCTCATATATATATACATATATGTATGTATATATGTATATATATATATGTGTGTGTGTGTGCATGTGTGTATATATATGTGTATCCATCTAGCTATCTATCTAACTTATACCTCTAAGTTAATATATACTTATATATATATATGTGTGTATATATTTTTTTTTCTATAAATGTACCAGTGGACACATGCACTTGCCAGAGAGGCAGAGGAGAAGAAGGAAACAGGGAGAGGGAGAGAGAAAATGCACTACTCCCCAACATGGAATGGTCACACCATAATTCCTTCTCCTACATTTCTTCATCCTATATGGGTTTGGGCATGTATACCCATGCACCCACTGTGTTTTCTAAGCTACTGTAGCTCAAATTCTAGCTGTGATCAGCCATGTGGAATCAGACTCCATTCAACTCTAGGCTACAAGTCCATCCCATACCACATTTTTTCAGTCCACTTGTTTGTTAAAATAAGAGCCAAATTCTACCAAGATTTTTGATGTCTGGATGATTATGTATCTGTCACATAAGGCTCATTCAGCCATCATTGTCTCTCAGCCTTGGTATTATTTCTATTGTCTTCTGGCTTCTTGCTATTGTCAGCCTATTGGGCTTCTTTTAGTCCAATGTATCTGCTTTTTCTATTAGATTACTTTAGTAGCCTGAATTCTCAGCCTCCTTGAGACCTGATTTCTGTCTCCTCAACACAGAGATAACACCACACTTTTCTCCTATGCCCTACTTTTTTCCTTTCTTCAAAATCTGCCTCCAGGCAGAAAGCCAGGTGGTTGCAGTCCTCTCCTTGTGTGTTTCCCTTCTCTTAGGGGTTGCAGTTCTTCTCTGCTTATTGGCAATGTGTTGGACACCAGTGTTGTATACATTTTGTTCTGTTTTCTAGTTGTTTACAACAGGTTTGAGTAAAGCAAACCATTCTCACTATCATGGCCAAAACAAAGAAGTTGTAAACTATTGAGCTTTAATTTAACTTTTATTTCTAGAAATCCTATTTAGTTCATTTTGAAATTAGTCTGTCTTATTTTCAGGGTGGTGTTTCCTTTCCTTATGTTTTTAATTCCTTCTTGTAGCTTCTTGAACATTTAAAACATATTATTTTATAGTCACCATCTAAAAATGCCAGTGCCTTCGGGGTTTTAAATTCATGCATGCTGATTCCCCTTCTGGTGGATTTGTTCCTTTGTGTTTGTCATTTTTTTTAAAGAGAGAATTTCACTATAGGACACAAGCACTCACTGGAGAGACAGAGAGAGACAGGGAGACAGAAAGCAAGAAATCAAGCCCCCACTTCCAAGGAGGGATGGCCACACTGCAATCCCTTCTCCTCCCTTCTCCTCTCAGGATTTTGGGCATGCATGCACACACACTCAGTGTGAGTTTTAAGCTGCTGGGTCTGGAACTTGAACCATGGTCAACTATGTGGGAGTCCAGCAACGTAACCATCATGCCATCTGCTGGTCCTGTGTTTATAATTTTTGATTGTGAGCTCATCTTCAAGGGGACTTTATTTATAGAAATAACAAACATCCTTGAAGTCTCTCTGGAGAGGTTTGGGGTTGATTCTTTTAGATGCCCAGGCATCAGTGGTCCAGGCTCTCTCTGTGTTAATTTCCTGGCTTGGCAGTGTCCAGACCACAAGGTAAATGTACATAGTTCAATCTGAATGCAGTTTGAAGATAGACCGATGCTTATAGATTCCTAGCAGAAACGTGTTTATTTCTGTCGGCTTCATTTTCCTTTCCCTGAGCCAACAAATGGACTCATCCCCTCTACCTTTTTCCTGAAAGGAAGCACTTTGTGAACCCAAGCTTCACATGGGATTCTCAGCTCCAACTCTGTCCCAGGGGGACTGGAGCTCATCCCCTTCACAGCTGTTAGACATGGTCACCACAGCCAGCAAACCCTCCCAAATCTCCTGCAGTGTCACCTCATAAGCTTCCTGCCCTTGGTTTCACTTCTGCACCATAGGAATTTCCTTCAGCTATGCACTGAAAAGGATGTTTGTTGTCCCTCTGAATGTTATGTAAAGGGAGGCCAGAGAACTAATCTATACTGCCAAATTGCTGAAAGCAGAAGCCTTTCGTTTAATATTTGCTATACCTTCATGAAGTAGGTGCTGTTATAGCCTCCATATTTACAGACGAGGAAATTGAGGAACAGAGAGATGACATAACTAGTTCCAAAGTCCATAGCCAGCAAAGGCTGAAGTTGGGATTTGAACCCAGGCTGTCTGATGCAGACATATTTTCCATCAAGTTTACTGCTTCTAGGGATGCAGGGTGCAAAGGAGGGCTGCCAAATAAAATAAAGGACGTAGCTAGGTGTGGCTATGTCACCAGTAGGAGAGAAAACAGAAAGGACATATCACAGCTTCTAGGAAACTTCGTTTAAAAGTTTGAAAGGCATAGTCCTTCCTCAGTCCTTTGTCTTATATAATATTTGGGTCATACTAAAAACTTAATTTTGTTTATCTGAAATTTAAATTTAACCAGACATCTTGTATTTCTGTTGGGTCGTTGGAAAAGCCATGATGCATTTTTTGCATAGAAAAACATAGAAACATATGCCATGACTGGGGCCAGCAGGTGGCATGTTGATTAAGGCACTGGACACTCCCACATGGCTGACCATGGTTTGAGTCCTGGACCTGGTGGCTTGCTTTCTCACTTTCCTTTTCTCTATGTGTCTGTCTTTCTCTGGTCGAATTAAAATGAACAAATGAATAAATAAAATTAAATTAATAATTTTTTCTTTTTTAAAAAAGAAAACTATGCCATGATTTTTCTGACAACCCAGTATTTGCCAATCTGGCACCCCCTACTGCCAGCTAAGGTTGGGAGTTTTCAAAATGACCCCTAGACAGGTTGACGCATACTTCAGAGCACTCTCGCATTGACATCTCAGGCTTGGTGGCTGATTCAAGGATTGGGCTGATCACCTACAGACTGCCTGCTCCACCTTCTCATCGAAGATCCTGGACCACCGCCATGCTTCACTCAAACATCAATAGCCCCAGGCACCTGTGGATGGTCCCTGGTCATTGTTGCTATCTGAAGGCGGCAAAATCTCATGATCGACCTTGTCCAAGGCAGGGGCTTCCCCAAGAGGCTTACTGGAGGATTGGGGGCACATTCCCTCATGAGTAAAATGGAAGAAAGAATCTGGATTTGTCATAATGATGGGAACATCCATTCTCGCCAGAGGGAGTGGCAGAGGGGTCCGGGTCAGGTAAGCCTCAGCTCTGGGCTCTTCCCCAGCCCTATCCTGATCACTCACATGTAGCGAGGGGATTGTAAACTAGGACAACCTTTCTGAAGGCCAATTTCTCAATTCGTGTCCAAATGTCAAGAGCGTATCTCCTTTGACTCAGCATTTCTACTTCTGGGAACTTAAGCGGAGGAAGCGTTCCAAACAGACGCAAAGATGATGTGTTCAGAGATGTTCGTCCTGGAATGGGTTGTAATACTGGAAATGGGCAATGGTCTAAGCATCTATCGATTCCCGTGGAATCATCAAATGTCCATGTGATGGAATTGCAAGCCCGTGTGTTAGATTTGCAAGCAATCTTTTAAAATGATCCTGTGAAACTATTTGTGAACATGGGAAAATACCTGTGATCCAATTCTGAATGAAAAAGGTCCACAGCCCACCTGTCCCGGATTCTATCCCAGATCATCTACCATCTGTCCTGGATTCTCTTGCAGCTAAGTGTGGCCATGTTGCATATGGGAAATGAAAGAAGAGGGGAGAGAGAGAGGAAGGGAGGAAGAAGGGAGGACCTATAGTAGTTTCCAGAAATCTTTAAAAGGCAAGTGACATGCATCTTCTTTATCCCTTCTTCCATCCTGCTGCCTGAAACTCAGATGTAATGGCTAGAGCCCCAGCTGTCATCCTAGACCAAAAGGCGAGAACCATACCTCCAGGATGATGGCTCAAGGAATAGCAAGGAGCTTCAGTCTCTGACTGGTTTTATAGGGCAGAGCCACTGCCCATCCCATTTCTACACTTTCATGTGCTGGAGAAACCAATTTCTCCTTTGTTTAGACCCTGCTATTTGGGAAGATGGTTGTTCCTCACAGTTGAACCCAACCCTAACTAGTATAGTTACTTTAGCTGGTGAGATGTCCGGGGATTTTAATTTTATTTTTAGATTTCTTTGTTTCTTTTATATTTATACCTTAACACCTATTTATTGTTGGTATAATGGTTTTCAAAATAACTATTCATTTTGAAGCAAATGAGAACGAAGTAAAGAAATCTGACAGGTATCCAGCTATGACTATGGCAGCCACGGTTCTAAAGAGTTTCCCTGGGGTCAGCCCCGGAGCGCAGCAGTTAAGCTTGGTGCAGAGGAAGCTGGTTCCCACATGGCCGACTGCCGGGGTGGCATGGCAGGAGCCCAGCTGGATGGAGAAATGGAGGAGGAAGGATTGCGGTGTGACTAGGCCACACCAGTATGGAATTCTCTTTCTTTCTCTCTTTCTTTCTTTTTTTCTTTCTTTCTTTTTCTTTCTTTCATGCATATGTGCACTCGATCATGAAAAGAAAAAAGGGACTTTATATGAACTGTCTTAGCTCCTGCAATAGCCCTGTGGAGTATGTTGTCTCCATTTTACACAG
The DNA here is from genome assembly GCA_026018925.1 of Tupaia tana. Lineage (NCBI taxonomy): Eukaryota > Metazoa > Chordata > Mammalia > Scandentia > Tupaiidae > Tupaia > Tupaia tana. The sequence goes on from JAKSZU010000012.1 coordinate 37,699,256, forward strand.
GACGGTCTGAGGCATGGGGAGCCGATCACATGTGTACAATCACCCAGCTAGTGTGTGCATGGCAGCGTGCAGGCAGCCGGTCACAGAATCCGTGCTCACTCACTCTCTGCTCTGCTTCCCTGGAGCACTCCTACCTTCCCCCAGCCTACCCTACACCCAGCCTGCCTTCTCACCTTCCCCTCTGAGGCTCTGTCCTGGAGCAACCCTGGAAGGACCCTTAAGTCCCCGACTGCCTTTGATGAAGAAAAAGAAGACACTTGCTGGAGGTGACACAACTGGGGAGGCTAAAGGTCAAGGCCAAGGGCACTGGCAGCAAAGTTTGCAGCATAGGTTCCTGTCTTCAGTCACTCTACAAATGTTTCTGAGCACCCACCACGTGCCTGGCTCTGGGCTGGGTGCTGGGGTACCATGGTAAACAAGAAGAAGCGGGCCCTGCTTTCAGCGTGCTTCATCTAGTGGGGCAGACGGAGGATGAATGGACAGTCCCACAAATTAACATGGAGGCCAACATCTGGAGAGGAGAGCACTTGGGGCTGGGAGAGTGACTCCCCAGGAAAACCAGGGAAGGTTTCCCTGGGAAGTGGCATGTGATCTGGGATCTGAGGCAAGAGCAGAAGCTGCCTGTGTGAAGTGAGGGGTGGGGGAAGGCATGTGCGAAGGCCCTGTGGCAGGAGGAACTCATCAGGCACACCACACTCATCTTCCTTGCCACTCCCACTACAGCCCTCCCTCCCCACACCCACCAAGAGGGCAGCCAAGTCCTCCACTCTTCCCTGAGGCCAGAGCCACGGATCTGACCAGGTGCTTCTCCCTGACCGTGCTCTCACCTGGGCCCACCTGCCAAGAGGGAGGGGTCCCAGAAGAGCAGCTCACTCACGCTCCCACAGCCACCCTCAGGGGCCTTCCGGACAGCTCTCCCAGCTTGCCCGCCTAGGCCCCGAACACCCTGGGAAGTCAGCCTAAGCACCCGGCTTTCCAGTCCTGGCAGGGGACAAAGGACTGGCTCAGACGCATAGCACCAGGACAACAAGTTCCACCCCTATGTGTGGCCTGTCACTAGAGCAACAGCCAGAGGGGGCACCGACCAGATGGCCACCAAAATCCCTGCTCAGTTTTGGCTTCATTAACACACGCGCACACATACACACCCACTATCTGGTGCCCTCGTGGGCTCATGGCTGGTCCTAGCTGAGAACAGAGGGTTTGCAGGGGATGAATCCAGCTTAGCCCCTTCCCACCTCCAGCAAGTGTCCTCGTCCTTTGCAGGCCCCCAGTTTTCTCACCTGCAGCATGGACACCCTAATGGCCCCTCCCTCATGGGGATGCTTAAGAAGGATGAAAGATTCCACATGGAAAGTCCTTGGTGTCAGGCCCCTGCCCAGGGGATAGCTCAGGAGGAGGTCACCAGTGTCACTCTGCCCTATGACCCTGACCCAGACTCCATGAGGTTGATGCCTGGCCTGGCCGGAGGAGCCAGGTGGGAAGGTAGTGCTGCTCTAGGGCTGGTGAACAGGGCTGTCCCCTCCCTAGTTCCTGGGTTCCCCATGGGGCTGACATAACTCAGGAGACCATCAATGGCTTCCTGATCACCCCAGATCCTTCAGGACCCAGCATGAGTGTGGGAAGGGCCCCACCTCATCAGGCCTTTCCCAAACCCTCTGCCCTGCTGGAGTCTGCAAAGCCTCCCCAGTAAGGGGCCTTGATTCTTTTTTTTTATTTTTTATTTTTTTTTTTTATTTTTTATTTTTTTACATTTTTCCACAAACATTTACTTTACATAGCAAAAAATTTTAGCTCATACTCCATGATTCTTGACAGTTTACAAACAACTTTCAAGATCTCAAAATACTGAATTTTAAAGATAATGTTCAAAATATGTCTTATAATTTTGTATAATTTTAAAACTCTATAACAACAGAAGCAGAATGGTTTCAAAAATATATATATATACATATATATACAAATATATATGTGTATATATATATATACACATTTAGAGTGCAGACACTCGGTATATATTAAGTGGGGACATACAATGTCTCTCCTTCATAGCATGGCTTGCTTCACTCAACAGTAAGTCTTCCATATTCATCCACTTCCTTTCAAATGTCAGGGACCTTGATTCTTGACATAAAGACCTGAAACTGAGCCACTCTGGGAGGCTTTGGGCACGACTTGGGGCCCTTTTAGACCTGCATGGCAACCAAATCCATGCATTCTTGTTTTAAATGTCATTCCTGTTTGTCACCCTCATCTCGCCCCTCGTTCAGCTCCCACATCAACGGTAGTATGGCTCTAATTGGGATCCCACTGCCTGAACTTCCTAAAACATTCTTCTGACCCAGTCTGTCTTCCTCTCTAGCCGTCAATGGCTCCCTATGGCCTTCAGTCTAAGCTCCATCTCCAAATCTGAGGTAGCCACACCCTGCACAAACCCTGCCCACCTCTGCTGCCTCAGAGGGTTGAAATGGAGTCCGCCTCACCTGTCAGATGTCCCTGATACTCAGATGTCCACCTGACCCCAGGGGAGGGGGAAGGAGTGAGGGGGCGAGACTTTCAGTCTGTGCTCCCAGCAACAGTTTCAAAAGAGTTTGTTTTCTTTCAAAACAGAATCTATCGAGCGTCCGGCTGGCCAGTGGGTCTGGGGCCAGCGCCGAGGGGAGTGCTGTGGCACTGGGCATGCTGAGTCGACGTCAGGGGCAGGCCAGTGCCCGCAGGGGCTTGGCCTGGCTGCAGGCAGCGTGGAGGCCTTCCCACGCTGGGCCATGTCTGGCACAGGGCTCCCTGCCTCATCCTCCAAGCTGAGGGCTGAAGAGGCCCCAAGTCTCCTGAGCACCCAGGGGCATGGCGTTGGGGAGCATAATGGCGCGATCCTGTGTCTTCAGTCTCCAGGCTCTCATTGGCAGACGTCACAGTCCATTCTACCACCCCAGCATGGCGGTCCTGGGGCAGGGAGAACAGTGAGGCAGTGCTTAGGTGTTTGAGGGTGTGCTGTGCCTCCATCACTTATCTTCCAAGCGACTCTGTAAACTACAAGGATTTCTTTTCTTTACAGAAGAGGAAACTGAGGTTCACAAGGCTCATTGAGTAGATGCCAACAGTCCAGACTTCATTCCTCTCCCCACTCCCTCCTTCCTCTTGTTCTACTGCACAGTAATCAAATGTATAGCTGGGCACCCAGTCCCCAAATAAACACCACCTTTCCCAGACTCCCTTGCAACAAGTCGTGGCCATGAATAAGTTCTACCCAGGGCGATGTGAGCAGAAGCTACCCATACCCTTAACAGGAAGAGCTGCATCCTCCCTTCCTCCTTCTCCATCTTAGATCCAAGATGGAAGCTCCTCTCTGATGATGGCAGAGTAGAAATACAAGGAGCCTATTCTTGGCACTGTTAGCCCACCCATCAGTCCTGAGCTACCCATCTGGCTTTTTTGTGTGAGAAATTAATTTACAGCTCAAGCCACTGTGTTTCCAGGTCTCTTTGTTACGCGACTGTGAAACTAACTAGTTAGCTGACTAACACAGAATTGCCCAGTGCTTCCACCTGGGGAGTGTGCATCTTTCCTTTAACTCTATGCAACCCAGCCTCTTGTTATTAGACTCAGAAAGGTGGATCCTGAAATGTCTCATTGCCAGCTAAGTGACCAAGCTAAGGCTCCCAGGGCGCCATGATTTGGCTGGCTCTGGGCTTTCTGGACTCAGGCCTCAACCTTGCCCACGGCAGGTGACTGGCAGAGCCTAAGACTTGGGTGGGCACTCTGGATGAGGAAAGAGACCAGCATTTGTTGGGTGCTGATGGGGCAGGATACTGAGCTGGGCACTCTCTGTGGTCTCAGCCTATCTATTGGACACCTGCCAGGGGTAGGATGCTGGACTAGGTATTCTCCACATTATCCAGATGTCTTTGTATGCAACCGATTTATTGAAATACCCTCCACGTGCCACGCAGTTTGCATCGTGAAGGTACACAATTCAGTGGTCTTTTGTTCTGAGTTCTGTATCCATCATCACAATCAATGTTAGAGCATTTTCATGGCCCCAGAATGAAACACCTCATCCCAACCTTCACCCCCAACTCCCTCATTCCTCGCCTCTCCCCAGCCCGTTGAGCACTAGTCTACCTCTGTCCCTATAGACTTACCTACTGCAGGCATGTCATTAAACGGACACCTACAGCATGTGGTCCTTTGCAACTGGCTTCTTTCACTCAGCGCAGGGTTTCTGAGGTTTGTCCGTGTTGGAACATGCATCAGGGCTCCGTTCCTTTTTAGAGCTGTCTAATATCCCCCCAGATGGATAGACTGCATCTTGGAAACACATTCGTCAGTGTAGGCATTCAGATTGTTGCCTCGACTACTGCGAATACTGCTGCTCGGAATATGGGTGTGCAGGCTTTTGCGAGAACCTATATTTTCGATTTTCTGAGCAGAACCCTAAGAGTAGAATTGCTGGCCCCATGGTAACTGGATGCTTAACCCTTTTGGTTCGTTTTTGTATTGCGGCTGGAGGCTTTAGTGTGGTTCTACCATGTGCAAGCTGGTGGCCTTGGGTAAGTTCCTGGCAGCTTCATGTCTGTCTTGGTTCGCTGGTAACAAGCAGGACAGACGTATGTGTGTGTGAGAGACAGTTACCACTTTGCGAGTGGCTCTGTGTGTTACCTGGCCTGCAGCAGGTGCTTGCTGAACACCAGTCCTCCCCTTCAGGTTGACAAAGGGCAGAGGAAGACAGGGCAGAAAGCAGCAGAGAGGTCTGCCCTACCCTGCTGACCACAGGCTCCCCCAGGATGTGTCTCCTCATTGGCCTGAGCCTGGCCTGGCGTGTGCAGAGCTGCCCACCAACCCCTGCCTACCCCCTCTGAGCCCAGAGTCTCTACCCTGTGGCCCTGGGTTATGGGGAAGGGGTGGGGATGTCGCAGAGCCCTGTGGTTTCTCCCTGGCTCCCTGAGCGGCTGAGCCTGACCTGTGAGGGCCGCAGCAGCAGGGCTGTCTCTGAGGGGTGAGGCCGGGACTCTCCTGACGCAGGCTCCCGGCCCACCCCCAGGACACTCTCTCCTTGCTGTGATTCCAAGTGACCTTAGCCCTGCTGCACTGTTGGAAGGGACGTCGGCCTGTGTGGGTGGCAATTGGTATGTGGACCTAAGGCCTTCGGCACCTCTCAAAGGCCCGCGTGGCCCCTGGATACCCTTGGTGGCCCTGCCCTGACCCTAGGTCACATGGGGTGTAACCTTACCTAGGTGGTCTGATTTGGTCCCCAGGAGGACGTGTGGGGCAGGTGCTGTCATTATCCTTACTCCACAGATACACTGAGGCACAGGAAGGGAAGAAGCCTTGCCCATGTCACATGTGGGACTATTCAAACCCCAGCCAGAGCCCACCCTCACTCAGGGACCCTTGACTGTCCTTTACCACCCAGAGTACGGCACTGGCACAGCCTCCTGGGGCCAGCACCCTGTGCAGCAGGGCCTGACAGCTGTGTTGAGCCCTTTGCAGAGTCTGGGCACCTGCAGACCCATGGGAGGCAGTGATCTGTGAGGCCCCAGCATGTCTGGTACCACCCTGTGCGGGTGAAATGGTAGGAAAGCTAGAAGTCTGTGCATGGAGGACAAAGCCCACGGAGCCCCAGAGTCCCCAAGACTGCAATGAGATGGCAGCTCTAGAGTCATTCAAGACCAACCTGAAAAGCCACCAGGGGTGGCCTTGACAGGACCCAGAGCTGGCACGAGAGCAGATAGGCTCAGGGGCCAAAACATGCAGAGAAGTGCTTCCACTTGGGACTTCTTGATACCCCAGGTGAGCAGAATAGGGCCTCGTGCCCCCACTGGGCTGGCTGTCAGATGGAGCCCAAGGAAGGGCTGAAACAGCAAGCAGCCAAGGCCAGCCCGGGAGGAAACTGTCCACTCTGCCTTTCGCTAATTCTCAAGGTGAGGCTATAGAGGATGGGTGAAATCCCATGGGTCCTGGGCCCCCACATCTGAAAGGTAGCATGGAATGAGCAGAGTCCCTAGAGTCTCTGACCTGGACCCTGTGTGACACTTTACCTCCTGCCTCTGAGAGAAGGTTCCCTCCTCCAGTAACGGCAAACCTGTCATGGGACTGTCGTAAAGGCTATTAGGATTTAAATATCAGATATCAATAATGACAGCAAACTGTGAGCTTACTGCTTGCCTAGCCCTGTGCCGTGTGTTCAATAACAACTGCTTCATTTAACCTGACGTTTGAATCCAGACCAGATTCCAGAGCTGACGTCCGTAATCGCTGCTTCCTTCCACAGTAAGAAGTCAGCAGCGGCCGAGCATTGAGCACGGCACTGGCGGCAGGCTGAGCAGTGTCATGTGCCTCATCTCACTGGAGCCTCATGACAGCCCTCTGAGTAAGTCCTGCTATCAGACCCCCCACTTCACAGAAAAGGAAAATGTGGCTCGGAGAAGGTGAGTCACTCGCCTAAGGTCACACAGCTGGCTGGTGGCACAGCTGGAATTTGAGTCAGGCCCCTGCAACTCCAGGAGATATGCTTATAGCCACTGCTTCCTTTTAAAATGCCCAGCCTGGTGTCCTAACCTGGAAACAGCCCAGTTGTTCATTGACAGTGAAATAAACATACTGTGGAATGCTCATACAATGTGGGATTACCAAGCAGTGAAAAGCAAGGCACTTTCTCTGTATCTAACAGAATGGATGTATCTCAGACAATATGTTTTTTGTTTTTATTTTTTGGTTTTTTTTTTTTTTTTTTTTTTTTTTTAAAAGAAGCTAGACACTTAAAAAAAAAAGAAAAGAAAAGAAAAGAAAAAAACCCTATATGATTCTATTTATATGCTATCCAGGAACATCAAAACTAAGCAATGGTGGGAACCAGCAATTAGTGCAGTGGCTCTGTTGCTGGACTCCCAAATAGTCAACTGTGGTTCGAGTCCCAGACCCGGTGGCATAAACTCATACTGGGCGCATGTGCATGCCTGCTCAAGATCCCAAGAGGAGAATGGAGCAGAAGGGATTGTGGCATGGCCATTCCCTCTGGGGGGTGATTTCTTGCTTTCTGTCTTTCTCTGTCTTTCTGGCAAGCGCACATGCCCTATAGCAAAAAGCCTCTCCAAAACAAAACTAAGCAGTAGTTAAATATTGTCAGAATAACAATTGCCTCATGAAATTGGGCACTGTCTTGGAGTGGGAATTCAGGGGACAGGGGCTAGAAGTAACCCACATATTGATCTAGGTGGCTGTGATGCTTCGTTTTCTATGTCCACTTGACTTAGCCACTGGGTGCCCAGAGAGCTGGTTTGACATTATCTCTAGGTGTGTCTGTGAGGTTGTTCTAAGGAGACTGGCATTTCCATCGGTGCCCTGAAGAAAGCAGATGGCCCTCCCCAATGTGGGTGAATGCCATCCAATCCTCTGCTGGACTGAAGAAAACAAAAAAGAAAAGAAAGAAAGAAAAACTGTGGAATTAACTCTGCCTGTTTGAGCTGGACATCTCTCTCATGCCCTTGGTGCTCCTGGTTTTCAGGTCTTGGGAGCTGGACTGGAATCTACACCACTGGCTCGCTGGCTTTTAGGCCTTCAGACTACACCATCAGCTTTCCTGGACCTCCAACTGGCAGAGGGGAGACTGTGGAATTTTTCTGCCTCTATAATTCCATGAGCCAATACCCTACAATAGACAAATTACTATCTCCTGTTGGTTCTGTTTCCTGTAGGTTCGTGCCTATTGGTTTCTGTTTCTGGAGAGCTCGGACTGCTGCCCTGGTGGTTATGTGGATATGTACATACATAAAAGTTCATCAAGGACCCTGTTCTACAATGGTAGTATGAGCCCCTTATAGCTCATCTCCTCTACTGATTACAGCTTTATATACTCGGGACAAAGGTACAAACTGTGAGAGTGATCAAAACTTAGAGCAGAGATTTAGGGGTGAATATTCTTTCTTTAATTTTATCAAAGGCAAATCCAATCCCAAACCAGTTCTACTAGGTTATTTAAACTCCTGTATCAGAAACCCAACTGTCTTCCTAGATAGAGAAAAGAGTTCAAGTTAGCTAAAGTGTGAAGGCTAAGTCCTACAGAGGAAAGAGCAGGGAAGAGGCTCACCTAATAAACCCACACACACCTAAGCCTAACCCTGAACCATTCATGTGCAGAACAGACCCCAAAATAACATAGCCAGGTTTGAACTGGGCACAAACTGAAATGTGAACTCAACAGAAAGTGAAGCAGATCATGGGGCCAGCAGATGGTGTAATAGTTACATCGCTGGACTCCCACATGGCTGACTATGGTTCAAATCTCAGACCCAGTGGCTTAAAAATTACACTGGGTACATATGCATGCGTGCCCAAGATCCTGGGTGGAGAATGGAGGAAAAGGGATTGTGGTATAACCATCCCACCAAGGGGTGATTTCTCACTTTCCCTCTCACTATCTCTGTCTCTCTCTGGTGAGTGTCTGCACCTGAGGCAAAAACCTCTTAAAAATAAGAAAGAAAAAGGAAGAAGAAAGAAAGAAGGAAAGAAAGGGAAAGAAAGAAAGAGAAAGAAAGAAAGAAAGGAAGGAAGAAAGAAAGAAAGAAAGAAAGAAAGGAAGGAAGGAAGGAAGGAAGGAAGGAAGGAAGGAAGGAAGGACAAAAGAAAGAAAGAAGGAAAGAAAGGAAGAAAGGAAGAAAGGAAGGAAGGAAGGAAGGAAGGAAGGAAGGAAGGAAGAAAAGCAGATCTTATGGCCTGAACTTCTTTAGGTCAGTTGCTTGCTAAAACAAAAACATCAATATTCTTCAGGAAACTCAACAGAATTTAGAGTCTATGTAACATTCACATTTCTCATGATGCAATCTCAAATTTAACATAGAAAGACAGAAAACAGTAGCCCATTTTAAGGGATAAAACAATCAAAAAATGTAAACACCAAGATGACTCAAGCATTGAAATTATCAGAAAAAGAATTTAAAACTTCAGGACCAGCAGATGGCTTAATGGTTACATTGCTGGACTCCCACGTAGCTGACTGTGGTTCAAGTCCTGGACCCAGCAGCTTAAAACTCATGCCAGGCATGTGTGTGTGCATGCCCAAGATCTTGAGAAGAAAATGGTGGAGAGGGGATTGTGGCATGGCCATGCCCCCTGGGGGGTTGATTTCTCACTTTCTGTCTCTCTGTCTCTCTCTGTCCCTCCAGCAAGCACACGAGTCCTATAGCAAAAATATCAAAAATAAATAAAAGAAAATAAAAGAATTTAAAACTTCTCCTACAAAATGGCAGATGGTGAGAAATATATGTTACAAGAGACATATATATCTACACAAAAAAACAATAAATGAAAAATTATTCGTTGACAATAACATGTATGTTTAAACCACTCTACAGTGTATTCTGACTGGAAAATCGCATTTTGTATGCTGCGGTGATGTCCAGTGAAAGTATGTAAAATAAATAAGAAAAAAAGATTAAAAAAAAAACTTCTCCTGCAACTTTACTCAATAAAGTCAAGGAAAACATATTTGAAATGAATGAACAGAAAATCTTGCAAAGAAACTGTTAAGAGATGATATTGAAATTTTAGAACTAACAACTAAAGTATTTTAAATGTTTAAAAATCAATGAATGGCCTCATCTAGCAGAATAAAGGTGACTGAGGCAAAAAATCAATGCACTCATAGATCAATAAAAAATGATTCAGTCTGAAGAACACAGAGGAAAGAAAATCGAGAAGGGAATAGAGCAGAGCATCAAAAATTTGTGGAATCATATAAAAAGATTTAACATATTATAATTACACTCCAGAAGGAAAGGAGAATGTGATGGGGGTAGAAAAATCTTTGAAGAAATAATGACTGAAAAATCTTTCATATTTAGTTAAAGACATACATTTATAGATTGAAGGAGCTCAGAGAACTCCAAACACGATAAATTCAAAGGAACTGAATAGACATATCATGATGGAAAACAAAGATAAAGAAAACCCTTGAGAGCAGCTAGAGAAAAAAAGACACATGGCATAGCAGTGAACACAATTCAAATGATTTCAGATTTCTTCTTAAAAACAATGGAAGCCTGGGACCAGCAGATGGCATAATGGTTATGTTGTTGGCCTCCCACGTAGTCGACCGCAATTCAAGTCCTCGACCAGTCAGCATAACACTCATGCATGTGTGTCCAAAGTCCTCAGAGGAGAATGGAGGAGAAATGGTTGTGGCATGGCCATCCCCTTGGGAGCAATGATTTCTCAATTTCTGTCTCTCTGTCTCTCTCTGTCTCTCTGGTGAGAGCACACACCCTATAGCAAAAATATCTCTCTCTCAAAAAAAAAAAAAAAAAAAAAAAACCACAATGGAAGCCAGAAGATGCAGGCATAATATATATATTTATTTATTTTTATATTTATTTATTTATTTATTTATTTTATGATCATTCATTGTATATCATTATAGCATACAAAATGAATTTCCAATTCAGAATACACTGTATGTTGTTGGTTCAGTCAAAGTTATTACCATACATGTTATCTTTGACACATAATTTTCCATTTTGTGTTTCTTAAATGTTTTGTTTCTTTCTTTTTCCCCCTTGATTCTTTCCTTCTCTCCCTCCTCCATTTCCCACCCTCCTCCCACACTGTCTCTGGTATCCACAGTTGCTCTCCATGCCTTTATACCATCTAATATTTCAGTTTCTGCCATACAGTGCAGACGTTCAGTACATATTAAGTGGGGACATACAATGCCTCTCTTTCATAGTCTGACTTGCTTCACTTAGCAGTAAATCTTCCATATTTGTCCACTTTCTATCAAATGCTAGGGACTTATTTAAAGTGCTAGAACTCAGAATTCTGTTCTACCAGAGATACCTTTTCCTCTTAAATTTTTAAAAATGCACATGAATGTCTAAAGCAAAATTTTAACATTGTTTTTTTTCCCCTCATATGACAACTACTATAAAAAAATAGAGTTGGCAAAGACCTATAGGTTTGCAAAGTTTCTTTATTTTTCATGAAGTAGAGCAATATTAATTTTAATTAGACTGAGAAAAAATAGATATGTGTATTACAATTTCTTTTTTTTTCTAATCACACACATAAAAAGGAATATAGTCCAAAATCCAACACATAAATTAGAATACTAAAAAAACTTTAATAATACTAACTTAATAATCCAAAACCATGAAGGAAAGAGAAACAAAGGAAAAAATTAGAAAGGACCAATATTAAATGTTAATACTCCAAACACTCCAATGAAACGATATTGACAAAATTGATTTTAGAAAGCAAGACCAAGGGACCAGCAGATGGCATAATGGCTATGTTGCTGGGCTCCCATGTAGTCGACCGCAGTTCAAGTCCCGGACCCAGTGGCTTAAACTCATGCTGGGCATGTGTGCATGCATGCCCAAGATCTTGAGAAGAGAATGGAGGAGAAGGGATTGGGCGTGGCCATTCCCCGTGGGGGGTGATTTCTCACTTTCTGTCTCTTAGTCTCTGTCTTTCTGGTGAGTGCACGTGCCCTATAGCAAAAACCTCTCCAAAAAACAAAGCAAGACCGAATTATGTGCTACCTATAAAAGAGTCACTTTAAAGACATAATAGGTTGAAAAATAAATAAATAAAGATACACATGCAGGCTAGCTCTGTGGCCTGGTGGTGAAGGCAGCCAGCTCTCTCAAGACCAACCACATGGTTCAAGAACCAGACCCAGAAGTTTGAGAAACACACTGGACGCAAGTCTGTGTACGCCCCAAATCCTAACAAGAGGGAGAGATGATATGATTGTGCCCGCTAAGGGGTGTTTTCTTCACTCCCTCTCTCTCTGTCTCTCTGGTGAGCTCATGTACCCTCTAGCAAAAACATAAAAAAAAAAAAGATACAACATGCAAACCATAAGCATAAGATATCCAGGTGGCTATATTAATATTAATGAATACCAATATTAATAATAAAATGTGAGACAGAAGACAGTGTTATCAAAGATAAAGAGATATTGTACATGGCAAAAGGGATGATTAATCAGAATATAAAACTACGCATTTTTATGTATTTAATAATAGAGCCTTGAAATACTTGAAGCAAAACTGACAGATAACGAGAGGAAATTAACACAGATCTTACAATCATAAAGAGGGACTTTAATACTCCTTTCTCGAGCAATTAAATAAACAAAGACACAACACCCAGTAAAGACATAGAAGATATGACAACACTATTAGTCAGTTTGCTCTAATGAATATTTATAGAATACTGTACGCAGCAACTACAGACACATTATTTTCAAGTGCCTGAAGCACATTTACCAAGACAGACAATAAGCTGGGTTAGAAAATAAGTCTAATAAATTTAAAAGGACTGAAATCATACAGAGTGTATTCTCTAACAACTGAACCTTATAAGAAATCAGTAACAATAAACCATCTAGGAAAACCCCAAATAACTAGAAATGATTCATGACTCTACAAATGACTCATGAATTAAAGACTAAGTCACAAGGGAAATCAGAAAGCAATTTGAACTGAACAACAATGGAAATATGTCCTGAGATGTAACCAAAGTAGTGCTTAGAGGGTAATACTTCTATTAGAAAATAAGAATCACGTAAAATTAATTACCCGAGGATTCACCTTGAGAAGCTAGAACAAAAAGAGCACAGTGAAGCCAAATTAAGTAGGAGAAAGATAATAAGAACAGAGATCAATTAAATAGAAAATAGGGTCAACCAGTGTGTGGTGGTTTGGGTGGCTGGACCCCACATGGTTAACTCTATGATTTGAGTTCCAGACTCAGCAGCCTGAAAAACATGCCAGGCACATGTGCATGTGTGCCCAACATTCCAAAAGAAGAATGAAGAAGAAGGGATTGTGGTGAGCCTCCCACGTTGGGGGGGGGGGGTGCTTTCTTATTTTCCCTTTCTCTCTCCCTGTCTCTCTCAGGTGACCACATGCACCCTACAGTAAGCTAAAACAAAACAAAACAACCAAAAAGAACAAGACCAACAAAAGAGGAAAAAAGCCAAAGCTGATTCTTTGTAAAGATCAACAAAATTATCAATGTCATAAATTGAAAAGGTGTTATTATCACAGATCCAACAGACTTTGAAAGGATATCATGAATATTTTCATATCAAAAGTTTGAAAAGTAAAACTTCAGTTGATACAAGATGAAACAGAAAATCGGAATAGCTTTACATCTGTTAAAGTAACTCAATTCATTATGCTTATTTTTTAAAAAGGAAAAAAAAAGTAAACCTTTAAAAATGGAACATCCAGAGATAGATGGTTTTACTGGTTAATTTCATTAAATATTTGAAGAAGATACAAGCTAAGCTAAAGGATTTTTTTCAGAAAATGAAGGTGGAGAGGACATTATCCAAGTCATTTCCTAAGTCCATCATAACCCTGGCAAAGATTTTTTTTTTTTTTTTTTTTTTTTTTTTTTACCAGAAAGAGAGAGAGAGACAAAGTGAGAAAGCACTCCCCCACACCATGGGAATGTTCACACGGCAATATCTTCTCCTCCATCTCTCCTTCCTTTCAGGATTTTGGGCATACAAGCATATGTGCCCAGCATGTTTCCCAAGCCTCCCAATCTGGGACTCAAACCATGCAGTTGACCATATGGGATCTAACTACCTTAACCACCATGCCATAGATCAGACCCAAAGACATTTTTTAAAAAGAAGATTAGCTGCCAGACTGTGTCACAGCAGTAAAACATGGTACTCTAAAGACAATCCCACATGGGAAGATTCCCAGTTCCAGTCCAGAGACCTCCCTGAATGTGCCAGACATACACTTGCACATGATTTGGGGTTGACTGAAGCCTGAGGGTGAACGGTAGCATTGAACCCTATTGACAGTACTCTCTCTCATTCAAAAAAAAAAGTAAACTTTAAAAAATATAAATTAAATTAAAAAGATTATGGACCAATATTCCTCAAGAATAGAGACACAAAAAATCTTTTAAAATATTAGCAAGTAAAATCCCACAATACATAAAAATAATACATTAGGATTAAGTAGGAGTTAAACCAGGCATAGAAAATGGGCTAAGCATTTGAAAATTAAGGGACCAGCAGTTAGCGTAATGGCTATGTCGCTGGACTCCCATGTAATTGACCATGGTTCAAGTCCCGGACCCGGCGGCTTACACTCACGCAGGGCGCGTGTGTGTGCATGCCCAAGATCCCAAGAGGAAAATGGAGGAGAAGGGATTGCGGCGTGACCATCCTCCCTGGGGGGTGATTTCTCGCTTTCTGTCTCTCTGTCTCTCTCTGTCTGTCTGGTGAGTGCACGCGGCCTATAGTGAAAACCTCTCCAAAAAAAAAGATTAAGGAAAAGGTAAAAGTGCCCACCAACTTTAGCCATATTTCATCAACATTGGCAATCTTGCCCAATACAATAAGGCGAAGAAAAAAAGCTATAAAGGAACTAAAACTTGAAAAGAAGGAAATAAAACTCTATTTGCAGCTGCTATGATTATTTACATACCAAGTCCCAGGAAACCTATGAGACAACCACCAGAACTAGTAGATGGCCTTAGCGAGGTCATAGGATACACAGTTAACATACCAAATATGCCAAAACTCACACCAATAGCATAAAACAGTTGGAAAATGAACATTTTTTAAAAATTCAGTTTAGAGGATTCCAGCAGGTGGCATGACGGTTGGGGTGCTGGATTCTCATATGACTGACTATAGTTCGAGTCTTGTACCTGGCAGCTTGCTTCCTCTCTCTCTCTCTTTTTCTCACGAGTGCACATACCCTATAGCAAATTTTAATAATAATAATAAATTAAATTAAATAAATACTATTTTTTTCTTTTTTTTTTGGAGAGGTTTTTGCTATAGGGTGTGTGCGCTCACCAGACAGACAGAGAGAGACAGAGAGACAGAAAGCGAGAAATCACCCCTCGGGGGGATGGCCACACCTCAATCCCTTCTCCTCCATTCTCCTCTCGGGATCTTGGGCACGCACGCACACGCGCCCAGCATTGAGTTTAAGCCACCAGGTCCAGGACTCGAACCACGGTCGACTACATGGGAGTCCAGTGACGTAGCCATTACGCCAACTGCTGGTCCCAATAAATACTATTTTTAAAAATTCAATTTAGAGTAACAATGACCAAAAAACTACAATCATAAAATACTTAGGAATAATTTAACAAAAGACAACCAAGACCCTATACTAAAAAATATAAAACATTGCTGAGAGAAATTTAAGACCTAAGTAAATAAAGAGATGATACAATATTGTGTTCATAGATTGGAAGGCCTCAATAGATTGGAAAAGAGCCATCAGATGGCAATTATTCCCACATTTATCCATAGATCTAACACAATACTGATAAAAGCTCATTCTAAAATTTCAATAGAAATGCAAACACCTAAAATGATAAAAAAAAAAATTTAAGAAAGAGCAGTTGAAGGACTTATCTGATTTCTAGACATGCGGGAAAAGCTATGGTAACTGAGGCTTAGTACTGGGTAAGGATAGAGGTGCAGGTCAGTGGAGCAGAGCAGAGTCCAGAAATTGATCCATACCCATATGGTTGATTGATTTTTTTTTTTTTCCCACAGAAATGCCATGAAAATTGAGCAGGAAGACAGAAACAAGCCTTTTCAAAAAATGATTTGGATCAAGTAGATTTCCAAAGAGAAAAAAATGTACATCAATCCTTGTTTAAACCATAAGACTTGGGTCAGCCCATGACCTGGTGGTTACGGCAACTGGTTCCCACATAGCCAATAGCCTGGTTCACATCCCAGACCTGGCAGCTGAAAAACACATGGTGTGCATGTGCGTGCTTGCCCCAAATCCTGAAAGGAGGGAGAAAGGGACGAGGAGGGAGTGTGGTGTGACTATGCCCTGGGAGGTGCTCTCTCTCTCCTCTCTGTCACATGGGCACATACACCCCCAGGCAAAAAAACAAACAAAAAAAAAGAAACAAACAACTGTAAGACTTCTAGCTGAAAACAGAACACATTCGTGACCTGGAGATAGACCAAGATTTCTTAGATAGAATACAAAAAGTATAAATCATAAAGGGAAAGAAATGATAAACTGGACTTTACCTATATCAGCAAGTTTTATGCTTTGAAAGACACCAGTAAGAAAATGGAGGGCAAGTAACAAACTGGGAGGCAATATTTCCAATATACACAAGGGAATTCGAAAGTTTGTAGAAGTGGTATTAGAATACGAGTTTACGATGGTGCAAAATAATTTTGAAATCTGTGCATTTTTGATAATATGCGTTTTCTATGAACTTTTTAAAGACACCCCCCCTCCCCCATATGTGCTGGGAGTTTAAAACAGTACAAGCACCATGGAAAAGTTGGGCAGTTCCTTAGAAAATTGAACATGCACCTAGTGGGTGACCAAATTATTCCTCTCCCAATTATTTACCCCAGAGAAATGGAAGCAACGTCTATGCAAAGATTTGTTCATGAATGTTCACAGCAGTGTTACCTGTAATATCCCCAGACTGGAAGCAACCTGCTCGTCAGTCACGGGGGAACCAATGCATGAACCGTGGTGCAGCCGGACGATGGAATACGACTTGACTTTACAAAGGAACGAATTGTGGACACGCGCTACACCATGGATGACCTTCAAAGCAATTATGCCAAGTGAAAGAAGACAGACAAACAATTAGAGTTCCTATTTAGTGATTCTGTTTATAGCAAATTGTAGAGAATTCAAACTCACCTATAGTGAAAGGAAGCAGGCCAGTGATTTCCTGGGGACAAGGCTGGAGAGGGGAGTGGCTTACAGGGTCACAGGGAACCTGGGATGGGGGTCATGGATATGTTCAAAACCTTGACTGTGTCATCGGTCTCATGTGTTTACATATGCCAGCCTCATGAAATTGCACGCTTTAAATAGGTAGTTTATTGTACACCCATTATACTTCAAGGAAATAGAATTAAAAATTCACTCGGCTATACACTTCAACAAGTTATACTTGTTATAAAAAGTTAATAAAAATTACGAACACATATTTGAGCATGTAGTATCTGTCCCCCTGAGTGCTCTCTGCTGGCCCCCACATAAATCCTGCAAGGACTCTTGCCGCGTTCAATATGGAGGCGATGCTCCGCCCTTCGTCCAGCCACCTCCATTTCCTATAAGCAGTGTCCTGCCCCGGCTCCAGCACCTTCTCATCTGAATACCTGGATTCACACTGTGTTCATTTGCTAGGGCTTTCCTAGCAAAGCGCCACAGACTGGGGGAGGGCTTAAACAGCACCCATTTATGTCCCACAGTCCAGTCGAGGTGTTGTGAGGTAGGTTCTTGCCTCCCTGAGGCTTCCCTCCTTGCCTCAGATGGCATCTTCCTGTAGATGGCATCTTCAACATGAGTCCTCACATGGTTGTCCTTTCTGTGTCCTAATCTCTTCTTACAAGGACCTCGCTCATGTTGTATTGGGCTCCACCCTCATAGCCTTACCTCCTAAAAAGACCCTATCTCTAAATATCTCCAAATAAGATCACACTCAGAGGTACTGGGGTTCAGGACTCCCACATATGAATTGGGGGGGGAGGGGTGACAACGTTCTACTCCAAACACCCACTTCTTCCTTGTCACTCTCCCACCTTCCCCAGCTCATTCACTTTTCACCAGGAGGTGTCCCCAGCACCCCAGGCCAGGCTGGAGCCTGTGAGAGGATGCTCCGGACAACCCCCCCACAGCAGGAGCCACAGCGCTCACTCTGGCCTTGCTTCATCCTCCCAGCTAACAGCCATTGCTAGTGCAGGCTTCTATGAAGCACCAAGATCTAGCTGGTGCTCTGCGTATTTGCTGATGAGGCACATGAAGAAGGACTGAATGAGTCAGTGAATGAGGGAGTCACCCTATCCACCTCTCCAGGTCCCTCAGGGCATTGGGGTCCCATGCAAGGACCACACTGCCGTGCCACCTGCCAAAAGCATTTAGTGGAATGCCCACAGGATCGAAGCGGGTCTGCAGCCTGCAGACCTGCAGAGCAGCCTACAATTGCTATTGCACCTTCCTGGACTGGGTGATGATCACACGGCTTAATGTTTAGCCACAGAGTTGATGAGAGGCCACTCCAGACAGGGGGTCTGCATTCCTGGGTTCCCAGCGACAAGTCTTTGTGTTTCGTGGGCCTTCTCTGTAGCCGTGCTGACACCTCTTCCCCCAGCCCATCCCTCACATCCGGAGTGCTCTCATCTCAAGACCCTTAACTGAAACACCTCTGCCAAGACTCTTTTCTCAAATAAGTTTTCATTTACAGGTTTTGGAAGTTAAAGTGTGAGCAAGTCATCTCAGAGGTCACCATTTGGTCCACTCTGCCTCATATATGACAAGGTTTAGGTTGGGGGAGTGGGGAAGGGGAGGCACATGATCTACAAGGCCATATGGGTTCTGGTCTGGGCCTGGCACTCCCAGTCTGGACAGCCTGCCAGACTGAGCTGGGCCCAGCTGCAGGAAGGGGATCTGGGAAGTTTCCAGGAAGACACTTTGAAGCATGGGTCCCCAAAGAAATAAGGCCTGGGACAGGGTCCTGACTTGCCTGGTGGTACAGCTAATGTGACCCCCATGTGGCTGATGCCTAATCAAGGGTGGGGCCACTGCCATTTCCCTTGGAAGAACACAGGGCTGCACCAGGAAAAGCCCCCAAGGACTGATGATAGTATGGGCCTCGAGGACAGGGGTGGGGGGCCAGGACTATGGCATATGGACTTCAGAAGGGTCCTTGCCCTCCCACAGCCTCGGTTTTTCTGTGACACAGGGATAATGGTGACCCCAAGGACCAAAGCTGCTATGAAGTCTAGACTGCTGGGCTCATGCTTGACACTCGGTCCTTCCTCATGTAGAGACCCAGGCAGATCAGCAGAAGAGGCCTGGGGGGTCTGCCTCACACTTGGGTAACAGGTGAGTCCTTTAGAGCCGACCAGTAACACTTCCACAGGCTGGAGGTTTGTCCCTTGAAAATCTTCTCCACACCATGGAATCGCACCTCCAAGTTAGCAAATACATACACAAAAGGTGGCTGAGGGAATAACTACAGGCTGGACCATTGGTGTAAGTGATTAAAATTCTTTGGCTGGTAACAATTCAACAACCTCCAAGGAAAAATATTCCTTTATTAAATGCAAATGTACTGTGTCCAATGGTGCCACTCATTAGTGATTTCCCTGCCTGTTCCCTGGCACCTTAGCCCAGAGCTCACACCGACTTCTTCAAAGGGACTTGCTCGGCTATTCTGGTCCTTGGGTGGCCACAGGGCCCCCAGCTCAGGCCTCCTCAAGGCTCAGCCCCTCATACTAGAGTGTGGGTCCTAGGCAGCTCCCATGTGATGGTGTGCAGACAGGAGGCCTGGGGCCCAGCCTGGCCTATGAAACAGGACTGTTTTTGTTGTTATTGTTTGTTTTGTTTTGTTTTTAGAGATTTTTGCTACAGGGTGGAGAGAAAGTGAGACATCACCCCCCAGAGGAGATGGTCATGCCACAGTCCCCTCTCCTCCATTCTCCTTTCAAGATTTTGGGCACACATGCACATGTGCCCAGCATGATTTTCATGGCACTGGTTCTGAGACTCAAACCGTGTTGGCCATGTGGAAGTCGGTGCCTTACCCATTACACTACCTGCTGGCCCTGCAGCAAGGGTGTTTCATGCTCACTCCAGGCCCTTCCTGCTCTCTTCCCGGCTCCCTCTGCCCCTACCCCATCGTATTGCCTGGGAATACTAGAGCAGGCAGTCCTCTAGCACTGTTCCTTTCTGTGGCTCCCCACAATTTATGCCCCCAAGAAAGAGCCTGCTAACTGGACTGGGACTTCCAGGTCCATAGGACTGGCCCATTCCTGTCCCTGGCCTCATGTCCTCCCTGGTCCCATCAAGCACTGTGCTCCTCTTGCTCCCAGAGAACCCGGACTCTCTTGCTGAGGCTTTGCGCACACAGTTCCCTCTGCCGGAATACTTCCTTCCTGGCTGGCCAGTCTCCAATCATCCCCCAGCTCTGCAGGTGTTTGCTAGGGTGCCATAACAAAGTCCTATAGATGGGGTGGCCCCAACAGTCCACGTTTGTTGCCTCACAGTTTCTTGAGATAAGAAGTCAGAGATCAAGTGTCAATGGGGTTGGTTTCTTCCAAGTCTTGTTCTCCGGCCTATTTCTATGTCTTCTTGTCATCTTCCCTTAGTGCATGTCTGTCTCCGTGTCTATAATTCCCTGGTTTTAAGATCAGTCATGTAAAACTAGGGCCCACCCCACTGACCTCACTGCAAAGGCCCTACCTCCAGCTGAGGACACTCTGAGGTACTGGGGTTAGGGCTTCCATGTATGAATCAGGGAGACACAATTCGACCCCAAACAAGGTCTCAAGCCCAGTGTGATGTGTTCAGGGTGGTTTATTCTGGAAATGCAAGGTTGGCTTAACAGTACAATTCATAATCACATTGTAAATTATTACATTGTGAAATAAAGGATGTTAGAAAGCAAGGCAATTCACAATTATATTGTGAAAGTAGTATATTTACAATATAAAAACATATTAGTCCAAATCGAACATCTATTGCTACTAAAAACTCTCAACAAACTAGAAATAGAAGGAAACTTTCTCAGCCTGATAAAGGGCATCAGAAAAACCTGCAGATACCATCAGTACTTACTAGTGAAAGGCTGAAAGATTTCCTTCTAACATCAGGAATAAGGCAAGGATGTCCTCTCTCACCACTTCTTTTCAACATGGTTCTGGAGCTTCTTATTGGTGGAGGAAGAGTATAATAAGAAAAAGAAGGCAGTGGAGGAGAGAAGGAAAGGAGGAAGAAGAGGAGGGAGAGAGGAAAGAGGGAATAAAGGGAGGAAGGGAGAACCCTCAAAGCAGAAAGGAACAAGTAAATCTGTTTTTATTTATAAACGAGTTAAGCATCTACAGAGATCTTACAAACTGGAACTCATCAGTGAGTTTAACAAAATTGCAATATAGAAGATTCACACGCAAAAATCAATTGTATTTCTATATAATAGGAATACAGTGTGATAGACTTTTTTATTTATTTGTCTATTTTTTTTTTAAAAGATTTTTGCTATAGGGTGTATGTGCTCACCAGAGACACAAAGAGAGAGACAGTGAGAAATCATCCCCCAGGAGGGGATGGCCATGCCACAATCCCTTCTCCTTCGTTCTCCTCTCAGGGTTTTGGGCACACATACACAGGCGTCAGGTGTGAGTTTCAACCTGCTGGGTTCAGGCCTTGAACCACGGTCAACTACGTAGGAATCCAGCAACTCAACCATGACACTACCTGCTGGTCCTACAATTGAAATTTTTAAAATGCTTAAATAGAATTAAAAATATGGAATACAGATATCCGTAGAAAAGACTGACAGAAACCAACCCTTAGTGAGAGAAATTGAAGAAATGAAAGACCGAAATAAATGGAGAGATAGTATTCATAGGTTGAAAGATGCTAATTCTCCCAAAATTGATTTGCAGGTTCAAAACAGCTCTAATCAAAATACAAGCTGGTATAACTCAAGAGAAATGAAAGCGTATATCTGCACAAAGATATATGAATGGTTTGTAATAACCCCAAACTGGAACCAACCCAAATTTCCACCAATATATGAACAGATAAAAATAAACCATGGGGGATGGGAGGGCAGAAGGTAGCACAGAGGCGAAACACATGAACTCTCTACAATACAATCCACATGGGAAGAGTCCCACTTCAAATCCAGAGAACTCCCTGAGTACACCAGGGTCGCACCTGCCCATGACCCAGGGCTGACTGAGGCTGGGGTGTCATTAAGTGTCAAGACCCTTTGGGGGAGCTGTCCCTCTCGCTCTCTTTCCTTCTCTCCCTCCCTCTCGCTCATGGAAGAAAGAAACTACTAGGTTGTCGGAAAAGTCATGATGCATTTTTGCATAGAAAAACACAGAAAAAAAAGTCATGACTTTCCAACAACCCAACATAAACAAATATAAATAAATAAACTACGGTACATCCATACGATGAAATACTACTCAGTAATAAAAATGAATGAACTAGTGGTATAAGCAACAACATGAGTGAATTTCAAAATAATTTACTGAGCAAAAGAATCTGGGCAACACGGGAGTACATATTGCTCAAACCTACTTATATACAATTCTCCATAATGCCAAAAATCTAGAGCAACAGAAAATAGGTCAGTGTTTGCTCGGGGATCAGGAAGGGAGGGAGGAGGGAAAACTTTGAGGGATTGTAGACATATTTATTATCTTGATTGTAGTGATATGTTCATGAGTGTTTATGTCAAAACTCATCAAATCGTTCACTTTAAACACTCAGTTTATTATATGTCAATTACACCTCAGCAGAGCGATTCAAAAACTGAAAGGAAAAATAATTCTCTCTCTTTTGGGTGTGGTGAGGATAAGAGAAGAAGGCTGTGAGTGATAAACTCAGATCTAGATTTGGACCACAAAAATCGTGCATTTGATAGTTGTGATATCCAGGCAGGTACCCCACGGGGTCTCTAGAAGTCAGATAGTGCCCTGTGTCTCTGGGGTCACTGGGTGTGGTCAGGTAGTTCTGGCTTCCCCTCTTCAAGCAGCAGGGACAGGCAGAGATAGAGGGAGGAGAGAGACCACAGAAGGAAGGTTCCCAGCCTCCAGGGAAGCCTGGACGTGACTACACCTGTCCTGTGACCAGTCTAGCCCCTTTAAGCCAAGTGCACTGAGCCAGGCTTTGGCTGCGCCATGCCCAGAAGCCCTGACTCTCATACAGAAGCCAAGGCCCTATGGACAGGGGCGATACAAGCCCCAAAGAATCCTGTCCCAGGTGGCCTTCTAAAAGTAGTACACATTGTCCCAGGTGTGGGTCAAGGGAGTGGCCTGTTTGGTGACCTGGATTCCAGTCCCAGCTTGGACACTTGCAGCTGTGTGACTGTGGGCAAGTCACTCGGCGTCTGTGTCTCAGTGTCCCCCTAGGAGCGTCCTGCATCACACAGCAGCTTCATTGGTGCATTGGCAGCCCCACCACTGGCACTGAGGTTCAGTACCTCCTCCGTGAGAATGGACACAGACTCCCCTGGTTCCAGGATTTGGGAGACCTGGGGCCAGTCTGTGCTGCCAGCCCTTGGTAGCCAGGGGCCAAGCCTGCTGGGCACTCGGCCTGGCTCCTTCTCAGTACATGCTTTCCCGGAAGACAGTGTGGGAGGCCGTGTGGGAAAAAATGTCCCAGAGGCAGGCACGGAGTGTACCGACAGGGCCACCAGGATGCTGGAGACAGGCCTTAAGAGCTGGAAGTAGATGACCCCCTGTCTTGGTCTACTCAAGAGGAGGTTTCCCAGGATGGGGACTTTCAGTGACAAAACCAACCAGGAAAGTCCCAGGCAAGCCAGAATGGCTGGTCTCTTTACAAAGCTACCACCCTCCCTGCTCTCTCCACTCCTTTCTTCTCGAAGGGGAGAGTAGCCTGCGCTGAGCACTGGGGAAGCCTCTGCTCCTCCATGGGAGACCTTCACACCACCTTTTCCTCCCCACCTCAGTGAGTACTACCAGTGTTGTCACGGATGTGGGGCCACCATCATCCTCAGGGCACCCCACTGCTCAGAGAACATAAACGGCGTGCAACAAATCCTTTTTTTAGAGAGAAAGATTGTTTGCTATAGGGCGCGTGCACACAAAAGAGACAGACAGAGACAGAGAGAAAGAAAGAAAAATCACCCTCTAGGGGGCATGGCCATGCCTCAATCCTTTCTCTTCCATTCTCCTCTTGGAATTTGGGGCACACATGCACACGCACCGCACCTGGTGTGAGTTTAAGCTGGTGTGAGTTTAAGTGAACTCAAACCACAATCAGCTATGTGAGATTCCATGACATAAGCATGACACCATCTGCTGGTTCTGCATCAAATACTTCTCAACTACTTACACTGTTAAGACTCATGGGCTCAGTGATTTCCCCCTTCGAGGAGTTTATCTCACATAAATAATTGGACGTGTGCAAATTTGACATTTAAGTGTGTTCACTGCAGTGATGTTTAAAGTAGTGAGATATTGACAACAAGCTAAACATGGGAGGTCTTCCAAAAGTTCATGGAAAATGTGTATTATGAGAAAACTATGCATGGCTTTCAAAAATTGTTTGCACCGAAAGAGACTCATATTGCAATTCATTCTTTCCATAAACTTTACAGAG
The DNA here is from genome assembly GCA_026018925.1 of Tupaia tana. Taxonomy (NCBI): domain Eukaryota; kingdom Metazoa; phylum Chordata; class Mammalia; order Scandentia; family Tupaiidae; genus Tupaia; species Tupaia tana. Next base: position 37,723,378 of record JAKSZU010000012.1, read on the forward strand.
TCCCTTGTATGCATCACTGAACACTTCAGTTCATGTAATACACTACAGAGCAGTTTCACTTGAAAAACTCAGCCTTGTTCAGGGTCCAGAAAGATTCTAGGATATGCTGATATCTAGATAGAAGAGATCCCTGGCAGGGAATGGGACGTGTGTTCCTAGGGAGACTTGGAGAGCAGGGTGCCAACAAGGTGTCTCTAGGGTTCTCTCTCTAGAAAGTGGGGGCAACTCCCAGGTGAATTATTTTCCTTTTTTTCTCTATGTTTTCCTATGTCATTGAGTCGTCTAGACTGAGACATTCTGTAATCAGTAATGTAACTTTCTATAATAAGCAATCATGGTGTTTTATCGCTTAAAGTAGAGTTTCCCTATAAAGGGTTCCCTAGGGAAGAGGGTGGCATCTGATTTTGACCTTTGTCCCCCAATATGGGAGCCTGAAGCTGGGTCACTCCCAAGGTGTTCCCTGGAAAGAGGAGCAAAGAAGCCAGCTTGGGCTCTGGCTAAACAAGAGTCTTTTGTCCCCAAACTTGGAAGTCAGCCTCATCATAAATTTTGCTTTCTTGGGAAGGTTCTGAGGGCTCTAAGAGGCTGAAAATATTAGAGGTATAGGAAAGGCCTAGGGTTTGCAAAGTACAGAGGCCCACATCAAGCTCCCTGTGGTTGTTATGGCTTGGATAATACAGAGCTTCAGGAGGCGTTTGTGCTATCATCAGGCACAGCTGGATCCAGTGCTTTTTTTTTTTTTTTTTTTAAGAGAGAGATTTTTCTATGGGATGTGTGCACTTGCCAGAGAGACAGAAAGCAAGAAGTCACCCCCCCCCCGGGGGGGGGGTGGGGGGGAAAGGCCACACCACAACCCCTTCTCCTCCATTCTCCTTTCGGGATTTTGGGCATGCACTCACATGTGCCCATTGTGAATTTTAAGCAGCCAGGTCCAGGACTCAAATCGACTACATGAGTCTGGTGACGTAACCATTATGCCACCCACTGGATCCAGGTGCTTAAACAAAGCCTCTGGTGTTCTCCTGGCCATCGTCACTTTCTCTTCCTCTTCTTCCTTCTCCCCATCTTCTTCCTTCTGTTCTTCTTGTCTCTACTTCTATTAACAAGCTACCTATAGACTATCTATTGCAGACAGGTACCTTCACAGGATCCTAAATATGAGGGCTTGCTTGGTCAGGCAGCTTTAGAACTCTTGAGCCAAATGACAGCACCCCCTTCTGGCCCAGAAGAAAAATCCCAGAGAGAAGAACTCCTCTGACCTTGGCCTGCATCACATGCTCCACAGGAAAGTCACAGATGCCACAATCCACTACAGCAGTACTTGATACTCTCTTGTGCTTGCACATGCTCAGAGACCATCAGCTTCCAAGACTTATAGGTAATCACAGGATTCACAGGCCTCAGCCACTAATGATCCCCAAACTCTCCAGAAAAGGAAACAATACCATTTTCCTTACGAATGAGGAAACTGAGATTCCAAGAGCCTAGGTATGATGCCCCAGATCACCAAGTAGTAAGTAGCAGAACTGAAACTAGTAGTTAGATCCTCTGACTTCAAATCTTCCCTTGCTACTCTGCTCTTGCATTCAGTCTATGAGGTGTCCCCATGACTTTCACGTCTGCCACCATCATCACTGACATATCCCACCACCTCTACCATCACACCACCATCACCATCACCACTATCACCAACCCCAACATCATTACCACCATCACCACTATCATCACTATCACCACCCCACCTTCATTACCACCATCACCACTATCATCACTATCACCACCTCCACCTTCACTACCACCATCACCACTATCATCACTATCACCACCTCCTTCACTACCACCATCACCGCTATCACCACTATCACCACCTCCACCTTCACTACCACCATCACCACTATCACCACTATCACCACCTCCACCTTCACTACCACCATCACCACTATCACCACTATCACCACCTCTACCTTCACTGCCACCATCAACACTATCATCAACCCCAACGTCACTACCACCATCACCACTATCATCACTATCACCACCTCCACCTTCACTACCACCATCACCGCTATCATCATATCACCACCTCCACCTTCACTACCACCATCACCACTATCACCACTATCACCACCTCTACCAACACTGCCACCATCAGCAGTATCATCAACCCAAATGTCACTACCACCATCACCACTATCATCACTATCACCACCTCCACCTTCACTACCACCATCACTGCTACCATCACTATCACCACCTCCACCTACACTACCACCATCACCGCTATCATCACTATCACCACCTCCACCTTCACTACCACCATCACTGCTACCATCACTATCACCACCTCCACCTACACTACCACCATCACCACTATCATCACTATCACCACCTCCTTCACTACCACCATCACCACTATCACCGCTATCACCACTATCACCACCTCCACCTTCACTACCACCATCACCACTATCACCACTATCACCACCTCCACCTTCACTACCACCATCACCACTATCACCACTATCACCACCTCTACCTTCACTGCCACCATCAACACTATCATCAACCCCAACGTCACTACCACCATCACCACTATCATCACTATCACCACCTCCACCTTCACTACCACCATCACCGCTATCATCATATCACCACCTCCACCTTCACTACCACCATCACCACTATCACCACTATCACCACCTCTACCAACACTGCCACCATCAGCAGTATCATCAACCCAAATGTCACTACCACCATCACCACTATCATCACTATCACCACCTCCACCTTCACTACCACCATCACTGCTACCATCACTATCACCACCTCCACCTACACTACCACCATCACCGCTATCATCACTATCACCACCTCCACCTTCACTACCACCATCACTGCTACCATCACTATCACCACCTCCACTTTCACTACCACCATCACCACTATCATCACTATCACCACCTCCACCTTCACTACCACCATCACCGCTATCACCACTATCACCACCTCCACCTTCACTACCACCATCACCTTCACTACCACCATCACCTCTATCATCATATCACCACCTCCACCTTCACTACCACCATCACCACTATCATCACTATCACCACCTCTACCATCACTGCCATCATCAACACTATCATCAACCCCAACGTCACTACCACCATCACCATCACCACTATCACCACCTCCACCATAGCCACCACCATCATCGCCATCACAACTAGCACTGCCTCCACCATCACTACCACCATCACCATCACTATCATCATCACCACTGTCACCACCTCCACCATAACCACCACCACCGCCATCATCACCACTCCTATCACCACTATCACCACTATTGCTACCATAACCTTCATCACCCTACCTCCACCACCACCACCACCATCTCCACCTTCACTCCACCACTGCCACTACCACTGCCATCATCACTGACAACAACAATCTACCACCACCAGAAACACCACCAGCACTCCTGTCACTACCACTGACATCACAGCCATCATCCGAATAACACCAATACCATTAACTATCGTCAAGTCTACTACTCCCATAACCACCATCAATATCTCCTCACCACAATCACCACCTCATTACCACATCCATCATTACCACCTTCACCACCCTGGCATCACTGCATTGCTGCCATCAGCATGCCTCCTTTACTATCTATCACTGATAAGATCCTCTTCATCAACAACAACATTATTACCGTAACAACAACAAAAACATCACTACCACTATCTGCCAGGCAATTCATTACAGGGCCATAGTTCTTTGCTGAAGGCAGAGTCAAAGAACCGTGAAACTAACTGAAAAGGAGAAGTTGATGAAATCAGATTTTCCAAGTAGAAACTTTTTCTTGGAGGGCAGGCCTAGACCCAGCTCTTTTATGGCTGGAACCCAGCATCCTGCTCACGACATTGAAATGTCTCTCAGAGGTAGCTGAGCTGACCCCAAAGGCCTGCAATTTTTGGGAGAAATGCATGTGAATCACTGGGGCTGACATTCTTCAGGATCTGACGAGGTTTCTACTTTGGGGACCTGCTAACTTGGACTCTGCAGTAATCCACCCAGGCAATCAGGCAGTGAGCTGGAGCTGCCTCCTCATCAGCATCTGTGGGGCCATGGCAGGCTGGGTTTGGTCCTGGGAGCTTTGCATTTGATCTCTATTGAATTCTTCATGGAACTCAGGATGGAACTGAGCTTCGGGGAGATGCTGTGGTACACCAGGGTACACAATGAGTAACAGGCAGAGGCGGAACTTGAACCCAAGTCTGTGTGGCCTCAAAGCCCTTAGGCATCATTTCCTGTGCCGCCCCACATGGCCACCAGGCTGGCCCTTTGGCTCTACCAGTCCCTCATGGGCTGGGGAGCTCCACTCTGAGCTGGTTATCAGTGGCTTTCTCCCAGCTTGCTGAGAGAATGGCTGGGTGTGCTGGGCAGTCCCTCCAGAGGGTTTCATCACAGCTCCCCATGGGGAATTAGTAGCACATCATGCCCTGCTCCTCCCAGAAAGGAGGAAGGGAGCATCAGTCACGGGTCCCCCAGGAAAACTACAGGGTGTAAGAAAACCAGGAGGGATGGGCAGTGTACTGCCCCTCGGGGCCATCTCCACTCAGGCTGAGGACAAGGGAAAAGGAGAAGGAAACACTGGAAGAACCTGGAAAAGAGGGAATCATGGAGGGAGAACTTCCTAGGGAGAAGCTATAACTTCCAGTCCAGGGACACAGGCTGGCCATGGTGACTCCAAAGGAAACATGCTGTGACATGAATATTCTGATCTCACTCCTACATAACCCAAGCTTTCTCACAGGAAGCCAAAGGGCACGGAGACCAAGGAATGGGTTCTGTTGGGTTTAGCCTCTTGGGCAGAGAGGACAAGAGTGGTCCTGGAGAGAAGAAGGAAGGAGTGCCCAGCAAAAGACATAGGATGTGGTGACACTTGAACACTCCCTTGCAAGGGCTGAAGGGCTTGCTGAGCTCTTGCCTTGTGGCTTTTGGCCTGCCCAGGCGTGGCTAGTAATACCTCTCCAGCTGGAGCAGTGTCGGTCCATGCAGTGTCCTCACTCACACAGGTTCTCTGTCTCTTCTCACCTTTATCCAATTTTTTCTTTCCTCTCTTTCCCTCTCCATCCCCTGAAGGACCTCTGCTGTTGTTTCCTTCTATCAACTCCTGCTGGTGTTAGAGTGAGATGCCAGACCAGAGTTACTGAAAAACTTTCTGGGAAGACAGGACAAGGGCACCCGGTTCAGCATTGCAGGGGAGAATTCGGCCCCAGAAAGGAGGACATCCCTGCCCTGGTATCTGCCTGCCTACAGGGTACAGAGTGGTGATTTTCCTGGGAAACTGTCTGGCTCAGGACTGTGGACTGTCCTGGGGGTGGGAGGTTGATGGAGAGAGGTAGCAATATCCTTGACTTGGGGAATCCCACCATGTGTTCAAAGCCAGAGGTTGAAATGCCACAGGAAACAAAGGTGTCTATTGGAGTTTCCCCACCAAAAATGGGGTAACATTGGATTGGGTGATAGGTGGCCAAAATTATGAGGATGGATGTGCTAAGAGGAACAGGGGATTTATGCAATGTCAAGTCTTCCTGCAGGTGCAGGGGTCCTTGGGTAAACTCGGTGTATTCTCTGGGGACTAACATTCACAAAGTCCTGCCTGCACTCCTCTCATTCTGAGGTGTGTTGAGTGCTCCTACAAGGAGCCTTCACTGTCACTTTTCCTGTGGGAGACCAGTAGAATCCTCAGAATTATCACCAGTGGTCGTCGGCCTGTGGAAACATCTCCTCTCCTTGTGGGTTTGCATACCTACTGGGAAATTCCCAGGCTCCAGCTCCAGCATCATGGTGCACACGCACTTCCACCTTCCCACCCTTCAGCAGCCTTTAACATTGACCCCTTCCTCAAACAGCACAGGTACTTTTGCTCCAGGAGATACAGTGAATCTTCCACCTTTCCTGTTTGGAGGCACTCAGAACCTGCGTCCATAGCGGAAACAGAGGCATGTCACTCAGGCTTGGAAGGTCACCCAGAGAAGAAGTGACCACGTGCTAAGATCTGAAGAGTTGCTGAGGAAAAGCATCCAGGAGGCAGCATCCCAGTCACACACAGGGCTCCAAGATGAGAGGTGATCTGGTGTCATCTGAAAGCTGCATGTAGATGTGTGTGGCAAGAATGTGGGGAAGCAGCAGTAAAAGTAGGGAGAGTAAAGATAGGCAGTGGGGAGATCTCAAAAATCTTGTCAGCCTAGGAACTGAGGCTGCAGGCCCAACCCCTCCGAACCTCTGCGCATCCCCACCGTTCCTCTTCCTTGGACCCCAGGTTGGTTGTCTGGGACTTTAAGACAAACTCCACCCCCCATCCCACCTGCGAACCGGACCAAGCCAGCCAGCAGTTCTGGACACCAGGCGGACTGAGGCTGCAGGCCCTACTAACCTGGTCCTGTCACTCAGCCTCTGGCCCTTTCCCACTAGCCTTTGGACTTTCTGAATATTGGTTATTTGAATAGCGCACCGCGTGATTTCCTTTTTTCGTTATTCTTTGCTTTTGAGGTGTTGCTTATTAGGTCAGTTGGAGACTCACCACTCCTTAGAAACAGGGAGGATCTTGGGCCATCCAGAACTAGTTGTAACAGTTAATGGTAATTGTGAGCAACAGATAGGCCAACCATAAGAAAAATCATCAAATTTCTATTCCTATACAACTTTTAACACTCAGAGATACCTTAAATAAGTTAGGAAGCAACATATAGAGTACCTGATGACCAGAAACAATCGCAGAGGCTCAAGAAATATGAGCAACCAACAAAAGGCCTCTCCCTCAAGGGATATCATCCAGCCTACATCACACACACAGTCCATACAATGGACGTCGTGGACTTGTCTGATAAGGAATTCAGAATATTTGTAGTGAACAAACTAACTGATATGGAAGAGAAAAGAGACAAGGAGCTTCAGGAGATGAGGAAGTACTTTAATGACTTGAAAGAAGAAATGGATACCTTAAACAAGAACCAGATGGAACTTCTAGGATTGAAGAATGTGATACAGGAAATCAAAACCTCCCTTGAAAGTATTAAAAGTAGGTTAGATCAGGCAGAAGATCGAATCTCTAATGTAGAAGACAAAACATCTGACCTAGAAAAAAGTATCAAGAAGATTGAGAAAACAACCATGAAAAATGAGGACAATATACGAGGAATACTCGATGCCATCAAGCACCCCAACATTCGGATAATTGGTATTCCAAAAGAGGAAGAAAATAATAAGGGCCTAGATAATTTATTCCACGAAATCCTGGAAGAAAACTTTCCAAACCTAGAAAGGCATTCAAATATCCAGACCCAAGAAATACATAGGACCTCAGGTAGAATCAACCCAAGAAGATCCTCTCCAAGGCACATCATAGCCAGACTGGCGAAAACAACAGACAAAGACAAGATACTAAAGTTGGCAAGAGGGAAACGTCAAGTTAGGTCACCCTATCAGGCTTACATCAGATCTCTCGGTGGAAACAATGCAGGCAAGGAAAGAATGGGGAAGCATAGTCAAAGTGTTGAATGAAAAACAATTTCAACCAAGAATACTATACCCAGCAAAATTATCTTTCATATGGGAAGAAAAGATAAAAACATTCTCAGATAAACAAAATTTGGAGGAATTTACCAACTCCAGACCAGCTCTTCAAGAGGTTCTGAAGGGAGTACTATACCAGGAAAACTAAGAAATCAGACAGACAGTTATACGAGAACAAAAAGCAACCAAGAAAATGGCTCACTTAATGATAGGATCAGGTATGGAAATATCGATAATTACATTGAATGTCAATGGATTAAATTATCCAGTTAAGAGACATAGACTGGCTGAATGGATAAGAAAACAGAAACCTTCTATCTGTTGCCTACAAGAAACTCACCTTATGGATAAAGATAGACATAGACTAAAAGTAAAGGGCTGGAAAAAATATTCCATGCAAATGGAAATCAAAAAAAGGCTGGAGTAGCGATATTGATCTCAGACAAAATAGATTTCAAAACAAAGACTGTAAGAAGAGACAAAGAAGGGCATTATATAATAGTAAATGGAGTAATCCAACAAGAAGATATAACCCTTATAAATATCTATGCACCCAACTCAGATGCACCTAAATATGTGAAGGGAAGACTGCTAGAGCTAAAAGGAGAGATAGGGAGAAATACTATAATTGTTGGAGATCTCAACACCCCATTATCTCCTTTAGACAGATCTTCTAAACAGAAAATAAATAGAGAGATACAGGACTTAAATGATACTATAAGTCGAATGGGCTTGACAGATATCTATAGAACTTTCCACCCTACATCCACAACATATACATTTTTCTCACTCTGGCATGGAACCTTTTCAAAGATTGATCATATGTTAGGACACAAATCAAGCCTTTACAGATTCAAAGGCATAGAAACTGTATCCAGCATCTTCTCTGACCATGATGGAATTAAACTCAAGATTAATTTCAAGAAACAACCCCGAAAATACACGAACACATGGAAACTGAACAACCTACTTCTGAATGACTTCTTCACTACTGAAGAAATTAAGGCTGAAATAAAGCAATTTATGGAAACAAATGATAATGAGTACACAAGTGTCCAGAATCTATGGGATACAGCTAAAGCAGTCATAAGAGGGAAATTCATAGCAATTAGCGCCCATAAGAAAAGGATGGAAAGATGGCAAATAGATAATTTATCATCATGCCTCAGAGAATTGGAAAAACAACAACAAACAAACCCCCAAAATGCCAGGCGAAAAGAAATAATAAAGGTTCGAGCAGAAATAAATGAAATAGAAAATAAACGAACCACACAGAAAATAAATGAAAGCAAAAGCTGGTTCTTTGAAAAGATTAACAAGATTGACACACCATTGGCTAGACTGATCAAGAAGAAGAAAGAGGGACCAGCAGTTAGCATAATGGTTATGTTGCTGGACTCCCACATAGTCAACTGCGGTTCACGTCCCGGACCCGGTGGCTTAAACTCACACCGGGCGCGTGTGCGTGCGTGCCCAAGATCCCGAGAGGAGAATGGAGGAGAAGGGATTGCGGTGTGGCCATTCCCCCTGGGGGGTGATTTCTCGCTTTCTGTCTCTCTGTCTCTCTGTCTGGCGAGCACACACGCCCTATAGCAAAAACCTCTTAAAAAAAAAAGAAGAAGAAGAAAGAAAGAAGCCAGATTAATCAAATATGTGATGAAACAGGCAATATTACTACAGACATAGCAGAAATACAGAATATCATTAGAGGATACTATGAGCGACTATATGCCAACAAACAAGATAACTTGGAGGAGATGGACAAATTCCTGGATGTATATAATATACCAAGATTGGATCAGGAGGACATAGAGAACCTGAATAGACCCATAACAAGCCAGGAGATTGAATCAGTAATAAATAATCTCCCAACAAAGAAAAGCCCAGGTCCAGATGGCTTCACTTCTGAATTCTACAAAACTTTTAAGGAAGAGTTAACCCCTATCCTACTAAAATTATTTCTAAAGATTCAAAAGGAAGGAAACCTTCCAAATTCATTTTATGAAGCTTCCATCATACTCATCCCCAAAACAGATAAGGACATGACAAAAAAGGAAAACTACAGACCAATATCATTGATGAATATAGATGCAAAAATTCTCAACAAGATACTCGCAAATCATATCCAACAACATATAACAAAGATCATTCATTACGACTAGGTAGGCTTTATACCAGGGATGCAAGGGTGGTTCAATATACGCAAGACCATAAATGTAATACACCACATTAACAGAAAGAAAGATAAAAACCATATGATCATCTCAATTGATGCGGAGAAAGCATTTGACAAAATACAACATCCTTTTATGATTAAGACTCTCAGTAAGATTGGTAAAGAAGGGTCATTTCTGAACACAATAAAAGCAATCTATGAAAAACCTACAGCTAATATTATACTGAATGGAGAAAAGCTGAAAGCTTTTCCTCTGAAAACAGGTACTAGGCAAGGCTGCCCACTTTCTCCACTGCTCTTTAATATAGTACTGGAAGTCTTAGCTATTGCAATCAGAGAAGAGAACAATATTAAAGGCATTCGAATAGGCAAAGAAGAGTTGAAAATATCTCTATTTGCAGATGACATGATGGTATACTTAGAAGACCCAAAGGTATCCATGAAAAAGCTTCTTGAAGTAATAAGTGAATACAGTAAGGTGGCAGGATACAAAATCAATATCCAAAAATCTATAGCATTTCTATTTATGAACAACAAGTTGAACAAAGCTGAGCTGAAGAAAGGAATCCCTTTCACCATAGCCACAAGATGTATAAGATACCTAGGGATAAACCTAACTAAGAAAGTTAAAGACCTTTATAAAGAAAACTATGAAAATCTTTAAAAAGATATTGAAAGTGACATTAAAAAGTGGAAGGACATCCCATGCTCCTGGATTGGAAGAATTAACATAATCAAAATGGCAATTCTACCCAAATTAATCTACACATTTAATGCAATTCCAATCAAAATACCAGAAAAATTCTTCACAGATCTAGAAAAGACAATCATAGAATTTGTCTGGAATCATAAAAGACCTCGTATTGCAAAAGCAATCCTGCGCAAGAAGAATGGAGTAGGAGGCATATCACTCCCTGATCCCAAGATATACTATAAAGCTGTGGTCATCAAAACAGCATGGTATTGGCATAAAAACAGACATGTAGGCCAATGGAATAGAATAGAGACCCCAGAAATAACCCCCAAAGCTTACAGCCAACTGATCTTTGACAAAGGATATCAGTCAATCCATTGGGAAAAGGAAAACCTCTTTAGTAAATGGTGCTGGAAAAACTGGGTATCCACCTGCAGAAAGATGAAACTGAATCCCCATCTTTCACCATTAACAACAATCAACTCAAAATGGATCAAAGATCTGAACCGAAGACCTCAAACAATAAAACTACTGGTGGAAAATGCTGGGGAAACTCTGGGAGACATTGGAGTAGGCAAAGACTTCTTAAATAAGACCCCCAAAGCACAGGCAATAATCCCTAAAATAGACAAGTGGGACTATATTAGACTAAGAAGTTTCTGCACAGCAAAAGACACAGTATCAAGTGTGAACCGACAACCCTCAGAATGGGAAAATATCTTTGTTAAATATGTCTCAGACAAGGGACTGATAACCAGAATACACTGGGAACTCAAGGGCCTTATGCGAAAAAAAATGATTAACCCAATTAAAAGATGGGAAAATGAACTGAACAAAAATCTCTCTAAGGAAGACATACGAACAGCCAAAAAGCATATGAGGAAATGCTCAAAATCCCTCACCATAAGGGAGATGCAGATAAAAACCACAATGAGATACCACCTAACCCCTGTCAGAATGGCAAAGATGAAGAATATAAAAAGTGTTAAGTGTTGGCGGGGATGTGGTGAAAAGGGAACCCTCCTACACTGTTGGTGGGAATGTAAACTAGTTCAACCACTGTGGAGAACAATATGGAGGTTCCTCAAAGATCTACAGATAGAACACCATTTGATCCAGCAATCCCGCTTTTGGGTATTTACCCAAAAGACAGGAGAACGCTCAGTCAGAAAAGTGCTTGCACATCAATGTTTATTGCAGCATTATTCACAATTGCCAAGACATGGAACCAACCTAAATGTCCACAAACTGATGAATGGATTGGAAAAGTGTGGTATATATACTCTATGGAATACTACTCAGCCATAAAAAAATAACAAGACCCTGGAATTTGATAGAAAGTGGTCAGATACAGAGGATCTATTGCTGAGTGAAGTAAGCCAGGCTATGAAAGAAAGATATTGTATGTATCCACTCAATATATACCGACTACCCGCACTCTATGGTAGAGAGCAAAAAATTGGAGGACATAAAAGCAGTGAAAGTACTTAACGAGAATAGGACAGTGTGGAATGGGGTGGGGTGAGGAGAAGAGGATAGAGAAAGATAGCAAGAGAACAATAGAGAGGCAAGACGTTAGTGAGAAACAGATATGGCTTATTACCTCTTGATGATGACATGTATAGTATTCTCAACTGGATTGGTCTGAGAAATATTTCATGATGGGTAAAGTTTTTTTACAAGCAAAATGAGAAATAGTGACTGACTGTTTTAAAAAATAATTAGAATAATAATAATAATGATTGGGAAAAACATAGAAAAGATATTGAATGATGAAGTGGGGACATTAATGTCTGTATTGACTGACATGCATGGCATTCCCTCTTGAATAAGCAATGTAATACACTGTAAAATTATATCTAATCCAATGTAATATAAAGAAGATTATGATGATAATAAAAATAAAAATAAAAAAATAAAAAATCTTGCCAGCCTAGGGAACCAGCAGTTAGCGTAATGGCTATGTCGCTGGACTCCCACGTAGTCGACCGCGGTTCGCGTCTCGGACCCGGTGGCTTACAACTCACGCCGGGCGCGTGTGCGTGCGTGCCCAGGATCCCGAGAGGAGAATGGAGGAGAAGGGATTGCGGCGTGACCATCCCCCCGGGGGGTGATTTCTCGCTTTCTGTCTCTATGTCTCTCTCTGTCTGTCTGGCGAGCGCACGCACCCTATAGCGAAAAACCTCTCCAAAAAAAAAAAAAAAAAAAAATCTTGCCAGCCTAGACAACAACTGCAGGGTTTTATGTTAAGCAGTGCCAAGGGCAGGTGTATAGGTATAGAAGGGGCCCTCTGGGCGGGGAATGAATTGGACCAAGACTGGAGACTGGTCAATAAGGAGGCTGTTGAAGTGGCCCCAGCGAGAACAGATAAGGCCTGGACTAGGGCAAGAGCAGGAGAGAAGGAAAGATTGACAGACTCTAGGGCTCCAACGAATGTCAAAGAGCCAGTTTTGCTGATTAGTCACCAGCAGGGAGTGGCAGAGAGGGTGAAGCAAAGATGATTCCCTGGATTCTGTTTTGGACAAATAAGTGGCTTGTAATAAGTCTCTGTATGGAAAACATGGGAGAGGAAGGTTTGGGGTAAGGTGTGCTTCTCATTTCTGGTCATGGTATAGTAACTAGAACTGGATGAGCCCCTGTGATGTAAACAGTCATAAAACTGGACCGCATTGCATTAAAGACAGAGCAAGACTGCGATCCCCAAGAGAAGAAAAAAATGCAAGATGAACACCCATGGTCTCCTGAATCTGTGCTTGGGGACAGTTTCCAATTGTGGTGTAGTAAGTATCAAAACAGAACACAATGATCTCACAGGACTAAAGTGACAGAGACTAGAGTTTGGAATTGATGAAGCATCTAGACTCTGCACGTCAGAGCCCTGGAGAAGAAGAAACTAAGGGAAGAGGAGGAAGAAGTTTAACTGAGGTCCGATGAATGCTGCTGAAACTGTTTGAGGTTTAACAAAGAGCACCTCCTACAGGACTGAGAGAATAAAACAAGATACTACATGTCAAACAGTGCTAGGGGACTTTGGAGTTCTTGCCCAAGCACAATGGAGAGACCTCATTAACAAACTGGGCATCTTGCTGCAACACTAGAAAGGCCTCATTTTACTAATTAGTACCACACCTTAGGGTAAAATCTGCTGTAGACCTTCTCTAGCAAAATCTGCCACCAGACATCAATGAGAGTTACATATTTTATCTTGGTTCTCATGAAGTTTGGCATGCTTTTGAGACACCTCAGTTTTTCACAAATCCATCATAATAAAACCAAGACTATACATATTTGAGCAATTAGCTGATAATCAAGCTGCCTGCTGGAATAAAAATCAATCCTTTTCAGAGAATGGTATTAGTAGCCAGAGTTTCTAAAACATACTACAATATTTCTACACAGTGTCCAACACATAATCAATAATTACCATTACATAAAGAAACATGAACATATAAATCATATCCAGGAGAGAAGGAAAACAAAAGTCAATGGAAACTGTTTCCCAAGTGGTCTGGATGTTATAACTTGTTATATAAACAAAACAAAGCTTTCAAAGGAGATATTGTAAATATGTTCAAAAGTTAAAGAAATACTGGGTCATTGGAAAGTCATGATGTATTTTTGCATAGAATAGTATTGAAAAATACTTTTCCTACAACCCAATATACGTTCAAAGAATTAATGAAAAACATAGTCTTAATAAGGGAGCAGATAGGAATCTAGGAAGAGAAATGGCAACTGTAATTAAGAACCAAATGGAAATTTTACAACTGAAAAGAACAACAGCCCAAATGAAAAAGCCACAGCATGGGATAATCAGTTACTCCCTCTGAAACATTCTACAATGCCCATAGGACATCTGAGTGGAGACATTAACATACATGGGTGGAGACAGGGGTTTGAAATTCAAGGGAGACAGTGGGCTAGGAGATAGATATTTGAAAATCATTGCTTTGCATATGAGAATGGAAAAGCTCACCAGAAGTCTGTGAAGAGTGCTGTTGATCTTCACTTCAGTCAATGCCTTTACTCCCAGTGGTGAGGTCAGAACAAACAAACAGAAACACTGAATTCTAGAGAGGTTCTAGAGTTCAAATACAAATAATACCTTATTGTGCTTTAATTTTTTAAAAATTTATTTGAGAGAGACAGAAAGAGAGATAGGTTTGTGGCGTTTTATTTTGATTTTGGTTTTGTTTGGGGTTGGTTTTGCTACATTGAAGTCCTCCTGTCCCAGCCTCCTAGTTGGTTAAAACCACAGACATACTCTACCTTGCCCACCTGTTTAGGTTGGGCCTGAAACCAAACCCAGGTCTCCAATGTGGCCTCATCCACTACACAATGGCACCCTCATGCTTGCAGCACCACATTTGGACCCCACCAATACCTTTTCAATCCTTCCTTTCCAAGGGCTCCACCCTCTAAATAGAGCCTTAGCCAACCTGGCCCCTCAGAATCTCCAACTACTAATTGCAAGTTATTCACAGAGCAAAAGTGACCTTAGGTATATTTTCTGCCAGTAAGAGCCACTTTGGGAAAACTGCTTTGAATTGGGCCTCTTGCTGAAAGCCAGGCAGACAAGTTCTCCCACCTTTTCCCACTCTTGCAAAACATGCTCTTTGATTTTGTTTTATTCTGAACCAGAATGGCCCCCACAGATGCTCCTTACCCCCAGGCTTCAGAACCCACAGAGAGGAGTGCTGGACATGACAGTAGTCAGGAACCACTCTTGGCAGCCCAGGTCCTAGGGCCTGTTGGAACAAGGAAAAGCAGCAGGGCTTCTGAGATGCGGATGATGAACACTCCATCAGTGGACAAGGAATCATTACCAGTAGTCTTTTATCTGATCATTTTCCTTGTGCAGGCATGATTCTAACTATTTTACATAAGAACATCTTAACATCCCAATGAGGTGGGAAGTCTTATTTTCCAGATGAGGACACAGAGATTTAGATAAACTTGGGGATTAGCAGAAGATTAAGATAGAGAGTAGTAGGACTAGGGTTAAAACCCAGGTGTCTCTGACTCTAGAACCTACGTGTTTAGCCTCTAGTTTCTGAGACTGCATGTGTATCCATCTCTTCTTCAACCTATGACTTCCAAGATCTCTAAATGGCTGGAAATAGCTCATCACCTTCCCAGTTGGTCAGACCAAACACCTGGGAATCATCCTTCTTCCTCTCTCTCACCACAGTCAATTCATAAATCAGCCTTGTGGTCTTTACCTTCAAAATACATCCCACTCCTGCCTAGTATCTCCAGCTCTACCACCCTTCCCTTTCTAGCCTGGTCTATAGTGATGTCCTTTCATTGCCTTCTTTGTTCCCACTACAGCACCACCTGTATAGCCCCACAGGCTAGCCAAAATGATCCTTTCAAAACATAACTCAGACCAGTCGTTCTCAGGCTTAACACCTTCCCTTGGCATCCAACCTACTCAGAACAATCTCTTAATGTTGCCTACAAAGTCCCGCATGGTCTTCCTCTTCCTGTTTCTCCATCACCATCTTAGTTCATGGTCCCCCTTTCTTATTCTACTCCAAGCACTCATACCTTTTTAAATTCTTGAACAAGGTCCAATTTTTTTTTTCTTCCTCAGAATCTTTGCATTTACTGTTCTTATGTCTTTTCCAGATCATCACACCGCTGTCTTCTTGTCATTTGGTTCTCAATTCAAATGTTACTTTCTTATCAAGTATTTCCCTAACCAATTAAAGTGCCCCTAGACTAGTAATTCTACTACACATTCAAGCAGTTATTACTCTTAAGATTTTTTTAATGTTTATTTGCATTTCTTCTAGCTTCTTAACTAAATTCCAAGATCCATGGAATGTGTCTTTTTCTCTGTGGTAGGCCTCTACCTAGTACGATTTCTGACACAAAGAGACACATAGAAACACTGAGCAGGTAAATTAATTTGAGTTGATTTATATAGCCCCAATGTTCTGAATTCTGGTTCTATTTGTTAATTTTCTGCTTACTCATCTAGTCTTCCATCCATCATCCAAACATCCAACCATCCATTCATAAGTCATCTACCCACTTATCCTTCTGTCTAGTTATCCATCCATCCAACATCACCCATCATCCATCTATCCATCACTCATCATGCATCCATCCAACCATCACCCACTCATTCTTCCATTCGTCCATCTAACCATAGATACATCCACCTACCCATCCAACTGTTCTTTCATCTCCCCAGTTAACTATACACATATGCACTCACATACCCACTCATTCATCTAATCATCCATCCCCTGAGCTTTCACTCTATGCTGAATCCTGAGGACCCAGATTTGGCCAGGACATAGAGTCTGCCCTAAAGAAACTCCCAGTCTTGCCCTGTTGTTCCCTCTTTGTGAATACCATGAATTAGTCCAGGCAGGAGCTGTGTCATCTTTGTAGGCAGACCCAGGTAAAGTCCTAAGAGGGTACTCCTGCTTGTGGATAGATCTATACCCTCTTGGATCACTAAGGAATTTAAAGATAAGATTCTGTCCTACCTTCAAGAATCAGCTGGGGTGTTACAAAGTTTAGGGCAAAGTTTGAAGGGCCTGAGATGGAGTATGCTCTATGTGTATGAGATAAGAGGAAGGAGTAAAATAACAGCTAGAGTAGGCAATCAGTCTTCCTGTAGGACTTAGGGCTAGAACCAGTCTCAAAGAGATGGGTCCCCAGGGAAGAGGAACAGGGATGAGAAGTGTGGTGCAGAACAAAAATGAGTGTAGTATGAATGTAGGTTGCTAGTGAGGAAGCACAAGGCCGATACCCAATAAACTTCTACTCATTCTTCAACACCATCTCAATGATCACACATTTGATAAGGCCTCCCTAAAGTGCGCATTCTCATCTCAGACAAAAATCATAGTAATGATGATGATGCTAATAATAAGTCTAACTGTAACTGAGCTCCTTCTAGGCAAGATGCTGAGTACTTTATGTCCATTGTCTCATCTAACACCACAATCCACTATTACACCACCTTGTCCCCACTTTTCAGGTGAGAAGTTGAGACTTATGGTGAATCACTAGAACCCCTCCCTAATACTTCATTTACACCTTAGTTATAGAACCCATTCTCTGAGCTACTGCCGGGATTTATTTGTCTTATATCTGTCTCCCTTGCCCCTACTCCCTTATATATGCACTAGTGTGTCACCAGAGCAGGGAAAGTTAGATTATTCTTGGGCCCTTCGAGCCCAGTAGAGGAGGTGGCCTCGTGCAAGCCTTGTACAAATATTGGATGGTTGGATGGACGGATGATGGATGGATAGACTGGTAGACGGGTGGATAAATGGATGATGGATGATGGATGGATGAATGGACAGGTGGGTAGGTGGATAGGCAGATGGATAGAAAAATGGATGGATGAATGGTTGGATAGTTGGATGTATGGGGAGGGTGGGTGGATGGATGGACAGAAAGATGGATGGTTGAATGGGTGGATGGATGGGCAGGTGGATGGAAGGATGGGTAGAAAAATGGATGGATGGGTAGATGTATGGATGCATAGATGATCAGTGGGTGGATGGATAAATAGATGGATAGGTGGGCAGGTAAATGGGTGAATGGATAGAAAAATGGATAAATGGATGGATGACGTATGGAAAGGTCCCCATATTCTCCCATCCCTCCAAAGTGGTTTCATGGCAGTCTTAGTGTGGCCCATGTAAAGACAGGTTTGTTGCCATGCCAGGGGTAGATAGGGTCCTGGAGACTAGCCCCAGTTCTGCTCCCATCTTCCCCCTACACAATCTTCTCCCCTTTATGTTCCCCAATTAGGCCACACACCTCACATCTTATTTGAGGGGCTCAGCTCTCTGGGAGGCTCTGCCTGAACCAAACCTCCATATTGCTTGCTCCCCCAGTCACTTGCAGATGCTACTGGTTTTTCTCCTCCCCTTCAGCTTTCCCAATCCAGACCCCCACACAGCCCACAGTCCCCAGCCCCAGCCCCCACCCTTGCCCAGAGCCAGCTCCTGTCCCTGCAGCTGTCCACACTTACAAAGCCTGGACTGTTCGATAAGGCTGTGCCAGCTGGAACGAGACACTTCCCGTCTGACGGGAGGTTCTGCACGGAGCCTGTGGGCAGCTGTCAGCTCGGGGGGCGCAGAACCGGATCTGGAGCCTGCTCAGGGCCAGCACCCTCTCTGGGGCCCCTCGGTATAGGCTCTGCTGGTCCCAGTGTTGGGTCCCAGAATTGGTTCCTCAGATGGGAAGCTGCAGCCTGGGACCCCGATGCTCTGGCCCCTTAGAAAACCCATTCCTTTCAGAAACAGAGGTCAGGAACCACATTAGAGTCCTTGGGCTGGTGGATTTGCTTGACCCTGTCCTGGGATCAGCCTCCTATGACCAGGACAGAGACTGCAAGAAGAGGTGAAGGTCAAAATCTATTACAGATAGCCTGATACAGTCATCCACAGCCAGAGTGGACACCAGTGGTGACCGTCAGGAAGGCCAAAGGAAAGGCCAGTCTAAGAAAGAAGATGCCACATGCCTTCCAGAACAATCATCTACCCAAGGCTGGAGGTGGGAGGCTCAGAGTCAAGCCCCAGTCCCTTCTTCTCCAACGCCCAAGGCAATCACACAACTACTTCTTGAATGCCCTCTACTCCTCAGGCCTGGGGACACAGACAGGCCCAGGTCACCATCCCATGGAGGCTGAGTTCCCAGAGCACAGCCTCTGCCTGAGACGGCCCAGAGCCTGCGCACCAGGCCCAGACCCCAGGCCTGGCAGAGCCCCCTACCCCCCTTTTCTGGCTCTGATTCCGTCTGGAAGGCTCTAATTACATCCTGGGAGAAACAATTAGAATGAAACTACATGTTTTTTTTTTTTTTTTCTCCCCCAGGCTGGGCCTGTTTAATAACTTAATTAAATAAACAGAATTATAATTATAATGTTAATATTTCCTTTCTGTAATGCCGGCACATTCTGCTGGAAGAAGCTTCCCTTGGGAATGGGAGTGCCCCACAGCCCCCAGCACCTCCCTGGTCTAAGGCTGGCTGCCCACCGGCCTCCTCGCTGTTGTCTTGCCTGGGGCCCCCTGAGTTCTGGGGCCCAGCAGGGCTGGCAGGAAACCCAGTCAGGAGAAAGCCGAGTCCTTGCTTTCCTGAGTGTTTACAGTGGAGTTCAAACCACACGATGGAAATTACTCTGAAGCTCCTAATTGCACATTTCCTTCCTCTGACCATTTTCTTTTGACAGTCGACTTTGAAAATGTTCCACACTTCATTCTTCTTAGGCGGGAAGGAGGGAGAGGGAAGGAGGGTGCTCTGTCCTGCGGAAGGAAGTCAGAGTGAGCCATCCTGTAGAGGCCAGATCATGGGGGTAGAGGATGGAGGCGGGGGCCCTGGTCATCTCTGGCATCAGCTCTGGGGTCCCAGGTGGGGGCAATCTTACTTCTAGCTTCCTACTCCTACTAGTTAGGCGAGTTGATGCACGTAAACATTGTCTCCTTGGGTCTCCTTTCCTCACCTGTAAAATGCGATGAGGAGTATTGCTAGGCATGGGGCTGGTTGGCCTCCCACAACCAACACAACCCTTAGCCAGTCTGACCCACACGGGAAGGTTCCAGGTTTACATTTGGAGACGTCGCTGAATATGCCCATGATCTGGAGTATGCCAAGCAGGTGGGTGCCTGTGATCTGGAATACACCGGGTATGTTCGTGCCCATGACCTGGAGTATGCCAGGCAGCTGGGTGCCCATGATCTGGAGTATGCCAGGCAGCTGGGTGCCCACGACCTGGAATACACCTGGCAGGTGGGTGCCCGTGATCTGGAATACCCTGGCAGGTGGGTGCCCGTGATCTGGAGTACACCAAGCAGCTGGGTGCCCACGATTTGGAGTACGCCAGGCAGCTGGGTGCCCACGATCTGGAATACACCTGGCATGTGAGTGCCCATGATCTGGAATACCCTGGCAGGTGGGTGCCCGTGATCTGGAGTACGCCAGGCAGCTGGGTGCCCACGATCTGGAGTACGCCAGGCAGCTGGGTGCCCATGATCTGGAATACGCCTGGCATGTGGGTGCCCGTGATCTGGAATACTCTGGCAGGTGGGTGCCCGTGATCTGGAATACCCTGGCAGGTGGGTGCCCGTGATCTGGAGTACACCTGGCAGGTGGGTGCCCGTGTTCTGGAGTACGCCAGGCAGGTGGGTGTCCATGATCTGGAGTACACCAGGCAGGTGGGTGCCCATGATTTGGCTGATTCTGGAGTGAATTGCACCCTGAACAGGGTGTTCAGGGTGCTGTCTCTCTGTGCGTCTCTTTCACTTATAGAAGAAAGTAAGAAAAACTTTTTAATAGAAAGAATTTTCACTATGCAAAGTCATGATATGAGATCGTCTGGCACATAGTAGGTGTTTAAGAAATGTTGGGCTTTTTTCTCTCAGTTTCTTGGAAGAAACAACACCTAAAGATGGAATTCTCGCAACTCTTACTTTCTCTGTACGTAGAGAAGGGAAAAGGCCCTGTCTGGGTTCAGGAACCAGCGTGGCCTCTAGCCAGAATAAAACGACAACTGAGAAGTGGCTTGCCTTTTTTGTGTCTTGGTTTCCAGGTTTTTAGGAGGGGAATGAAGAAGACATGCTCCACCCCTGGTGGACTGGAGAACCGTATGACTTATCTTCATAAAGTGTGTGAACAGGGGAGACACAGGACAGCTGGAAAGTATCCAGGTGGGTCAGTGGCTGGAATTCGAAAGACTTGGGTTCCAGTCCTGGACATTCAAGTACTCGAGAAAGTCACCATGTACATGGACTTTCTGGATCCTTGCTCTAAAATGGGTGTGACAATGCCCCAGGCTGTTGCGAGGTGTGAGGCTGTGCAGTGTGGGAGGTGGGGGGACGGTTTAAAGAGAAGAACCCAACCAACAGCAGGAGCACTCCTGCTCCAAGGTTTGGTGTGGGGAGGGGGCCTCTGTCCCAGGGTGGATGAAGGCAGGAGCCTGCCGGGGCAGGAGAGGGGCACCCTCTGGTACCCTGTGGATCCTAGAGCCACAGCCGAGGGAGGCGTATTCCCTTGAGAGCTGAGATTAATGGGAGGAGGTTAAAATGATGGATTGCAGTGGAAGAACCTAAGAGCTGGATCCCAGACATACAAGGGACAGCACTGCCAGGCTTAGCTTTGGAAGGACGTGTCAGGAGAGACACTCCATGAATACCAGACCACAGCCAAGGGAGGGGAGCCCTCAGCCAGGTGAGACCAAGCCTGGCCCTCTGTCCGTCCTGCCCAGCAGCCATGTTCTCTCCCTCACTCAGGATGCTCCCCCCTACCCGTCACCCACCCATAGCCCCTGCCCCGGCCTGGGCTCTGCAGTCATGCAGCCTGGCTTCACCTTGCTCGAGTGAGTTACCAAACATTTCAGAGCCTCCCACTCCACATCTGCAGGTTACTGGAGTGATTGGTTAAGTTCATTCATGCCCTGTTGCCAGAGGCCTGGCATGTGGTCAGCACTCAGTAAGTGTTAGCACGATGTCCTGGACTGTTATTCATTCATTCTCAAGATCAGTGACAGTCCCAGATGATCCTGGAGCTGACGGAGACACAATCACCTCCCAGCCCTTCCATTCAGGACTCAGTTTCTCTGCCTGGTTTTCCACCCCCAAGGCCTGGACTCTGTGACTCGAGATCCAGCTCTAAAAGGGCCAGGCTCATGGCACCTTTCCCAGGCTCAGGGCCTCTGGCCCTTTATACATCCCCACACCTGTGTACTAAACTTACACCAGCAGCCCACTGGGCTCAGATCCCTAGAGTGCAAGGACCATGGCTTGACCTGGTGTCCCCAGTGCTGGGCATTCTGCTGGTCCTTTCTCCAAGTGTGTGGGAGCCACAGAGAGATTGAGAGCCAGGTTGGGCATGGGAACCCAACAGACCTAGAAGTGTCGGTCAGTGTGGGAAGGACACATGTGGTTGAGTGGAGGGGACCCGTTAGTGCCATGAAGAGACAATGGCAGAGTAGGCTGCAGGGGCGAGAATGTAGGAATGAGAATGCGATGGATTTGAGATTCAGGGAAAGAGGTTCAGTGATGGAATCCTTCACAGTGAAAGAACCTGAGAGCTGGGTCCCAGAGGTACACAGTTCAGGACTCCCTAGCTTGGCCTTGGAGAGATATGTTAGGGTGACACCTTGTGTGAGACTTGGCCCCATTCTCTGAGATGGGGATGGCCAGTGGAGCACCAAGCTAGGGCACTGGGGCCATCACCAGCTTGGTTCAGTGTTGAGTTGGGGACACTTTGGGACAACCAACAGTGACGTTGAGTAGGTGACTGGGATAAAAGATCTGGAGACCCTTCCAGCCCTGCTGTGGTTTTCCAAGAGCATATAGGGTGGAAAAAGTCCAAAAACACAAATCCTTTCAGCTGTGTTCCTCTTGAATCATTGGTAAGAGCCCAAATCCATCCTTTTTTTTTTTTCGAGTGAAAAATGGCCATCCTGCCTTGGTGACCAACACTGTGAAATCAGAGGCAACAGGCAGAGGACTCTTGGGACATTCTCGGCCCGGCCGGCCTCCTGCGTCAGAGCTGGCCGGTGTGGGCAGGCACCAGCAGCTCTCTGCCCTCAACGACAGGTGCTGTGAGCAGGCAGGGCTGCCGGGGCTGGTGGACTTGGAGCTGAGTCAACTGGCCTCTTTCCTCCAGACAGCTCCTCCTGGAGGGACCCAATGTCTCCATGCCAAGTGTCCACGTGAGTACTGGGACCCCCAGATATTTCTCCTGGCCAATACCTTCCTCTGAGCCCAGAGCTGCTAACCCAGCAACAGAGGTTTCTGCCTCACTCCTGGGGTCCCACAAGTGGCTCAACCTCAGCCCACCCCAAACTAGCTCACGTCTTTACCTCCTCCCATGTGGCTTTCCTACACCTGACACCCCAGCTGCGAACCTGGGCACACCGTGAGGTCCAGGCCAACGAGCCCACTGATTTTCCCACCTCAAACCTCTAGCCTCCATGGCTTCTCCCAACTCCCAACTCATCTCTGGTTCTCCCTCTACCTGTCCCAAGAGACATTTTTCAGTCAGGACCCTGACAATGTCACCTGCTGCTCCTCTGGCTTCTCAGTAGACATCGGGTGCTCCCAATGGCAGCAGCTGCCAAACCTGTCCCCATCTTCCTGTTGGCTGTGTTTGCACAAGCTCCCTCCGGAATGCTCCCCGCTCCCCACCCTTGGAGAAGCCGGGTCCGTTCCATCTGTCACCTACTCGTGCCTCAGCACAGGTGCTTCCTCTCCTTTCCCCGTGGGCAGCCACAGTCCCTGGCCATACCCTGGAAGCAGCACGCACCCTGAGCTAGACAGGGCATGCCCTGTACACAAGAGGCAGCGGGGGCCTTGGTCCAAACTGGGTCTTACAGCGACGAAGAGCTAGGTTCAAGTCCACGTCAGTGAGAGCAAGGAGACCTTGGACAGGTCTCTTGACCTTGAGGTCTCTTGCACGTGAGAAGCGTAGATAGAGACCAGCAGATGACGTAATGGTTATGTTGCTGGACTCTGACGCAGTCGACCGCAGTTCAAGTCTCAGACCCGGTGGCTTAAAACTCACACCAGGTGTGTGTGCATGTGTGCCGAGTTCCTGAGAGGAAAGTGGAGGAGAAGGGATTGCAGCATGGCCATCCCCCCTGAGGGGTGATTTCTCCCTTTCTGTTTCTCTGTTTCTGGTGAGCGTACACACCCTATAGCAAAAATCTCTCTAAAAAGCAAAAAGAAGAAAGAAAGAAAGAAAGAGAGAGAGAGAGAGAGAGAGAGAGAGAGAGAGAGAGAGAAAGAAAGAAAGAAGGAAGGAGAGAGAGAGGAAGAGAGGAAGAAAGAAAAGAAACTTATCTTACAGGGATATTCCTTCATATGACCTGAGCTCCTACTGTGTGCTAAGCATGGCTGTAAATGTGGGGGCTAATCAGTGAACAAACAGGCCAGCCCAGGTGGTGCAGCAGTAATGCAAAGCTCTGAATGCTGAAGCCACATGGGAAGGTCCCTAGCTCACATCTTGAGGCTTCCCTGTACCCACTGGGGGCATGCACTCCTGTGATCAGACTGGCTGAGGCTGAGGGTGGACCATCGTGTGAAGGCCCTATCGAGGGTACCTCTCTCTGTATCTCTCTGTCTCGCTCTCATGGAAGAAATAAATAAATAAACTTTTTTTTTTAAAGGCAGCGAACAATCAGCCCAAACCCCTGCTGCTGAGAAGCTGGCCTGGTAGCAGTGAGAGGCAACAGTCGGCCAGACAAACTCATCCAGAGTGTCAGCTGGCACTCAGGACAGAAGCAGCAGGCCTGGCGAGGACTTGGCTTTTCCTCTGAGACGGAGCCACTGGAGGGTGAGCAGGGAAAGGGCAGTTCCGAGGCTCCAGTTTTAACAAGAGCACAGCCTTAAGGCCAGGGGAGGGATAGGAGGCTGCAGAGGAGGCTCTGCAGCAAGGCTTGGACAGAGGAGGTAGCAATGGTAAGAAGCAGTAGGTTCCAAATGTCGTGTGGACAGTACAGGGAAAGCACTTCCAAAGTCACCTGGCATGAATCATATATTCAGGGCTCGAGAAGAATTTGTTTAAAATATGAAACTATTAACAAGGGCTAGACAGTGGTACAGCAGTAAACTATGACACTCTGTGAGGTCGACCCACATGGGAAGGCTCTGAATTCAAGTCCAGAACCCTCCCTGAGTATACCAGGCTCATGCTTCCCTGTGATCCAGGGTTGACTGAAGACTAGGAGTAGGTTGTGGCATCAAGACCCCACTGGGGTGCTGTCTTTCTGCCTGTCTGTCTCTAGCTCATGGAAGAAATAAATACATTTTTTTAATTTTACTTTAGTTTTACTATAGGATATGTGCACTTGCCAGAGAGAGAGAGAGAGAGAGAAAGTGAGAAATCACTCCCTAGGAAGGTCAGCCATTCTGCAATCACACTCCATTCTTTGCTCAGGATTTTGGGCATGCACACACATGTCCTATGTCCTGGTGTGATTCTCAAGCTGCCAGGTCTTGAACCTGGGACTTAAACCACACAGTCACTCGCATGGGATCCTAACCTCCATGCCACCTTCTGGATCCCCAAAGTTTAAATGTTAAAATAACACAAATATGCAAGAGATGACAGTGATGATAATTGCACAGGGGGTATGGAACCCCCCTTCTTAATCAAGACAAGGTAGATGGATCTTCCAGAAGAGGTGGGCTCCAAGCTGGGCTGGGAACATGGTTTGGACAAGTACGGCCAAGGTGGGATTTGGGGATAATGTGACCCCTATGGGAGAAGCCAGAGGAAGCAGCCTCCTGCCTACTCCCCTGTCCATGCCAACTCCACCGTGACTGGATGAGCAGAATCTGGAGGCTCCCAGGACTGAGAGTGAAAGGATCAATAGAGAAAGCCATGTCCACAATCAGATACATGCTGATTCACGTGTCCCCTCTGAGAGCTGGCCCCTAGCTCTGGCTCCTGGTGTTCATCTGGGATGTTCTGCCACCTACATGGGCTGCAGGGACAACTCGGACCTCAGAATCACAGGCACTGTCCTAGAACGCCCTAGTGGAGAGAGGACATATCAGCCCCCTGAGCCTTAGTTCCTCGTCCAGAAGTGAGGGTGGTCGCTACTGTTACTGGCATGTTACAAAGGACAGAACCAAGATCCAGAGAGGCTGCTTCTGGAGAAGAAAGGGAGGGACGCTGGAGTCCTACTGAGGGGGTGAAGATGGAGCACTTGGGGCACCAGGAAGACTTCGCTCCTTAGTTTCCCACTCCTGGCTGCTCTGTTTTAATTCTGATTCCTTCTTCTTCAAGACAAACCTTAAGGCTGTGATAGTTTGAGCTTGAGGCTGATTTGGGAAATGTTGCCAGGGTCTTTTAAGATAAGAGCTGGTTCTTATTGCTCTTGGGGACCTCAGCTCCATTTAGGATGGCATACAGGGGGCCATCCCAAGAAGGTGTTCAGAGGACGGAGAGCACAAGGAAGGCCAGGTTGTTTCCTGGGTCAGCCAGCGGTCAGCAGAGCTTGAGGTGCTGGACAATTTAGGGACAGGTACTGGGCCGATAGAAAAGGGTCTTGGCCAAACTCAGCGTTGCTTGGGAGACACAGCCTACAGGCTTTGCCAAGGAGGCCTACTGCAGGGAACTGGGTGCCTACTGTCTTCCAAACCAGCACATTCTAACCCAGTAGGCTGCTTCCGTGACCTCTGGATCCTGCAGCCAACCTCCCGGCAACAGAAGGAAGGGGCATCCAGCAGCCTGCAAGCATCCCAAGTCCACTGGGAAAGAAGGAGGCCTGAGCTCCTGGACTGGTCCACCAGTCACCAGGTCTGTGCCTTCCCCTGAAGAGCACCAGAGTCCCCCACTTACACTATTGGAAGTGCTCCTGGAAGAAGAGAACTTCCATATTGACTAACATCAATGGAGAACCACACCCTCCATTGATTAGGAGAATTTTCCAGACCACCTTCCAGCCACCAAGCTTCCCTCCTCCTCTGCGGCTCTGTGTGGTCAGTGCTCTGCACGGCACGCATGGGCTGCAGAACCTGCCGTGCTGCTGCTTCAGGCTGAAGCGCAGGGTAGCTTCTCAGTGGGGGATCAACCTGGAAGCCCACCTGCACAAGGGCAGCCAGCAACTCAACTACAGTCATGTCTGCCACCCCCATAAATATATCCCATAACCCAGACTAAAGGCATCCTCAATTCAAGTTCCCCTGAACCAAATGTCTATGGCCACTTCAGGGCTACCCACACCAGGCAGAGGGTGACAGGACAACTGGCATGGTGGCAGTGGTGGTAACCCACTGCAGTTAGAATGCCCTGCTTTTGCAACACATGCAGAGTTCAATTTGTAGGAGCAGGTCTTAGAAGGGCCCCACGCAGGTGGGGAGCAGGAAACTGACATGTCAGAGTCATCGTCTCCCCTCTAGCTGGTTGGGGTCTTTTTAAAGCCTAAGCGAGTTGAGAGGGAGGTGCCCAGAGCCCTCCAACCCCAGATGCAGTTGAGACGGCTACCAGGGGTGAGAAGGCCTTGGTGCTATCTGTCGCCATGGGACCAGCATTCTATGAGCCAAGGCCATAGGCGAGATTGGTGGGGAGAGGCCTCCAGGGACGGACCTAGGAATGAGGACCTCCAAGATCTCTTGAAGGCCTCCTGTACTGGAGTGACTGTGAACGAGTCCCAGAGCCTCTTTGAGTTTCCGTTTTCCAATCCGTGAGGTGGGACTCCACCCCGTCTCCTCGCTGGCCACTGCAGAGCTCTTCTCTCCGGGCATCCGTAAAGGCCACCTATAATTCCTGCCTCTGGCTCCTGCCGCCCCCTCAGAGTGTGCCTGTGCAGTAATAAAACAGCCATTGTCTTCGGGCCTCTCGCTCCGTCCCAGCTGCCCTGTGTGTACCCCATGTTGCAGCTTCTTGGTATCAGTTCACCCGTACCTCATTATCTCATTTCATTCTTGAAACAACTGTGACAGGCATTGTTATCGTCCCCGTCTCCATTTTATAGTTGAAGAAATAGAGGCCCAAAGAGGTGGCCCAGCAACACATTCCATCCTGTCCATCAGGGTACCACGCAGCCTCTTCAAGGTGAAATAGCAAAGACCCAGAAAGGCCGAGGGACTGCCGAAGGTCCTACAGCAGGTTATCGCTGTGGACAAAGGCAGGAGTCCTGGCTCCCAGGCCTCGGTTCTTGCTTCTCCATCCCTGTCACCCAGGGCCTGCACGTCTTCCAGGCATCACATGGGCCAGTTCTTCGTGGGAGAGAGATGCCGAAGAATTTCCTCCTTCAGTGAGGTACTCGTGAGCTGTGAGAGACTAATAAAATCTTATCAACGAGCACGGCGATGCATGCCAACCCACCAAGTCCACCAGGAATCGGCAGGGCTGTAATTTCTATCAAACTATAATTAGCCGAATTTCCTTTTGTAATCTCGAGAATCTGCACGGAGCACAGCCTATCACTGGAGCCGGGGGATAACGATCAGCTGCCACTCGAACAAAACTGTCAGGAGTAAGAACGTCCCGTGGCTCCCTCAGACATTTGAAGAGGCATCATTAATGTGAAGCCAGGAAAACTATTACAGAATTTCAAATACAAAACAAATGGAGCCTTGTGGGGATACAGGGTTTCGTGGCAGGGGAGTGGGAGGGAGTGTTCATGAGCCTGCTAAACCAGGATGGCATTCCAGTAACAGCCTGCCCCTTCCTTGGGCAAGAGCTGCAGAGAGTGTGGGTGCGGGGTGGGGCTGGTGTTGCTCCAGGGCCAGCACCATGCTTCGCAAACTGAATGCACATACGAAACACGTGGTGAATGAATGAATGAGTGAGCGAATGCATGAATGAGTGGTGGGTCGAAGTGTTTTGGTCACATGCTTAGCCTTTACCCAGTGCATCACGCTATCTAGAGTATCTTCCCCTCTCCCTACTTCTCCTCCTGGGAACCTGCTGCTCTGCCTTCAAGACTGACCTTAAACACCTCCTCCTCCAAGACGCGTTCTTAGATTTCTACTTCAAGTTGGCTGCTCCTCCTTAAGTTCCCAAGGGATTACTTCGTCTACAGTTCTTTCATGGTGCTTCTCCATCTTTGTGCACATCTCCTCAGACAGACCACTTCTGGAGAGGACCTTTTCTGCCCCATCTCTGGGTCCTTGGCACAGATAGGCATCAGAAAATAGATATTAAGGTTGGGGCCAGCAGTTAGCATCATGGCTATGTCGTTGGACTCCCATGTAGTTGACCACAATTCGAGTCCTGGACCTGGTGGCTTAAACTCAACGCTGGGCGCATGTGCATGCATGCCCAAGATCCCGAGAGGAGAATGGAGGAGAAGGGATTGCGGTGTGGCCATCCCCCGAGGGGTGATTTCTCCCTTTCTGTCTGTCTCTCTCTGTCTTTCTGGCGAGCGCACGTGCCTTCTAGCAAAAACTTCTTCAAAAAAAAAAAGATGTTAAGGTCACAGACTGTAAATCTACCCTTGACCCTCCTCCCAGTCCCTTCTTATTTTACTTTATTTTTTAAGATTTTTTGCCATAGGGCTTATGCACTCGCTGGAGAGACAGAGACAAAGAGAGAGAAAGTGAGAAACCACACCCCAGGGGATGGCCACACCACAATCCCTTCTCTTTCATTCTCCTCGCAGGCATGTGCACACACATACCTGGCATGATTTTCAGGAGCCAGGTCTGGGACGCAAACCGTGGTCAGCCACTTGGGAGTCCAGTGCCTTAACCATCATTCCAAATGCTGCCCCTTCCCCTAGTCCCTTCTTAACCCAGTAGCCAGAGCATTGTTTTGATGCTGGGTAAGACTCATATTTCTTATGGTCTTTGATTCACTGGAGCAAAAACCAAAGTCCTTGAAAAGTCCCATGCGTGGAGAGATCAATGAGCCCACCATCACATAGGCCCCTGACGGATAGGGAGGGGTCCCATAATAATCATGCCAGAGCACATGGGCCATGCTGGCAACCGGTGCCATGGTCACCATCCGGGAGGCCTTGTAGGATCTGATTGCCAACCATGCTCAATCCTCCTCACTGGCCTCCCTACTGTTTTGCAGAGAGACAGGGCATGCCCAAATATCAACCCTCCCCCATGAAATGCCAAATCATTCCATCATATTTATTGTCTGTCCTCTGTCTCCCTCACCAGAATGCAGACCCCGTCGGACAGCGGCCAGCACAGAGTGACACCCCACACAGAGAAGACACTGACAGAGGCCCTAGGAGGAGAGAGGAATGGAGAGGATGGGCCCGGGGACTTCTAGCTCCCTGAGCCCCTGGTTCCTGCTGTGGCAAATTCAGCAAGCCAAATTCTCTCTGTATGGAGACCACAGCCCCAGGCAGTTCCTGAGCCTGGTGTGCCAGGCTCACCATCTGGGCTCCTCCCTGAAACCCCTGCACTTAGGGGCCACCATCATAAGGGTCAAAGCCCAGGATTTCAGGCCTCCCAGGTCAGAACTATATTCCCTGTGTGTCTGACATGAGGACTCATAACCTGCCAGAGGTCACCCCGGGATTCCAGAGGGAACAGGGGAACACGAGTGCTCACACAAGCCCGCAAAAATGGGGCCTCATTGCACCTCACTGCACGCTAAGGAAGACCCAGGAACAGGGAGTAAATCAGGGCTGCCCACCCAGAGCTGGTGTGGTCCACCATGGCGGGGCATGAGCCTTCTGGGGGCAGAGCCCAGCCTGGACATGGCTGGTGAGGTGACAGGCAAGAGGGGCGGTTAATCATTTTCTCCTCCTCACTCCAGTGACTCTCAGGAGCAGGCAGGGGGAGTGTTTCTGGGGGTCTGAGTCCCAAGTTGGCAGCTCAGGGGCCTCATGCAGGCCAGGACCTGTACACCCACCCAGGGGGTACTTGGCCCTCCGAGGGTCACAGAGCTCCTGGGTTGGTGGTGGCTCAGAGGACATCTATCCCTCCCTGGGAGGTCACACTATCCAGTCCTCTCTCCCTGCCAGGTCTCAATGTCAACCCTTTGCCCATCAGACTGGGGCAGGCTGAGTGTCCCCCACACCCTTGGCAACTACTCGAGGGGATTCCAGAGAGGTGACCTTAGGGGATAGACACGGTATGAATGAAGGAATGTGTGGTAGGAAGTGACAGAGATGACTCAGGGTGACTCAGTCAGAGCCTGCCAGGGGCCTGCTGAGTGGCCATCTGTGGCCACAGTAACCCCTCTGCTGGCCACCATGGGCCAGGGACCATCTCTCCTTTCCCCAGGGCCCATCTCTCCTGCTGGCTTTGTGCCCAGACACTTAGAAAATGGTATGGAGAGGGTGCATGGCAAGTGCTGGACCAAGCCCAGGAATGGAGTGAGGGAGAACCTGTGAGCAGGAGGGGAGAGAGGCTGGGGTGCTGTCCCTCCCCCCAGAGAACCTGGAAGCCCCCATCTGCCTTCTAAGAAGCTCATCACATCCAGTAAGTCTTCATGTTCCAGAGAGAGAAACCGAGGCCTGGAGGGGAAGGGGCAGGCCAAGGTCAAGGAGCTGATAAAGCTGAATCGAGTGAAGGATCCAAGCCCCCTGGTGCTCTCCAGGATCACTCATCTCCCAGTGGGTGGAGGACATGGGCATCAGTGCCATGCATGCCAAACTTCTCTCTGAGAGGTCCTGCTGGCCTCACCAAGGCTTCTGCCAGAATCATCTCACATTGCCCACCTTCCCTGCCCAGAACGGGCCCAGGTACTTATTCCATTGACTACCAACTACCATTCATCCATTTTTTGTCCATCTACCCATGGATCCATCCATCCACCCATACATTCTTCCATCCATCCACTCATCCACCCCTCTGTCCATCCAAGTTCACATGCATTCATCCGTTCGTCCATCTGTCCATCCACTCATCCACATCCCTGTCCATTCAAGTGCCCATGCGATCATCCATTCATCCATCTGTTCATCTGTCCATACTGTCATTCATTTATTCATCCATCCATCCACTCATCAACCTACTCATCTATCCCCTCTAAGACCACCCACACTTGTCCATCCATTTATTTTTCCACATGTCCACTTACCCATCCATCCATCAGCTGTTTATTGATTAAACTGTCCATAGTAAGCCCTAACAAGCTAGCAGAACCCATGGCTTTCCATGAGCTCCTGGTTTTCTATACCCTGATCCCTCCTCTCCAGCCATCAACCTCAGCAGATTCCAGTGACTCAGACATATGTGGCTCATGACCTTCAGGATCTCATAGCCTCAAGGGACAGATAGGATCTGGACCCAGAGAACTCTAAACCAGGCAGAACCACCATCTCCTTCCTTCCCTCCCTCTCTCCACCTTGACTATGGAATGCTTAGTCCTGTCGCTGATGCCAATCTTCATCTCTCATCTGTTGGGCCCATTCTCCCACCAGCTGGCTTGGAGAATGAGTTGATGCAGCTGGAATGAGGCCTGGGCCTTCAGCCTCTGGGCAGCCTGAGAATGAGCAGTCCTTGTCACTTCCTGCCTGGCCTGAGCTTGCCCTCCTGGTACTTCTGGGAGCTTTCTGTGATCCTTGGCTTCAGTGCCTGATTAATTCTGGACCAGCCCAGTGCTTTGAGATCCCTGGATAAGAAGGAATTCCAGAGGGGCAGCACAGCCCTATAAAACTGTAATTGGTTGTGTTTTTCCTGTTGTGTTTTTATAATCATAGTAATACCTTCCCATTTATGCATTTCAAAGTGCTTTGCCCCTGTGATTGGTTTTAATCACTGGAGGGGGGGGGGTGGAGAAACCCCTGGACTGCAATTGAGGTCACCCCACAAGCACCTGCTGCATGACCCTGAACAAGACTTTCTCCTCTTGAGCCTCAGTTTCCTCAACTACGGAAGGGGAGACAGTGCCCACTCATAGGTATAGCCTGAGGCTGAAATAAAACCTTCTGTTGCAGGGCCCAGGGCAGTGCCCCGTGGGTTTTGACAAACAAGGCTTGTACTGAGCTGATCAAAGCTGGCAGAGCACACAGGACGCCCCACCTATCCTCTGAGCGCATGCGCGACCACATGGGGTTCATGTGGTGTCACAAGAGGCTTCGGGCAACGTCCAATGCCTCCCTCCTCCCTTCTTCCTCAGCAGATCATTTCTTTCTTTTCCTTCCTTCCTTCCTTCCTTTCTTTTTCTTTCTTTCTCTTTCTCTCTTTATTTTGTTTTTTTCTTTTTAAATTGCCACCAGAGGGACAGAGAGAGGGAGAAAGACAAAGCACCCCCCAAAAGGGTGTGGATATCTTGCAGCCCCTCTCCTCCATCTGTCCATTCTGGTGGGAGCTGGGGCATGCCCTACACATGCCTGGCACATTTTCCAAGATGCCAGGGCCAGGATTCTAACTGTGCATTGGTCATGTGGGATCCTGTGGCCAATGGGATTAGATTCTGAGGGAGCTTCTGAGATGTCTCAGGGGAGCCCTTAGACACAGCTCCTACCCAGGGAAGGGGCACAGGCTTGGGGTGGTTGAAGCAGGGCTGGCTGTGGCCTTACGGCAGATAGCCCTTCCCTGTGGTTTCAAGTTCAATCCTTTGCATCCTGCCTCTGCTTTTCTGCATTGGGGGTCTTAGATTTTCCGTGAGTGATAGTAATAAGCACCAGAGCCCTGGTGTTTAGCATATTCGCAAGCATCCCAGGGCAGCCCCACAGTCCTGGCAGGGCCTTGGTGGAAGGAGAAGCTTTGCCTCCCAGCCAGATGCCCCGCCAGGAGGCCCTTCCCTCTTCCCCACACTGTCCAGCAAGGCATCCAGAAGCCAGCTTCTGAAGCAAGCCAAGCCTACAGGGCTCCTTGCTGTCCTCAGGGGAATGTCCAGCCTGACTCCCCACCCAGCTAGGCCCTGCCTTCCTTCCCCCACTGCCTGCCCCAGCGCACTGTCAAACCTGCTCCCGCATGGCATTTAGGTGGCCCTGCCACCCTGTGTTCTCTCCCGTCCCTCTGCCTGGAGCCCCCCTGTTCTCCCTTCCCTGGACCTCTTCTGAGGCACTCGGTCCCTGAACTCCCACCATCCTGGCTGCCTGTTCGTCTCCCCTATCAGACCAGCAGCCTAGGAAGGCAGGGGCCATGTCGAAGTCACTACCCAGAGAACCAGTCCAAGACTCAGCACTGGGAACTCTGGGATCATCTGATGAATAGAGAACAAGTGATGGTAGTTTGACACCTTGGGGCTCCCTTTAGACTGAGAAATAACCCCTAGGAGGAGACTTCTGGCCAAGTTTAGGGGTGCACCCCAAGAACATTGTTTTATTCTTATCTTTCCTAGCCTTCCCATCCACCCCAGCCTGGGACGGGGAGACACAGAGGGGACTCGGCAGGAGGCTGGCTGTCCCCCATCAGCCCTAGGCCTCTCAGCTCTGCCCTGAGCCCAAGACTGGTTAGTGGGGCCAGGGACGGGGGCACCACGGCCTTCTGGCCTAGCCTTGGCCCCTATGCATCCTGGGTCCTTGCCCCGATCCCAGCCCCCATGGAGAGGGGCAGAGGAAGGAAGCCCAAATGAACCCTGGCCTTGGAGATGCACAAACTTGGGCTTCTGGAACCCAATGAATACCACCCCCTGCCTCCTGCAAACAGAGCTGGGGGCCCACTTAGCCCAGGCAGGACACAGGAATCTGGTGCATGGTGTTTTTGTGAATGAAACTGCAGCCCAGCTTCCTCCAGCTCACCACGTCCTGCCGGCCTCGCTTGACCACTCCATAACCTCAGGAGAAGCGCCGACAAAGAGGAAGAGCCTCAAAACGAAAGTGTGAGTCAGACAGGAGGAGGGAGAACAGAGAAATTCTTAGGTTCTGCTGAAGCCTTGGCCTGAGACCTGGCCTGTGGTTGGGATTGCAACTCCGGCCCCACAGAAGCCCCACACGTCCACCTGCCTGGTCACCGTGCTGGCGCCTCTGCCCCCTCCCCTCCATCGGGGCAGGGGGGAGCACTCCTCCTCCTTGTCTGAGGCCCCCGCCAGGCAGGAGCCAGCTACAGAGGCATCCCTGCAGCTGCTGCCCCATTCCCACTTTCATTTAATGAGGATTCCAGAGTGCCCACCTGCGTGGGGCTGACAGTCGGAGTGGAGGGCGCAGTTAGCACCAAGCAGATTAAACAGTCGAGCAGCTGTCCTGCTACGGAGGAGACAAGTTGCTTTGACAGAGACTGGCAGGGAGAACCTCAGGGAGGTGGCATGGAGCTGAGCCCTAAAGGAGCCAGGACCACATGAGTTGCAGAAAGCCGTGAGTTCCAGGTAACAGGAAAGGCTGCCAGGAAGCAGCTCGGGATGTTCAAGGAGCTGCGGAAGACGGTCGTGACTGAAGCACAGAAGCAAGAGGCCACGCGCAGGAAGGGCTGGCTCTCAAAGGCCCTGCTGGCCTTCTGGGCCAAAGACTGGGGCAGAGTTTCTGGGCAGGCAAAAACGAAGGTCACTGAACACTGCAGGGGTCCCAGCCTGCAGGCAGTCATCTTTGGGGAAGTCACAGGCTTCCGTCCCTTGGAGCAGGCAGGAAACCCCCTGTCTGCTGGGGGTGGGGAACAAATGGAAGGAGGAGGCCCTGCTCCCCAAGCCTCCTGCCAGAGACCCCCCCCCAGCTTCCTTTTGACCCCCACTCCCCATCCCAGGCAAGCTCTCTACACCCCCTGCTACCATCTTCCCCTCTTCACCCAGGAGGAATAGGTTCTGCTGTCCCTTTAAAGGGACCTGAGTCAGAGAGTTAAGAATGAAACTGACTCATGGTGGGAGGGGTGGTCACTGGCCTGGCCAGGTGCCAGAGGAAGCCGGGCTAACCGCAGCTGCCTGTGCTCCGCTGAGGAGGGCAGAAACCACAAAACCCCATTTGAAATTCCACCGTGCAGCGCAACTTGTGTAATGAGGTTACCCCTCATAATGGGGGCATTCAGGGCCCACACGGGCCTGGGACTGGGGGCCTGCCCCCCGGGGCCAGCTGATGGTGATGTCATCTTCCGTTAGGAGCCTTCCCCCCCTTGATTAGAGCCTTAAAAAAATGCACCAGGAAACTAAAGTGAGAGCCAGAACGGAAGTCTTGGTTTTATTTATAGTTGATAACTTATGTCCTGCTGGCTCCATGGGAGGCAGAGTAGGGAGGATTAAGAGCCCAAAGGAGCAGGAGACAAAAATGCCCAGGTCCCTGGGCTAATGAGGTGCTGGGGGCAAGGTTAAAGCTCCATTCTGAGCTCCCCAGCAGCCAAAGCAAAGAGGGTACTGTAGCATGGCATAGAAAACAGGGCCATGGAGCCTGGGTTCACAGAAGAGGTATAAAACCTTAGACAGATTCTGTTTTCTCATGGGGAAATGGAGATAAGCACATGGACTTGGTCTAAAGGGTAAAGCACCGCACCCAGAACATGGCTGGAGGCATTTTAGAGACCCCGCTGATCTAAGATCTACAGGTAAATGGCATAGGTAGTGCCCCATCCCGACACCTGCATGCATGGCAGACATCACTAATGGATTGCAGCCCCTTATCCAGGTAGTCATGTCATTCTAGACCTCAATAGTGCCTGCACATGGTAGACACTTGGTGAAAACAATTATCTAGTAAAGGAAAAGAGGGAGGACTGGGGGAGAGAGGGACAGGGGAGGAGAAACAGAAGAGGAGGAGAGGAGAGAGGAGCAAAAAAGAGAAGAAGAGACTTAGACCTTGAGCGAGTTGTTGCATTGTGGGCCTTGGTTTCCTCATCTGCTAAATGGGAGCTCTTAGTAACTGCTTTATGAGGTCGTTCTGAGGACAGTGCACTGGAAGTCCTCAGCAAGCGAGGATAAAGATGACAATGGTGTATTCTCCACTGCTCAGTGTCTGTCCTCCACGTGGTCCCTTGCAGGAGAGGGGGAGATAGAGGCACATACCAACTATAGCCTCACCAAGAAATAAGAGTTCTGGGACCTGAGGGAGGCACTGATTTTCTGTCTGGGAGGCACCTGCCTGCGGTGGTCCCAGATCCCCGCAGGGGCAAGGGGTGGGGTGGGTTAAGCCAAGGGTACCACCCAGGGGGCAGGGCCACAGACAATGAGCAGAACATCCAGAAAGCAGACTAGCTCAGCAGGTGGCAGGACTCCGACCCCAGGTGCCCAGCTGCTGACAGATGAAGCTATCTCTGATGTCCTGAGCTCCCTCGCCCTGCAGGTATGAAAGCCGGGGTGGGGGTGGGGGGGAGATAGTCTGATATGACTGGAGGGAGCGCCAGGCTCGGTAGTGATGGCATCTCCCTCCCTCTATCTGTGCAGGGTGGGAAAACAGTCCAGCTTCAGATGACAGACCCTGGACACCTGGCTGCAGGTGAGAGAAATCTCTGGACACCTGCCTTCAGGTGAGAAAGACACCTGGACACTTGGCCGCAGGTAAAAGACCCTTGGACACCTGGCTTCAAGGGAAAGACCTATGAACATCAGGTTTCAAATGAGGGACCTTCACACACTTGACCTTGGTGAGAAACCCTGGACGCTTAGTTGCAGGTAAGAGAGATGCGCTAACCATTCAGGCTGACGTCGGGGAGAATGCTGGACAATTGGTTTCAGGTAAATGAGACCCCTGACGCCTGGTTTCAAGTGAGAGAAACCCCTGGACACCTGGTTTCAGGTGAAGGGGACTCCTGGACACCTGCGCTCCGCCTTGATCCCAGTCCTGGCTCGCCGAGTTTCATGGCCTCTCCCAAGCTTACTTTCCTTGTTTGTCAGGGGATGGGATTGTGGGGCAATAACAGGGAGAGAACTGAGGCAAGAGCTCAGAGGGAGGGACTAGCTTGGTAGGTGGGGCTTCCTCTGCCCACATTCCTTCCCCTGGGGTTAAGGCCAAGGCCCAGCCACACACAGGTGTGCCCAACCTTAAGTCTTGCCCTTGGGGAATCAGGCCTTCTGGCTTACCTGGATCCCCCTCAGTGATTCTAGAGTCTCCATGGGACCAGGGGGCTGGGTGCCATGCATTCATTCACTCACCCTCTCATTTATTCACTTACTTCCCCACCCCCTGATTGTAATATCAGTAACAATAGTGGGCACACAAACACAGACACTCTTAAGAGCTTCCCGTATGCCAGGCACCCTAAGACAAGTCACTAACCACACAGCCTGCCCGTGAGGGGTAGGGTGGATCACTGCCCCTGCTGAACTCCCTGCCTTTCCCTTCTCCTCCCCATACCCTCACAACCCACCCCCAATTCCACAGGGGTTTCAAGAGCACTTGCTAGGGACCAGCAGTTAGCATAATGGCTATGTCGCTGGACTCCCATGTAGTCGACCGTGGTTCAAGTCCCGGACCCGGTGGCTGAAACTCACGCCGGGCGCGTGTGCATGTGTGCCCAAGATCCCGAGAGGAGAATGGAGGAGAAGGTATTGCGGCGTGACCATCCCCCATGGGGGGTGATTTCTCGCTTTCTGTCTCTCTGTCTGTCTGGTGAGTGCACATGCCCTATAGCAAAAACATCAAAAAAAAAAAAAAAAAAAAAGCACTTGCTAAGTACCAAGACTCACACCAAGTAGGGCTGCAATAAGAAGCCCGAGGGGCCCACCCTCCCAGCCTACCAGCACACTGATAGCAGGCCTGGAGGGCAACTCCAAGTGGCCAGGGGAAGACAGATGGGCAGCAAGAGGGGAAGAGCCTGAGCAGGACCTGGATGGCGGAGAGGACAGGCCAGACTTAGTCCAGACAGTCTGGACACAGAGGCAGGGCTGCAGGCCTTGTCAGTGCCTTGGGCTTTATCCCACGTGCTGGGAGCCCTGCAAGTTGCAGGGACAGGGCCATATTTACTTCTTTAGAGCCCCTTGTAACTGCTGAATGAAAGGGGGGTAGAGGGGATGAGGGAGGAGGTTCCCATGATCACTCAAATGGGAGATGGTTGTGGGATGAAAGATAATCCTGACAGGGCTCAGGGACAAATCCAAGTGAGATCCAAAGAGAAAGGGAGGTTGAGACAACTCCCTGGAGGGTGGTGACACCATCCAGTGAGAGGGGAGATGTGGCAGCACAGGAAGGCTGTCACTCCTTGTTTGATTCATGCTGAGCTGGAGGTGCCTACGGACAGCTGAGATGCTGTCCACTGAGAGGAGAGAGCCTGACAGCAGCCAGCTCCTCCCACCCCAGGGAGTCACAGGAGGTCTCACCAGTGCCCTGTGGGGTTACTCCCATGGACACCTGTCTCCAGGGCCCCCGCTTTCCCTCCCCCTGCTCATCAGCACCACCTACTGGCTGCTCAAGGCAGGAGCCCAGCAACTCTGCTGAGAGCAGATTCTGACGTTCCAGCATTTCTCCATTTCAGAGATGGGGAAACTGAGGCTAGGAGAGAAGTCTGATGTAATCCAGTGAGGGGAGAGGTGGAGGCGGCACAAGATGGTAGAAGTCCTTTCCAAAGAGCCCTTTCTGAGGAGCGGATGGAAGGGGGTGGTACCAGGAGAAGCCTCTCCCCACCCACTGCCTGCTGTTGACATTCCCACCATCCGGGCTTCCTCCAGCATCCCTCCACCGACCCAAGGTTCTGTCCCATCATCACCTCGTTCTGGTTAGCAAAGCTCATTCTTTTGGGCTAACGTCTGCCTCTGTTACCCCTTGACAGCCCAGCCGGGCTCTGCTGGGGAAGGGGTGGTAGGACTACAGACATCTGAACCTGTCTCTGCTGTCTGTCTCTGTCTCCAACACTCGGGGTGCCAGCCGCCTGACGGTGGTGATGGTGACAGTAGTAACAGTGATAGTGAGACGGTGGTGACGGTGGTGGTGGTGACAACGCTGAGATGACGGCAATGACAATGATGGCAGAGGCGATGATGGTGATGGTGAGGATAAGTGTTACCGAGATGCGCCTCGTGCCAGCTGCATTTCCGGTCTATTTCACTTCGTCCTCAGGACAATTTTATCCGGTAGGTCTACTGGTATCCCTGTTACAGAGAAGGAAACTGAGGCCCAGAGTGGCTCAGTCCTAACACCAGTTAGCAGTGGAGCCTTCAGCATCCCAGGCAGTGGCCCCAGACCCTGCTCACTAATCACACACTAATCACCACCCTGCCGTGGGTACACCTCTGAGTCTGTCTTTGTAGCCCTCCTCTGCCACGCTCTATCTGCCTCCAAAGGGCAACTGCTTCTGTTCTCTACTCCGGCCTGACTGCTCTACCCCAGTAAGACACCAGGAGGAAGATAAGACCTCTGCAGGGTGTGGGATCCCTCAGGACACTGCCAAGCAGAGGTTACCACTCTGCTGGCGCAGGCATGTGCATATTCCGCCTGCCCCTACCCCACACTCATCGCGGCCCTACCATTCTTTCCCTGGTGGGCCACTGACCCGCAGCAGGCCCAGCCTGTAGCCACCAGCAGGAACAGGGCACAGGGCAGCATGCAGTGAACCTCCCGGGGAACGTGGCCAGCACTTAGGCCCCTCGCTGGCTGCGCTTAGACCCTAGAAGATGCATGATATGGATGGACTTAGATGGGTTTGAGCCGGAGAACGCCTTTTCATCCATCCCAACCTGCTTCAGACACAGCAGAGGGCTGGGTGGCTTTAAAAACCGAGGCATCACAGCTTCATCTATTGCCCATGCCCCAGGGGCTGGGTTGTGCCGAAAGCCGTGCCTGAATGATCTCATTTAGCCTTCTGGCTGCCCTGCCAGGGGCTCCTGCTCCATCAATAGGTAGGCCATCCAGAACAGTTACGCTGCTTCCTTGGGGCCGGCAGCCACTGGAGAGCCCAAGGTTAACGGAAAGCAAAGGCCCTCCCATCCCAGCCCGACACCCTGCCACCTCCCTGGGAAAGAGAAGCATTGCCACGGAGTTAGTGTTTAATATTGTGGTAAATAGAGTTCTAAGGCGGCCCCAAGGTCCCCACCCCAAGTGTACATACCTAAGAAATCCCTGCGACTGCAGGTAGGACGAATGTCACGCTCGTGAGGAGGTTATGCTAGATGGCACAGCTGACTTCAAAAAAGGAGCACTACCGCGTAGGCCTGACAATCACATGGGCTTCCCAGGTCAGAGCACCTTGAGGCCCAGCTACAGGGGTGCACCCCACTGAGACAAAGAGAAGTCCAGCCTGCACCCCACCACAGCAGAGAAGGGCCCAGCCTGCCTACACAGGAAAAGCCTGTCTACTCATGTCCTGCAGAGCCTTTCGGAGGTGTTTAAGAAGGCATTCCTTGAACAATAGTGAGAGGTAGATTAAGACTTAAGAGAAGGGGCCAGCAGGTGGCGTGGTGGTTAAAGGTGCTGGACTCCCACATGGCCAACCACAGTTCAAGTCCTGGGTCTGGCGGCTTGCTCTCTCTCTCTCTCTCTCTCTCTCTCTCTCTCTGACTCACTCTGTCCCTCTCTGGCCAAATTAAAATAAAGTTAAGTAAAATGATCCTAAAAAAAAAAAAAAAAAAGACTTAAGAGAGTTTTGCTTCTACGTCTAGGGACTGACTGTACACTGGATACCTGACCCTGTGCCAGTGCCACGGGGGACCACAGTGAGCCACATCCTGGTGTCCATTCTGTGGGCTCTGGGACAGGCTGGAGTGAGGCAGGCATGATGGGAAGCTTCAGCCACTCCATGAGGGTACCTGCAGTGTGCGCCCTGTACTGGACCACCCTCTGGGCTCCTGGAATGGCGTTCAGGAGAGACTCTGAACACATGGAGTTTATAATACACCATGATCAGTGCAAAGCATGAGGCTGTCTGAGAGGCTGGGGGAGCTCTGTGAAGGGAGCCCAGGAAGGGGCTTTGCTCCAAGTGCTGTGGAACCAGAGGGAGCTTCCCAGGGAGACGAAGTGAGGGAAAGCAGCCCAGGCAGAAACAACAGGCCAGGCAAATGTACTGAGGCTGAAGGGGATGCAGTGTTCAGCATGACGTGTGGGCCATCTCCTTGGGAAGGAGTCCCCAAATCCTGCTGCCAAATGAATTCATGACCCAACTTCAGTCCCTTCCAAGACATATTCTGCTGATTGCTTAACTAAA
Organism: Tupaia tana; assembly: GCA_026018925.1. Classification (NCBI taxonomy): domain Eukaryota; kingdom Metazoa; phylum Chordata; class Mammalia; order Scandentia; family Tupaiidae; genus Tupaia; species Tupaia tana. Next base: position 37,765,172 of record JAKSZU010000012.1, read on the forward strand.
TGCACTATGCTCCCAGCAAGCTTAGCAGACTGAGCCTCAGGAGAGAGCTGGAAGATGAGGGCAGCAGCCATAAAGCTAGTAAGAGTGAGCTCACAGATAAGTGTCTAAGTTGACCTTGGAAAATGATCAGGACCAATGTGGGTTTTTATCTCAGGACATGGCACAAGCTGCTTCAGGCCCTTGAGATACAAAAGTTCAATCACTTCGTCTAGTTTTGTTAGCGATTTTCCTCAAACACTACTTCAATTGGATTTTAGAGCTGGACCAGATCATGCAAAGCACACATACCATTTCTCCTGCTTTTACTCAAGGCAGGCATGACTAATTGATCACAGAATCTTCAACTCAGTGACCAGGCAACCCATCCCTGGGAATTTTGGGGATCTAAATGAGTCTTCTCTACCAGATGAACTTGCAGCTTTGTGATGAAGCCTACATGAAACCCACAAGGGTCTGACCCTCTTCTCTGCCTCTGGCCATTTTTGGGCAGATGGTTGGAAAACTGTAATAACTAATAGAAAGGGAGGTTGAGGCAGCTATCTGTCTATCTCTTTCTCTCTGTGTCTTTCTGTCTTTCCCCCTTTCACCCCGCTCTCTCTCACACACAGAGGGGAACAGAGCAAGAGCAAAGCTGCATGCATCATAATTTGATGCAGTCTCATGGTAGAGGGTGTTTACCTGTCCATCTGATACTCCCTCCCAGAGCCTAGGGCGGTGCCTGGCACACAGAAGGTGATCGATTAATGTCTGTGGAGCGAAGGAGCATCTGTAGGGGCAAGGTACTCCAGATGCATCCTCTCCTCAGCATCTCTCCAGCAGGTCACACCTCAGCAACGTTTCTTGGCTCCTCTGATTTCTGGTAGTGGAGGGTGAGGGGTAGTTCCCACTAAACAGCTAAAGCGTTAGGGCCTGGAGACTTCTCTTAGAGATAGAGTTCCAGATAAATGCCACATGAGCCATTGAAGGTGGGGGCCTAGGCTTTCAGGGGTCTTCGGTGCACCCCCTCCCCATGCTGCTCCTTCCTCTGGAGAATTAATTGGTACCGAGGGGGACTTTAGGAAATGGTCGTGTTTAAAGGCCCCTGCTTAATGTTCCCTGTAATTAGAATGGGTTTCACTTGACACCGTTTTCGCTGACCCGCAGGGGGAGGGCAGCCCTGCCCCAGTGCATGCGCGGTGACCCAGGAATTCCTGAGTCTCAGCTATGCCCGTTTGTGGCTCACTCAGCAGAGTTCAAAAGAACGGCCTTTTCTGCAGCAGGACAACAGCCGGGAGCCCAGAGAGCCACTCCCCTCAGCTAGGCCACCTCTGTGGGAACCCAGACCCAGGACATTCCTCTGCACAGAAGAATGTGCACGTGGGGGACCGCTGGGTCCCTGCCAAGCCAGTCGCTCAACAGGCTTAACAGGGAGAGGGGGAGCAACCAGAGAGGACAGGCTCTGGGAGAGCCCTGGAGCTAAGCTGGGAGCAGGGTGGGCATGGCCTGCCCTCAGGGTACTCCTAGCCAAGGCCAGGAGATGGGCCCATGAGCCAGCAAGTCCTACACGGTGGGACATGATGGCTGCAGGGCAGGGCCAGCAAGATTCCCAGGGCAAGTTCTTTCCAGACAGGACCTTGAAGAAGCCTGGATAAGCAAGGCCAGGCTACAGTGGCAAATTAACCTGCAGACCTGTGCCCCAGCAAGGCACAGGGCTAGTCTCCCCTCCTGGCACTGTTCTGGGAGGTCGGCAGAAACCTTTCTTGGTAGGTCTCTTCCACTGGTGACTCAGGGATCTAGGCTGCCCCTGTCTCCAATTTCAGAGCTTCCTCCTCGCCTTCTCCTGGGGGGATAGTTGGAATTCCAGAGCCTTTAGCCACCAAAGAAGTTATCAGCACGTATCTGAAATTATACCGTGTGCAGAGCAAATTTGCCTCTAATTCTTCCCCTGCTATCATTTTCATGTGGCATTACTGGGCATAAGACATCTCGGCTTGGCCCCAGGGTCTTATCAATGGAATTACCCAAGTATGGAATGTGGACCCCATAGGCCTTATCTCAGAAGACAGGTGGCAGTTACAGTATTCCGTGCTGCCATGTTGAAACTATGGCAATGGCTGCCCCACCTGGTCCCCTGTGGAGATGCAGACCAGGGTCAGACTTGGGTCAGGCAAAGAATACCCTCAGTTCAGGCCTTGGAGGATGAATCAGGGAGAGTCTGTAATTCACATACCCATCAATGCCAGGCACTGCCATCCACGTGATGCTACAGCAACCACGGATGAGGAAATACAGGATCAGGGAGGACAAGCCATCTCCTTAAGGCCACGTGGCCAAGGAACAGCAGAACTAGTACACAAACCCAGATATGTGAACTCTTGTCATTTCACCCCAAATCTATCTCCAGTCAAGATTGCTCAGAGCCAGGTTCCAAGAGAGAGGCTGGGAATAAATAGATAATTACGACTTCTTACCTGACCCTTACGATCTCATGGTCTGGGGCAGGAAAACGAGGAAAGTAAATATTCACCGTGAAATGCTATTCAGCCTTAAAAAGAAAGGACATTCTGACAAGTTACAACATGGATGAACATGAGGGACGTTATGTCAGTGAAATACACGAGGCACCAAAGGGCAAATACTGAGGTCCCTAGTCAAACCCACAGGGATGGAAAGTATTCATAGAATGGAGGTGTCGGGGGCTCCGGGAGGGGGCTGAGGAGTTAGTGTTTCATGGGGCAGAGTTTCCGTTGGGGAAGACAGAAAGTTCTGGAGCTGAGTGGTGGTGATGGTTGCTCAACGGTGTGAATGCACTTAATGTCACTGACTGAACACTTGGAAATGGTTAAGATGGGAAACTGTACATGTGTATTTTGCCATAATTAAATATTTTTAATTAGAAAAAAAAACTATTCACTTTATTCACTGAACTTATGGCAGTAACTAGAGGTCCCCTCTGCTCCCTTAAGTATGATGCTTGGTGGGGGGATGGGTGAATGAGTGAGTGTGAGCCTGTGAAAGAGTAAGCATGGGAGTATGTGTGCGAGTGCATACATGTGTGTGTGTCAGGGCATAAGGGCACATATGAAGGGGTCCAGATGGCAGAGTGGACAACTGTTACCCCAGGCAGGGAGGCCAGAGGCGCATGTAGGCAAACTTGACTGCGGCAGAAGAACGGGCTCAGAGAACAGACACATTGCAGCATGCCGTGTGCACATCCCAGTCGGCTCTCAGCACAGCTCCCTGTGGGAGTCACTGCTATCCTGTCTGACAGAGGAGGAAGCTGAGACTCTGGGTTGGTGACCTGACCCAGGCTACTCAGCTGAGCAGGATTCATAACTCCTGTATGAGTGACCTCTTTCTGCATCATAAGGGACTCCTCACTTAGTCACTTAAAGCCATGAATTATCTTACACAGTTCTGATGGGCCAAGAGTCTGGGAGTGCTTAGCCAGCTGGTTCTGGCTCAGGGTCTAAGAGGAAGCACTCACGGCTGGGGGAAGGAGGCCACGGTTCCTTATCGCATGGACTCTCCATAGGGCTGCTTGAGCATTCTCACAACATGGCGGACATCTCCATCCAGAACAAGTGACTAAAGATAGCAGGGCAGAAGCCCCAGCCACAATATCCTGATGACATGGTCTTAGGAGTCACAATATACTACTGCTTCCACAATATTCTATGGATTACAAGATCAACCCTATTCCCATTAGGAGGGGGCCACACAAGGGTGAAGATCACTTTTGTGAAGCGAGAGGGGAAGATCATCAGAGGCCATTTTGAAGCAGCTACCACTACCAGCTGCCCAGGCCTGTCCGTATCTCTTCCCAGGATCCTGCATTCTTCTGTAAGGCCAATGGCCACTGCACAGTGATGGCAGGTGTCAGAGGAGTTCAGCGAGGACTGGGTGCTCTGAAGGGGAACATGGCAGGTGAGGATACTCTACAGAGAGGGGACAAGCCTACCCCATAGATGGCTGCGGGCTGCATCTTGGCTGAGGTGAGAAGCTCACACTGGCCATCCTCATGTATCAGAAACATGTTGGGTCTGTGGGAAGACACCCTTCTTGGGCACCCACTGGCTCAAAAGCACCGTGGGGACCTGGGATTAGGTGACGGGGAAGGCAACACTTTTGGCTGTGGCAGAGAAAATCA